>BQMI01000225.1:0-600000 GCA_026005395.1 Asobara japonica
ACTGTGCCTCCAGCGGCGACTCAGGTCAGATAAAGGCCCTGATCAAGCGACCTCCCTTTTGCTACAAGTGCAGAGGGCGAGGACATCGCTTCGCAGAGTGCCCCAACACGGACACTCGCGATTTCTGCCACAAATGTGGTCGACGGAACATTCGGACGGAGAATTGCCCCTGCCACGGTCGCGCTAAGGAACTAGCGCAAAACAGCCTCCTGACGAGACGCCTCGCAAATGCTCGAACGGTCATTACTAAACGGGCAAACTAATTTTTTTCGATTTTGGACAAATTTAACATTGGGCTCTTATGGGGACACAAATTTAAATTTTTTAACATCGAATTTTTGGCCCCGTGCGCCTTCATACTATCCAATTGGGGCCCCTAGAAGACACTCCCGTCGATTTTGGGTCGAAAAAGGCAAATTAATTTTTTTCGATTTTGGCCAAATTTAACATTGGGCTCTTAGGGGACCAAAATTTACATTTCTTAACATCGAATTTTTGGCACCGTGCGCGTTTGTACTATCCAATGGGGACCCTGAGAAGACACACCCGTCGATTTTGGGTCGAAAAAGCCAAATTAATTTTTTTCGATTTTGGCCAAATTTAACATTGGGTTCTTATGAGGAGGCAAACTTTAAATTTTTGAAATCGAATTTTTGGCTCCGTGCGCCTTCATACTATAGAATTGGGACCCCTAAAAGCCACTCCCGTCGATTTTGTTTCGAAACAGTCAAATTAATTCTTTTCGATTTTGGCCAAATTTAACATTGGGCTCTCATGGGGAGGGAAACTTAAATTTTTCAAAATCGAATTTTTGGCCCCGTGCGCCTTTATACTATGCAAGTGTGACACCCAGCAGACACTCCCGTCAATTTTGGGTCGAACAAGGCAAATCAATTTTTTTCGATTTTGGCCAAATTTAACATTGGGCTCTTATGGGGACGCAAATTTAAATTTCATAAAATCGAATTTTTGGCGGCGTGCGCGTTTGTACTATCCAATTGGGCCCTCTAGAAGACACACCCGTCGATTTTGGGTCCAAAAAGGAAAATTATTTTTTTTCCATTTTGGCCAAATTTAACATTGGGCTCTTATGGGGAGGCAAACTTAAATTTTTGAAAATCGAATTTTTGGCCCCGTGCGCCTTTATACTATCCAAGTGGGACCCCCAGAAGACACTCCCCTCGATTTTCTTTCGAAAAAGGAAAATTATTTTTTTTCGATTTTGGCCAAGTTTAACATTGGGCTCTTATGCGGAGCCAAACTTAATTTTTTCAAAATCGAATGTTTGACCTCGTGCGCTGTTATGCTGTTATCGAATTGGGTCCCCTAGAAGACACTCTCATCGATTTTCGGTCGAAAAAGTCAAATTATTTTTTTTTCGATATTGACCAAATTTAACATTGGGCTCTTAAGGGGAGGCACACTTAATTTTTTCAAAATCGAATGTTTGACCCCGTGCGCTGTTATACTATCCAATTGGGACCGCTAGAAAACACTCCCGTCGATTTTGGGTCGAAGAAGTGAAATAAATTTTCGCGGATTTCGGGCAAATTTAACATTGGGCTCTTATGGGGAGGCAAATTTGAATTTTTTAAAATCGGATTGTTGGCCCCGTGCGCCGTTATACTATCCAATCGGGACCCCTGAAGGACACTCCCGTCGATTTTGGGTCGAAAAAAGTTATATTAATTTTTTTCGATTTTGGCCAAATTTAACATTGGGCTCTTATGGGGACGCAAATTTAAATTTCATAAAATCAAATTTTTGGCGGCGTGCGCGTTTGTACTATCCAATTGGGCGCTCTAGCAGACACTCCCGTCGATTTTGGGTCGAAAAAATGAAATTAATTTTTTTGTATTTTGGGCAAATTTAACATTGGCCTCTTATGGGGCCGCAAATTTAAATGTCTTTAAATCGAATTTTTGGTTCCGTGCGCCTTCATACTATCCAAGTGGGCCCTCTAGAAGGCACTCCCGTCGATTTTGGATCGAAACGGGCAAACTAATTTTTTTCGATTTTGGACAAATTTAACATTGGGCTCTTATGGGGAGGCAAACTTAAATTTCTTTAAATCGAATTTTTGGCCCCGTGCACCTTCATACTATCCAAGTGGGACCCCTACAAGACACTCCCGTCGATTTTCTTTCGTAAAAGGAAAATTATTTTTTTTCGATTTTGGCCAAATTTAACATTGGGCTCTTATTGGGAGCCAAACTTAATTTTTTCAAAATCGAATGTTTGACCCCGTGCGCTGTTATACTATCCAATTGGGAGCCCTAGAAAACACTCCCGTCGATTTTGGGTCGATAAAGGCAAATTAATTTTTTTCGATTTTGGCCAAATTTAACATTGGGCTCTTATGGGGACGCAAATTTAAATTTCATAAAATCGAATTTTTGGCGGCGTGCGCGTTTGTACTATCCAATTGGGCCCTCTAGAAGACACACCCGTCGATTTTGGGTCCAAAAAGGAAAATTATTTTTTTTCCATTTTGGCCAAATTTAACATTGGGCTCTTATGGGGAGGCAAACTTAAATTTTTGAAAATCGAATTTTTGGCCCCGTGCGCCTTTATACTATCCAAGTGGGACCCCCAGAAGACACTCCCGTCGATTTTCTTTCGAAAAAGGAAAATTATTTTTTTTCGATTTCGGCCAAATTTAACATTGGGCTCTTATTGGGAGCCAAACTTCATTTTTTCAAAATCGAATGTTTGACCCCGTGCGCTGTTATACTATCCAATTGGGACCCCTAGAAAACACTCCCGTCGATTTTGGGTCGAAAAAGTGAAATTAATTGTTTTTGATTTTGGCCAAATTTTAAATTGGGCTCTTATGGGGAGGCAAACTTAAATTTTTGACAATCGAATTTTTGGCCCCGTGCGCCTTTATACTATGCAAGTGGGACACCCAGCAGACACTCCCGTCAATTTTGGGTCGAAAAAGGAAAATTATTTTTTTTTCCATTTTGGCCAAATTTAACATTGGGCTCTTATGGGGAGGCAAACTTGAATTCTTCAAAATCGAATTTTCGGCACCGTGAGCGTTTCTACTATCCAATTGGGACCCTGAGAAGACAATCCCGTCGATTTTGGGTCGAAAAAGGCAAATTCATTTTTTTCGATTTTGGCCAAATTTAACATTGGACTCTTATGGGGAGGCAAACTTAAATTTCTTTAAATCGCATTTTTGGCCCCGTGCACCTTTATACTATCCAATTGGGACCCCTACAAGACACTCCCGTCGATTTTCTTTCGTAAAAGGAAAATTATTTTTTTTCGATTTTGGCCAAATTTAACATTGGGCTCTTATTGGGAGCCAAACTCAATTTTTTGAAAATCGAATGTTTGACCCCGTGCGCTGTTATACTATCCAATTGGGACCCCTACAGGACACTCCCGTCGATTTTGGGTCGAAAAAGGCAAATTAATTCTTTTCGATTTTCGCCAAATTTAACATTGGGCTCTTATGGGGACGCAAATTTAAATTTCTTTAAATCGAATTTTTGGCGGCGTGCGCGTTTGTACTATCCAATTGGGCGCTCTAGCAGACACTCCCGTCGATTTTGGGTCGAAAAAATGAAATTAATTTTTTTGGATTTTGGGCAAATTTAACTTTGGGCTCTTATGGGGACGCAAATTTAAATGTCTTTAAATCGAATTTTTGGTTCCGTGCGCCTTCATACTATCCAATTGGGCCCTCTAGAAGGCACTCCCGTCGATTTTGGATCGAAACCGGCAAACTAATTTTTTTCGATTTTGGACAAATTTAACATTGGGCTCTTATGGGGACGCAAATTTGAATTTTTTAACATCGAATTTTTGGCCCCGTGCGCCTTCATACTATCCAATTGGGGCCCCTAGAAGACACTCCCGTCGATTTTGGGTCGAAAAAGGCAAATTAATTTTTTTCGATTTTGGCCAAATTTAACATTGGGCTCTTAGGGGACCAAAATTTACATTTCTTAACATCGAATTTTTGGCACCGTGCGCGTTTGTACTATCCAATGGGGACCCTGAGAAGACACACCCGTCGATTTTGGGTCGAAAAAGCCAAATTAAATTTTTTTCGATTTTGGCCAATTTAACATTGGGTTCTTATGAGGAGGCAAACTTTAAATTTTTGAAATCGAATTTTTGGCTCCGTGCGCCTTCATACTATAGAATTGGGACCCCTAAAAGCCACTCCCGTCGATTTTGTTTCGAAACAGTCAAATTAATTCTTTTCGATTTTGGCCAAATTTAACATTGGGCTCTCATGGGGAGGGAAACTTAAATTTTTCAAAATCGAATTTTTGGCCCCGTGCGCCTTTATACTATGCAAGTGTGACACCCAGCAGACACTCCCGTCAATTTTGGGTCGAACAAGGCAAATCAATTTTTTTCGATTTTGGCCAAATTTAACATTGGGCTCTTATGGGGACGCAAATTTAAATTTCATAAAATCGAATTTTTGGCGGCGTGCGCGTTTGTACTATCCAATTGGGCCCTCTAGAAGACACACCCGTCGATTTTGGGTCCAAAAAGGAAAATTATTTTTTTTCCATTTTGGCCAAATTTAACATTGGGCTCTTATGGGGAGGCAAACTTAAATTTTTGAAAATCGAATTTTTGGCCCCGTGCGCCTTTATACTATCCAAGTGGGACCCCCAGAAGACACTCCCGTCGATTTTCTTTCGAAAAAGGAAAATTATTTTTTTTCGATTTTGGCCAAGTTTAACATTGGGCTCTTATGCGGAGCCAAACTTAATTTTTTCAAAATCGAATGTTTGACCTCGTGCGCTGTTATGCTGTTATCGAATTGGGTCCCCTAGAAGACACTCTCATCGATTTTCGGTCGAAAAAGTCAAACTATTTTTTTTTCGATATTGACCAAATTTAACATTGGGCTCTTAAGGGGAGGCACACTTAATTTTTTCAAAATCGAATGTTTGACCCCGTGCGCTGTTATACTATCCAATTGGGACCGCTAGAAAACACTCCCGTCGATTTTGGGTCGAAAAAGTGAAATAAATTTTCGCGGATTTCGGGCAAATTTAACATTGGGCTCTTATGGGGAGGCAAATTTGAATTTTTTAAAATCGGATTGTTGGCCCCGTGCGCCGTTATACTATCCAATCGGGACCCCTGAAGGACACTCCCGTCGATTTTGGGTCGAAAAAAGTTATATTAATTTTTTTCGATTTTGGCCAAATTTAACATTGGGCTCTTATGGGGACGCAAATTTAAATTTCATAAAATCAAATTTTTGGCGGCGTGCGCGTTTGTACTATCCAATTGGGCGCTCTAGCAGACACTCCCGTCGATTTTGGGTCGAAAAAATGAAATTAATTTTTTTGTATTTTGGGCAAATTTAACATTGGCCTCTTATGGGGCCGCAAATTTAAATGTCTTTAAATCGAATTTTTGGTTCCGTGCGCCTTCATACTATCCAAGTGGGCCCTCTAGAAGGCACTCCCGTCGATTTTGGATCGAAACGGGCAAACTAATTTTTTTCGATTTTGGACAAATTTAACATTGGGCTCTTATGGGGAGGCAAACTTAAATTTCTTTAAATCGAATTTTTGGCCCCGTGCACCTTCATACTATCCAAGTGGGACCCCTACAAGACACTCCCGTCGATTTTCTTTCGTAAAAGGAAAATTATTTTTTTTCGATTTTGGCCAAATTTAACATTGGGCTCTTATTGGGAGCCAAACTTAATTTTTTCAAAATCGAATGTTTGACCCCGTGCGCTGTTATACTATCCAATTGGGAGCCCTAGAAAACACTCCCGTCAATTTTGGGTCGAAAAAGGAAAATGATTTTTTTTTCCATTTTGGCCAAATTTAACATTGGGCTCTTATGGGGAGGCAAACTTAAATTTCTTTAAATCGAATTTTTGGCGCCGTGCGCCTTTATATTATCCAATTGGGACCCCTACAAGACACTCCCGTCGATTTGCTTTCGTAAAAGGAAAATTATTTTTTTTCGATTTTGGCCAAATTTAACATTGGGCTCTCATGGGGAGGGAAACTTAAATTTTTGAAAATCGAATTTTTGGCCCCGTGCGCCTTTATACTATGCAAGTGTGACACCCAGCAGACACTCCCGTCAATTTTGCGTCGAAAAAGGAAAATTATTTTTTTTCCATTTTGGCCAAATTTAACATTGGGCTCTTATGGGGAGCCAAACTTAATTTTCGCAAAATCGAATGTTTGACCTCGTGCGCTGTTATGCTGTTATCGAATTGGGCCCTCTAGAAGACACTCTCATCGATTTTCGGTCGAAAAAGTCAAATTATTTTTTTTTCGATATTGACCAAATTTAACATTGGGCTCTTATGGGGAGGCACACTTAATTTTTTCAAAATCGAATGTTTGACCCCGTGCGCTGTTATACTATCCAATTGGGACCGCTAGAAAACACTCCCGTCGATTTTGGGTCGATAAAGGCAAATTAATTTTTTTCGATTTTGGCCAAATTTAACATTGGGCTCTTATGGGGACGCAAATTTAAATTTCATAAAATCGAATTTTTGGCGGCGTGCGCGTTTGTACTATCCAATTGGGCCCTCTAGAAGACACACCCGTCGATTTTGGGTCCAAAAAGGAAAATTATTTTTTTTCCATTTTGGCCAAATTTAACATTGGGCTCTTATGGGGAGGCAAACTTAAATTTTTGAAAATCGAATTTTTGGCCCCGTGCGCCTTTATACTATCCAAGTGGGACCCCCAGAAGACACTCCCGTCGATTTTCTTTCGAAAAAGGAAAATTATTTTTTTTCGATTTCGGCCAAATTTAACATTGGGCTCTTATTGGGAGCCAAACTTCATTTTTTCAAAATCGAATGTTTGACCCCGTGCGCTGTTATACTATCCAATTGGGACCCCTAGAAAACACTCCCGTCGATTTTGGGTCGAAAAAGTGAAATTAATTGTTTTTGATTTTGGCCAAATTTTAAATTGGGCTCTTATGGGGAGGCAAACTTAAATTTTTGACAATCGAATTTTTGGCCCCGTGCGCCTTTATACTATGCAAGTGGGACACCCAGCAGACACTCCCGTCAATTTTGGGTCGAAAAAGGAAAATTATTTTTTTTTCCATTTTGGCCAAATTTAACATTGGGCTCTTATGGGGAGGCAAACTTGAATTCTTCAAAATCGAATTTTCGGCACCGTGAGCGTTTCTACTATCCAATTGGGACCCTGAGAAGACAATCCCGTCGATTTTGGGTCGAAAAAGGCAAATTCATTTTTTTCGATTTTGGCCAAATTTAACATTGGACTCTTATGGGGAGGCAAACTTAAATTTCTTTAAATCGCATTTTTGGCCCCGTGCACCTTTATACTATCCAATTGGGACCCCTACAAGACACTCCCGTCGATTTTCTTTCGTAAAAGGAAAATTATTTTTTTTCGATTTTGGCCAAATTTAACATTGGGCTCTTATTGGGAGCCAAACTCAATTTTTTGAAAATCGAATGTTTGACCCCGTGCGCTGTTGTACTATCCAATTGGGACCCCTACAGGACACTCCCGTCGATTTTGGGTCGAAAAAGGCAAATTAATTCTTTTCGATTTTCGCCAAATTTAACATTGGGCTCTTATGGGGACGCAAATTTAAATTTCTTTAAATCGAATTTTTGGCGGCGTGCGCGTTTGTACTATCCAATTGGGCGCTCTAGCAGACACTCCCGTCGATTTTGGGTCGAAAAAATGAAATTAATTTTTTTGGATTTTGGGCAAATTTAACTTTGGGCTCTTATGGGGACGCAAATTTAAATGTCTTTAAATCGAATTTTTGGTTCCGTGCGCCTTCATACTATCCAATTGGGCCCTCTAGAAGGCACTCCCGTCGATTTTGGATCGAAACCGGCAAACTAATTTTTTTCGATTTTGGACAAATTTAACATTGGGCTCTTATGGGGACGCAAATTTGAATTTTTTAACATCGAATTTTTGGCCCCGTGCGCCTTCATACTATCCAATTGGGGCCCCTAGAAGACACTCCCGTCGATTTTGGGTCGAAAAAGGCAAATTAATTTTTTTCGATTTTGGCCAAATTTAACATTGGGCTCTTAGGGGACCAAAATTTACATTTCTTAACATCGAATTTTTGGCACCGTGCGCGTTTGTACTATCCAATGGGGACCCTGAGAAGACACACCCGTCGATTTTGGGTCGAAAAAGCCAAATTAATTTTTTTCGATTTTGGCCAAATTTAACATTGGGTTCTTATGAGGAGGCAAACTTTAAATTTTTGAAATCGAATTTTTGGCTCCGTGCGCCTTCATACTATAGAATTGGGACCCCTAAAAGCCACTCCCGTCGATTTTGTTTCGAAACAGTCAAATTAATTCTTTTCGATTTTGGCCAAATTTAACATTGGGCTCTCATGGGGAGGGAAACTTAAATTTTTCAAAATCGAATTTTTGGCCCCGTGCGCCTTTATACTATGCAAGTGTGACACCCAGCAGACACTCCCGTCAATTTTGGGTCGAACAAGGCAAATCAATTTTTTTCGATTTTGGCCAAATTTAACATTGGGCTCTTATGGGGACGCAAATTTAAATTTCATAAAATCGAATTTTTGGCGGCGTGCGCGTTTGTACTATCCAATTGGGCCCTCTAGAAGACACACCCGTCGATTTTGGGTCCAAAAAGGAAAATTATTTTTTTTCCATTTTGGCCAAATTTAACATTGGGCTCTTATGGGGAGGCAAACTTAAATTTTTGAAAATCGAATTTTTGGCCCCGTGCGCCTTTATACTATCCAAGTGGGACCCCCAGAAGACACTCCCGTCGATTTTCTTTCGAAAAAGGAAAATTATTTTTTTTCGATTTTGGCCAAGTTTAACATTGGGCTCTTATGCGGAGCCAAACTTAATTTTTTCAAAATCGAATGTTTGACCTCGTGCGCTGTTATGCTGTTATCGAATTGGGTCCCCTAGAAGACACTCTCATCGATTTTCGGTCGAAAAAGTCAAACTATTTTTTTTTCGATATTGACCAAATTTAACATTGGGCTCTTAAGGGGAGGCACACTTAATTTTTTCAAAATCGAATGTTTGACCCCGTGCGCTGTTATACTATCCAATTGGGACCGCTAGAAAACACTCCCGTCGATTTTGGGTCGAAAAAGTGAAATAAATTTTCGCGGATTTCGGGCAAATTTAACATTGGGCTCTTATGGGGAGGCAAATTTGAATTTTTTAAAATCGGATTGTTGGCCCCGTGCGCCGTTATACTATCCAATCGGGACCCCTGAAGGACACTCCCGTCGATTTTGGGTCGAAAAAAGTTATATTAATTTTTTTCGATTTTGGCCAAATTTAACATTGGGCTCTTATGGGGACGCAAATTTAAATTTCATAAAATCAAATTTTTGGCGGCGTGCGCGTTTGTACTATCCAATTGGGCGCTCTAGCAGACACTCCCGTCGATTTTGGGTCGAAAAAATGAAATTAATTTTTTTGTATTTTGGGCAAATTTAACATTGGCCTCTTATGGGGCCGCAAATTTAAATGTCTTTAAATCGAATTTTTGGTTCCGTGCGCCTTCATACTATCCAAGTGGGCCCTCTAGAAGGCACTCCCGTCGATTTTGGATCGAAACGGGCAAACTAATTTTTTTCGATTTTGGACAAATTTAACATTGGGCTCTTATGGGGAGGCAAACTTAAATTTCTTTAAATCGAATTTTTGGCCCCGTGCACCTTCATACTATCCAAGTGGGACCCCTACAAGACACTCCCGTCGATTTTCTTTCGTAAAAGGAAAATTATTTTTTTTCGATTTTGGCCAAATTTAACATTGGGCTCTTATTGGGAGCCAAACTTAATTTTTTCAAAATCGAATGTTTGACCCCGTGCGCTGTTATACTATCCAATTGGGAGCCCTAGAAAACACTCCCGTCAATTTTGGGTCGAAAAAGGAAAATGATTTTTTTTTCCATTTTGGCCAAATTTAACATTGGGCTCTTATGGGGAGGCAAACTTAAATTTCTTTAAATCGAATTTTTGGCGCCGTGCGCCTTTATATTATCCAATTGGGACCCCTACAAGACACTCCCGTCGATTTGCTTTCGTAAAAGGAAAATTATTTTTTTTCGATTTTGGCCAAATTTAACATTGGGCTCTCATGGGGAGGGAAACTTAAATTTTTGAAAATCGAATTTTTGGCCCCGTGCGCCTTTATACTATCCAATTGGGACCCCTACAAGACACTCCCGTCGATTTTCTTTCGTAAAAGGAAAATAATTTTTTTTCGATTTTGGCCAAATTCAACAGTGGGCTCTTATTGGGAGCCAAACTTAATTTTTTTTAAATCGAATGTTTGACCCCGTGCGCTGTTATACTATCCAATTGGGACCCCTACAAGACACTCCCGTCGATTTTGGGTCGAAAAAGGCAAATTAATTTTTTTGAATTTTGGCCCAATTTAACATTGGGTTCTTATGAGGAGGCAGACTTGAAATTTTTGAAATCGAATTTTTGGCCCCGTGCGCCTTCATACTATAGAATTGGGACCGCTAGAAGCCACTCCCGTCGATTTTGTTTCGAAAAATTCAAATTAATTCTTTTCGATTTTGGCCAAATTTAACATTGGGCTCTTATGGGGAGGCAAACTTAAATTTCTTTAAATCGAATTTTTGGCCCCGTGCGCCTTTATATTATCCAATTGGGACCCCTACAAGACACTCCCGTCGATTTTCTTTCGTAAAAGGAAAATTATTTTTTTTCGATTTTGGCCAAATTTAACATTGGGCTCTCATGGGGAGGGAAACTTAAATTTTTGACAATCGAATTTTTGGCCCCGTGCGCCTTTATACTATGCAAGTGTGACACCCAGCAGACACTCCCGTCAATTTTGCGTCGAAAAAGGAAAATTATTTTTTTTCCATTTTGGCCAAATTTAACATTGGGCTCTTATGGGGAGCCAAACTTAATTTTCGCAAAATCGAATGTTTGACCTCGTGCGCTGTTATGCTGTTATCGAATTGGGCCCTCTAGAAGACACTCTCATCGATTTTCGGTCGAAAAAGTCAAATTATTTTTTTTTCGATATTGACCAAATTTAACATTGGGCTCTTATGGGGAGGCACACTTAATTTTTTCAAAATCGAATGTTTGACCCCGTGCGCTGTTATACTATCCAATTGGGACCGCTAGAAAACACTCCCGTCGATTTTGGGTCGATAAAGGCAAATTAATTTTTTTCGATTTTGGCCAAATTTAACATTGGGCTCTTATGGGGACGCAAATTTAAATTTCATAAAATCGAATTTTTGGCGGCGTGCGCGTTTGTACTATCCAATTGGGCCCTCTAGAAGACACACCCGTCGATTTTGGGTCCAAAAAGGAAAATTATTTTTTTTCCATTTTGGCCAAATTTAACATTGGGCTCTTATGGGGAGGCAAACTTAAATTTTTGAAAATCGAATTTTTGGCCCCGTGCGCCTTTATACTATCCAAGTGGGACCCCCAGAAGACACTCCCGTCGATTTTCTTTCGAAAAAGGAAAATTATTTTTTTTCGATTTCGGCCAAATTTAACATTGGGCTCTTATTGGGAGCCAAACTTCATTTTTTCAAAATCGAATGTTTGACCCCGTGCGCTGTTATACTATCCAATTGGGACCCCTAGAAAACACTCCCGTCGATTTTGGGTCGAAAAAGTGAAATTAATTGTTTTTGATTTTGGCCAAATTTTAAATTGGGCTCTTATGGGGAGGCAAACTTAAATTTTTGACAATCGAATTTTTGGCCCCGTGCGCCTTTATACTATGCAAGTGGGACACCCAGCAGACACTCCCGTCAATTTTGGGTCGAAAAAGGAAAATTATTTTTTTTTCCATTTTGGCCAAATTTAACATTGGGCTCTTATGGGGAGGCAAACTTGAATTCTTCAAAATCGAATTTTCGGCACCGTGAGCGTTTCTACTATCCAATTGGGACCCTGAGAAGACAATCCCGTCGATTTTGGGTCGAAAAAGGCAAATTCATTCTTTTCGATTTTGGCCAAATTTAACATTGGGCTCTTATGGGGACGCAAATTTAAATTTCTTTAAATCGAATTTTGGGTTCCGTGCGCCTTCATACTAGCCAATTGGGACCCCTAGAAGGCACCCTCGTCGATTTTGGGTCCAAAAAGGAAAATTAATTTTTTTCCATTTTGGCCAAATTTAACATTGGGCTCTTATGGGGAGGCAAACTTGAATTCTTCAAAATCGAATTTTCGGCACCGTGAGCGTTTCTACTATCCAATTGGGACCCTGAGAAGACAATCCCGTCGATTTTGGGTCGAAAAAGGCAAATTCATTTTTTTCGATTTTGGCCAAATTTAACATTGGACTCTTATGGGGAGGCAAACTTAAATTTCTTTAAATCGCATTTTTGGCCCCGTGCACCTTTATACTATCCAATTGGGACCCCTACAAGACACTCCCGTCGATTTTCTTTCGTAAAAGGAAAATTATTTTTTTTCGATTTTGGCCAAATTTAACATTGGGCTCTTATTGGGAGCCAAACTTAATTTTTTGAAAATCGAATGTTTGACCCCGTGCGCTGTTATACTATCCAATTGGGACCCCTACAGGACACTCCCGTCGATTTTGGGTCGAAAAAGGCAAATTAATTTTTTTGAATTTTGGCCCAATTTAACATTGGGTTCTTATGAGGAGGCAAACTTGAAATTTTTGAAATCGAATTTTTGGCCCCGTGCGGCTTCATACTATAGAGTTGGGACTCCTAGAAGCCACTCCCGTCGATTTTGTTTCGAAAAATTAAAATTAATTCTTTTCGATTTTCGCCAAATTTAACATTGGGCTCTTATGGGGACGCAAATTTAAATTTCTTTAAATCGAATTTTTGGCGGCGTGCGCGTTTGTACTATCCAATGGAGACCCTGAGAAGACACACCAGTCGATTTTGGTTCGAAAAAGCCAAATTAATTTTTTTCGATTTTGGCCAAATTTAACATTGGGCTCTTAGGGGACCAAAATTTACATTTCTTAACATCGAATTTTTGGCACCGTGCGCGTTTGTACTATCCAATGGAGACCCTGAGAAGACACACCAGTCGATTTTGGTTCGAAAAAGCCAAATTAATTTTTTTCGATTTTGGCCAAATTTAACATTGGGACCTTATGGGGAGGCAAACCTAAATTTTTTAAAATTGAATTTTTGGCCCCGTGTGCGTTGATACTATCCCGTAGGAACCCCTAGAAGATATTTCCGTCGATTTTGGATCGAAACGGGCAAACTAATTTTTTTCGATTTTGGACAAATTTAACATTGGGCTCTTATGAGGAGGCAAACTTGAAATTTTTGCAATCGAATTTTTGGCCCCGTGCGCCTTCATACTATAGAATTGGTACCCCTAAAAGCCACTCCCGTCGATTTTGTTTCGAAACAGTCAAATTAATTCTTTTCGATTTTGGCCAAATTTAACATTGGGCTCTCATGGGGAGGGAAACTTAAATTTTTCAAAATCGAATTTTTGGCCCCGTGCGCCTTTATACTATGCAAGTGTGACACCCAGCAGACACTCCCGTCAATTTTGGGTCGAAAAAGGAAAATTATTTTTTTTCCATTTTGGCCAAATTTAACATTGGGCTCTTATGGGGAGCCAAACTTAATTTTCGCAAAATCGAATGTTTGACCTCGTGCGCTGTTATGCTGTTATCGAATTGGGCCCTTTAGACGACACTCTCATCGATTTTCGGTCGAAAAAGTCAAATTATTTTTTTTTCGATATTGACCAAATTTAACATTGGGCTCTAATGGGGAGGCACACTTAATTTTTTCAAAATCGAATGTTTGACCCCGTGCGCTGTTATACTATCCAATTGGGACCGCTAGAAAACACTCCCGTCGATTTTGGGTCGAAAAAGGCAAATTAATTTTTTTTGATTTTGGCCAAATTTAACATTGGGCTCTTATGGGGACGCAAATTTAAATTTCATAAAATCGAATTTTTGGCGGCGTGCGCGTTTGTACTATCCAATTGGGCCCTCTAGAAGACACACCCGTCGATTTTGGGTCCAAAAAGGAAAATTATTTTTTTTCCATTTTGGCCAAATTTAACATTGGGCTCTTATGGGGAGGCAAACTTAAATTTTTGACAATCGAATTTTTGGCCCCGTGCGCCTTTATACTATCCAAGTGGGACCCCCAGAAGACACTCCCGTCGATTTTCTTTCGAAAAAGGAAAATTATTTTTTTTCGATTTTGGCCAAATTTAACATTGGGCTCTTATTGGGAGCCAAACTTAATTTTTTCAAAATCGAATGTTTGACCCCGTGCGCTGTTATACTATCCAATTGGGACCCCTAGAAAACACTCCCGTCGATTTTGGGTCGAAAAAGTGAAATTAATTGTTTTTGATTTTGGCCAAATTTTAAATTGGGCTCTTATGGGGAGGCAAACTTAAATTTTTGACAATCGAATTTTTGGCCCCGTGCGCCTTTATACTATGCAAGTGGGACACCCAGCAGACACTCCCGTCAATTTTGGGTCGAAAAAGGAAAATTATTTTTTTTTCCATTTTGGCCAAATTTAACATTGGGCTCTTATGGGGAGGCAAACTTGAATTCTTCAAAATCGAATTTTCGGCACCCTGCGCGTTTCTACTATCCAATTGGGACCCTGAGAAGACAATCCCGTCGATTTTGGGTCGAAAAAGGCAAATTCATTTTTTTCGATTTTGGCCAAATTTAACATTGGACTCTTATGGGGAGGCAAACTTAAATTTCTTTAAATCGAATTTTTGGCCCCGTGCGCCTTTATACTATCCAATTGGGACCCCTACAAGACACTCCCGTCGATTTTCTTTCGTAAAAGGAAAATAATTTTTTTTCGATTTTGGCCAAATTTAACATTGGGCTCTTATTGGGAGCCAAACTTAATTTTTTCAAAATCGAATGTTTGACCCCGTGCGCTGTTATACTATCCAATTGGGACCCCTACAAGACACTCCCGTCGATTTTGGGTCGAAAAAGGCAAATTAATTTTTTTGAATTTTGGCCCAATTTAACATTGGGTTCTTATGAGGAGGCAAACTTGAAATTTTTGAAATCGAATTTTTGGCCCCGTGCGCCTTCATACTATAGAATTGGGACCCCTAGAAGCCACTCCCGTCGATTTTGTTTCGAAAAATTCAAATTAATTCTTTTCGATTTTGGCCAAATTTAACATTGGGCTCTTATGGGGACGCAAATTTAAATTTCTTTAAATCGAATTTTGGGTTCCGTGCGCCTTCATACTATCCAATTGGGACCCCTAGAAGGCACCCTCGTCGATTTTGGGTCCAAAAAGGAAAATTAATTTTTTTCCATTTTGGCCAAATTTAACATTGGGCTCTTATGGGGAGGCAAACTTAAATTTTTCAAAATCGAATTTTTGGCCCCGTGCGCCTTCATACGATCCTATTGGGACCCCTAGAAGACGCTCCCGTCGATTTTGGGTCGAAAAAGTGAAATGATTTTTTTTCCATTTTGGCCAAGTTTAACATTGGGCTCTTATGCGGAGCCAAACTTAATTTTTTCAAAATCGAATGTTTGACCTCGTGCGCTGTTATGCTGTTATCGAATTGGGTCCCCTAGAAGACACTCTCATCGATTTTCGGTCGAAAAAGTCAAATTATTTTTTTTTCGATATTGACCAAATTTAACATTGGGCTCTTATGGGGAGGCACACTTAATTTTGTCAAAATCGAATGTTTAACCCCGTGCGCTGTTATACTATCCAATTGGGACCGCTAGAAAACACTCCCGTCGATTTTGGGTCGAAAAAGTGAAATTAATTTTCGCGGATTTCGGGCAAATTTAACATTGGGCTCTTATGGGGAGGCAAATTTGAATTTTTTAAAATCGGATTGTTGGCCCCGTGCGCCGTTATACTATCCAATCGGGACCCCTGAAGGACACTCCCGTCGATTTCGGGTCGAAAAAAGTTATATTAATTTTTTTCGATTTTGACCAAATTTAACATTGGGCTCTTATGGGGAGGCACACTTAATTTTGTCAAAATCGAATGTTTAACCCCGTGCGCTGTTATACTATCCAATTGGGACCGCTAGAAAACACTCCCGTCGGTTTTGGGTCGAAAAAATGAAATTAATTTTTTTTGATTTTGGGCAAATTTAACATTGGGCTCTTATGGGGCCGCAAATTTAAATGTCTTTAAATCGAATTTTCGGTTCCGTGCGCCTTCATACTATCCAATTGGGCCCTCTAGAAGGCACTCCCGTTGATTTTGGATCGAAACGGGCAAACTAATTTTTTTCGATTTTGGACAAATTTAACATTGGGCTCTTATGGGGACGCAAATTTAAAATTTTTAACATCGAATTTTTGGCCCCGTGCGCCTTCATACTATCCAATTGGGGCCCCTAGAAGACACTCCCGTCGATTTTGGGTCGTAAAAGGCAAATTAATTTTTTTCGATTTTGGCCAAATTTAACATTGAGCTCTTAGGGGACCAAAATTTACATTTCTTAACATCGAATTTTTGGCACCGTGCGCGTTTGTACTATCCAATGGGGACCCTGAGAAGACACACCAGTCGATTTTGGGTCGAAAAAGCCAAATTAATTTTTTTCGATTTTGGCCAAATTTAACATTGGGTTCTTATGAGGAGGCAAACTTGAAATTTTTGCAATCGAATTTTTGGCCCCGTGCGCCTTCATACTATAGAATTGGGACCCCTAAAAGCCACTCCCGTCGATTTTGTTTCGAAACAGTCAAATTAATTCTTTTCGATTTTGGCCAAATTTAACATTGGGCTCTCATGGGGAGGGAAACTTAAATTTTTCAAAATCGAATTTTTGGCCCCGTGCGCCTTTATACTATGCAAGTGTGACACCCAGCAGACACTCCCGTCAATTTTGGGTCGAAAAAGGAAAATTATTTTTTTTCCATTTTGGCCAAATTTAACATTGGGCTCTTATGGGGAGCCAAACTTAATTTTTGCAAAATCGAATGTTTGACCTCGTGCGCTGTTATGCTGTTATCGAATTGGGCCCTCTAGAAGACACTCTCATCGATTTTCGGTCGAAAAAGTCAAATTATTTTTTTTTCGATATTGACCAAATTTAACATTGGGCTCTTATGGGGAGGCACACTTAATTTTTTCAAAATCGAATTTTTGGCCCCGTGCGCCTTTATACTATCCAATTGGGACCCCTACAAGACACTCCCGTCGATTTTGGGTCGAAAAAGGCAAATTAATTTTTCTGAATTTTGCCCCAATTTAACATTGGGTTCTTATGAGGGGGCAAACTTGAAAGTTTTGAAATCGAATTTTTGGCCCCGTGCGCCTTCATACTATAGAATTGGAACCCCTAGAAGCCACTCCCGTCGATTTTGTTTCGAAAAATTCAAATTAATTCTTCTCGATTTTGGCCAAATTTAACATTGGGCTCTTATGGGGACGCAAATTTAAATTTCTTTAAATCGAATTTTAGGTTCCGTGCGCCTTCATACTATCCAATTGGGACCCCTGAACGACACTCTCGTCGATTTTGGGTCGAAAAAAGTTATATTAATTTGTTTCGATTTTGGCCAAATTTAACATTGGGTTCTTATGAGGATGCAAACTTGAAATTTTTGCAATCGAATTTTTGGCCCCGTGCGCCTTCATACTATAGAATTGGGACCCCTAAAAGCCACTCCCGTCGATTTTGTTTCGAAACAGTCAAATTAATTCTTTTCGATTTTGACCAAATTTAACATTGTGCTCTTATGGGGACGGAAATTTTAATTTCTTAACATCGAATTTTTGGCGGCGTTTGCGTTTACACAATCCAATTGGGCCTTTACACATGGACTTACCCTACAGCCTGACAAGTGTCGTTTCCTACAAACTCAAGTCGGTTATCTAGGACATATCATCAGTGAAGAAGGAATCCCTCCTAATCCAAAGAAGATAGACGCATTAATCCATATGTCTCACCCGAAAATACACATCATTTACGGAAATTCTTGTTCTTCACGAGCTATTATCGCAGATGCGTCGAAAATTATTCAGAAGTAGCACAACCCCTAACCAATTTGTTGAAGAAAAATACAAGATACTTATGGACAGAACAAGAACAAGGAGCTTTCGAACGCCTCAAAACGAGTATCAAAGAAGATTCTACCCTTTATCATCCAGACCTCCATCAACCCTTTATTGTAACCGCCTCAGCTTCAGAAAGCGGAGTCGGCGCAATCTTACGTCAAAAAGGCGAAGAGGGAGACGAACACCCGATCTTATACGCATCTAGAACCCTCAAAGATGCAGAAACCTGATATTCGAGCTCAGAATTGGATTGTCTAGCTGTTGTATATGCCTTAGGGGAATTCAAACCATTCATCTATGCCGTACCATTCACAGTGGTCACTCATTGCCCGGCCCTGAACTGGCTCAGATGTTCCAGTCACCCAACGTCCGGTCAAGTCAAATGGAAAACGTAGTTGAACGACTTTACTTTTGAAGTAGAAATCAAGAAAGCAAAAAGGGATATGACTGCAGACATATTCGCCTGCAATCCTTTTCAAAATCCCTTAGACGAGAAAAACCCCGCCACTGTACTCGTCGTGTTACCTCTGAAGAAAAACAAACCAAGTCTATCCTAAAACCGATAAGGAACTCACAACACGCTGCTCCAAGGCCTATACCCAACAAGGTTCGGATACAGAGCGATTCTAAAGCCCTTCAACCATCGGGATCAGGCAATACGATAGGCCAACGGGTTCGAAATAGGAAAACCTCGCAAATAAATTACGGAAAAAGGGAACCAATCTCTTACCGATCAACGCGTCCCCACCTAAAGAAAAAAGTCACGACAAGCGAGTCTGTCCGTCTTGAACAGGATAATCCCGACTAACACATACCACCAAAAGAAACCACACCAACTATGAGACAAGAACCAGAGATTAGCAGCACCCTAATACCATCAGATGATCTAGTACTTGATGAGGGGGCATCATCCATAAATAACACTTCATTGGAAGGCCTCCCCATGAACACAGAGATAAACGAGGAAGAGGACGACGTCTTCATAAACGAAAAATCTCCTCAAGAAATAGATCTCTCCGGAATAGTCGAAGCTACCCCGACAAATGAAGAAGAGGATGATGACTTTCTAGAGGAATTACAAGAGATTGGCCCATCAACAAAAAGCCCTACACTCGAAGAGAGTGTGCAGAAATTTAATCAATACTTGGATTCCCTAAGAGCAAAGGGGAAGGAAGTACTAGATCCAGACACGTACACAGAATCCACCAAAGAAAATGTATATGAAACAATAGCCTGGGACAACTTCGTACCCTACTACCATGAATCAAAACTATTAGATCAACCAGAAGCGAATAATCCAGACCTAGAAGAGAGGTTACAGAAGCTGCATGATAGATCATCTCCATTGACAACCAGATCACCATCAACTTCGGATGTTGAGAAAGAAGAAATACCGACAAAG
The DNA here is from genome assembly GCA_026005395.1 of Asobara japonica. Lineage (NCBI taxonomy): Eukaryota > Metazoa > Arthropoda > Insecta > Hymenoptera > Braconidae > Asobara > Asobara japonica. Next base: position 19,441 of record BQMI01000225.1, read on the forward strand.
TCACCACCGCAAAACACCTACACCTTACCACGAAGGTCGATAATTACACAAGGGGACACTACGCATCGATCACTGTGTCCAACACCGAAAACCAAACCACCACCATTGGCTGGATCCTCACCAGTTTACACCAACCTGTAACCAACTGAAATGTCCGACCTAGACAGATCTCAGAAGCTAGAAGAGTCAGTACCAACTATCCCAAATGAAACCAAAATTCTACCAGGAACGGAGTTGACCGATCACAGTTTTTGACTCACAGACGCCAGTTCCGATTTCTCTGAGGACGACGAATCCTCGCAACGGAACATGGAGGAGGGAATAAATCTAATTCCACCAAGCGATCATTGGGACTCACAAATTAACTTGCAGGAGACACGAGATGGAATCACCTTTACCAGGGACCATATAGCTCACTTCATAGCAGCCGACTGTGAAGTTACTAAACCAAACACCCAGCTGTTAATAGACCTAAAAATGATCGATTTGGGAAATCTGCGCGAACTCAAACCGCAACCGGGATAAGTCATGGTAACTCAACACGGCAAATTCCGAATATTCACTATGGTCGCAAAAGAACACCACTTCGACAAAGTGGAGCCAACGACACTGAGGCTCTGTCTCCAAAATTTAAGAGAAGCCCTGGAAAAATACGAAGTGACAGAAATAAAGATGCTAGATAAAGGAGATGAAATTGACGATTACGCCGACTTGCGTTACTACTTGGAAGAAGAATTCCAAGGGGACCCTACACATATAACTGTATGTCATGGAGACATAAGAATGCCCCCTGAAATGCTAAGAGGTGAAATCATTAGGGAATGTCACGAAAGTTTACCAGCAGGTCACAAGGGCATCGTCAATACATTTAAAAGAATCAGAGCACGTTTTCATTGGCTTGACCTCAAACAAGACGTAGAGAAATTCGTCACCAGATGTAAAATCTGCGCATTAAAAAAGGAGCTAAGGGTAAAGACAAAACAACCAATGCTCATCACTGAAACCCCGTCTGAATGCTTCGAAAAGATATCCATCGATACAGTGGGCCCAATGCCACGCACTACAAATGGGAATATACATATCCTCACCATACAAGACAGTTTTTCAAAACATTGTACGGCTGTCCCTCTACCGGATATCAGGGCACATACTATCGCAGAAGCTCTCACTACACAATATGTCGCAATTTTCGGATGTCCCAAAATTATCCTCAGCGATAGGGGTACGAGTTTCACTAGTAAACTCATCGCAAGGATGAGTCACCTCTTACGTTTCCACCACATTACTACTTCAGGTTATCGACCACAGACTAATGGGGCACTAGAGCGGAGTTACCATACCCTTGCAGAATACCTGCGAGCCTATACTGATGAAATTCAGGATTGGGACACGTTACTACCTTATGCCATGCTATGCTACAATAGTACAGTTCATAATGCCACCAAATTTACACCATTTGAACTAACATTTGGAAAAAGGGCTCGACTGCCAACTAACATTTCCGATGCATCCCAAATCGAAACCTATGGTGATTTCCTCCTTGACATGGCAAGAAAAATGGAGAGAATTCGGACAATAGCAATTCAAAACCTGATAGCAGCCAAACATAAATCGAAAGAATATTACGGCAGGAATGTCAAATCCATCAAACTCCAGAAAGGGGGCTTTGTCTATGTTCGAAAGGAACCACGACAAAGTAAACTAGACAACCATTTCACCGGTCCTTACGAAATCATTGACATCACAGAAAGAGGAAATGTAATCTTAGAAACAGAAGAAGGAAAAAGGTTCCAAAAACATCCGAACAAATTGAAAATCTGCGCAAAAGAATAATGAGAAATAGGTAACCTCTGATAACTTTCCCTTTTTCGAACCTCAGATTATCATGCGCCTTTTCATCTACAGGAAGAAAAAGGAAATGGAACTACAACCAAAGGATAACAAAAGGATAAACATCTATGATGGTTCTTGTTCTAAGAACGGAAAAAAAGATGCGTATGGTTTGGAAATCAACACCCCTTCAACACAACAAAGATCCTCCATCAAGAAAAAGTAACGAACATAGTAGCAGAGATTTTCGCAGCCAGGGAAGCCTGCAAGATTTGCCTACAGCACAACATCCCAAAAGTGAAGATCATCACAGACTCGGAATACTTGATCAACTGCATAACCGAATACATCGAAAAATGGGGAGGTAACGGGTGGTTAAACGCAAAACGAAAGCCGGTCGCAAATCAGGAGTTACTACGAGACCTAAACCGATTAATTCAACAATTAGATGTACAATTCGAATACGTACCGGAACACCAGGGTGTATATGGAAATGAACAAGCAGATACACTCGCAAAAATTGGTTCCAAAATTTACCACCCTTCCAAGAAAATCTAATTACAGAAACAAGAATACCATCAAGATGAAGGTTTTGTGGGCAACCCTCATAACCATGCTCCTTCAACAAAGCCAAGGATTGACGGCCACGTACCAAATACACCCTTTGACACATAATCCTGGTCTATACTACGAAAAGATCGATGAAATCAGATTCATAAGCAAATCATGGAAGTTAATGATCACCCTAGATGTACAAGGAGTACTAAACATCGACCTACCTGGGCTAGAAATAGCCAGACAGAATAATCAAACGTGACCGAACAATTCACCCACCAAAGTTGCGTTCACTATCTCCGAATGGATTTCCTCGAAGATATAAACCAAGAACTAGCTACTATGAAAAATCACCTCAAAAACATCTTAGAACAGCCTAATATTGAACCAAGCGTATTGAAACGTAAACCTAGAGCCCCTCTGATAGGAATCATAGGCGCAATTTCACGTAAACTTTTTGGCACTATGGATTACAATGACCAACAACACATCAAAAAGGAAATCGACCGTGTCTACCAAGATCAAAGTCAAATCACACATCTAATAGAAAATTCTACACATATAATCCAAGCGGAAATTAACAAAGTTAAAGAATCCCAACTGAGAGACCACCAAAACATCAAAGGAATGGAACATGGGCTAGAGAATCTTAATAACAATATGGAGAGAAATCAAAATACTATTGCACGGCTGAAGTATATGGAAAGGCTCAATCATATGGGGATAAACATTGAGTATGCCGCTTGTAAGTATTTAGATAACGCCAACAAAGTAGTTCAAGCCATCGAAGATGCGAAACACGGAAAAATCAGCCCATATCTGCTCTCCCATGAACGGTTAATGATGGCACTAAATGAAATACAAAAAGAAAACTCGAACGATTTATTTCCTATCCATAAGAACAAGTTGGACCTCGCCACCCTGGCGCAGATAAGCAACATCGAGACTGCCTACCATCAATGGAGATTTTTGGTAACACTCAAAATACCATTAATGTCAAGAGAATCATTCGAGTTGTATAAGATAATACCCTGCAAAATCCCCCAGATGCTGCCAAAATTACGAAAAACAGCCACATGCATTAGTCCAAAGACAGACTACATTATGGTATCAAGATAAACATCTCGGTATAGCCTGATAAACCAAGATTTCCTAGACGAATGTGTGCCACTAGAAACGTGGTTAGCATGCCAAAAGGGGGTACCTTCACGAAAAACCGACAGTCAAACAACTTGCGAGTACAAATTACTTATGAATAACGAATTACAACCGAAAGACGACCTCTATAAAAACTGTGACATAAGGCTTACAAATAACGTAGAAACATCTTGGACAAAACTAAATACTGCAGATGGTTGGGTCTACTCTACAATGGAACCTGAGTCTACAGAAATAAGCTGTGATGACCAACCATCATCTCCACAGACTATAACCGGGACGGGTATCTTAGTACTCAACCCAAACTGCATTGCAGAGACTTCAAGAGTACGGCTGGAAACTACTAACGTCGTGCAATCCGAACTTCCAATGATCCATGGCATACCTACAACGTTAAATATAACAAGATTAGCCCCAATACTTTGGGAACAGCCCAAAGCACCGGGTTCTTTGTTCCAAGTCATACAAGAGATACTCCCACACGAAAATAAGACTCACCTGTTTGATAAGTCAATGCAAGAAACCATTGACACAGCAAAAAACATCGGCGTACACCATCAAGAACAATCACAGCATAAACTCCTGACTATGAGAAGCTTCGGTATTTCGCGCGGACTTGGCATAATCTTCAGCCTGCTCGGAGTGATGGCCTACAGAAAAGGGTTAAACATATGTTCAATCTTCCGCTGCTGCTCATCACTCAAGAAACTATGCCGCCAGAAAAGGACTCCTGCGATCGCCATGACAGATACATCAAGTCATGTACTCCAACCACCCATCGAGGTAACAGTGCTGGCAACACCATCAGGAACAACAACGGGACAGCCCCAATCTCCGGCCAACAACATGGAATCCACCAGTTCACCATTCTGCATACGTAGAACATGACCAGTAACCTGCGAATCGAAAAACAAGTAAGCGTAGGGCCAGTAACAATGTTAACTGCAAATGAAAAGGTCATATTTGTGTTTAACGAATAAAGTGCGTGACGTGAAAAATTAATCTAACGTTGTTCAACAAAAACTAGACAAACTAGTATTAATCATACATACAAGAAAATAATATAAATAACCACTCACCTAAATAAACATTGTCTTCATTTTAAAAAAAACATATATTCATAACAACATAAAAATATATATCGATTAAAACTCACCAATTAAAATCAATAGGACACGACCGACCCTAACACTCATGTCCTTCTAGACGCACCCTTGCCAATCTGCCTCTATCTCGCCTATCCCTACCTCGCTGCATATCCATCGCCCTGTCCATTTGTTGGGGGTCAACCTCGCACAAATATTGAAACGCAGCGCGCAACAACTTAACCTTGTCCCGAGCCCAAACCTCCAACAGATCGACCTCCTCCAGGTAACTCAAAAACCGCTCATACCATGAAGCCTGGCACTAGAATTCCTTAAACTAAAAAAAAAAAATATTAAAACTATATATATATAAATAAACGTTAGAATAACACTGTAACAATACATACAATAGGCATCATAAAAATTAGTAATAATAATAATCACCGAAACAAACACAATGTTCCGGACCGTTGATGAAAACGACAGTAAATCGTGACGGTGAATTCGCTGCTTACGCGAAACCCGCAAGAGAATATCACCCAATCTCTGGTCCTCCATGATATTCTTTTGTGCATCCTCCCACCAGTCTCTCCACCTATCTTCCTCCTCAACGTTGAACACAAATTCATCTGCCATCTAAAAAAAAAAAAAAACAAAAAAAATTAACTAAATAAATAAAGTTTAACGACATATGTATGAATAACCAACAAATGCATATACACATCCGTATACATATATATATCTGTACATATGGGTGGGGATACAGTATCATATATGCATACATGTGTGTATGATTGCACATGTATGAGTGTATGTATACACACATGTGTATACGTTTGCACATGTATGGGTGTACATATACATACATGTGTGTATGTTTGCACATGTATGAGTGTATGTATGGATACATGTGTGTGTGCATATATGCATGCATGTTTGCATGTATATATTGCGATCAATAATTATCGTATAATTTGAATATAATAACTATAATAGGATAATTAATTAAAACGGTACTTACCTTCTTTAACCCAAGATAAATACATATGCACCTGGGGTGAATGTACCCCAGCGTGGCCACCTCGGTTACCCACAACACAATTTCGTATAAGAACTAGGAATGGCATAAGAAATAACATAAGGAATCGAATCTCAAGAAACAAAAGGGGAGAAAACTCCCTCTTTTTCTTGAGAGGGGGTTGTTATATCCGGACCCATTTCTCCCCTATTTTTAACATGTATACCTGCTTATAGACTATAATCTTGAATAATCAAAATTCAAGCATGTAATTGAGAAATAATATTTAAAGTAAGGAAAATAATTGCTCAACTTAGTTCACCGCTTCAGCAGCGACTATTGCTTACCAAAAATTCGCAACACAACAAAATTGCTCACAGTTCCAAAGGTCGAGGAATTTGAAACTCAGCAATTTTGGCGCCGAATGGAAGCCAAAAACGCCTGGCAATAGTGACAGCAGGGCGTTCACCGTACCCCAAATCCATGATTTCCTTGGGACATTTAAGCCCCAATCGGCGCCACATAATCAGACTCTAATCTCCAACCGAACGAGAACCACGGTTGCTCAAAATCGGGGCTTTAACCATAATAATTGTTCTGCGGAGAATTAACAATCCTAGAGTGAAACGATCTTTTAGTTCGGGCCGTAGTAAAACTTATCAATACGATAATTTTTGACGAAAATCGGAAAATCCCTTCTGAAGTACGCATACGAATTAAATTGGGCAAATCATAGTCTTAAATCGATATAATCTCCGGGCCGCAATAAAAGAAGACATTTTTGGGTGAAGTCGGTGTTTAGTTTCTCATAATAAACATTCTGAAAGTGTGAAACCAGAAGAAGATAAATATCCGCGCCGCTCATAAATCGCCGCAGAGATATACAAATCGAGGAATCTGTACATAAATTGACCTTGGCTATAGAAATCTGACCACCTTTAACCGATATCTGTAAACAGCTGTAGAACCAACCAATCAGAAAATATATACGCACAAAAGGAGGTAATCTAGGTGTAATCTGAGTATTTCTATCTCACTATCACTTATGTCCTATTTCCAAAACCGAGTCATAATCCCTAGATTGCTTCTGAAAAATTTCCATAGCTTTACCTAAATCAATATACGAAGACAAATATCGCATAAATTTCATTCATAGAAAATATTAAAGATCTATTACGAGACTTGCTGGCTACTTACTGTCCAATCGAACAACAGGTAAGTCTCGAGAAATTTTGGATTGTTATGTTTAAATAAACAAACAACAATACAAGCATAAAAAGGAGAATTTCTCTCCTCATAAAAGGTTCATTCTAAAAACAATAACAATATTAATAACGATAATTAAAAGAAAATTTTGGATATACCAACTTAAATCTCTTAAAATCGATTTTTTGGCGGCGTGCGCCGTTATACTATCCAATTGGAACCCGTGGAAGACTTTGGGTCGAAAAACTCAAATTAATTCTTTTTGATTTTGGCCAAATTTAACATTGGGCTCTTATGGGGAGGCAAAGCTAATTTTTTTTAAATCGAATTTTCCCACCGTCCGCGTTTATACAATGCAATTGGGACCCCTAAAAGACATTCCTATCGATTTTGGGTCGAAAAAGTCAAATTATTTTTTTTTCTTTTTGGCCAAATTTATCATTGGGCTCTTATGGGGAGGCAAAGTTAAATTTTTTAAAATCGAATTTTTGGCGCCGTGCGCCTTAATACTATCCAATTGGGACCCGCAGAAGACACTCCCGTCGATTTTGGGTCGAAAAAGTGAAATTAATTTTTTAGCGATTTTGGCCAAATTTTACATTGGGCGCTTATGGGGAGGCAAACTTAAAATTTTCAAAATCGAATTTGTGGCCCCGTCCACCTCCATATTATCCAATTGGGGCCCCTTGAAAACACTCCCGTCGATTTTGGGTCGAAAAAGTGAAATTAATTTTTTTCGATTTTGGCCAAATTTAACATTGGGACCTTATGGGGAGGCAAACTTAAATTTTATAAAATTGAATTTTTGTCCCCGTGTGCGTTGATACTATCCCGTAGGAACCCCTAGAAGATATTTCCGTCGAATTTGGGTCGAAAAAGTCAAATTAATTTTTTCGATGTTGGCCAAATTTAACATTGGGCTCTTATGGGGACGCAAACTTAAATTTCTTAAAATCGACTTTCTGGCGGCGTGCGCGTTTATACTATCCAATTGGGACCCCTAGAAGACACTCCCGTCGATTTTGGGTCGAAAAGGTCAAATTATTTTTTTTCGATTTTGGCCAAATTTAACATTGGGCTCTTATGGGGAGGCAAACTTGAATTTTTCAAAATCGAATGTTTGACCCCGTGCGCCTTCGTACTATCCAATTGGGACCCCTAGAAGTCACTGCTGTCGATTTTGGGTCGAAAAAGTGAAATTAATTTTTTTTGGATTTTGGCCAAATTTTCGAGTCAAACCCACGAACCGAAAAAGTGAACAACAAGAGTGCATCCCAAGAGTCCAACAATTAATAGTACAACAACAGTTTACAATCGAATGATCCTACCCTCAATGTAAACAATGACATCCGTAACTTTGAGTTACACAAGAAAAAGTCGTGAGCATCTAACGACTATAATAAGTCCAAAGCCGTCGCTTATGACCCTGGCAGTTCCACAGGGACGTTAAATAACACCATAAAAAAAGAAAAAAAAAACATTGGGCTCTTATGGGGAAGCAAACTTAAATTGTTCCAAATCGAATGGTTGACACGCTGCGCCGTTATACTATCCAATTGGGACTCCTAGAAGACACTCCCGTCGATCTTGGGTCGAAAAAGGCAAATGATTTTTTTTCGATTTTGGCCAAATTTAACATTGGGCTCTTAGGGGACCCAAATTTAAATTTCTTAACATCGAATTTTTGGCACCGTGCGCAATTGTAGTATCCAATGGGGACTCTGAGAAGACACACCCGTCGATTTCGGGTCGAAAAAGCCAAATTAATTTTTTTCGATTTTGGCCAAATTTAACATTGGGCTCTTATGGGGACGCAAATTTAAATTTCTTTAAATCGAATTTTGGGTTCCGTGCACCTTCATACTATCCAATTGGGACCCCTAGAAGGCACCCCCGTCGATTTTGGGTCCAAAAAGGAAAATTATTTTTTTTCCATTTTGGCCAAATTTAACATTGGACTCTTATGGGGAGGCAAACTTAAATTGTTCAAAATCGAATGTTTGACCCCGTCCACCTTCATACTATCCAATTGGGGCCCCTATAAGACACTCCCGTCGATTTTGGGTCAAAAAGGTCAAATTAATTTTTTTCCATTTTGGCCAAATTTAACACTGGGCTCTTATGGGAGGCAAATTTTAATTTCTTTAAATCGAATTTTTGGCCCGTGCTATTCCATTCGGCCCCCTAGAAGACACTCCCGTCGATTTTGCGTCGAAAAAGTCCAATTAATTTTTTTCGTTTTTCGCCAAATTTACCATTGGGCTCTTATGGGGACGCAAACTTAAATTTCTTAAAATCGACTTTTTGGCAGTGTGTACCGTTATACTATCCAATTGGACCCCGTGGAAGACACTCCCGTCGATTTTGGGTCGAAAAAGTGAAATTAATTGTTTTTTATTTTGGCGAAATTTAACATTGGGCTCTTATGGGGAGGCAAATTTAAATTTTTTAAAATCGAATTTTTGGCCCCGTGCGCCTTCATACTATCCAATTGGGACCCGCAGAAAACACTCCCGTCGATTTTGGGTCGAAAAAGGCAAATTAAGTTTATTCTATTTTGGCCGAGTTTAACATTGGGCTCTTATGAGGCAGCAAACTTAAATTGTGTAAGAGGCAGAAGTTTTAAAAAGGGAAAGTGCATTTTTGAAAAATAATTAAATAAACGATTTGTAACAAAGGGAAAAGAAAAATGCATTTTTGAATAAATCCAAAAGGAAAAAAGAATTAAATGAGAAAAGACAAAACGGGTAGAGGGGAGTACCGAGCGCGACCGAGGGGTGGCGCACTGTCGCTTGCCTTTCCACGCGTCAAGTTTCCCCAGTCAGGTATTATAGAGCGGCTGCGTCCACAGGGAAGCAGCAACCTCAACAGTGCAGTTCCACTACTGCGTGCCGTGCTTTTTGCGTCGTAACGTACCAAGGTAATTTTTGCTGGATCCCCTTGACGGAACCTATTCGAGTCATAGCTTGATGAGTCCCCTTTGAGGGAACTTGTTAGAATCCAGTTGATGGATCCCCTTGAGGGAACCTAATAGAATCACGTTGTTGTATTCCCTTGAGGGAGCCAAATTAGAGTTTTCGCGATTAGGAGGTTAGCGGGGTCCGAACCCCTAATCTACCGGGAAGTGTTGGAACCCTCGATAAGGGTACCGGTAGAAGCTCGGAGGGTGGTCGCGGCGCGAGGGGAACTTCTCCGGGTGGGAAAATTCTCCTAATGTGTCACGTGGTTGAAAGATAAAATAGACTCAAGTGGTTGAAAATAAAGTTGAAGTCATGTGGTTAAGCCGAACTGACTAGGTCACGTGGTTTAAGGAAAATATAGCTTCCGCCGGGAAGATCACGTGGTTAGAAGCAGGAGTTTTAATAGGATAAATGCTCAACTGTGGTGCTATAGATCTAACATGAAATATCTCCTCAGGGGAATTTGTATTGTTGTGACCGTTATATACATATGTGTTGAAATGAAAACCTTAATTTTGTGTCTTTTGTTAATAAAGAGAATCAGAGGTTATACTCCTATGATGAACGGACGGATCGACTTTTAGTGGACCGCTATCTGAGGAATTCCCCTCTCTCAATTAAAAGTTAACAAAATATTACATAATTGATAGAGCCATAGGATAAAAGAGCAGACATACTATCGAAGGCATAGTGGAAGAATCTGGTGCACTCTGTAAACCGCTTCGTAGGGGGTTTTGCTTAATTAATTAGATTTGTCTAGATAATTGATATAAAGAAATAAACAATAGAAGGGGGGGGGGAAGTAGGAAGGACATATTGGCCTGGTTGGAAAATATTTGGGGTTAGATATAGCAGTAAACGGTCAAGCATTTAACCACCGGATAATTAGCGATTGAAATAATCAATTTGGAGGTTAAGTTCACAAATTTGGAGATCTCGGACTGGTGAGTAACCGGACGAAATTCAGAGCCTTTTAGAGACAAAAGATTATTATTTTGGCGAATAAGTCGTCCACAAAGGCCAAACCGGGAACCCTGGTTCTGAGCGTTCGGCAAAATTTGGGTTTGTGGGGAAAAATTATTTTCTAGGCTAGAGTAATTCGTCACAAAATAATTGGCGCCCGAATAGGGACTTGTAAGGGATTGTACTCTCTGATAATAAACATCGGTTAATTGAGATAAAATTGAGACCTTACTTGTCAAATCCAGAAGGGGTTAAAATCCTTAATTGAAAATGGAAAGGTATAAAACAAAGATTCATAGCATGCTTAAGGTAGAATTAATCCAAGAATTGCAAGAACGAGGATTATCGATAGAAGGTATGGTAGACGAACTCAAAGCTAGATTGAGACAAGCAATGGACCTGTCCAGAGGGCAGTCAGTGCTTAGTACTCCAGTTCCACGATCTAGGCGCGATAGTTGGGAGGATATGGAGGATAGAGGAATCGCCACTCCCCCAAACTATTGAGAGAACTAAATAGTTTGAACAGGCGATCCCAAGAATATGGATCGGACAGGATTAGGCCTTCATCGCAACAAGGTACACCTCCGCAGACATCCGAGCCATTAAATCCGCTAGTTAGAATAAAAACGATATCCAACAGGTCGACTCCGCGAAGAAACATGCTACCACCCAGTAGGATTCCGGTAGTCAAAAAGAATGTTGCAATCTCGGGAATAGCTGAAGTGTCACCTTCGAATACTGGGGTCAGAAACCTCATTCAATTGACGCGTGACAAGAAACTGACCATTCAAGAAAATTTGAGAAGCTCGCGCAGCTCACGGCAGGTTAGCCCAGCAAGACAGCGTAGAAGTTTAGATTTCGATCAAATTGAAGATTATCATTCGGAAATAGCCGAGTCTAGGAAAGACTTAGAGCAAAATTTAGAACCAGAACTAGGTCCAAGAGAATCGGCACCGAAGAATAGTGACTATGGAAAGATAGACAGGGATAGAGAAGAGCGTTCGGTAGACCGCGAATGGCTAGCATACAAACGCCGGTATGGCATTTACGATCAGCCGGCGAGGCCGTCCGAAAGAGATCATTATGAGGAAGAACTTAAGTGCCGTCAATTAAAATTTGAGGAAGACGAAAGAGCGAAAATTCGGACAATAATAGAACAAGAAGAAAGACTCAAGTTTGAGGAAGAACGGCTACGACGTGCGGAGTTAAGTGATCGCCTGAGGAGAGAGGAGGAGAATTTTGCGCGGACGCGTAAGGAACTTAGGGATCACGTTGAGCATAGGAACCACGAGTATTTGCCTGAGCCGAGATTTAGAGCGTTCGATGGTTATGGTTATCCGCGACGGGATGCTGAATTATATAGACCCTATGAATATGGTATTGGCAAAACATTGAATCCAGTTGAATTGGTCCGTAAATGGAACGTGTCATTCGATGGACAAGATGATCTCGCTAATTTCATTGAAAGAGTGGAGGAATTAACAATGAGCTCGAGAATCTCCCATGAAATACTTCTCGATGTAATTCCCGTGATGTTCAGAGGCGAAGCTCTCAAATGGTATAGGAACCATAAGCGAAATTGGTACTCGTGGAAAGACTTCGTTTTTGATTTGCAAAAATACTACTTACCGACGGATTATCGTTTTTTATTGGAAGTTGAAATTAGTAACCGTAAACAGAAACCTAAAGAAAGGATAAGAGCTTATGTGAGAGAATTGCTGACACTAATGAGGAGACATGGCGGAATGAATGAGGAAGAGAAATTAGATAAACTGTACCGGAATCTAACGCCGGAGTACAAGAGATATATTAAACGATCCTCCGCGGTTAGTAGTGAAGCATTGATGAACGAAGGCTTGCATTTCGAGAACGACGTGTTGGGGCTAGATGCCAGTAGAAATCAATCAGATAAGAAAGAAAAATTTGAAAAGAAAAACAATGATTTTAGAACAAAACCCAACGAAAAGAAACCGGTAGTAATAGATGTGTCAGTTATCAATTCAACTTACGATAGGAAAACGTGTTGTTAAATGTAGTCAAAGTCGGCATGCGGCCGCGGCATGTAAAAATCCAAAATTAAAATTTTGTACGTTTTGCGCAAAACTAAACGTCCTCACGAAAGACTGTCCGTGCGAAAAACCACGATGGTGGACAGAAAGGACAGCAATCAGACCCCGTAGTAATACGGTAGTAGCTACCCCAGGAGTGAACACCGAATCAGTAACAAACTCATCAGTAGGCACCGCGACCCAACACCCGGTAAATAATAGAACATCGTATGTTAGGAGTAGTCAAAACACGCAACATCTTCCGTCAACCTCGGGTGTAGGTTCTCAACCTGCTAATCGGGTGACTGTAATGGTGGTTGAAGATACGCGGCCATATGCAAAGGTACGGATCAACGGTTACGAATATCAAGCCTTAGTAGACTCGGGAGCGGGAAGGTCGTACATTTCCGACGGTACGTGAGACTTATTGAAGAGAGGAAACCAGAAATAAGCTTGACGGAAACTACGCATTCGATCTCGGTAGCGGACGGTAGAACAGTCCGAATCCTAGGGAAAGTAAACTTGAAGGTAATCATAGAGTCTACCCCCGCAATATGTACATTTTGTATAATGGCAAACTTGAGATCGGCTATTATCATAGGGGTCGATATTATGCGTCAGATCGGAATAAAGTTAACATTTTCACGCGAGATACCGGCTAGATCGGAGCAAGAGGAATTTGCCATTGGCGTGATGCAAACTGAATCGGAGGAAACAGAGGAAACTGATAACCTAAGGGATGTCAGAGTAGGTCCAGTAGACTCTGAAGATAGCACTTATCGGCAAGCATTGAAAGCGATTAGCGTAGAATTAGCCAAGTTCGAAAATGTAACAGGACCGACGCATAACGTCCAACATCGAATTCGACTGAAAGAAGGCACAGTTCCTATAAAACACCGATATAGTCCGCGTAATCCGGCAGTGTTGAAAATAATGCATGAAAAGACCGATGAGATGTTAAAAAAGGGAATCATTGAACCATCAGAAAGTCCGTGGAGTTCACCCGTAGTGCTAGTTAGGAAGAAAAATGGCGAACATCGATTTTGTATAGATTTCCGTAGGGTTAACGATGTAACAATTAAGGATGCCTATCCGCTACCACAAGCAAACAGCATGCTAGATAAACTGCGTAACGCGTACTATATTTCGACGATAGATTTAAAGAATGGATATTGGCAAGTACCTATGGAAGAATCTAGTAGACCTATCACCGCCTTTACGGTACCAGAAAAGGGTTTATTCCAATTCAAGGTTATACCTTTTGGATTTACATCGGCACCAGCTACTTTTCAAAGGCTCCTAGACACGGTTATTAAACCCGAATTAGATGCGAAGGCGGGAGCATTTCTGGATGACATCTTCGTGATCGGCTCAACCTTAGAGGAGCATAACGAGAATCTGTTTCGCGTCTTTAATCGGTTACGAGAGGCAGGATTGCAAATGAATTCAGAGAAGTGTAACTTCCTCCAGGCAGAAACACGATATCTCGGCCATATTGTAGGTCGCTTTGGAGTTAGGACCGATCCAGAAAAAGTGAAGGCTATTGTAGAAATAGGGCAACCGAAGAATATCAAAGATTTGCGCAGATTCATCGGTATGGTATCATGGTACCGCCGTTTCATCCCGAATTCTTCAGTATTAATGACTCCATTATCAAAATTATTGAAGAAGAATCAGAAATGGGAATGGAATGAACAGCAGATTAAGGCCTTTGATGATTTGAAAGGCCATCTGGTGGAAGCACCTGTACCGGCTCCCCCCGATTTTAGACTGCAGTTCATTCTTCAAACAGACGCCAGTAACGGAAGGTTAGGAGCCGTATTAACACAGAAAGACTACGATAATCATGAACATGTCATTGCATACGTAAATAGAACGCTTTCGCGACCGGAAAAGAACTACAGTACTACCGAGAAGGAGTGTTTGGCCGTAATTTGGGGGATCAAGAAAATGAAAATGTACCTGGAAGGTTATAACTTCATAGTTATTACCGACCATCAATCGTTAAAGTGGATTCGAACGCTGGAACAGCCCTCGGATAGAGTAGCTAGATGGAGTCTGGTCCTCCAACAATTTGATTTCGACATACAGTATCGGAAAGGCATTTACAACACAGTAGCAGACGCGTTATCAAGGGATCCGCTAGGATTAGGGGAGTCAGAAAACGACTCGGAGGAGGAAGACGGTCTCGTGATGGTCGTGACTCCGGGTGCTAGATGCGAATGGTACACTAGCTTAGTCGAGAAGGTTAGGGAAAATCCAGATAGATTTCCAAATTTCGCGATTAGAAATGATCTCTTATACAAACATGTGTATCATGCTCATGATTACACTTCTCGACAGGAACAGGCATGCAAATTGTGCGTCCCAATGAACAATCGGAAACAGGTTCTTAAAGAAAACCACGATGCACCAACGGCAGGGCATCTGGGTATCATGAAGACGATAGCAAAAATTTCGCAAAGTTATTTTTGGCCGGGTATGCTGCGCGACAGTAAAAACTATGTTCGTCGTTGTCTTCAGTGTCAGATGTACAAAGTCCCGCAACAACAACCAGCGGGTAAGATGGGAATTACCTATGCTTCTCGTCCATGGGAAGTCATAGCAATAGATATCGTCGGACCGCTACCTAGATCAACGCCAGGAAACAGTTAATTAGTGATGATCCACGATAAATTTTCCAAATGGGTCGAGATGAAGCCTATGCGCCAGGCTACAGCAGAGAATGTAATTAAAATCTTAAAAAACAATGTCATTCTGAAATTTGGTAGACCAAAAAAAGTAATTTCCGACAATGGAACACAGTTCACAGGGGGGAAATTCAAAGAACTTGTGACGAAATTTAATATCGAACACCAGAGGACTCCACCGTATTCTCCGCAATGTAATCCGGTCGAAAGGGCTAACCGAGTTATTAAACCAATGATCGCACAGTATGTGGAAGATAATCAAAGAAAATGGGATAAATTCTTGCCTGAACTTATGTTTGCTGTCGCGGATCGCGTATTTTTTTAAACCCAAGAAGAAAATCTGTATTGACGTATGCACGAAATGACGAGAAGAGGAAAATTCGCGAAAAGTCGTTCGAAGTCGTGTAATGACCCCAACAAATAAACAGAAATGCACAGATGAATCGAGCATTGAGTTTTCAGACGCCAGAAAAATCTCTAATAAAATAGTTCAAAAATTAGGAAGCAACAGAACCTTATCAAAACTGAGGAATGTAAAAGGTCATAAATTTGACTGGGACGCGTGCATAGGCGACGCACAGATGGCCCGAGCGGGGCCCCCCTTCCCCGCTGGAAGTCGTAAAAGTGGAGCGCTCGGGCTACAGCGGCTGGCTCAACCGAGGCCTCTTATTCTGAAAACATACAGTTTCGGATACACTTTTTTCTTCTTATGGTGAAATTACACGAAAATTAAACGAAGTGGGATTGCGACATCGTAGAACCGATGATTCCCACAACCATTAATGTGACATCTTTATGATCGCTTTGAAGAATTTCTCGATGCATGCACCAGTTTCACGTGATTTCGGCATGGACCGTTTGAAGCCCATAGCAACTCTGGATAAAAAGTAGGGTACGTTATCAGCCTTACACGTGCAAGGAAAACGTCTCCACTTTTTGAACTTCGCCCTAGGTTGAACCCCCACTCATTTTTCAACGACCTGCAACGTCAATAAAATGAACCACCGATCCCCGAAAAGCAGTCAATTTTTACTCTTCCTAGTCATGAGGAATCATGACCGCCAGTACCAGATTTTTCCTAGTTGTGTGAAAACGCTGCAGCTCTGTTTCTTTGGACGCCCCCCTTTGCCTGTTCAAATTACACTCTCGAGTATCTTGAAGACATCGAAATCACAGTCACTCAATATACCATTGAACGACTTTCTTCTTCAGTTTTGCACTGTTAAACGAATACCGAAGAATTAATTCCAGTAAATTTAAACCGAGAAATACCCAACTAGTGCATTTTCCGAAATCTCCAACTACATCGAACGATCAACCGAAGTTCCATCTCTCTCGCTCACCCGTGGACCAGAGGACCATCCCTCTCGCTCACCCGTGGACCAGAGGACCATCTCTCTCGCTCACCCGTGGACCAGAGGACCTCCTGAGGAGACCAGCCACCAACTGAAACCGAGCGATCGCTACCCACCCATTCTTTTTCGATTACTACTGTAAGTCACACAAATTTGGTTACTCATTCTTGCTCCTTTTCGTTTCTATCTTTCTATTATTTCTACATTTCTACCGGTTTTATCTTGGTTTTTCTTCTTTTACAAATAAATAGTGTTTTAAAGTCAAAAAGCGAACGCGTGTGTTTCTTTCTCTATGATCTATAGTTGTATGACCCCTATGCTATAAACTATCTTACACTTTAGTGTTTTATCCCACACAATCCGATCCCTCTTTTTCCTTCAAAATCACTTAGTATTCGTGATTAGTTGCGGT
This sequence comes from Asobara japonica, assembly GCA_026005395.1. NCBI lineage: Eukaryota > Metazoa > Arthropoda > Insecta > Hymenoptera > Braconidae > Asobara > Asobara japonica. Next base: position 36,721 of record BQMI01000225.1, read on the forward strand.
CTGTTCGTTGCTGGGGTTCACCTTCCACCCGAGTTTTCTACACGATTTTCAGCGTTAGGATCGTAACATTTGCCATGAATACTTCAAAACACGAAAGTACCAAATTTACGCCAGCTTTTCTGAATTTCGGAAGGGAACTCGACCAGCTGAGGTCTCTAAAAAGAAAAGAAGGCAGTCGACAAGACAGCCCGATCAATCACCTCGAACAATTGCAAAAATTGGTAGAATTGTATGACTTAGTAAAAATCAACTTGGCAAAAGCCTACACGGACCAAAGTAAATATTACGACAAGAAACATAGCGAATGGGTACCGGTAGTCGGGGACAAGGTGGCCAAGAGACAATATTTTTTATCTTCCGCGAGCAATGATTTTTCCGCGAAACTAGCTCCGAAGTACTCCAGAGAATATACGATCTCGGGTATAATCTCTCCATCGATGTACAAAATAATGGACTCAGAGGGAATTGTTTCGTTAGTTCATATCAAAGATTTAAAAACCACCATGCATAACCACCACGGATTTCGAAATTAGGAGTTTTGTGTTTTTTTTTTTTTGTTTAGATCTAGAAGAACGGGAACGGAACGAAGGGTAGACATTAGTGAACAGTAGGGTTAGAACAAGATTTGTAGAATGAACGTGCCAAGTAACGTAGAGATGGAAGATAGGGAAATTATTTAGGGAAATTGACGAATATACAGGAAGTAGGGAGAAAGAAAAGAGACCAGGTACAAGAGAAGAACCGGAAAGCATAGAGAAGAAGAAGGTGGAAGGAAAAATGCGACAAATGGAAAAAGTGGACCAAGTAATAGTACATAAAAGAATCACCCATTTAATTGCGAGACCCGACAAAAGAAGACTCAAAGTAGCGAACAGGGTGGGGCAACGGAGGAAAGAGAGTAGAGAGATAGGGGTGAAGGATCCACGATTGGAAGAATATACGAACACGCTTACCTTAACGGATTCGGACATGCAGGTGGAAATGAAGTATAGCAGGATATGAGGGGGAAAAATACGTTGAGAGAAAAAAGACAGGAGGGGGCCTAAAGTATAGGAAACCGATGAGTAGTTTTTCCACGGAGTTTTTGGAGAACAACTTAGGATCGCTCGAGCTAGAGCGTTTCCCGGAGGCAATGGCTCCTCCAAGAGATCACCTCAAACGGAGACAGGAATTCTTGGTTGAGATGAGGAGATCAGAGGGGACAGGGCCAATAATGGAAAGCGAGGAGGAAAATGTTCTACATTCACCAGGCAGAAGAGGCAGTATAGAGTCGGGCGAAGTATTGTCCAGCACAGGGTCCTCGTCCTCTCACGATTTTGCCAGGCACCCGGAAAGCGATGACCCGCAAAGTCCGCCGGGAGATTGGAAGAAATCAGGAGAAGATAACCCTGTAATGGGACAGAGGTCAGCACGTCCTGGAGTTCATCGGATTGGCAATATAATGTTGGGAGTGGGGATGAGTGGACAGGGGCTCGATCAAACGAAAATTTTGATAAAGGGCTCTTTCGCTTCCCGGTAACACAACGATTTACACGTGGAATCCGGCCTGAAGGGCATTTTTGTTTTTCATGTCTTTTCATTTATTCTTGCATTAAATTAAGTTTTTTATCGTATATAGACGCGTGCATTATCTCGTGTTATATTTGTATCCGTCGCGTTGTTGTACATGATTCCTTTGATCACTGATTCTTTCGTTATATTCTATTTAAAACAAATTTGCATACCACAGAATTCATGCCACGTGCGAAAATTGTATCCTCGGAACAAGATGGTTTGTATAAATAAATTATTGCTGAACATAAGGTAAGCCACTATTTTATATTCATGAATTATATAATTATATTGACAGCTAAAGAGGGTCATTATTGTGATTAGCGAATAAAATTTGATAGGCTTGAACTCATGAAATTTCGATGTATTTGAGACGCGGATTGAATCCCATGTTGAAATAATCGTAGTTAAAATTTTCTCCTTTATCAGAGGTGAGTGATTACGCGTAGATCAACCACCAGAAATCCGGAAATTGATTCGGTTCTTTACAATTGGGGCGTCAATCCTAGCTACTATTTGACTGCCAGATATGGCATAACTATGCGAACTTGTGAAATGTATTGGGACTCACCAAAATTCCATGAATAAAGTCTGCGAGTGTTTTGATAATTCTGATGAAAGATGGATAGTGACAAATAATGAAATTGTAATGGAATCCCGTAATGCCTGTATAAACGAATATTAATACTTTCCATTCTGTGTCCAAACGCTATTATTATTTAACTGAATTGTTCTCGACTCTGACATGAGTAGTGAAGCGTATGGATAATAAATCGGATTATCAAGTTATATGAAAATATTGGGAATTTGAATTTATTTCTATATAAGAAATTTCATGGCACATAAAAATTTTATACAACCCGTGGAGGGGAACGACGATATTCAGAGGTCAGGGGAGCAAATCTCCCATTTCTATCAGGGATAGCACCCGAATTCCCACACACTAGTTACCCAAGTGAAAGCCAGGGAAAGAGAGCATCCAACCCTAGGGAAAGGATGAAGAAAGAAATAACTTGGAAAGAGGAAGGAGACTATTTAGTAAAAGTCACAAAGAGGACGAAGCAGAGCTGCAAATATGAGTACTTCCCAAAAGACAGACAAGAAAAATGAAAGAAAGGAAGCAGAGAGAGAAGAGATGGAAAAGCGACGATGTACCTGGATAGGTGTACCTGGGAAAAATCGAGCCGCGGAAAAATTTAGTAGTGTTAGGCGTACCAACGTACGGAATAGATTAGATAGAGTCGTGTATGAATGTCAGAGTGAGAATGCTGTTAGAAAATTTTATATTTTTTTAAACTTGTGATATAGAGTATTAGTCATTAATCATTGTAGAAAGCACGTTAATATACTGAAGAGATTTTATATTGATATTACGAACCTGTGAAGTAGTCATTATTCATTGTAGAATAGACACGGTAATGACTGAAGAGATTAAGCAGAGATTAAGAGTCAGGGATGAATGCAAAGAGTGAGAGTAGTTTTTTATATATTTTTGTGTTATTGGGTGTTTGTGTTGCTGACCGCCGATGGTTATAAGAAGAGGAAAAAAGGCTGATAAACTAGGAACAAGTATGAAGAATCAAAAATAACGAAATAAAGCTGTGAGATTACGATAATAGAAAAAAAAAAATAATATAATTAATTTTTTTTTTATCGAAGAAGAGGGAGAATGTGAGAGGCAAAGAAAAATGGATTTTTGAATAAATCCAAAAGGAAAAAAGAATTAAATGAGAAAAGACAAAACGGGTAGAGGGGAGTACCGAGCGCGACCGAGGGGCGGCGCACTGTCGCTTGCCTTTCCACGCGTCAAGTTTCCCCAGTCAGGCATTATAGAGCGGCTGCGTCCACAGGGAAGCAGCAACCTCAACAGTGCAGTTCCACTACTGAGTGCCGTGTTTTTTGCGTCGTAGCGTACCAAGGTAATTTTTTCTGGATCCCCTTGAGGGAACCTATTCGAGTCATAGCTTGATGGGTCCCGTTTGAGGGAACCTGTTAGAATCCAGTTGATGGATCCCCTTGAGGGAACCTAATAGAATCACGTTGTTGGATTCCCTTGAGGGAGCCAAATTAGAGTTTTCGCGATTAGGAGGTTAGCGGGGTCCGAACCCCTAATCTACCGGGAAGTGTTGGAACCCGCGATAAGGGTACCGGTAGAAGCTCGAAGGGGGGTCGCGGCGCGAGGGGAACTTCTCCGGGTGGGAAAATTCTCCTAATGTGTCACGTGGTTGAAAGATAAAATAGAGTCACGTAGTTGAAAATAAAGATGGAGTCCTGTGGTTAAGCCGAACTTACTAGGTCACGTGGTTTAAGGAAAATATAGCTTTCGCCGGGAGGGTCACGTGGTTAGAAGCAGGAGTTTAAATAGGATAAATGCTCAACTGTGCTGCTATACATCTAACATGAAATATGTCCTCATGGAAATTTGTATAGTTGTGACTCTTATATACATATGTGTTGAAATGAAAACCTTAATTTTGTGTCTTTTGTTAATAAAGAGAATCAGAGGTTATATTCCTATGATGAACGGACGGATCGACTTTTAGTGGACCGCTATCTGAGGAATTCCCCTCTCTCAATTCAAAGTTAATAAAATATTACATAATTAATAGAGCCATAGGATAAAAGAGCAGACATACTATCGAAGGCAGAGTGGAAGAATCTGGTGCACTCTGTAAACCGCTTGGGACAGAAGAATGTGCCACGAGAAACCACCAAAAGCTCATGTGGTAGGGGGTGTTGCTTAATTAATTAGATTTGTCTAGATAATTGATATAAAGAAATAAACAATAGAAGGGGGGGGGGGGGGGAAGTAGGAAGGACATATTGGCCTGGTTGGAAAATATTTGGGGTATAGCAGTAAACGGTCAAGCATTTAACCACCGCATAATTAGCAATTGAAATAATCAATTTGGAGGTTAAGTTCACAAATTTGGAGATCTCGGACTGGTGAGTAACCGGACGAAATTCACAGCCTTCTAGAGGCAAAAGATTATTATTTTGGCGAATAAGTCGTCCAGAAAGGCCAAACCGGAAACCCCGGTTCTGAGCGTTCGGCAAAATTTGGGTTTGTCGGGAAAAATTATTTTCTAGACTAGAGTAATTCGTCACAATTATTCTAAATCGAATGGTTGACACGGTGCGCCGTTATACTATCCAATTGGGACCCCTAGAAGACACTCCTGTCGATTTTGGGTCGAAAAAGGAAAATTAATGTTTCTCGATTTTGGCCAAATCTAATATTGGGACCTTATGGGGAGGTAAACTTAAATTTTTTAAAATTGATTTTTTGGCCCCGTGTGCGTTGATACTATCCCGTAGGAACCCCTAGACGATATTTCCGTCGAATTTGGGTCGAAAAAGTCAAATTAATTTTTTTCGATGTTGGCCAAATATAACATTGGGACCTTATGGGGAGTGTTACGTCCTTGCCTTCTCACCGGATCTAGAAACAAACAAAAACACCCCCGTTAGAATAGTAAAAATAATAACACTGTTGTACTAGTTTGTATTTAACAAATAGACTATTATAAAAACTAAACCATAGCAGTTAAGTAACAAGAGAAGGATATACATAAGCAATAGTCAGTCACCAACGAAAGCGATGCTACGTCGGTGACGTAGCTGGCGCGCCGATCGTGTACCAAGCGGAGGACGGTCGGTAAACCATGCGTGGCACTGATGGGGTATCACCACTGTCGGTAAACCCAACGTGGCATTATACACATGCCGCGCGAAATACTGCCGTACTGCTAAATATAAGGAACATATTATACGAAACTCAATAATAGATGATAGTAAAATTATAACTAAGTCATAATGAAAATTGACTAATTTCATCAAAACCATCCGGTATGAGAATTGTAACATGCAACAATTTCAATTCGAGATCAATTAAATGAATGAATTAACCTATGCAAAGGTGAAAATAGCTGGTAAACTAGATATAAATGGGATAATATCATAGGGTTGCGTATTGCAATTCAAATAGAAGAAAAGTAAATGAAAAAGAGAATATTTGGACGATGGAAATTCATAAATTATATTGACTAAAACCTACACGTCTCAAGGAACAATTCAAGTCCATTCCACTGCCTGCTCAGCACTCTTGAAGGCATAGACCCAAACGATACTGAGCACAGCAAAAATACACCGGATGCAAAAGTTCTTATACACCTGCAAAGCAGGAAACAAAAATCATCAATAATAAAACTCATAAGCCGACGGTCCATACAGTGGTTTCAACTTCTCACCAATCTCGCGGAATACTAGAAAAACCCCTCGATACCGAAGGAGAACACTCCGCCGAATACGTTGTTCAACGCTGCGTGGACCAACCTCGACTAACCGAAGGCAAACCACTGGAAATCTCGCCTTCCACCCAGCGCTTCTTGTCCGTCTTCAAACAAAAACTGGAATTCCTGCGCCAATCTTCAGCAACAGACAAATAAGGTTTGATATCAAGTATAAACATTTTTATTTTATTAAAAAGTGATCCCGCGAGTCTATTGATTTGCCAAAGTAGCTTCAAGTTTACTTCCGATAAACCTAGGACGTAACAGGAGGCAAACTTAATTCTGGGCCCCACGTACGTTGATACTATCCAATTGGGACCCGCAGAAGACACTCCCGTCGATTTTGGGTCGAAAAAGACAAATTAATTTTTTTCAATTTTGGCCGAGTTTAACATTGGGCTCTTATGGGGAAGCAAACTTAAATTGTTCAAAATTGAATGGTTGATACGGTGCGCCGTTATACTATCCAATTGGGACCCCGAGAAGACACTCCCGTCGATTTCGGGTCGAAAAAGTGAAATTATTATTTTTGGATTTTGGCGAAACTTAACATTGGGCTCTTATGGGGACGCAAATTGAAATTTATTAAAATCGATTTTTCCCCCCGTGCCCCTTCATACTATCCAATTTGGGACCCCTAGAAGACACTGCCGTCGATTTCGGGTCGAAAAAGTGAAATTGTTTTTTTTGGATTCTGGCCAAATTTAACATTGGGCTCTTATGGGGAGGCAAACCTAATTTTATTTAAAATCGAATTTTCCCACCGTCCGCGTTTATACTATGCAATTGGGACACCTAGAAGACATTCCTATCGATTTTGGGTCGAAAAAGTGAAAGTAATTTTTTTCCCATTTGGCCAAATTTAACATTGGGCTCTTATGGGGAGGCAAACTTAAATCTCTTAAAATCGAATTTGTGGCCCCGTGCGCCTTCAGACTATCCAATTGGGACCCGTAGAAGACGCTCCCGTCGATTTTGGTTCGAAAAAGTGTAATTTATTTTTTTCGCATTTGCCCAAATTTAACATTGGGCTTTTATGGGGAAGCAAGCTTAAATTGTTCAAAATCGAATGGGTGACACGATGCGCCGTTATACTATCCAATTGGGACCCCTAAAAGACACTCCCGTCGATTTCGGGTCGAGAAAGTGAAATTATTTTTTTTGGATTTTGCCCAAATTTAACATTGGGCTCTTATGGGGGGCAAACTTAAATTTTTCAAAATCGAAGTTGTGGTCCCGTCCACCTTCATACTATCCAATTGGGACCCGTAGAAGACACTCCCGTCGAATTTGGGTCGAAAAAGGTGAATTAAGTTTTTTTTCGATTTTGGCCGAATTTAACATTGGGCTCTTATGGGGAGGCAAATTTAAATTTTTTAAAATCGAATTTTTGGCCCTCTGCGCCGTTATACTATCCAATTGGGACCCCTAGAAGACACTCGCGTCGATTTGGGGTCGAAAAAGGCAGATTAATTTTTTTCGATTTTTGGGAAATTTAACATTGGGTTCCAGTTTACGTTTGGCTCTCGAAGAGTGAAGACGTGTTTGGGACAAGTGTTTACGTGTGGCAACATTGCCATCACGTATATACCTCATCACGGCGAATTTACGAGTGACATATCTTTCGCAAATGGATAACATTCCGATTCGATTTAAGAAGCGTAAATAAATTCGAAAGCAAAAAGTGTTGATTAAATAAAAAAAAGTGAACCCGGCGAAGCCGGTGTACCCCCAAATGGAAGGCCAACCCAAGAAAATGAATACTCAAGTAAGTCCACAACCCTACACCCAAACTAACACCAGCTATGCAGCCTCAACCAGCTCAGTCTACTACGGAAACCCCAATTATGCTATTGTCATTGAACCCAGCGAGAGCAACGTCAGCATTGACAACGAAAGATACGTAGAGGCAATCATAGAGAAAGTCGCACCACAGAACCTAACATTTAATAAGAAGGAGCAAACTCGTATAGAAATCTATTTTGACCGGAAGAAATTCGTAGATGAGCTAGTCGACAAGAACTAGACCATAGTAATCCAAAAAATCGTTCACTCAATTAGACCACTCATCTCACAAAATAAAACGGTGGTCCTCTCTAGGGTGAAACCTTACATCACCAACGAGGCCATAATTGAACAATTAAAAAAAGAAAACATCAAATGTATGTCGAATATTACGTTCCTCAAAGCAAGTTTACAAAATCCGATATTTGCCCATATTAAGAGTCACCGTAGGCAAGTATACGTATCGCAGGAAGATATTCCAAAATTACCAACAACCATGTTAATTCCCTGGGAAGGCCACCAAGTCAGAATATTGATCACAACAGACGAATTGAAATGCTTCGTCTGCCATCAACCAGGCCACGTAGCAAAAAAATGTACACAGAATAGCACTAACCAAAACAGCGCGGAGGGGAGCGATATTGGCCCAATCACCGATTCCCCCCCTAATCCGCAAGAGACCCCAACACAGATTAATTCGGCTACCTGCGCAAGTGAGCCAAAAATAGTCGAGGAAAATCAAATGGATATTACGTACGAGATCGAAGAAATACAAGAGGAGATGACCACTGGAAAAAAACGAGCAGCCCCATCCACAATCTCTGAGGATGTTCCCCCTCTACCACCTGCGAAGACGAAAATCAACCGAACACGGACACCGAAGACGACAATTCCGATGCCTCACAGAAAACACCACAAAACCCAGGAAGGAAACCACCCACAAAAAAACAAAAAATTAACAAAAATATCAAAAAGACACGCGAAAACGAGGACGAAATATGGGGCCCCATCGAAAAACTTATTGAAGACAATACAGAAATATATCCAATGGACGTTACAACCTTGAAGAGCTTTATGGAACAAGCCCAATGGAAGACAGATCGAGAAAGCTTGCTGAACATTGTCAAATACCATACCGAGGACATCTCAAATGTAATTAGAATGCTTAAAGACGTCCACAGGAAAAGCAATAATACTGCAATGAAATACAAAAGCACCAGAACCATGAACAGGCTTTTACCGAAGAGAGATGACTCAACCCATAGAAGTTCAGAGGATGAAATACAAAACCATAGACGAACAAGGAGCTCATCAAGGGCACGGGCGAGCCAGACTTCCAACCAATAATGCCATCCCTAAACAACATAAAAATTCTACAGTGGAATGTTAATTCATTCCAAACAAGATTCCAAGAACTACAACTTGTTCAAAAAAAAATAAAACCTAATATCATATGTATCCAAGAAACCAATTTACGGATAACTATTGTGACAAGCTAAGAGGGTTTAACTCAATATTTAAAAATCGACCAAACAGTTTCCCGAGCGGAGGGGTAGCCATGTTCGTAAGACAAGAAATAGAACAAAATGAAATTCTACTCGGGACTGCAATTGAAGCCGTAGCAATTAAAGTCAAACTACCATACGAAGTGGCCATCTGCAACGTCTATTTGCCAAACAGTCAAGGAGTGACCACAGAAGATTTGAGTAACCTCATTAACCAAATTCCCGAACCAAGAATTATATTAGGAGACTTCAACTGCCACAACCGGCTGTGGGGCTCAAACAAAGATGATAGGCGAGGGCGCATGGTAGAACAATGGATGGATGCAAACAACCTGATGAGCCTCAACGCAGGACTACCTACCCACCTAACAATCGCAACTGGAAGAGAAAGTGCCATAGACCTTACCCTATGCTCACCCAACATTATACAATTCCTCGAGTGGACAGTAGATGAGGACCTATACGGTAGTGATCACTACCCTATCACAATCGGAAGTAACAGAGACAATCAAGAACAGAAACAATACCCATGAAAGTGGATCTTCGAAGAAGCCAACTGGGAAGCATACAAAAAAAAAGATGAGCCAAATATTGATACAATTATCACAGACTGGTGCAGAATCCTCCGTAAAGCCGCAAAAGAAATATACCAAAAACATCGGGGAAAAACAAATTTGATTATGTGCCCTGGATGAACGAGAAATGCGAAGAAGCGAGGAAAAAAGCACACCACGCGTTAAACAATTACAAGAAACAAAAAACAATGGAAAATAAACTAGACATGAATAAAAAGAGAGCCCAAGCTATGAGAACATACAACGAAAGCTTCAAGAGATCCTGGGAAGAATTCCTTTCTTCACTAACCCCTCGAACAAGTTCCAAGAAAGTATGGACAAAACTCAATAGTGTCAGAGGAATTAGATACAACCCCAATATAGCTTACCTAGAAACTGAGGACGGAGACACTATAACGGAACCCAAAGAAATTGCGAACTGCTTCCAAAGATTCTACATAAGAAAAACTGGATACCATACACAATGCTGCGTTGAGAATCTGCATAGGCGCGTTCATCACAAGCCCTATAAACAGTATTCTTACAGAAGCGAATGAATACCCTTTGAGCATACGTAGAAAGGAACTATGTATCAAAGAAACAGCCACAACACTCTCATCTCCTGAGAGTTCGTCAAACATCGACTGGACAGAAATCTCCGAATCCACGAACGAAAATATTTTCCCCTCACTACTCCAGAGAACCCAGGATTATTCTACTGAATTAGGAATAGAGCTGCCGAACATCGAAAAACGCAGTCACCACCCATTTCCACCTTGGGAACAATTTAATGCTAATGTGAACCTCTCTCTCACCGAATTCAAAAAGAACACAACAAAGTGCCAACAACATCAAGCTGCATACAGAAAACTCTTAGAGAATTACGAAGAGTACGCAAAAATATACACGGATGGATCGAAAACAGAGCAATCAGCTGGATATGGGGTTATAATGGAAGAACAACGAATATGTGTCAAACTACCACCACAAATGGCGATATTCACGTGTGAAGCGAAAGCCATACTGAAGGCCACATATATGGTAGAAGAAGACCCGAGGGAGAAATTTAACATCTTCACAGATTCAAGATAAATCCTGGGAGCTATAAAAAACCGCTTCAACACTTGCAAAATCATCCAAACTATCCAAGAATGATTGGATCACCTACAAAATGGGGGCAAAGAGATTGAATTGATATGGATCCCTTCTCACCAAGGGATAAAAGGAAATGAACGTGCAGATGAAGCAGCAGAACAAGGAACAGAATTAGATGCTGATACGAATGATGTCCCAATAAGCTTAGGAGAAACCAAAAAATGGGTGAAGAACGAGGCGCGGAACTCCTGGAACGTGATATGGACGACCCTACTGGCACCAACCAAACTACATGAAATTCGAGAAGAAAGCAACGAAGAGACACCCGAACTTGGAAGTAACCGGCGGGACCAAGTCATTATGACCAGACTCAGGATAGGTCATACAAAACTAACACACAACTTCATCATGACGAAGGACCAACGACCAAGATGTCTAGGCTGCCAAGAGAGAACCTTACAAGAGAGTGTAAGAAGTACAAAGATGACAGAAAATCGCTAAAACTACCTATAGATCTAGCAGAATTCCTCAATAACGAAGTCAATGTCGAAAAAATCATGAAACTCCTAAAACTAATGAATATATACCAACTCATTTAAGAATTGATAAAACTGTAATGTAAACCACAAATGTACCATAGTTAAAAGTTGCTAAGGACCTAGACGTCGATGCGACAATAAAAAAATAAAAAATAAAAAAAAAGACATTGGGCTCTTATAATATATATGGCGACGCAAATTTAAATGTCTTAAAATCGAATTTTTGGCCCCGTGCGCGTTTATAATATCCAATTGGCACCTCTAGAAGACACTCTCATCGATTTTGGGTCGGAAAAGTGAAATTAATTTTTTTCGCATTTGGCCAAATTTAACATTAGGCTGTTATGGGGAGGCAAACTTCAATTTTTTGAAATCGAATTTTTGGTCCCGTGCGCCTTCATACTATCCAATTGGAACCCGTGGAAGACACTCCCGTCGATTTTAGGTCGAAAAGGTCAAATTAATTTTTTTCGATTTTGGCCAACTTTAATATTAACCAAATAATGGTGTTTATTCACTCAGAGGTTAAATTCCAATAAAAAGAAAATGGAAAGAAAATCTATTAATTCAAAGAAAAATTTTGTAATACAACAAAAAAAATTAATTTTATTCAAGAAAAATTAAAAAAATTTCAATCAAAAATTCAAATTCCAAAAACTTCCAACCAAATAAAAAATTTAATTAAGGAATTTTTTTTTCTTTTATAAAAAAAAAATTTTTTAATAAAAAAAAACATTCTACTCAAAAAAAAAAAATTTTATATCAGAAAATTTCATTCAAAAAAAAATAAAAAAAATCAATTAAAAAAAAAATTTTATTAGAAAAAAATTGTTTTTTTTTTTCAAAAAATTTTCAAATTCAAATATTTCTATTGACAATTTGTTGCTCTGGTTTGATTATGGTTGATTTAGTTGGGTAAGAGGAATGTATTAGAAGGTAAAGTGAAGGTTAACTTTAGGTTGAGGTTAGGTTAAGGTTGCCCTTTGTAAGAGTTTTGTAAAGGGGACGGAAGCCCTAAAAGTCCGTATGTTCAGGATTGATGTGGAAAGATGAGAGAGGGAGCGGAAGTCATTGTAACCCTTAGGGGATCAATAAACATACACAATATTGACAAAAAAATTGTAAATCAAAAAAAAAATTCAATAAAAAAAAAATTTCCCAAAAAGTTTATATTCTGAAAAAACATTTTTCCGTAGTGACTTTTACTTTTCCAACTTCGGAACAGGGCTAATAGCAATTCCCGAACGAGGAAAAGTACAAGGAGGTACGGAAAAAAAAATTTATTGAAAAGAAATTTTCAATTTCAAATAAAAATTTTAATCAAAAAAAAATTTTTAATTAAAAAAAAAATCAAAATCAAAAAAAAAATTTCCAATAATTCCAAAAATTCCAATAATTTTATTGCAAAAAAAAAATTCAAATCAAAAAAATTAATTCAAAAAAAAAAAATTTTTTTCCAAAAATTTTAAATTCAAAACATTTTTAATCAAGAATATTCAAAAAAAAAACTTCAATTTCAAATAATTTTTAATTTGAAAAAAAATTCAAAAAAAAAATTTCAAAAAAAAAAAGTTCCAAATTTAAAAAAAAATTTGATTTTAAAAAAAATTCCCTTTTTTTTCCATTTTTTAAATCAAAAATTTTCTTTCAAATAAAAAAAAATTTAACTTAATTTCAAAAAAAAAATGTTTATTAAATTCAAAAATATTGAAATTCACGAAAGTTTTTTTTTCAAGAATTTTAAAATTTAGGAAAGGGTTCTCAGCCGCTTATGGGTGAGGAGGGGTGAAGGCGCGCGGGAAGGTACCGGCGTAGAGCACAACGACTCAGCTCGACCGCTTTTGGGTGCGGAGGGGTGAGCGGCGGGGGGGGGGGGAATTACTGGCGCAACCGCCTTGCTTGGCCACCCGAAATTCAACAGCAATTTCAAAAAAATTTATGTAAAAAAAAACCAAGAAAATTTTCTACTCCGAATGCTGCATCCACAAACGGTCTGCGGGGCGCGGTGGAGGGGGAAGTCGGAGCGAAGTTTTTACTCGGTCGCTTATGCGTGGCAAGAGGTGAGGCGCGCGGGGAAGTACCGGCGTAGCGCGCAAGGCTTTACTCAGCCACCCCTATTTAAATGTCTCTTTTGCCCTTTTGTTTTTTTTTTTGTTTTTTTTTTTAAATTTTTATTCAATTTGGGGAGATGATACGTAATTTTATTGCGGAAAAGGAATTATTCAAAAAACAACAAAACAAAAAAATTCTAAAGAGAAAAAAAAATTTCCTTTTATTCGAAAAAATTCCGAAAGAAATTTCATCAAAAAAAAAAATTTTTATGAAATGAAAAAAAAAATTTATTAATAAAGGTCACGCCCGAATGCGCGCTTACGCACTATAAATATGATTTTTCACCAAAATTGTTGTAATAATTGAAATCTAACCTTGTAATTGCTGAGTCTGAGATGAATAAAGGAAAATTCGGTTTTCACTTTATAATAACTTAGAGGAGGAGGGTTCTTTCACCCACATACAATTCAATTAGTAATTGAGCAAATTTGAAATCGAAACAAATTTTACAGGAGGATGGAAAATTTATTTACCAGAAGGGTTGGATTCGGGAAGCGAACTGAGGGGTAATGAGTCCCTCGATTTTTAAATAGCAAAAATTTGGTTCATCAATCCACCGGCGGATTAATGAGGGTGGCAATATGGCATTTGTATGCCAATTGTGTAAGAGGGGGGGGGGGGGAGGGGAGGGCGCTGTTGCACAGAAGGTGCGGCGCGTGGGCAGTGCAGGCGCGGCCACTTGTGGGCCCAGAGGGGTGCGGGACGCGGGAGACAGTGCCATGATGCCACCTGAAACCCTACATCCTCCATGACCCATTGGAATGCCCTTATCAATTTAAATTGAGCCACCGATTGTTTTATAAGTTGTAAGACAATCGGTGGTTTCTTATAATCAATTCCTTAAATGTAACATAATGCTTTTTTTTCTTATAAAAAAATTTTTCCTTAATTAGAAAAATTGTCCCTTAAGCTGAAGAGAAAAAAATTACATTTTTCATCAAATTTTCCGGGTTTTCCCTTTTGTTTTTTTTTAAAATAATTATTTAACTATCAAGTTATTTTCAATTTCTCGTTTTGGTTCCCGTATTTTTTTCATTTATTTAATTATTTCTTATGTATTTATAAATTTTCCGGATTTTCATTTACTTAATGGTTCTTATTTCTTTATTTATTGGTCTGTGGATTTTTCTTTTTCCGTACTTTTATTTTATTTATTTAATGGGTTCTTAATTATTTAAAAATTTGCGAAAATTTCGAAAACAAATTTTTTATTCATTTATTTATTTGATTGCTCGTATTTGTATTTATTTGTTAAATTGTTTGTCCCGGTTTTCCTATTTGTATGAGATTATTTCTTTATTTATTTAGTTATTCAAATTTTTCCCCCCTTACGTCATGACGTAACATGGCTAAATTTAACATTGGGATACTACGTAAAGTAATTGTATATTCAACTATAGAATATGTGTCCTTGAAAACAACAAAATATTTGGTTTCCAGTTTACTGCGAACTGAGCTGGATCAAAAGACAGGTAAGTTATTTCGAATAATTACAATTTTGTATCAAACAAGTATTGGATTGGATTCATGCAGAAGAAAATTCGACATGAGTGTCCTTTTTCTTAGGACAAGTAAATACTGTGTTCTTAAAATTTCTCTTTTTTCTCAGTGTATGGTTGGCTGAGCAATTCAACATGCGGGAACAATGCATATTGCCAGGGTTGTTCCTTATACAAAAATGCATTCAATGTGGCACTTTTCCATATAGGTTAGAACATATCGCGAGTTGCACTAGAATATATATGGCAAACGGATATCTTGATAGTTGCGGGAATGATGTCAAAGAGCGTGATAACTAAGAAAGTACAGAGGTAGGAAATATGTTTGGTGGGCGAGAACGAAGTTTCCGGTGAGGGGTGTGAAAATAGTATGTGCACCTCGGGCGTAAAGGTGAACACGCCCGGGGAGCGTGTCGGGTAACCCGTCGGCGAAAAAACGGCGCAAAAAGCCCTTTGACCCTTCTTGGCACCTCGGGCGCACCCAACACTCGCCGGGAATGTTAAACTTTCCGCCCTAGGTGCACAATATACTATACCAGTGCTGCATTCGATCCGAGAATCTTTGGAGTACTAGGTTGACACTCTACCTACTACGCCAAAGCCCCGACTGTGTGTGTGTGTGTGTGTTTTAAGAAAGAAATAGAAAGAAGGAAGCCAACCACCGTCCTCGCGCTTCCTTCTTTCTCTTTCTCTCCTTTTTTTCCTTTATTTTCATACATTTCTTTCAAAGCACAAAATACACAATATAACAAAAAGTTAAACAAATACACCAAGGGACAATACCTCTTGGCCTGTATGTTGCAGGGTAACAGAATTTCCCTACGCTCCGCCGTTCCCAGGTTATTCCACACGGAACTTCACGGGACTTCCACAAGGTATTACTTCGTGGCGTGGGGGACTATAGCCGCAGCTCTTCCTTCGGGCCTTCCACTGGTGGAAACTCCTCCTCTCAGGCTGTTCCTTTCCAAGCTGCTCCTGGCGGCGCAGCTCCTTCAGGACCTCCGTTGCAAATATGCTCGTTGCATCCCATGCAGCCTCTGGCGACATCATCACTTCTACCAGGTTTTCAGCCTCCATGGCTCCTCCATTTCAACCTCCCAGGTTTTCGCCTACGTCGCTCCCCCACGTACGGCGTTGGATGTCAAAATGCGGACATACGAAGAATACGTGTGACGCATTTTCTCCAATTCCTGCACAGCCGGGCAATCCAGAATATGCTCATGTTTAAATTTGTGAAGATATTCCCGAAAACACCCATGTCCTGAGATCATCTGGGTTAGCCAGTAATTGACTTATCCGTGTGCACGGTAAAGTCAGACAGCCAGCTTCGGTATCAGTCGATGGGTCCACCGGGCTTTGCTCGAGGCGTCCCACAATAACTGCCATCGTTGAATGCTGTGGTGCCGGTCCTCTGTCCTCAATTCATCCGGGCTCACGTTCGCAGATCGTTTACGGGTGTAGAGGTACCTACGCTCTTCTGACAATACTCCGATAAGTATCATACCAGCAATGACGCATACAGCGTCGTTAGACACTGTGCGGTATGCACTAGCCACTCTAAGAGCCGGTAGACTGGAACTACTTTCCGCCGTGCTGCTTGGTTCTTTAACGCGCCAGCCCAAATGGGAATGCCATATGTCAGTACAGATGTACTAACCGACGATAACAGAAACCTTCTCCTCTGTTTAAGCCTCGACAGGACGTTTCTCACCGCAGATGCCTTGCAGCTTGCATGTTCAGCTTGCTGCCTAAAGCTAAGTCGGGCATCAATCATTACTCCCAGGTACCGTATGTATGGCAGGGAGGTCATTTCGTGCTCGCCGACTTGCAGCGTGATCGTCTCTAGGTTCTTCCTACTCGTGATGAGTACTGCCTCCGTCTTATGTTCCGTAAGCTGTAGCCCAACCGAGTTCATCCATTTCGCTATCCTGTCGAATACATTCTCGAATGTATAATTTATCTTGAACAGATGCTTCTCCACGATAACTATGGCGACATCATCCGCAAAAGCCACGAGCTCACTCGGCAGTGTCAATTTCAGGAGTCCATCTTACATGGTATTCCACAGAAGAGGTCCTAGTACGGAGCCCTGAGGTACACCCCCAGTGATCTCGTATGATATAGGACCTGTCTCTGTGTCATACCTGAGCACTCTGTTAGTGAAGTAGCCAGCTACCATCCTCCGTAGATACGCTGATACCTGTATTATCGACAAAGCCTCCGGAATGCGGTTGCACTTTGCTGAGTTGAATGCATTTTTGATATCCAGTGTGGCAACCAGGCAGTATTGTGCCTCCCTCTCATCTCTTTCCCGCGATTGCCTGCTTCGCGGTGTTGACCACTAAGTCTTTCGCGTCCAGTGTAGGTCGGCTGCACCGAAAGCCGTTTTGGTTGTCCGCCAACAGGGTTGGCGGACAACCAAAACGGAATCGACCGCTGATTCTATTCTCCGCTGTATAATGCGCTCCAGGATCTTGCCTGCTGTATCCAGCATACAGAGTGGACGGTATGATGACGGCTCGTCCGGTGGCTTTTTCCCCTTAGGGAGACGTACAAGCCTCTGCAGCTTCCATTTGGCAGGGACGATCGCCGATTTCTGGTGCCGCGTTTACGGCTGCCTTCAACGCAATATTGGGCACTCTGTCGAGACCAGGGGTCTTGTTGTTGCCAACTCTGTGACAGGCCTCCATGAGTTCTTCCATTGTGATCGGTGGGATCACGTCCTCTCCATCATCCTCCAGTCGGTTCTGGGACAGTTCCGGTCGTTTGGGAAACAATACTAATCTCCTCCAATAGCTCTGGGCAAGTCGGTCATGGCATGGGCTGGTTATTGAGTCGCGTCATGACCACATTGTACGGCCTGCCCGGATCTTTTTCGACCTCTTCCAGCAGCTCTTCGTAGCATGTCCTTTCACTCCGCTTGATGATTGTGCTGAGTTTACGTCGCGCTGCTTGCTACTTTGCCTCAAGCGCTGCAAACTTCGGCTTTCTTCTGGCGCGCTGTGAAGATCTTCTCGCTGCGAAACACGTTTTGCGGCGGCCCTCAATGTCATCGTTCCATCAATACACGAGTGGCCGCCGGCTCCCACTAGACTTCCGTGGCATGCTTGCGTCGCAGGCGTCCGTAACCCTCGTCAGAGCGTCGCATATCTTCTCCGTGGCACTACTTCCACATAAAGGATGGGTATCTAATGCCGCGAAGTACTTGGTAAGCTCGAGCTTCCTCATGTTTCAGCCGATTTCCTTGGTTTTCTTCGGTGGTGACACTGTGCTCCAGTCCGTCGATATCTCCCAGAGTATCGCCTGGTGATCACTGGCTGTGTAGAGATCATTTACCTCCCATGAGCAGTTTCCTTTAACAAGACTGTTGCTGACGAACGTAGGGTTGAGCTGGCCTCACCCCTGGCGAAAGTCGGTTCATCCCCGCTGTTTAGGAGGACAACGTCCAGAGTAGACATGGCCTCCAGAAGTGCTCTCCGCCTCTTATTGGTCTCTTTGCTCCCCCAGTCGACTGCCCAGGAATTGAAGTCCCCAGCGATTGCTACAGTGAAGTGCTGCTTCGCATCCTCTACAAGTCTATCCAGGAAGCCTGAGAAATCTTCAGGGCTTAGGCTTGGTGGAGTGTAACAGCTGTAGAAATGAATGCCTTTCAGTTTAGCTACTACACAAGCAGTCTCCCCTTCGTTGACAGTTTCTTGGAAAGGGATGTTACCGTAAGACCAAATGACGGCCTCATTGCTATGATCCGTAACCCAAGGTTAGTTATATAGTTGCCTCTACGGTTCCGAGACAATTGCCAGATCTACGTTCCGCTCCCGGACCGTCTGCGTAAGCAGATTGTGAGCGGCAGCACAATGCGCGATGTTCACTTGTAACACTCGCACTACTTCTTAGCGCGAAGCTCGTTAAGCGCGTTCTGGTAGACCGGGCATTTAGTGCTGCCAGCAACGTGCGCACAATCGGTCGGAGGCACTATTTCGGCGAATAAAGCGCACTTAGCAGTTTCCTTACAAGTAGCACTATTGTGACCGCCCTGACCGCACTTGGTGCAGAGGATTGACCGGTCGACTGCGCTCTTACAATTGATCGTAAGGTGCGTATAATTCCAGCACTTGAAACATTTGAGGGGCCTCATCACTTTCACCATGCGGGCATTTACCATACTAAATGTTTTTTTTTCTAGTCATCTCTATTCGCACTCACCCACGGAACGGCCGTTAGGCATTATTTCGTAGGGAATGCTAAGGAGAAGACTACCCACCCGATGCGGCTGGGACCGACTTACGTCATTTGAGGTCATTGTATGTTCTAATCACGGAGTAAAATACCCAGAAAGCCCCCGTGATACAATGACGGGCGCCTATGATGAAGCTCTCTCCCCCCCCCCCCCCCCCCCCCCGCGTCGGGTTCGGATCGAATTCAGCCCGGATTTTCACTTCATAAGTACCGCCGATAGCACACACGGAACTTTCCTGCTATCGGTCGGAATCGATAGCAGTAACGTCCTGGAATCGGAAACCCCTCAATCTAGTAGATAAAGCTATTCGGCAGGGATGAAAACCCGACTCTTAGCCAAAGACCACACCGCGTACAAACCTCATGCAACCATACTTCCACTTTACACGACCAACAACA
This sequence comes from Asobara japonica, assembly GCA_026005395.1. Classification (NCBI taxonomy): domain Eukaryota; kingdom Metazoa; phylum Arthropoda; class Insecta; order Hymenoptera; family Braconidae; genus Asobara; species Asobara japonica. The sequence goes on from BQMI01000225.1 coordinate 56,288, forward strand.
CACAAAAGTCGTGCATAAATACACAGACACGCACGCATATCATATGCCACAAGTGCGGACATGGGCGGACAGTGGAGAGCCAGCCTTCGCGTAGTCCTGGGATTCGTCGGGCGGCCCATGGATCCCATGAAAGGGTGCTGATGAAATTCACTGATTGACCCGGGGACGCTAGTAGTGATGCCACAAGACAAGACAAGGCAAGAATTGGGCAATCTCTTGTCTTGTCTCGTACGGTTCAAATGGCTTTCTTGTCTTGTCTTGTCTTGTACTCTCTTGTATCATAGACCGTATTTGTGCAGTTTAATCAAATCTTTGTGTGTGTGTATCTCAGTTGTTAAAAATTTTAAATCTGAATAATTTCCAGTTTTGAAAATTCGGAGCCCATGAAATTTCAGGAATTTGAGAAATTTCGAATTCCAAAAACGTGAAGTTTGAAAACTGTACAATTTCAAAAAGGTCAAACTTGAATAATTTTGAATTGCAAAAGTCTCGACTTTGAAAAATTTCAAGATTTCAAAATTTCAAATTTCCAAGACTAGATTTGAAACATCCAAATTCTAAAAACGTAAAATTCCAAATATTTCATATTGAAAAAATTCAGAATTACAAAACCGTGAAATTTTGACAATGCCAAATTTCAAGTATTTCAAAATTTTAAAAACTCCAAATGTTGAATGTTCTAAATTTAAAAAATGTAAAGTTTCAAAAATTACAAGATTTTTAAATGTCAATCATGGTGCAATTCAAGAATGGCTCATCTCAACCTTGCAAATTTCAACACTGTCAAATTTTCGATTTTTCAAATATTAAAATTTTCAAATTTCAAAAAATCAATATTTCAAAAATATTGAATTGCAGAGAAGGTTATAACTCCCATAAAGTCGAAATTTTAAAAATTTCAGATTTCGAAGCTTACAAACGTCGAAATTTTAGTAAGTTTCAAATTTTAAGAATGTCTAATTTGAACAATAGCTATTATCAACGTTGCGAATTTAAAACATTTAACGAAAGCTTTTTGACTCTTTTTGTCGCTAACGAGCCACCCGACACACTCCCCGGGAGTGTTCATTTTTAAGCCCGAGGCGCACATACTATTTTTCACACCTCTCGGAAAGTTTGCTCTCGCCCAAAGGCCGGAAAGTGAGGACTTTTTGCCCGAGGGAAGACTTCTATGCACTTTTAACCCCAGGGCGGAAAGTACTCACTTTTCGATCGGCTTTCGGGCGAAAAAGTACGAATTTTCCGGCGAGGGGTGGGAAAACACATTTTGCTCGAAGAAAAATGAAAAATGGATACTTTTCTGTAACATTTTGAAAAGTTGAAAGTTCTATGACGCCATGTCTTGTTCCTCAATGAAAATAAAATAAAATTTTGCTTCCACTCTTGTTTCCTCTTGTCTCTTGTGGGAGTTTCTCTTATCTTGTCTTGTCGTAACTGAGCAAGAGAAAATCGTCTCTCTTGTCTTGTCTCTTGTGGCCTTTCTCTCGTCTTGTCTTGTTTCTCTCGCACTCTTGTGGCATCACTCGACGCTAGAGGGAACATGAGAACAAAAAAAAGGGAAGCTGGTTAGTGTCGGAGTCACGTGAGGGGGGGCTGCTCAGCTCGGGTGTCTGAGGCCGTACTCGGTATTTCCTGCCCCGGGGTGCATAAGGCGGAGCAATGGGCCTAAAAATCTAGCGAGAAGCCGAAGACCGCACGCGCATCCACGCTCACGCAAGTTTTTTCGCACAAAAACCACCCACACCCACCCAGACCCACACACACACACGCACGCACACACACACACACGTATACACACTTGACGGGGGTTTGGCGTAGTGGGTAGAGTGTCTGCCTACTATTCTAAAGGTCCCGCGTTCGATTCCCGCTCACTGCAAATATTTTTTCTGAAAAATATTTTCTCACGGACTCCGACCGATGGCAGGAACATTCCGTGTGTGCTATCGGCGGTATCCATGAAGTGAGACCGTGAGCCGGGACCGAACGCGACCCGTCGCGCGGGGGGGGGAGGGAGGGAGGGTTCCATCGTAGACGCCCGCCATCGTATCACAGGGGTTTCTGGAGGTTTACCCTGTGATTAGAAATACGATGAGCTGAAATGGCGAAGTCGGCCCCAGCCGCAATGGGTGGGTACTCTGATCCGTAGTATTGCCCATGAAGTAATGCCTAACAGCGGTTACGTGGGTGAATACGAATAGAGCAAGAGTAGAAAAAAAAACACACGTATACACACACAACCCCAAGCTAAGGTATGAAATATCGAGCCGAGGGCTGCATGGTACCAGGGGTGTGTGGTCATTGGGGAAAGTGGCGTTACTCTGGAAGAGCTACGTAACCGGAGATGGACTTTTTAGATCGGGTGTACTCGTGGGAATAACATGAAAAGTTTTTAACAAAATCAAAACCAAGAAGACAAACAAGCAGTGAATCTGTCTGAATCAAGTCAGTAAGGACCACAGGTCACAGAAGAACAGAGGCGCTTAGCAGCCTGCGACCGCATGGACGAGCTCATCACCGAACTTTATGAGATGATTAAGCAAAAGAAAAACCTGCATCTAGATATCAAGAGCAAGGAGATCTCAACGCTGTCCGCGTATAACAGACTCCGAAGACTCGAGGGAGTCTATGGGGATGCCGGATTCCCGTCCCTCCCTGGGACGGTAGGAGCGATGTCGCGACCTAGGTCGAGGACAACATCGGAAACAACGTCAGTTGCAGACACCGAACTGGATGAGGATACGGTAGGCGTGGGAATTCCACCAAGGAAGCCCATCGGAGCGCCACGGAGAAAGCGCAGGTCGCCAGAAACGGAGGACAAAATAACGAAAAGATCAAGGGAGGACAGGGCAGTGATCCAAGTTCCGGACCTCACAGAGCAGACACCGCAAGCCCAGCCAACAGTTGCAGGTTGGCGAAAGGTGAAGAGGAGGCAGAGAGGGCCAGACCGGCCGGAGACTCAAGAAAAGATACTGCGTGAACAAAATCCTCCAAGAAATACGAGGCCCCCACGGAGCAGGACAGTCACCCGACCTCACGCGTTGATCGTACGCCCCAAGGAGAAGTATTCGGCTCAAGAAGAGCATTACATGCTCAAGAAGATTAAAGCCGGAGTCAGTCCTGAGACGACGGGTGCTTGCATAGACAAGATCCGCAGAACGGCTACTGGAGATATGCTCATAATACTGCAGAAAGATAGCATGGACAAGGTCGAGGAAGGAGACCAATGCAAGAGGGCAAGCCGTACTAGAGGCCATATCGTCCTTAGATGTAGTCTTGATGAACAGCGGAGACACGCCAACGTTTGCCAGAGGAGAAGCCAGCTAGACTATAGATCTCACATTCCTGAGCAGCTGCCTACTGAGGAACGATCCCATTTAGAAAGTAATGTGGTGGTCCGCTCTGTATGCTGGATTCAGCAGGAAAAATCCTGGAGCGCATCATATATAGACGGATAGAAGCAGTGGTCGATCCCGTACTGGCTGACAACCAATATGGTTTTCGGAAGGGGCGCTCCACGCTTGATGCCATCGACCTCGTTGTCAGCACGACAACGGAGACAATTAGCGGAACCCGATGGAAAGGAGGTAAGAAGAAGTACTGCCTAGTGGCTACACTAGATATCAAGAACGCCTTCAATTCAGCCAGGTGGACTGTATTATGGAGGCTCTCGTCAAGATGCAGGTACCGGGATATTTACGGAGGATGGTAGCCAGCTACTTCACTGATAGAGTGCTGAAGTATGATACCGAGATTGGCCCCAAGGAGTATCACGTCTCCGAGGGACTACCCGAAGGCTCAGTGCTGGGTTCACTTCTGTGGAACATCATGTATGACGGATTACTGAAGCTGGCAAGGCCAAGCGAAGCGAAACTCGTGGCATTCGCAAATGATGTAGCGGTCGTGATGGTTGCGAAGTATATGGTGGAGATAAATCTCATCTTCGATATAACTTTTGGAAGGATCAGTCGGTGGATGGACACTATGGACCTGAAGCTGGCGGAGCATAAAACCGAGCATAGAACAGTACTGATGACCAGCAGGAAACAAGTCGAGACACTTACGCTGCAAGTCGGGAATCATGAGATCACCTCCGAGCCGTATCCGCGGTATCTGGGATGATGATCGATGCTCGTCTTAATTTTAAACAGCAGGCAGAGCACGTCGATATAAAGGCGTCGAGGGTTAGAGTCATTTTGTCTCGACTGATGCCTAATGTCGGAGGACCAAAACAGAGAAGGAGGATATTATTGTCATCCGTGGTCACGTCAGTGCTCACATATGGGAGTGCCATCTGGATCGATACCCTCTAGCTGGAGGATGCCAGACGGAAATTCGCTTCGGTCTACCGACTAAGTGCTCTAAGGGTGGCCAGCTCATTTCGCACACTCTCTGAGGACGCAGTGTGCGCCATTGCCGGGATGCTGCCGCCCGAAATCCTAGCAGAAAAAAGAAGATCCCTTTACCGACTCAAAGGAAGAACGGTAGACACTCCAGAAGAACAAAGAGTTGAAGTGAGACGAAAGGGCATAGACTAATGGCAGACGCTGTGGGACGCCTCGACGAAGGGAAGATGGACACATCGTCTGATTCCTCAGGTTGATATATGGCTGAACCGGAAACATGGTGAGGTAAATAATTACTTGACGCAAATGTTAACGGGGCATGGGTGTTTTTGGGCTTACCTGCACAGATTTAAACATGAGGATTCCTCAGAGTGTCCGAACTGCAGAGGAATCGATGAAGACGCGGAACACGTGTTATTTGGGTACCCGCGCTGTGATAGTCTTCCCAGTATTTGGGAGACTACGCTGGAAGGTAAGATAGTGCCAGAACAACTGGTCAGTGCTATGCTTGTTTCAGAAGCGGCTTGGGAAGTAAAACCTGCATTTGCTGCGGAAGTCATGAAGGAACTACGACCAGAACAGCAAAATAGAAGCACAAGCCTGCATGAGATAGAAAGTATCAACTTCGACCAACTGAAGGAATGAGCTAGAGCTAGAATTACCCCTCCTGCGATGAAATGCCTGACGGCGGTTCCGTGGGGGATACGGGACATGAGAGAGGAAGACGGGTGTTTTACTAGGGTCTGACCCTATTTATGGCGTATGAGTATTTATGTCCAATTCTGGACATACGTATGGCATGCGCGATACTTAGGCGTCAAAACCCAGATCTGGTTTTCAGTATGGCTTTACAGAATTTTATTGAAAATTTCCCCTAAACCTCTAAAAAAAAACACACACACAGGCATCTCAATGCAAACTTCACAGGATTATGTGAAATGCCGAGAAAGGTAAAAATCTCATATTTAAGGAACTTTTGATTTTCGGGGTCATTACATTTACTTCCCCGATCGCAAAGTTAAAAATAGAGATGTTTATTTTGAAAAATATTTCAGAGTCTAATTTCTGGAACGATTCTATACATATTGATATTTCTTCGTTATTTCATATTTGAAAAATATTCCCATTAGTTTCAAAGATATGAAAAAGACCGTTCTTCCCCTTTTTGTTGTTGACTATCAGTCACCTCATAAGTTGTATGCCATGGCATTTCATTAGCCACGCATTAAAATCAGATGTTAGAAACCGAAAATATCGACATGCTTTGATTTTTTAAGCAAAAAATTGCAAAAACCTCAGCAAATTGATTATTTGATTTTCCAAGAACATTAACAATTCGAAATTCATTATTGACTATTTCTCAGATTCATATTTCCTAGTCGTCGTCCTCTTGTGTTATTGTTTTTCTTATGCCTTCAAATTAAAATGTTCACAGGATTCATCTACAAGCGAAGGAGCATTGGTCAAAAAGCTGCCTGTCAGTACTCCAGCCCATTCAATTAGTATCGTTACTGATAAACCTATGCTGGATAAATCACAGCAAGGGGGTGCTGGTGACACTAAGAACGCCTCTGGACAAAATTATCAAAACGGCTCATTGGCTAAAAGTTCATCGCAGCACGTGTCTCCTACCGATAATAGAACTCTCGATTCAATTGGTTCAGCCGCCGAGTCTTCCACTCATGTGAACTCTTTCACTGGCCAAACTCACCAGCTTCGGCAGTCCACACTTCCTCCGCAGCAGTCCACACTTCCTGCGCAGCAGCCAACACTATCTCTACAGCAGCCTAGTGGCGTTGATCAAGATTCTAATGTCGAGGTACGCAGGGATCCTATCCATCAATTCCCATCCAAGCAGATGTCTAGTGAAGGTGTTGATAGTTCGGTTGGCTCTATCGTTTCAAGGAGGGAAATACTTGAGCATAGGTCTACCGATATAGTGAACATAACTCAGGGGAATGCCACTGAACCAGCTAACATTCAACTTCAGAAGTCATCGCAACGGCACCAGATCAATCCTGCCAAAGGTGCCATCCTTCAATCGGTCCCTAGCGGACCAAGTGTAAAGTTCAACTCTACAATATTTCCAAAATTTGAGAGTTGGGATAGAGTTGAGTGAGAGTTCGTCTTTTTTATCAATTCTTAACACTTAATGAATAACGAAATGAAGTTTTGAGATGCCATCATCGTTTTCTCAACATTTAATGCTTTTCAAAGTTAAGAGTTGAATGTTTTTCTGAATTTTGGTATTGTGCCAACTCTATCTCAACTTTATACCGGGATAGAGTTGAATGTTGGACTTTGCGGTTACTTTGCCCCAACTCTATCCGAACTTTGTTTCGGAATAGAGTTGAAAGTTAAATTTTAGGGTAACTTTCCTCCAACTCTATCCGAACTTTATACCAGGATAGAGTTGAGTGTTGAAATTTGGGGTTACTTTCCCCCAACTCTATCCGAACTTTATACCGGGATAGAGTTGAACGTTGGGATTTGCCCCAACTCTACCCGAACTTTGTTTCGGAATAGAGTTGAAAGTTGAACTTTAGGGTAACTTTCCCCCAACTCTATCAGAACTTTATACCGGGATATAGTTGAGTGTTGGAATTTGGGGTTACTTTCCCCCAACTCTATCCGCACTTTATACCGGCATAGAGTTGAATGTTGGACTTTGCGGTTACTTTGCCCCAACTCTATCCGAACTTTGTTTCGGAATAGAGTTGAAAGTCAAATTTTAGGGTAACTTTCCTCCAACTCTATCCGAACTTTATACCAGGATAGAGTTGAGTGTTGCAATTTGGGGTTACTTTCCCCCAACTCGATCCGAATTTTATACCGGGATAGAGTTGCACGTTGGACTTTGCCCCAACTCTATCCGAACTTTGTTTCGGAATAGAGTTGAAAGTTGAACTTTAGGGTAACTTTCCCCCAACTCTATCAGAACTTTATACCGGGATATAGTTGAGTGTTGGAATTTGGGGTTACTTTCCCCCAACTCGATCCGCGCTTTATACCGGCATAGAGTTGAATGTTGGACTTTGCGGTTACTTTGCCCCAACTCTATCCGAACTTTGTTTCGGAATAGAGTTGAAAGTTAAATTTTAGGGTAACTTTCCTCCAACTCTATCCGAACTTTATACCAGGATAGAGTTGAGTGTTGGAATTTGGGGTTACTTTCCCCCAACTCTATCCGAACTTTATACCGGGATAGAGTTGAACGTTGGACTTTGCCCCAACTCTATCCGAACTTTATACCGGGATAGAGTTGAACGTTGGACTTTGCCCCAACTCTATCCGAACTTTGTTTCGGAATAGAGTTGAAAGTTGAACTTTACGGTAACTTTCCCCCACTCTATCAGAACTTTATACCGGGACAGAGTTGAATCTTCGACTTTGAGGGTACTTTCCCCCAACTCTATCCGAACTTTATACCGGGATAGAGTTGAAAGTCAAATTTTAGGGTTACTTTGCCCCAACTCTATCCGAACTTTATACCGGGTTAGAGTTGAAAGTTAAACTTTAGGGTTACTTTGCCCGAACTCTTTCCGAACTTAATACCGGGTTGTAGTTGAGAATTGATCTTTGGGTTTTTGAAAATTTTATTAGTTTTTTGAAAATTTATTTAAGAACATTTAGGTTTTGGTCAACTCTATTCCAACTATCAACACGGTTAGAGTTGAAAGTTGAACTTTGGGTTACTTTACCCCAACTCTATCCGATCTTTATACCCGGATAGAGTTGAGAGTTGACCTTTGGGGTTACTTTGCCCCAACTGTATCCGAACTTTATACCGGAATAGAGTTGAATGTTGGACTTTGGGGTTACTTTACCCCAGCTCTATCCGAACTTTATACTGAGAGAGTTATAGTTGAGGATTAGTTAGAGTTAGAGTTGAGGATTGATCGTTGGGTTTTTAAAAAATTTATTGAATTTGTTTAAAATCCATTTAAGAACATTGAGGATTTGGTCAATTCTATCACAACTCTACACACAGGTAGAGTTGAAACTTGAATTTTGGGGTTACTTTGCCCGAATTCTACCCGAACTTTATACCGGGTTAGGGTTGAAAGTGGAACTTTGGGCTTACTTTCCCCCAACTCTATCCGAACTTTATACCGGGATAGAGTTGAATGTTCGACTTTGAGGGTACTTTCCCCCAACTCTATCCGAACTTTATACCGAGATAGAGTTCAATGTTGGACTTTGCGATTACTTTCCCCCAACTCTATCCGAACTTTATACCGGGATAGAGTTGAATGTTAAATCTTGGGGTTACTTTGCCCCACCTCTATCCGAACTTTATACCGAGTGAAAGTTGACAATTGATCTCTGGGTTTTTCTAAAAATTTATTGAATTTTTTAATTTTTTTAATCATTTAAAAGGTTTTAGTCAACTCTATCCCAACTCTACACACGGTTAGAGTTGAAAGTCGAACTTTGGGGTTACTTTGCAACAACTCTATCCGAACTTTATAGCAGGATCGAGTTGAATGTTGCACTTTGGGGTCACTTCACCCCAACTCTATCGGAACTTTATACCGGGTTGGAGTTGAGAATCAAACTTTGCGTTTGTCAAAATTTTCTTGAATTTTTAAAAAATTAATTTAAGAACATTGAGGTTTTGGTCATTTCTATCCTAACTCTACACACGGTTAGAGTTGAAAGTTAAACTGTGGGTTTACTTTGCTCCAACTCTATCCGAACTTTATACGGGGTTAAAGTTGAGAATTGATCGTTGGGTTTTTAAAAATTTTATTGAATTTGTTTAAAATTCATTTAAGAACATTGAGGATTTGATCAATTCTATCCCAACTCTACACACAGGTAGAGTTGAAAGTTGAATGTTGGGGTTACTTTGCCCGAACTCTATCCGAACGTTATACCGGGTTAGAGTTGAAAGTGGAACTTTGGGGTTACTTTACCCCAACTCTATCCGAACTTTATACCGGGAGAGAGTTGAATGTTGGACTTTGAGGTTACTTTGCCCCAACTCTATCCGAACTCTATACCCGGATAGAGTTGGGATAAAGTAACCCCAAGGTTCAACTTTCAACTCTAACCGTGTTTTTAGTTGGGATAGAGTTCACCAAAACCTCAATGTTCTTGAATGAATTTTTAAAAAATTCAATAAAATGTTTAAAAACCCAACGATCAATTCTCTACTCTAACCCGGTATGAAGTTCGGATAGAGTTGAGGCAAAGTAACCCCGAAGTTCGACATTCAATTATTCTGTTCTAAAGTTCTGATAGAGTTGGGGCCAAGTAACCCCAAAGTTCAACATTGAACTCTATCCCGGTATAAAATTCAGATAGAGTTGTGGCAAAGTAACCCCAAAGTTCCACTTTCAGATCTAACCGTGTGTAGAGTTGGGATAGATTTGCCCTAAACCTCAATGTTCTTGAATAATTTTTGTTAAAAATTCAATGAAATTTTTAAAAACTCAAAGGTTAATTTTCTCTACTCTAACCCGTTATAAAGTTCCGATAGAGTTGATGTAACGTGAGCCCAAATTTCAACATTCTACTCTATCCGGTTATACAGTTCGGATAGAGTTGAGGAAAAGTAACCCCAAAGTTCAACTCTCAACTCGATCCTTTTATAAAGTTCGGATAGAGTTGGAGCAACGTAACCCTAAAGTTCAACTATCAACTCTAACCCGGTATAAACTTCGGATAGAGTTGGAATGAAGTAACCCTGAAGGTCAACTTTCAACTCTAACCGTGTGTAGAGTTGAGACAGAGTTGGAATTTGAGTTGACCGGAAACTCAATGTTCTTAAATAAATTTGAGAATAAATTCGATAAAATTCTGGAAAACCCAAAAATGGACTCGATACTCTAACCCAGTATGAAGTCCGGATAGGGTTGGGTGAGAGTTGATAATAACAATTCTCAACGTTGACCGCGTGTCAAGTTGGGATAGAATTGGGGCAAAGTAACTGCCAAGTTCAACTCTCAACTCTACCCCGGTATAAAGTTCGGATAGAGTTGGGGTAAAGTTACCCCAAAGTTCAACATTCAACTCTATCCCAGTATAAAGTTCGGATAGAGTTGGGGGAAAAAAACCCTAAAGTTTAACTTTCAACTCCAACCGTGTTTAGAGTTGGAATAGAGTTGATCAAAACCTTAATGTTCTTAAATGAATTGAAAAAAAAATCAATACAATTTTTAAAAACCCAAAGATCAATTCTCAACTCTAACCCGGTACAAAGTTCGGATAGAGTTAGGGCAAAGTAACCCCAAAGTTCAACGTTCAACTCTATCCTGTTATAAAGTTCAGATAGAGTTGGGGCCAAGTAACCCCAAAGTTCAACATTCAACTCTATCCCGGTATAAAGTTCGGATAGAGTTGGGGCAAAGTCACCACAAAGTTTGACTTTCAACTCTATCCCGGTATAAAGTTCGAACAGAGTTGGGGTAAAGTAACCCCAAAGTTCAATTCTCCACTATATCCCGGTATAAAGTGCGGATAGAATTGGGGCAGAGTAACCCCAAAGTTCAACTTCTCAACTCTAACCCGGTATAAAGTTCGGATAGAGTTGGGGAAAAGTAACCCCAAAGTCCAACATTCAACTCTATTCCGATATAAAGTTCGGATAGAGTTGGGGTAAAGTAACCCCAAAGTTCAACTTTCAACTCTAACCGTGTTTTTGTTGGGATAGAGTTGACCAAAACCTCAACGTTCTTAAATGAATTTCAAAAAAATTCAATAAACTTTTTAAAAACCTAAAGATCAATTCTCAACTCTCAACTTTAACCCGGTATAAAATTAGGATAGAGTTGGAGAGAAGTAACCCCGAAGTTTAACATCCAACTCTATCCTGCTATAAAGTTGAGATAGAGTTGAGGCCAAGTAACCCCAAAGTTCAACATTCAACTCTATCCCGGTATAAAGTTCGGATAGAGTTGGGGTAAAGTAACTGCAACGTTTGACTTTCAACTCTATCCCGGTATAAAGTTCGGATATAGTTGGGGTAAAGTAACCCCAAAGGTCAACTCTCAACTCAAACCCGGTATAAAGTTCGGATAGAGTTGGGGAAAAGTAAACCCGATGTTCAATATTCAACTCTATCCCGGTATAAAGTTTGGATAGAGTTTGGGTAAAGTAACTCCAACGTTTAACTTTCACCTCTATCCCGGTATAAAGTTCGGACAGAGTTGGGGCAAAGTCCAACTTTCAACTCTATTCCGGTATAAAGTTCGGATAGAGTTGGGGTAAAGTAACCCCAAAGTTCAACTTGCAACTCTAACCGTGTTTTGAGTTGGGATAGAGTTGACCAAAACCTCAATGTTCTTAAATGAATTTCAAAAAAATTCAATAAACTTTTTAAAAACCTAAAGATCAATTCTCAACTCTCAACTTTAACCCAGTCTAAAATTAGGATAGAGTTTGAGAGAAGTAACCCCGAAGTTTAACATCCGACTCTATCCTGTTATAAAGTTAAGATAGAGTTGAGGCCAAGTAACCCCAAAGTTCACCATTCAACTCTATCCCGGTATAAAGTTCGGATAGAGTTGGGGTAAAGTAACTCCAACGTTTGACTTTCAACTCTATCCCGGTATAAAGTTTGGATAGAGTTGGGGTAAATTAACCCCAAAGTCCAACATTCCGTTCTATCCCGGTATAAAGTTCGGATAGAGTTGGAGCAAAGTAAACCCATAGTTCAACTTTCAACTCTAACCGTGTGTAGAGTTAGGATAGAGTTGACCAAAACCTCAATGTTCTTAAATAAATTAAAAAAAAAAATTCAATAAAATTTTTAAAAACCGAAAGATCAATTCTCAACTTTCACCCGGTATAAAGTTCGGATAGAGTTGGGGCAAAGTAACCTCAAGATTTAACATTCAAATCTATCCGGGTATAAAATTGGGATAGAGTTGGGGCAAAGGAACCTCAAAGTTCATCTTTCAATTCTAACCGTTTGTAGAGTTGAGATAGAGTTGACTGAAAGCCAAATGTTTTTGAATGCATTGAAAAAAAATTCAAAAAAATTCTTAAAAACCCAAAGATCAATTCTCAACTTTAACCCGGTATAAAGTTCAGATAGAGTTCGGGTGAAGTAAACCCAAAGTCCAACATTCCACTTTATGCCGGTATAAAGTTTGGATAGAGTTGGGGCAAAGTAACTCTAAAGTTCCACTTTCAATTCTAACCTGGTATAAAGATCGGATAGAGTTAAGGTAAAGTAACTCTGATGTTTAACTTCCAACTCTAACACTGTGTTGAATTGTGATAAAGTCGGGATAGAGTAGGCCGAATCCACAATGTTCTTGAATTAAATTTTTAAAAATAGAATGAAATTTTTAAAACCCCTAGGTTCCAATCTCAACTCTATCCGGGGATAAAGTTCGGATAAAGTCGGGGTAAAGTAACCCCAAAGTCCAACATGTAACTCTATCCCAGTATAAAGTTCGGATAGAGTAGGGGCAAAGTGACCCCAAAGTTCAACTTTCAACTTTAACCGTGTGTAGAGTTGGGATAGAGTTGACTAAAACCTCAATGTTGTTAAATGAATTTGAAAAAAATTTAATAACATTTTTAATAACCCAAAAATCAATTCTCAACTCTAATCCGGTATAAAGTTCGGATAAAGTTGGGGAAAAGTAACCCCAAAGTCGAAGATTCAACTGTCTCCCGGTATACAGTTCGGATAGAGTTGGGGCAAAGTAACCCCAATGTCCAACATTCAACTCTATTCCGGTATAAAGTTCGGATACAGCTGGGGTAAAGTAACCCCAAAGGTCAACTCTAAACTCTATCCGGGTATAAAGATCGGATAGAGTTGCGATAAAGTAACCCAAAGTTCAACTTTCAACTCTAACCGTGTCGGTAGTTGGAATAGAGTTGACCAAAACCTCAATGTTCTTAAATAAATTTTCAAAAAACTTAATAATAAAATTTTTATAAACCCAAAGATCAATTCTCAACTACAACTCGGTATTAAGGCCCGGCCTGCACGAATTTTTTTTTTATTTTCTCTGAAATTCCCCTAGATTTCCCCAGACTTTCTTCGCATTTTAGGGCATTTAGTGGGTTACAAATGACAGCCGAAAAATCGCGAGAAAAATTCTGACTTTGGTTTTAAAAAAAAGCTCATTACATTCTACATGATGGTGAGGAGGTCTCCAATCTCAAAAACACTAATTAGTATTTTATTTTTCCATCATAATCCACGCGGAAAATCCCCATATTTTTCGGACGGATTCCACAATATGGCCGCCAAATTAGAGTCATTATACAAACACGAATAATAATTAGCACATACACATTACACATTTGAGACCTCCTCACCATCATGTAGAATCTTGTAACCTTTCATTTTTTTCCAAAAACACAATTTTTTACCCATTATTTCGGCCGTTATTAGTAACCCAGAAACGGAGGTGACAAGCTGTCAATTTTAGAACCGCGAAAATCGACCAGATGGCGGCACCGTGATCCTGACAACCAACTGAATTTTTTCTGAAATAGACCTCAGCACCGTAACCCCCGGGGGCTCCGGGGGTGCTTTCGACATGTGCGACGACGGCGTCGCGGCGCGGCCGCGACGGGGGAGGGGGGTCAAATGCACAAAATCAAGCCATGTTTTCAAATTTTCCCGAATTTCCAAAATTCCCAAATTTCCGCCATTTACAAAATTCCAACATTTCCCAAATTTCCAATAGTCCAAAATTTCCATAATTTCCAAAAAATTCCCAAAATTTCCAAATTTGCAAAATTTCCCAAATCTCCGCCATTTCCAAAATTTCCCAAATTTCCAATATTTCCATAATTTCCAAAATTCCCAAAATTTCCGCCATTTCCAAAATTTCCCAAATTCCCGCCATTTCAAAAATTTCCCAAATCTCCGTCATTTCCAAAATTTCCCAAATTTCTAATATTTCCAATATTACCAAAATTCCCTAAAATTTCCAACATTCCCGCGATTTCCAAAATTTCCAAAATTCCAAAATTTCCAAAATTCCCACGATTTCCAAAATTTCCAACATTCCCGCGATTTCCAAAATTCCAACATTTCTCAAATTTCCAAGATTTGCAAAATTTCCAAATTTTCCAAAATTTCCAAAATCGCAAAATTCCAGAATTTCCAAAATTTCCGAAATTTCCACAATTTCCAAAATTTCCAAAATTTCCAAAATTTCCAAAATTCCAAAATTCAAAAATGTCCGAAATTCCCAAAATTTTCAAAATTCCCAACATTCCCAAAATTTCCCAAATTTTCCGAATTTCCAAAATTTCCAAAATTCCCAAAACTCCCAAAATTTCCCAAATTTCCGCCATTTCCGAAATGTTGGAAATTTTAGCAATGTTGGAAATCTGGAGAATTCGGAAGTTTTGAAAATATCTAATTTTGGACGTTTGTGAATTTTTAGCCAATTTTAAATTAATTTTAATTTTGTAGGAGTAACTGGGGATCATGGCCTTGAAAAAGAAAATGCATAAATGAAAAGAAAATTTATATTTTCATTTCCAGTTTGAAGTTACAATATTGAATTTGATGTAAGTAGTTGCAATATGCAATTACAATAGTGTATTTTCATAGAAGCAAGTAGCCACGGTCACCCCACCTATTTCCGCCCCAGCCCCCTCCTCGAGGTCCCCTTCGTGGGCCACGACCTTCCTCCCCTTCCTCCTCTACCGCGCCACCACTTTTTCCGCTTCTTGTCCTTTTCTTCTTTTTTTTTTCTTTCCGCTTCCTCTCTCTCTCTTGCCTCCCTTTGTAGCTCAAGCTCCCGCAAGATTTTGGCCAACATGGTCGTTTGTGCCTGAGCTGTGTCTGGCAGGTTACGATGATACGAAACCCCCTGGGATTGATCCTCATCGGCAGGTCCAAGCCCTGCCCCCTCCTCGGTTTCCCCCCCTGCTGAGTGATCAGATTGAGGTGTCACCTCCCTCTCCCTCTCTTCTCTCGACCTCCTCACTGACGCTGCTGGTTGGACGTCATCCTATACAATAAAAAAATTGTTTCTGTTAAAATGTTTCGCGATATTCAATCCGTATGGTAAAAACAAAAGTTTATGACCTTTTCTCTAGCTCGTTATATTTATCACCAATAACTTTCAATTAATATTTCAATGCGTTAATTAGTTGATATGAAGTGATAGTCATAGAAAATTATTATATTGTATTTGATTTTGCGAATCAGTATTATATTGTCTAAACAAATTAATGAAAAAAAAATTTAGTCAATCGTCATGAAATTTCTACCATCGTTTTATATCTGCTTCAATAGTAAATATTCAAAATTCAACATATTTGTACATTTTGAACAAATCCTGGACATAATGGACAAATCCTGGTTATGGTTTACTTCGACGACTTTTTTTGCAAAAAGGATTTTGTAAAAATAACAAAAACGTAAACATCCGCTTCTGTCGAGGTTTGTGTTTTGCAAAGCTAGGAATTTCTGTTACATATATTTTCTTACCTGTCGGTGGAGCCAGTCTGTCACATTCTGGGGTTTGGCGTGTGCTTCGCGGTCTAAAAACGCGAAAAAATCACAGTTTTCATTATCATACCATATTTATACCATACAATAGTGTCAATTTTTTATGTATTATGCTCGTATAGCATTTCGCCAAACTTACCTGTCATGATGGATGCTTCAACTGTGAAGGTTCTCACGAGACTGACTGAGGGCCAGTTCTCAGTCAAGTTAACCGCCGGTAATGGCAGAGGCACGCGCTGTGATTGAACGTTATGTTCAAATTGCATATGGCGCTTATTAACCGATGCCTGCCCCTAAGCCACCCGCGATGCTCCCCAATATTGCGCCAAATTTTGAACCCGCAGAATTCGGATTGGCTGAAGCGGAGTCTTAGTCCTCCGGGTCTGGCCAATAAGGATCAGCCACTGTTATGTCCATGCGCATATTGTTGTCAGAAGTGGCGTTGACGCGTCAACTGTCACTGCTGACATTCTTGTTCCGTGTGAAGTTTAATTTCTTTGAATTAAGAATGGCGCAAAACAGACGCAAGGGCCAACAAAGTGGTGGCGATAAACACAGGCGTGTTTTGTCCCATCTAAAACGCAAACCCGGGGTAAAAAGGTAAGTTGAATCTTTTTTGATTTGTATGTATATGTGAAAATATTTATTTTCAACATTTTTAGGGAAATTATTGTGATCACCCGGACAATTGAGCATCTCAGAAATCGGAAATTTTTACTTTTCTCCACGTTTCACATCATTCTGACAAGATTTAGATAAGCGTTCTGTGCGTGTGTGTGTGTGTGTGTGTTGGTATGTCAGTGAATTTTCAGCCAACGATTCCCCGTAAATAGCTGCATCGATTTGTTTCTTCATTGACCGGAGAGCACCTCTCACTGATGTTTTTTTTGTTTTTTTTCTTTGTTTTCATACATATTTAACGTCACTCTATTTATGCTCTCTACCTAAGCATATATGTGGTAATCAGTGACGAAGGTCTGCGATGTGTTTGTAAACAAAGAATTTTTATACTTCCCGATTTTCGGGAAGTTATAGGGATCACCTCAAAATCGAAGTTTTTTGTTTCGCCCCGTGACTGGCGCTTTAAGTATACAAGCCCGAACGCGCGCTGCATTACGATATGCAACTTGAAGTAAAAACAATTCTTTTCCGAAGTTGAAGTTACTGTTCATCATCGAGTCAGAAGAAATGAGAGGTTTCAGTTTTCCAATTTGGAGCAACCATCTTTTGTTTTTTCTGTAATTATCGCATACATATAAAATTTTCAACACTGGACAGAATGAGTAAGACACTCGAAACTTATAAAACTACATAAGTTATGACAACTCGAACCATTTTCATACTTTTGAAGACTAAAGCCGAGTCGATATCGCAAATATCGATATTCGATTTTAATCCGTTGTTACAATTTTCGCCACAAAACGCCATTACGTTTTGCATGTCATAATTTCCGAGATATTTCGACTCTAACGATGTTCATTTATCTGTATGTATTTTCTTGAATTTTCTCGAATAGCAATAAATCGAGATAGAGACTATGATTGTCGGCGAAGGCGCGGCTGCGCGCGCATTTCGGCGTGACAAAAGTTCAAGATATCGATTGTTCATCGATATCAGATGTATCTCCTTTTTATAATAGGATACAAAACTGATCCCCAAAAATTATTAGTCGAAGTATATGTGTGTGCGTGTGTCGCCAAACTTTGATACTAAGTTTCTCACGAACGGAGGCTATCGAGATTGTTGAGGTCGGGATTGAAGCGTTTCCATGGTACTTAGAGCTGATAAGATTTTGGATGAAATTGGTGCAGTATATATAGGGGAGGGTGAGGCAATATGGACACCGTTTTTAAATAACGTTTAGAACCGAAACTTAATATCGTGAATAAATACCTTGGAGGTAAGGAAATATAACAGTATACATTTGAATCGACGTCTGCATAGTTCATAAAAATTTTAAAAGTGGGGCAAGATGGACACCTTCACTTTTTATCACATTTTGAACATTTTTTGAAACTTTCTTGATTTGTTTCATAGCCTTTTAATAACATCAGTAGTAGCTGCAATTGGCGTTTACAACTCGATTTTTCTCGTTTTTATGATTATTATGGTTATGCGCGGTAATGTCGCTACTTCGCATGCGCAAACTGCTGCAGGCCAAATTTTTGAAGTTGAATGTAAAAAAAATGTATCGTTATTTTGATTTGAGTGGTTAGGGGTGATAAATCAATTTTACGCTAATTCACCCCTCCCTCTCTTCGTTGTTTCATTGTCAGTAGAACAAAGGCCTTATGTAATAGTCCATATGCTGTGCCCCTTTCTGTGACCAAAAATGTTTTTTGACTCCGCCGTGGGTTTTATTATTGGAATTTATGTTTTTGCAGAAAAATTCCAGTTGAATATTTGTGTGGTGAGTTAAAACTCAAACTACATCGGTCGCGTGCAGTAATTATTAGTCGTAAGTTAAATTATTGATATCGCTGTTGGGTTTGCTCATCACCATGCTTGCGTTCTTATGTCGTGCTGAAATACCAAATTGGGAAGTTTTGTTTGTGCCCCGTATGGGGCACAAATTTGCACACCACTACTTTCAATTGCATTTACAGAAATTTTTATTTTTCCCCCCAGAGACCGTGTTATTTGAGAAGTTTGATAATTAATAACTATGAAACGGTGAAAATTTCAAATTTCATACAGACATCTGTTACCGCTTCAAAAACATTATGTCAAAATTTCAAGCAATTATATTTTCGCCAAAATAGGTGGAATATCCTTGAGGCGATATGGTTCGGCTGCAGGAAAATATTTTTGAAATATTTCCCCATGGATTCGGAGCGAAGCAGGACCGTTCTGTGTGTACTATCCGCGAGACCCATGAAATGAGATCAAACGGCTGGGTAGGAACCTAACACAGCGCATGGGCACGGGGAAGTGGGCTCCCATCATAAACGCCCACCATTGTAACGCAGGGGTTTTCCAGAGGTTTACCCTATGTTCAGAAATATGCTGGCCTAAAGATGGCGAAAGTCGACTTCAGCCGCGGGAAGTTCGTGATCCGTACATCCAGTTCATTTATATTGCAATCGCTCCGTTTGCCGATTTTGATACCTTGAACACCTCATATTAGCTTTCCAAAAAAGTTTCAAAAGAACAGTTTTGCGCTCATACAAGCGAGCTCGAAATCTTTTTTCTCATCTAACATTAACTCTAAATAACCTCTAATTTATGCAACAATCGCAATGCGATTCTGATCATTTTTTAAAATATAACGGCTTGCTTTCACGAAACTTCGCAGTAATTCGCGTTTTGAGTAGATAGAGGCGAGCTGAAAATATTTTGTATTCCCTCGAAAGTAGCTCTAATTGATGCAACAAACAAAATTTGGTTCTGCTCATTTAAAAAAAAAAAAAATTTTATGATACTTGACTTTTGGAGGTCATTAAGGTAAGCTCAAAATTTTTCGCATCCACTCGAAATAACTCTACAAGAGCTCTATTGGTACAATAAACGAATTTGGCTCCGATGATTTTGGGCAATTTTAACACTCGTGCGAAACTTAGCGGTAACCCGATTTTTGAGCTGCTAAAGGTGGGCTGAAAATTGTTTTGTCGGGACTCAAAATGAACTCTGGAAGAGCTCTAATTAATGCAAAAAAAAAAAATTGAATCTGTCGGTTTTGAAAAATAACCTGATTTTCAAGCAGATAGAGGTGAGTTCGAAATTCTCTCTCTTCACTTCTCTTCTTCCATTCTGCAGGATTTTGCTGCTTTCACTAGTTTTTCATACGTGAAATTTTGTCCAACGATTCCTTTTAGACAAATTCTCTGACTTGTGTTTTTTTATACTTATTCGATACGTTTCCACCTTAGACCTCATTTAATTGTGAACATAATCCACCAAACCGTTTTTTAGTTATTAACGAATTGAATAGTTGCATCGTGAGAACGGTTGGAGATATGAAACCAGTTATCTAATGACAGTTGTTCCACACACCAAAAAAAATTGGATGTTGGCTAATTTTTTTTGCCAGTACTCATCGTTATTTGTTATTAACAGAATGGTATGCTTATATCGCTCTGTTATGAGAACTATTAGAAAGACGAATCGATGTGTTCTATGGAAGTCGTTTCATACATACGAGTACACGTTTGATTTTTTATGACGCTTTACTGACATCCATAATTAATTGTTATTCATGAATTGCATTGTTAATTTAACTCTATCGCAAGAACGCTTATATTTTGCAAGAATTTACATTGTAAAAGTTATAGAATTGGCAATATTTGGAAGTCTTGAAAAGTTTCAAAAGATCATCATTTCAGACATCAACTAAAATGTTGGATTTAGCCGAGAGGGGGGAACGATCGAGAAGTTATTCATTCGAGCAGTAGACCATCAGACTCACATCCTGTTTATCGTATCAGTAACTACGCCTAAGGTTGCTATGCCCAACACGTTATGTGTATCCTAAATGGAGGTTCTTATTCGGAAATTTCATAGAATTCTGGAAAATTTGTTTTGGTTAACTGGAAGTTGAGTTAACCCCTCACGTACGGGGCCGATGCGCCTCGAGCTGTCCGTACTCGCCGGGACCTCGTGGATACACCGAACCCGATGTTTGAAGCTCAAGAACTTCGGAACGAAATAATTCGAAATAATCCAAAATAATTTTTATAAATTGATCATCAGGTTCACTTGCATTTTTCGCAACTGTTTTCATCCAATCAATTTAGTTATTTCAAGACTAGTTTCAATTCCGGGATACTGAAACCACCAATTTGCGTTAAATTATTTATTAAAAAAAAAAAATATTTATCAGATCAGAATTTTCTTGGCGCCAGCCTGTACATGGATCTTTAGAGAATTTTTGATAACAATTTGGAAATTGTCCTATAAAATTTTCTCGATTAACGAGACGCTTGAAGCTGTGCGACGAGATATTGTAATGGTAAATTTTAGCCACTGTTTAAAAATATTTCGCTTGTTATAAAAAATCGAAATCATAAATGAGGGTATTCTCCAATGTTTCCCCTTCCAGAATCAATTTGATTGTTTCATTAGAAGGTACTACTTATTAAGATATGAATTTTTTTATCATGCGAAACAGGGTCGGTATAGGATACCGAGCCCGGCCGTTAGGACAAGAAGTTAGGTCGGTATCCTGTATGGAGCCCGTACGTGAGGGGTTAAGGGCATTTTCCCTACATTATGCCAGGCAGGACACCTATATGTGATAATTGGTTTAATTAATCCTGGGAATAGGGTAAGTTTCGAAGGTTGACTAAGTTATGGTGATTTCAGTAATAAATTATATAATTGCATTAGTTTAAGTGTGATCTTTATACTTGATTGATTTCAGCTACATGTTTTTTCTACATGATTTTGGAATCAATATGTAAGTCTAAATATTTTACAGAGCCGGTTGACGTAATAATTAACCTCCCGATTTTTCGGGAAGCTATTGTAACGACCTCGAAATCGATATTTTTCCTCTCATCCTGTGAATGGGGTTTTAAGTATACCAAAATAGTGCCTAACAAATTTGGAATCGATGTCTGTGTATGCCTGTATGTATCTGTGTGACCGAAATTTCGATGCTAGGTGTCTCACGAACGAATGAAGGTATTGATACCGTCAATATTGGAATCGACACATTTTCATGTTACTCAGAGGGGATTGATTTTGGGTGAAATTGGTGCAGTATATATATTGTTATTGACAATTTCAATTGTTTTTTATAATGTTCTATTGCATCAACTATTAGAGTTAGCGTATAATTTATATGAGAAAAATTGTCCCACAAACCAAAAAAAAAGGATTTTATGTAGAATTACTTTTTTCGACAATTTGCATAATGTAGGAGGTATGATCGTCTCAACAATTATGTCTGTAATAGGTGAACGAATCAACACAACGCTGTCGTGACGGTCCCAATCGAAGCGTTTCGATGCAAAATCGCGCAGATTATACTTTGGATGTGAGTCGTACGGTATATGCAATGCTATTAACAATTGCGATTGTTTATACTGTTCCAATTGTTTATACTGCGGCGAATATGAAAGTTATCAGGAAACTTCTTTAAAGAAAGTAATTCCTTATATTGAAGTACACATTGTGTGGTATAACTTTTTCCCATAACTTGCATAATTAAGGAGGTATGCTCGTGTGAGCAATTTGAAATACGGGAATGATGCATATTGCCGAAGCTCCAAAAAGAGTGGGTCGAGGATTCCATCGATTTTTTTTTTACAAAAAAATGGATTCATGACAAACATTTTGAAAAAAAAAACTAAAAAAGGTTGATAATTGTCGGAGTTATGATTTTTTGAAGTTTTCATCTTTTTTCTAATTTTTGAAAATAAATTTTTTTCTTTCCAGATTTTTCGCTGTATATGCGCCATATGTCTTGAGGTATGGAATTTTGAGTTGGAACCTCAAAACCCCATGGAAACGTCTTCACTATGAGCCCTCATATATGATATTTGCGACTTTTTTACGATAGTTACGCAATATAGTGTTTTTTTATTATGATCGCCAATTTCTCGAAAACCCGATTTTTTAAAAATCTGAATTTTTTACCAAAAATCAGTCATTAGGTGAGTAATATACTGACACCAATTTGAGTTAGTTTTTTTGCTGTATTCCACTCAACATTTGTGATCAAACATAACGCCAGAAATGTCCACTTACCTCCTAACTGATTTTTCGACTAATATCTCACAATTCGGTATAGATAGGAAATTTTTTCTAATCACCTTTATTGGAGAGAAAAATGAGTCCTACAAAACAGTTTTTACGAAAATTGCTCTATCTCGCTTAGATACTGCGGCATTTACCCAAAATCCAGTCAGAGAATAAATGACTACAAATCAATGCCAAAATTGCAGCACCAAAAATACAATGCCTAGCACACTATCGCTATATTCTCTCCTATTTCATTCTGAGTAAATAGTAGAGCAATCATAAAATAGAAATTTTCTGATTCAAAACATTGATATTTGCAGTAATGAGAAAATGAGGCAAGTGTCTTTATCTTTCGACCAGATTTTGAGTCAATGCCTCAATATATAAGCGAGATAGAGAAATTTTCGTAAAAACTTTTTTGTAGAACTTAGTTTTCTCTCCAATAAATGTCTTTAGAAAAGTTTTCATATCTATACCGAATTTCGAGATATTGGTCGAAAAAGCAGTTAGGAGGTAAGTTCACATTTCTGGCGTTATGTTTAATCACATATATTTAGTGAAATACAGCGAAAAAACTAACTCAAATTGATGTCAGTATATTATTCATCTAATGACTGATTTTTGGTGAAAATTTCAGATTTTTAAAAAATCGGGTTTTTGAGAAATTGGCGATCATAATGAAAAACCATTATCTCGCGTAACTATCGTAAAAAAGTCGCAAATATCATGTATGAGGGCTCATAGTGAAGACGTTTCCATGGGGTTTTGAGGTTCCAACTCAAAATTCCATACCTCAAGACATGGCGCATATACAGCGAAAAATCTGGAAAGGAAAAAATTTATTTTCAAAAATTAGAAAAAAGATGAAAACTTCAAAAAATCATAACTCCGACAATTATCAACCTTTTTTATTTTTTTTTCCAAATTTTTGTCTTGAATCCATTTTTTTGTAAAAATAAATTCGATGGAATCCTCGACCCACTCTTTTTGGAGTTTCGGTTTTGATATGGATTTGCTCATGTATGTGCCCTAAATTTTGGTCAATGATATCTCACGATTGGATACACCAATGGAAGCCATTAGGGTCTCATTCGACCCGTATTCGATGTAACTCAGCACCCTTTAAAACTTCGGAAGTTTTGAAGCCTTTTTGCTTCCGCATGGAAGCTATGCAATCGTTCAATTTTGACATTTTCTAATTTTGCCTGTTAATTATGTACAATTGTCTGAAACGCGAAGATATGTTTGTAGAAAATGTATGTCCGTAAAACCCTCGACTGGGCCATTTTCGAAAATCAATTATTAGAAAATAAAATGAATAAAGGACGAAAAAAAATTCGAAAAATATTAAATTTTTATATCCCTAGCGCCGCCCCATCCGCACTTTTAACTATGAGAAAACTGAATTCAAAGATTATGAGCTCAAACTGAAATTTAAAATCGAGATTGAACGTGGAAATGAATATTGAAAGCGGAAATTACAAATTGAAATTGATAATTCAACATGAAAGCGGAGATTTGACTGATTTTTAGTTTATTTTTATTTTTACACCATGACCGATTTCAAAGTTGTTATTTTTTAAGGTAAAAACTTGAACCGGATTTCGTTTGATTACTTATTTCGGGTTGCAAAGTAATTTGTATTTTATAAGTCATTTAATTGATGTTTTCAACTATAAACTCCCATTCATCCCATGGAGCCAATAGCCAATATTAAGTTTTTTCATACTATTATGTTATAAGTTTTGTTCACTTTCGTTTACTGCAATAAAGTTTCAGAGTAGAGTGATTCTACAAAGCTGAAGACTAAAAATTGGAAACCAGAATTTATTCCTTTTTATTTTTAGAATGCTTTTTCTGAATGAAACATTCGGCTGCCCGTTTTAGGCAAGTTATTCTTAGGACCCCCATAATGGAGTGTCTCAGAAATGTAAAATGCTGACTTTTGTCGACCTTTCACATAATTCTGACAAATTTGAGATGAGGGTTTTGTGTGTGTTCGTATGTGAGTGATTGTTCGAGAAACGGTTCCTGGTAAACAGTTCGATTAATTCCCAGACCGCAAAACTCGACGATTTGCGGCAACTTATCGGCAAAATAGCCTTCTTTGCGGTAAATTTGCGGATCCGTGTTTACTGGGTTTGTTCTCTTTTGCCATAACAGCATCTGTGACTGATATCCAGGGCAAAGAGGAGTGTCAATGTTGAAAAATAAATGCTTCAATTGTCATTAACCATTTCAATTATTTAAAAGGCTCTATCGCAAGATCTAACAGTTCTAGAGAGAAAGACCGTGTGATAAATGTTATTGCTTATACAACAATACACACGTAATGTTTTATGATCCTTTTTCATAACTTTCATAGCTCGGGACATATCACTCGCCAACAATTTAAATTGTTGACATGGCTCTATCGTGAGAACAGTTAGAGATCGGAAAACATGTGTATAATGAATGTTATTACTCAAACGATAATACACACATAATGTTTTATGACTGTTTTTCATAAGTTCTTAGCCCAGGACATATCATTGGTTTACAATTTTTATGGTTTATATCGCTGTCTTGCACGAACAGTAAGAGTTGCATGAAAAAATTCTCACTAAAAGTAGTTTCACACGTAGAAACCACCATTTTTTGTTCCATGGAAACTCTCGTATTTCGTAGTTCCATCGTATTCCAAAAACGAGAAGAGAATAACCACCGGGAAGCCCTGGGCTGAGATGGGAGGCCCCTATTATGGAACCCCTCCCCCCTCCACCCGGGCGGTCTCATTTTATGGGTAACGCCGATAGCACACACGGAACGTTCCTGCTTCGGTCGGAATCCATTACAAACTAGTGGGCGGGATGTATTTGTGCCCTCAGTGAGAACACTTTCCATGCAACCTTTCCGATTTGGTAACTCGAGTTTCAAAGATCATATCTGTTTCAAACATTTACTAGACTTCTCACTTGAGTATTTACTTGTTTTTTTCTGCTTTTTTTCAGTGATTTCTGTATATGTGGCTGCCGTATGTGATCTTTTTCATAATCAAGAGATAACTGCCTCTCCCACATTAAGACCATTTACTCCTCATTCAAGCTTTGAGTCTCATTTGAAACCTATGAATATACAACTATTTTTCGCGATCGGAGCCGCCATCTAGTCTCCATTCAGGCACTCATCACATGAATTGTTTTGTATAACGGTTCTACCACCTTCATTATGCACATTATGGAAAAAAGCCCATAAAGATTCAATGTGGATTTTTGTTTGAGGACTAATTTATGTTAACAAATTTTTTCCGTAACAACCGTTTACGAGATCTAGTGTTATGAACAACTGAAATTGTTAATATCAATATATATTCTGAGCCAATATCCATCGAAAGCTAATCAGGGCTGAGTTACATGAAGACGCGTCGATTGGGAGCCTGATGGCTTCGATTGGTGTATCGATTCGTGAGAAATCGTTGACCACAATTTTGGGCACATATATACAAACATATACAGACACATAGACATTGACTCAGAATTTATTGGGGATCTTTTTGATGCCCTTAAGACACCAGTTACAGGTCGAAGTGAAAAAGTTCGATTTCGGGGTGATTACAATAACTTCTCTATCGGGAAGTGAAATATTTCCGAAAAATATTGTTTGGCTGCCGGGCGTGAATATCGGTGTGTTTGTGGCGGTCTATAATCATGAGAATTTTGTTGTGTCTTGAGGAGGCAATGGATGAATTTGGGGTTCATTTTTCATGGATGCATCTCTATGGTGACCGGGCCGAAGCGGAGTGTGAAAGTGAAATACGAACTATTCATATTGTTGCTAACAATTTGAATTGTTTATAACGTTTAATCTCACGAAAGTCTACAGGTACGCAAAACTGTGCCGAATTGATGTTATTTCTTATGAAGAAATACATATTTCGTGTTCTTTTCACTGTCCTGGTATCTTTAAACGTTTAGGCGTTGAAGCGTTATAAATCATGGAAATCATTTAGAACGCTCCATGGTGGAAAAAAAGAGATTGGAAAGAAAGTACACATCCCCACACACGCAGACATCAGGAACTTATAATTTTGGCCCGCGGAGGGTGAAACCCACAGCCCAGTTGAGCTTAACTTTTTACGATATTTATTGCAAGAAAAGCCTCACAAAAGGCTATTGCCCGAGGGCCTTCAGCCCACATCCCATTTATCAAAATGTTGATTTTTTTGGGAATTATGAAATTTTTAAAAATTTGAAACTTTGGAAATTGATAATTTGAAAAACATTTGAAATTTTTGAATTTTTGAAATGTGAGATTTTTGCAATCCCAAGTTTGGAATTTGAATTTTTTCAACATGACATTGTTGATATTCGAACTTGTTCGAATCCAAAATTTCGAAAAGTTTTAAATGTGAATTTTTTTAATTTTTTTACTTTTTGAAAATTTCTGAAATTTCTTACTTTTTTCAATTTTTGAAGTATTTGATTTTTTTTTAATTTTTTCCACTTCGTGGAATTTTGAAATTTTGGAAATGCCTATATTTTCGAATTTAAATACACACAAGACCCTCAAGGCTGCTTGTCTGGTTAACATGATGAATCAAGAAAAATAAAATTTTCATGGATCTAGGTAGCCCTTTTCATTATCGCGATCTTTACAATAACTGTCCCTATCGGGAAGTTAAATATGTCAAAAATTTCAGAAAACCCAACCATTTGAAAAATTTCAACAACTTCAAAAATTTTAAAGATTTCAAATACTGCAAATATTTCCAAATTTTCTAAAATTAGAAAATTTGACGAATTGTTAAAAGTTGAATTTCCAAAAGTTTTAAAAACTTCAAAATGTGCAATTCAAATTACACAAGTGTAAAATTTGTCAAATGAACAGATTAACCCGCATGCACGCCCGCGATTCTCGCCATATACTCAGCGCGCGCAATCCTTGTATAAAAAATACATGGAAATCGACATGAAAAAGGTCGATTGAAAACAAGTAATCGATTTTACGCTTGGAATCGATAATTGAATTGACAAATGGCATGCTGCGACTGTTTGTGGATGAAATAAGGCGAATGGGGCAGATTTACATTAGAGCACATTTTTGCGCGTATATTTAGGACGGATTTGCGCAGCTTCACCACAGTGTATTCGCGCGCAAACTACAGAGGGTTATAACCTATATCCTTATATAAAAAGAACAGGGTACGATTGACATGAAAGTCGATTATATGCGAGTCATCGATTATGTTGCGACTGAGATTGAGAAATAAGAAGACTAGAACTTTCTAGGTTCTAGTCTTCTTGTTGGAAAATCTGCAAAAAATAAATGACTTTTCATGAGTGACACTTGTGTAATGTGTACGCACAATTTGCGATTGACGTTTGCGCAGAACAATTTTGCTTCTGCGCATCTGCAAAGCATGCGTGCTGTGGTCCCGCGCGATAATAGTTACGTACTCTGAATGTCATAACCGTCTTTGCATCCAGGCACGTCTTCGACTAAACGTGTTGTTTGTGCAGCGTCGACTTCATCCACCACTAATGCTTCCTAAAAGTGACCAACCATGTCATAATAGCGGCCATTACACGA
Source organism: Asobara japonica (assembly GCA_026005395.1). Classification (NCBI taxonomy): domain Eukaryota; kingdom Metazoa; phylum Arthropoda; class Insecta; order Hymenoptera; family Braconidae; genus Asobara; species Asobara japonica. The sequence goes on from BQMI01000225.1 coordinate 84,329, forward strand.
ATTTTAATTGTCATAGGCTCTCATGTGGCTTGCCATACTATTTTTTTCATGTTCAGTCTGATTGTCTTTGAAATGTGCCTCGCCATGTTCTTCCTCGCGCGGGCTCATATTTTAAATTCACGAAATTTCAGTTTTTCAATTCGACAATTCAATTTCACGTCGAGATTGTTCTTTCAAATTCAAATTTAATCCAAATTCAAATTCCAGTGCAAACCTTTATAGCTTTTTTCAAATAAAAACAAAACGATATGAAATTTAAATTGAACTATTACAACAATTGAAAATCGAAAGGTTTCAAATTTCATTTCAAACTCCAAATCATTTAAAGAAGAAAAAAGTTGAGTTGAAAAGCCGGTCAACATCCCGGCCGCTTGCGGCCGGGGTGGCGCTAGTGAGATAAAACTCACACCCGAGCGTGGTCGAGTAGGACAAAGACAGACGCATTAGTACTACTCCCTCCCTTTGCCATGACTGTGTCGAACTTTTCCGACCGCCGCCGAACCGACACGAATGCGTCAGACTATTGAAACGTCTCCAGGCGCACGATGAGAAGAAAAAATTACAAATCTCGACCACGTCCAATATTACATTCATTATTGAATTATAGACATGTCTCAGAGGGTTCTGACCGATCTCAAAGGAAAGATGGATAGTTCATTGAGGCATGAAACAAGTTTCATTTGAATATTTCCATTTTTACGGCATGTTTGCTATACCGTCAAAGGCTGAGTGGAAATCTCATGAGGCGCGTGCAGCCGGATTAAGTAAAAAATCGTATTCAAGAAAGTACATACACATAAATTAAGTTAGTCACTTAGACAAAATGCTCATTTCAACCGTAAGATTTTGTCCTCATTGGTCAACTGGTTGTCGCCACACTCCAGGCGGGAAACTCAAACAATACGGCGCGCGTAGCGCGCTATACGTCTCGTGGAGGAAAAAGGAAATGCGCGTGCGAAGCACGGGCCACCGGTCTCGTAAAAATTAATGCAGATTAACACTTCAATGCTCTACGGGCAATCTATCTACACATCAGTGGGCCTATATTTCCAGAGAACTTTGTTGCACTTATAAATTATTGAAATTTGAAATATTTTCCATATGAAACTGTTGGAATTTGGAATGGTTGAAATTCCTTGAAAATTGTGACAATTTTGAACATTTTTGAATTTCAACATGTGAAACTTTGGCAAATATTCAACGTTTTGCAATTTTTGAATGTTGCAAATTTTTGATACTTTTCAAATTCTCAATTATTTGAATTCACAATTTTCAATTTTTCACCCGTCATTTTTTCAAATGTAAATTTTTCAATTGGCAATTATGCAATTGTTGATTCTTTTATTGTCAGTTTTTAATTGCCAATTGTCAGCTCTCGACGGCGAGCGGTCTCGGACTGGATAACCTACGCGACATAGTCCCCAAGCGGCGCTGTCGCCATCTCACGGAATTCCCGCTCCCGGAACGTCTATGGCGAACGTCTATGACGAACATATGTATCAATATCTATTATGTCATTACCTGATTAATAGAACGAAAAAAAGGTATTTTGAGCATTCCGGAACCATAAAAGATGTTCATTATTTTCCATTTTTAGCGCACAAATGCTCAACATGCATTATTTGCGAAAAGAACATTTGCCCCGTCGTTATGCGGTTGTAAAGGGCGTACTGGATCGCCAGCGATATAAAATCAACGCTCGCGCCCTCTAGCAGTATTGCGTATCAAGGTCTCTTGTAGCGCCCCAATGTACATCCTTATATAAAAAAGACATGACAGTCGAATTGACATGGAATCGATCAATCGAAAATCGAAATGTCAATGTAAGGGGTGGATTTGAAATAATTATTAGGTTGAAACGATAAATAACTAGTTTAAATAATTTGAGACATGATTTTTCTACTTTTTGACATGTTTTTGGATCTGTCGACAGGCTCTCGAGAGCCTATCGAGGAACGTGGTTTGTCGACAGGGTTATTTTCCAGTCTATCGAGGCGCTATCGCGGGTCTGTCGAGAGATTAGAATTGTCGATAGGATCATTTTTCAGGCGAACGACGCCCTGTCGAGGGTCTTTCGACAAACTCCAGTTGTCGATAGGATCATTTTTTAGTCTATCGAGGAACTATTGACAAATTAGAGTTGTCGATAGGATCATTTCTCAGGCTATCGACGGGCTCTCGACGGTCTATCGACAAACTTGAGTTGTCGATAGATACTTTTTCAGTCTATCGAGGGTATATCGACCAACTTCAGTTGTCGATAGACCCTCGAGAGCCCATCGATAGCATGAACAATGATCCTATCAACAACTCAAATCTGTCGATAGTTCCTCGATAGCCCCTCGATGGATTGAAAAAAGATCCTATCGAGAACTCAATTTTGTCGATAGACTCTCCAGAGCCTGTCGATAGACCCAAAAACATGTTAAAAAATGAACAAATGGAGTCTCAAATTCGTTGAATTAGTTATTTATCGTTTTCAATTAACCATTACTTCAAGTCCACCCCTTAAATTCCCTCTGTTAGCAATGTTATTTATATTCCTAAGTCTATCGACACTCTATCGAGCGACTATCGACAACTGGAAATCCTCGACTATGGACAAGCTATCGAGGCGCTCTCTATAAGTTCCGTTAGGATCATTACAAAAACACCAATAAATATGCACAGTGCCTTCAAACAATTGCCAAAAAAAAAATTCAAAAACATGTACTATACCTGAAATCTGTAATTGCGCGTTTTTTACTTAACAATTAGCTACTATCAGCCCCCTAACAAGGGGGCTGTAGCAGGGCTAGCTGAATCGCCAGGGCACGTACCCAATCCGGAATTATGTGCAATCTCCCGTGTATGACGTCTCTAACGAGGGATGGGAAATACAGTTTTTGGAACCAACTGAAAAGTCTGTTTGCCACTTTCTACCGTATCTCTCACCGATTTTGCAGTAGAGCACCGTGAACAGTTCAATGATTAATAACGCAAAACAAGCACACGGTCATCGAATTCCCACTTTCGAATGCATAACTGTTATTTTTATTTCGTTTAATGTTGCCTTTTTATTTCCACCAATGACATTGGTGGTGTGCTTCCGAATGGTACTGGCACCATCGGCTTTGTCATAGCTGATTTATGGGAAAAATTTCATATATCTGTTTATTATGAAACACTGACTATTGCTGAATGAAACAAATCATGCATTGCATTCTTATTGACCCCGTGTCTAGAACCGCCATTAAAAACGTCTTTATGAGGAAGGAGAATCTGGGAACGGTTTATTTCAACCCTATATGCAATAAGTTGGATGCTCATTGATGTATGTTGAATCAAGATCATGTCTTCCCGATATAGGGGGATATAGAACTAATTTGAAAAAGTTTCCTCATTACACTTGAAGTCCCAGTTCAACGTATTACGTTGTACACCATTCTAGATCGACTCCACATGAAATTAGCATATGTCATAAATGGACCCTCGACAGAAGCTTCCATTCGGAAGCAAAAAAGATGGACATTTCTGAATGAAATTCCAGAATAGGTCAGATCTAGGGAAGATAAAGTGACGAAGTTTAGTAAAGAACAAATAAGTGCAAAAGAGAACAGCAATCAATTAAAAGGAAAAAATATGATAGACTAAAATCGAAATTTAGTAAACTAAAAGGGCGATTAATTTCTAATGAGCAGACTTCTTAACTATGAGAAGGGGAACTTCTGTTCCAAATTTCAAGGTTTTATATCAATTTTTGCGGGCGCTAGCGTGCGAGCAAACACAAAAAGTAAAACCGAAATCAAAAGTCAACAAATAGGAATATCTCATTGTACCCAAACTAATTGACTGAATGTTTTGCGGCCATATTATAGATCTCGTTACGACGCACATTTTGGAAAAAAAAACAAAATCGGTTGAATAATTATCGATAAATAAGCCAAAAACCGTGGAAACGAAAAAATTAAAATCTCGAAAACTAATCATACGATCAAATCGCTGTTGAACAGGGTTCTTCACTACAACAAAAGAATCCTTTGTTTCAAATTTTAAGTTTTTATATCAATGTTTGGGGACGCTAGAGTGCGTACAAAGGCAGAAAGCCGAAAAAACAGAAAAATCAAAATATCTCCAATTTCTTGTGAGGGGCCTACTAGATGTTCTTCCATCATTCCCTAGATCTAATTGAGGCGCACATTTTGAAAAAAAAAATTACAAAATATTCATTGTTTTCCGAGATATGACCGATGGAAGGAAAAAACGAAAAAGGCGAGTTCGAAGAAACTTACCGGCCGATTTCACTGAACTTGCGCCCACAGGTAGATGCATTCAATACCAATAACTGGCAATTTATTCAGATTTGATTCTCAAAATTTAGTCCTTTTTACGTTAAATTTTGTGAGTGATGATTTTTGAAAAAAATTGATACATACAGACACTATGCTCAAACTTCGTATTTTTACGTTTCAGACCATTATATATCGTTTACAAGCATAATTAGCGAAAGTGGAAATTGAACGATCGCAATGCTTCCATTCGGAAGCAAAAATCTCGGTTAATGTAAAGCAAAAAACTTATTCGATCGATGTTCCATGAAGATACTCGGATTACCACTTCGATGACTCGATCGTTCGATCCGTTGGTGAGAAATGATTAACCCAAAATTTCGACTCCGCGCATGAAAAAACGCACAGACATACATTTCCTCAGAATTTGCATTACAATAATTTTTTTAAAAATGCAGTCGACAATTGTCCGTCTGTTACTTCTGGTCAGAGTCTCAGACAAGCTGGATTTGCAATACACAATGAAACGTGTGTGGCTACGCAGAGGTTCATCTAGTTATAAAAAATGTTTTATTCGATTTAGGAAGAGGCGAGCTTCTAAAGCACTTGCAGGCGGCACAAGGAACAACGCTGAAAGGTTTGATCATGGAATGGATTTGCTTGACAACGACCTTTCAATAGTCAGGCAAGCTGAAGAGCTAGTAGAAGGAGATAATGCACTTAACGCATTAGTGAAGGATCGGGTAAGTCAATATAGAGTAAGTAGCATGAACGATACCACCGTAGGGTGTCATCTTTTGCCTTCGCGAGATGAATCTGAAAGCAGCGGCTCTCTGGGATCATGGCTTCTAAGATCAGGCCTCACAGAAGGTGATTTGCTAAGGGACGAGCTACCAATGGATGGTTCCGACACCGCAGGAGAATTGCAAGAGGAAATTTCTGAAACAGCTGTTCCAGAAAAAATCACAGGAGGCGAAATGCATATTGAGATGGAAACACTGAATCCAAGAAGTATTGCGGAAGAAACCCAAATGAATGTTGAGATCTATGCCGATGAAGCAACGGCCAACTCTCCGCCTCAACAATGTTTACCCGTTGAAGGGACTCAAAACGGTGAAAGTCAACATATCAGACCTGTTGTTGAGGCTGCAGCCAAATCAACCCATAGAGATCAAGGGAAGGATGCACTGACACGAACAGTGCAGACAAACGATCCCACAAATAGGAATGTGATGAGAATACCGGTGTTACATGCGTCGGGAAGATTGAACCACGCAAATTTATTGAATGCCATATTGCGCTTTCAAACGCACATTGGATTCACGGAAGTAGCACATTCGGTTGACATTGGAACTAACAATGAGGAGGAGAATAGTGGTTACGTGTATAATGCCGTGCCTGCAGAACGAGTAGCAACGGAGCGGCCGGTAGATGAGGAGACTGCATCAGCACCCTGTGTACAAGGATCTCCGAATTCCACTGCAACGAACCGCTTGGGGAAAAACTTGAGGCAACTGGTGGATAGCCGTTATGGAGAGCATGCTTATGCAAAACCTCCGGAGACGTCTTCTCTGTATTCGGAACCCAGTGCCCAATACTCTCATAGCACAAATTCCGACGGAAATTGGGCACGTGAGATGCTACTTGCAGAGAATGACTTATTTTCAGACAGCGAAGATGATGTACCTGACACGGCTCCTGTAGAGACAACCAGGAGATCGGTCCACAATAGTAGTACAGACGACGGGGACTTTATGACATCAAATGTGAATACTTCAAGTTCATCTGTAGGCTCAGTGATCTGTGCAGCTCCTGCACAAGAACAACAATTGGCTCCCGTTGTAAATGAAACCTTGAGTAACGGTCAATCTACAAGTGGAGTAACAGACTCTAGTCAACATACCCCCCTATTGGGTGATCGTCGCGAAGTATCTCAGGATGAACAAGAGGAATTGACTGCTACCAAAAAAAGAAAGCGAAAATCTAACTCAGGGAACCCACGATCACGTAGCATCAACATATTTGATGATGTGCTGGAGCAATTACAGGAACAATTCACAGGTTCATTACATACACCTTCCTATGATTGCACAATTTTGAATTTAAAAAAGATCGGTGAAGTCCACGACGGTTTCAGAACCAAATTCATTTTGCAATGCAATATGTGTAACGTCGTGTCTGAAGTATGGTCAGAACATGCGGATGATGAACAAATGGATGTTAACAGAAGTGCGATACTTGGAGCTCATGCAATAGGGACAGGGTATACAGGTTTGCAGACGTTTGCTGCAAATCTTAACATGGCCTGCCCAGGTTATAGGAAATATCAGAAGATATGCACAGAAATGCAAGAAGAGTTTATTGACCTATCTGAAGAGGAAATACGACAGAATGGCATTGAAGTCCGCCGTATGGCCGAAGAAAGAGGATCATTAATCAACGGGATACCGGCGTGTCCAGTCATAGTCGATGGTTCCTGGCCTGTTCGATCATACAATGGGAAAGCTCGTGCAGAGTCAGGTATGGCAGTGATAATCTCCGAGTGGACGAAGAAAGTATTTTTCATAGGTTATCGCAATCGGTACTGTTATATTTGTGAGCGTGTCAAAAACTTTCGTGGGAACTTTGAAGCCACGTGATCATAAGTGTTGGGTGAACTGGCCGCAAGATCGAAGCGTTAACGCAATGGAACAAGACATTATTGTTGAAGGATTTAAGATAAGCCGAGAGCAGCATGGGCTGATTTATTCGGAGATGATTGGAGATGGCGATAGCAGTGTTTATGCAAAAGTGATTGAAGCTGATCCATACGAGGGTATTTGCATTGTTAAGAAAATCGAGTGTCGTCTTCACAAACAAAGAAATTATACGAAACAAATCAGACAGACGACGAACTCCTTCAAAGCGGGGAGATCAGCAGAAGCAAAGGAACTGAAGCTATATATGTTTCGAAGTATTCCACGTATATGTAAAGACGTTACATGTGCTTCGCGGCATTGGGCGCAACAATCAATCCCCGAAATTGGTAAAATCGTTGCATTGAAAAGAGATATCAGAAATGTGATCGACCATGTTTTCAATAACCACATGAACTGTGCTGATTACTTTTGTGATGGAAAGCAGAAACCTGGAGAACCCAATTTCATACCTTTGCTTGAAGAATACGGACTGTACGCACCTCTGATGGCAACAATGGAGTCATGGAGTGATGATGCTATCGATTTGTTACAAGGACACACGTCCAATTCGGCTGAGTGTTTTCACTCTGTTTTGGCTACATACAATTTTCATAAAGGTGTCAATGTGCAGTTGAGGGGAATGTACCCAGTTCGCATTGCTATGGCTGCCATTCAATTTAGTAATCAAGCAGTCGGAAGCATTTTCCATACAAAGTCTGGCAAGAAAGTCCCTCTGCCACTGTTGCAAATGGAGGCGGATAAACAAGCAAAAAATCACTACAATAGAAAGTACAAAAAAGTTAAGAAAATCTCTCAACTGGCACCAGGACAAACAGAATGTATGAAAACATCCACAGATTATGGTAAAAATCCACAGAAGCCGGACATGGAGATTTCTGCCTATGCCGTGGCAAAGGAAGCACATTGGCAGATGCTAAACGAATGGAAAAAGGATCGCGTAGAAATTGAAGGCATGACCCGAGATAATGCTAGTCAAGAAGCATTGACAGGAAGAAAACTTCTGATGAGTCAGCACTTTGGTCGCGTATGTCGCATGCAACCATCGACAGTAAGTGGTCCAACCGTTGCCAGCATTCTGTATCCTCGTCTACAAGATACAGCGTCGAAAAATTATGAGCAGAAGGTCAAGGGCGCAGTACGAGAACACTTCCCTGGGTCAATCTCATGTGGGATAATAATCGACCCTGAGAACCCATGCCTCGGTGCCAAGCCCGATGCTCACTTAGCAGATGGCAGTTTGCTGCTCATTCACTGCCCCTATAAAATGCGGGACACTTCAGTTTGTGATGCCCTTCAAAATCCAAAATCTGAAGTGGGGAAGATGATCGTAAGCCGCGGTATGGATGTAGCAGGAAATACTATTATGGAACTCAAACAAACTCATCATCTCTATTATGAAGTTATCGGAGGGCTGGCGATCACACAAAAGAAATCTTGTAATTTCGTTGTAGCATCAAATATTGACTTCCTTACGGTTTGTGTCGAGGCCAATGAAAGCTTAGCGATCTGATGAGAACTCAATTACGAACATTCTATGAGAATTACATGCTCCCCGAAATTCTCGATAGCAGGAAAAAGAGAAAAATGAATCTGCGAGATGAAAAGCGTTCAACCAAAAACAATTCGACTCAAAATCCAAGATTACTTGTGCCAGTTTCAGAAGACAGTCCTACTTCATCCACAAATTTAAAAGTTGTTCGTGAGTCAAAGAATACCAGAGACGGAACGGGGGACCGTAGTAATACTGACCGAATGTGTAATCAGGGTCAACAGGATAGACACAATAATATTGATGAAACGGTTGACGCCTTTATGCCAAATGATCTGTCAGAGCTGGATCTGGAAATTTTATTATTTTACCGAAATGGCGGTGAATTGGAAGCAACTCATATGGATGTATTTGGTCGCATTATGATCGCTGGTACGAATGGGCTCTACGAATATCGGTCACCCACATTGCGAGATGCTTTGCATAGATTGGAACCAATAGATCCAGTTCGTAAGCACATACAAATTTTAAACCGAGATGGAGCACATTGGGTATGTGCTTACTATGATTTACATCAGATCTATATTTATGATTCGAAATGGCCGGACGAAGGAACACCAAATGGCTACGTTTATCAGGAATTTTTGCAACGATTGTTTCCTTTTTACAATTTCATAGAAAAGCCAGTGCTGTTTCAGTATGTGCAGCAACAAGGTAACAGCATTGACTGTGGTGTTTTTGCTCTTGCGTTCGCTGTTAGCTTGATGCACGGGATTGATCCAACATTAATGGCATACGACCAGGAACGAATGCGTATGCATTTAAACATTATATATGAAACGAAGAAGCTCGAGCATTTTCCACAGGCTGGCGGTGCAACTGTGATGGAAATACCGAATTTTGAGGAATGCATACGAAGTGAAATACAGGAACTACTGGAACGAATTGCGACGCGTGAAACATAAATCACAAAGCGTATACTCGACAAAAATGGTGCTGTTAAAGAATGATCGATTTCGGAAAAGAATCCGTAGTTTCAAATAATGCTGAAATTTGACAATTTTTCACAAACCTAAAAGTTAGGGCAATAAATGAAATAGCATGTGCTGCAATACAGTGTAGAAGATAATGACAAGAATCAAGTGAGTGATAGGAATGCACATTATGTAGACAAGGAGGGCAGGTGAGGGAACGTCCCCTTACAGAAATCAATATTATTGCTAGGTTCTCAGCTAGTAAAAATACATATGTTTGTTACAAAGTCGAGACAATACCATAGACTATTGAGTTGAGTGAAATTGAGCTCATCAACCAATCGTATTTTTGCCAAGCTACGAACCTGGTAACCTTGAAATAAATAATGTCCCAGTGGCATGGAATGGTGTAGTCAGTGTTCATAAGTAAAATCCATTTCCATAGGCTAACAGTTGGAGCCTGACCCAGGGATGAAATTCAGTGGAGATAATCCAACAACCTCTAACGAAGGAACCCAACAATGTCTCAAATAATTTGAAAGAACAATGTATGTAGATGACTGAATGAAAAGGGCAAATATCAGTATTCTCGGTTGTCGTTTTTTTGTGCGCAGGAGAAATCATGAATGTCTGGCAATAATTAAGAATAACATACTATATTGACATCAGCACAATTACGCTGTTTCCGGTTATGAAGTGATCCCTTTTCTGAAGGGCATTGACATACGTAAAATTTCGTCATAATACAAATTTGAAAATGATTCTAGACCATAGAACACTGCAAAAAAAATTAGTAGAACATGAGAATGGTCGAGATGAGAAAAATCATGTGGGCGAACAATATAAGTGAAGGAGCACATGAGAGATCCACTGAATACACTGAGAGAAAAAAATTATAATGACACAAAACTATTTACGCGGCAAAGATTTGAATTTGTCAATAAAAATATTAGTAGAATTACACGATATCACAAGTGTTTACACTCAGGGCGGTTAGGATTTCCAGAAATGCCTATGCACACTGCCTTGGATTCAGTCAATAGCCCATTTAATTGCTTTGATACTTAAAGAGATGAACGTTTCCCAATTCCCTGAGTTGCGAAAAATCATGCAATTGGCTGTAATGAATGGTTTTGTCACCCTATACATTTTTCGCTCGCAGTGTAAAATAAGTCTGCCCTCATTGACATATCATAAGACCTCCGCAAATCGGCCCACAAAGCTCCAAAGGCTCATCTCTATACACATGCGGTGAACAATAAAGAAAAAAGAATGAATGTCAATGATAATATAATAAAGTCATGTCACTTACGGACTTCTACACTGTATTATATCAGCCTGACTATTTCCTGGGAAGAGAGTAGAGGATGCAAAATATTCACAAAATACCATCATGGTTTGCCAATTTGGCCAAGATTGCGATCATAACTGAGGAATGTGAGAAGGTTACAACCAGCAATAACAATGAAAGACCCATTAGCGGAAATCACAGTGTGGATGGACAAATTTGCAAATTCATGTGGTTTTTAAAACTGCAGAAATGAGGGACAATGACGTAAATCCACTGGCAAAAGTACGACACATTCTTGCATAGGATATAATCCATACAATGTGATACGTTAGTCTGTGTCTCATTTTCATTCAGTATATTGCAGTCTCCTTCTTACGTTCTGATGTTATGATCGCAATCAATTGATAAAAAGTCCTTACTAATAATATTCATGCCCTCATTGTTATTTTTTCCTTCACAGGTGGAGAAGAATATGCGCTGGTATGAGTCAATACAGACAAGAATCTTCCATCGGAGGGGCGGGACCGCCATCATCAGAGGGGCGTAGGGCGTGGCCAGAGTAATAGAAGCTGCCTTCTGAGTGCTTGAAAGCATTCACTGATTATGTAATAGCAGCACCATTTTTTTGCTGTTTAGCCTGTCATACACGGTAAGATATGCGCCCTGGCGATTGAACTTTCATGCAATATCCACGCTACCACTGACTGTGGGATTAACGAGGTCTTATAATGGAGGAAAAATGAGGGACTAATGGCTGTGAATTGCTCAAATAGTTCATTTTCAAATGTTTAATACGTACTAAAATGTTATTTTTTACCTATTTTTAACAGAAAATAGACATACACGCAATATCGTGGATTCCAAATCATCAAGGCGTCAACTCTGTGGTACTAGTTACACTCTGATTAGGTGAACGAGAACAACGTTGAATGACCGTTGTATTTAGCGGGTCAAACACCAATTGAAGTAAAACCATTGAAAAACTCAACTACTGTACACATTTATTTCAGGATACTCCTGCTGAATAATGGGTCTATATGAATTGGCGTCTGAGAAATCGGAAACTCGATGCTTGCACTTGATGTGCCAAGGGCACGCGCTCTAGCGTACCCATCGCTATCGCTGATACCCCGAATAGAGAACTACAAATATATGTCTATAATCCTAACGTCTGTGTTCATTTCTTTTTTGCAATTCCTTATAATGGCAGTTTCTCCCCTATGGACCATGCTCCCTGGGCAAACGTCCTTCGAACCTTGTATTTCCTATACAGATATCTCAGAATTCACCCGGCAATGCATTTTATGTACGTATGTTAAATTATCAAGATCAGAATCAGTGCGCCTTCATGAAACTCAAACCTGATTAGTTTTTGGTTGAAATTGGTATAGCAATTTCTTTGTTATTAATAATTAAATTGTTGATGACACTCTATCGCGACAGTCGCCGAAGATAGGAGAATAAGTATAGTAATAAACATTGTTCTCCACATCAAAATTCCCACTTCATGTTCAATGACTTACTTTCATAATTCGAATGATTAGTGAGATATTGTTGTTTGAACCATAGTTACTGTAATAAGTGAACCAATCAACTCACTGTCGTCATTTAGGTTGCAATCGTCTTATTTCTGTGTAGATGGGGGGGGGGGGGGCGGGTAAAAGGCGTTATATAAAATTGGAGCACTATATACATGGTTATTATCAATTTCAATTGTTAATAACGTCGTAGCGCCGGTGCGTTTGAAATACGGGAAAAATGTATAAAACCCAAGTTGTTTCTTGTACAAAGATACACATTTCATATAAAATGACATTTTTCGCCACATCGTATAATTTAGAAGATATTGCAAGTGGAAGGAGAATATACCTGGTGAGTGAATATGTCTCTAATTGTGCGAGCCTGTCAAGAAGCGTGGAGGGGTAAGTAAGTGGCTACAGAAATAAGGTAATCAGGTTCACGAATTTCAATGGGCAAGTTCTATGAGAGTTAAAAAATACACTGAAGTGGTCGCGGGCACTTATAATTCGTCACTATTTTAACTGTTGATATGATTATTGAATTTGCTCGTCGCAATGGTTGTCTGCTTTTGTTTTGTTTTTATATTATTTGGTTGTCTGCCTATGCGTGGTATATTAGGGAAGAATAAACATAGTAAGTATGCTGTGCAATACCACATCGGTAAGTTTTGTTTGAACTCCCTACAGGGGACACACATATTTACACCACTAATAGTGAATTCTTAATTTTTCAATAGTCACTCATCACTAGTGAATTTTTCAATAGCCAGTTTTTCAATGGTGAGTTTCTCAATAGTCAATTTTTCAATGGTCGATGCTTCACTCGTCAATTTGTCAATTGTCAATTTGTCAATTGTCAATTTGTCAATCGTCAATTTGTCAATTGTCAATGTGTCAATCGTCAATTGTCAATTGTCAATTTGTCAATTCTCAATTTGTCAATTGTCAATTGTCAATTTGTCAATTGTCAATTTGTCAATTGTCAATTTGTCAATTGTCAATTCTCAATTTGTCAATCGTCAATTGTCAATTGTCAATTTGTCAATTGTCAATTTGTCAATTGTAAATTGTCAATTTGTAAATTGTCAATTTGTAAATTGTCAATTTGTAAATTGTCAATTTGTCAATTGTCAATTTGTCAATTCTCAATTTGTCAATTCTCAATTTGTCAATTTGTCAATTGTCGATTGTCAATTTTGCAATTCTCACTTTTGCAATGATCAATTTTGCAATGACCTATTGAGCAATGATCAATTTTTCAATTGTCCATCCTTCCATGCTCATTTTTCCAATTGCCAATTTTTCAATGGTCAATTTTGCAATGATCAGTTTTTCAATTGTCCATCCTTCCATGATCATTTTTTCAATGATCAATTTTGTAATGGTCAATTTTGCAATGATCAATTGTCCAATGATCAATTTTGCAATTGTCCATCCTTCCATTATAATTTTTTCAATTGCCAATTTTTCAATGGTCAATTCTTCAATAATCAATTTGGCAATTGTTAATTTTTCCATGGTCAATTTTACAATGGTCCATTTCGCAATTGTCTATTTTGCAATGGTAAATTTTGCAATTGCCAATTTTTCAATTGTCAATTCTGCAATGGTCAACTTGTCAATTTGTCAATTGTCAATTTATCAATTGTCAATTTATCAATTGTCAATTTGTCAATTGTCAATTTGTCAATTGTCAATTGTCAATTTGTCAATTGTCAATTGTCGATTTGTTAATTCTCAATTTATCAATTGTCAATTTGTCAATCATCAATTGTCAATTGTCAATTGTCAATTTGTCAATTGTCAATTTGTCAATCGTCAATTGTCCACTTGTCAATTGTCAATTTTTCAATGGACAGTTTTTTAATGTTCGAATTTCTAATTTCCAAATTTTGCGGTTTTGAAGTTCTGCATTTGGAAATTTTTAAATATGGATTTTTCAGTTTGTTCATTTTTATATAGTCTAGTTTTCAAATTTTCCATTCCGTTCTCAGATTTTCCAATTTTTCACTTGGAAATTTAGAAAGGGCTCGCGCGGCGAGGGCGGCGGGGGTGGGACAATCAAGCGCCCTGAAAAGTGAAGCCATATACGGTCCTGAATGATTATCATTTTTGGCCGTTTTCCGTGCTACCGACAGTGCGATTTGGCATATACAGGTTCCCGATTTGGCCGCCAATCGTGGGGGGGGGGGGTAAAAGTCACTCAAAAAGTTACTAAGCGTGCAGGCCGGGCCTGAATTTTGTCTGCATTAGACCTCAGCACCGTAAACCCCGGGGGCTCCGGGGGTGCTTTCGACATGTGCGACGACGGCGTCGCGGCGCGGCCGCGAAGGGGGGGGGGGGGGGGGGTCAAATGCACAAAATCAACCCATGTTTTCAAATTTTCCCGAATTTCCAAAATTCCCAAAATTTCCCAAATTTCCGCCATTTACAAAATTCCAACATTTCCCAAATTTCCAATATTTCCAAAATTTCCAAAATTCCCAAAATTTCCAAAATTTCCCAAATCCCCGCCATTCCTAAAATTTCCAATATTTCCAAAATTCCAAAATTTCCATAATTTCCAAAATTTCCAAAATTCCCAAAATTTCCGCCATTTCCAAATTTCCAAAATTTCCCAAATCCCCGCCATTTCCAAAATTTCCCAAATTTCCGTCATTTCCAAAATTTCCCAAATTTCTAATATTTCCAAAATTTTCATAATTTCCAAAATTTCCATAATTTCCAAAATTCCCAAAATTTCCAAAATTCCCGCCATTTCCAAATTTCCAAAATTTCCCAAATCTCCGCCATTTCCAAAATTTCCAACATTTCCCAAATTTCCAAATTTCCAAATTTCCAAATTTCCAAATTTCCAAAATTTCTAAAATTCCGAAATTCCAAAATTTTCAAATTTTCCAAATTTTTCAAAATTCCAAAATGCCAAAATTCCAAAATTTCCCACATTTCCCAAATTTCCGGAATTTCCAATTTTGCAAGATTTCCGAAATATCAAAAATTTCCAAAATTTCCAAAATTCCCACGATTTCCGAAATTTTCAAACTTTCCCAAATTTCCAAAATTTCCAATTTTGCAAAATTTCCAAAATATAAAAAATTGCCAAAACTTCCAAAATGTTCAAAATTCCCAAAACTTCAAAAATTCCCACAATTTCCAAAATTTCCAAAGTATCCAAAACTCCCAAAATTTCTAAAATTCCCACAATTTCTAAAATTTCCAAAATTGCAAAATTTCTAAATTTTCCAATATTTCCAAAATTTCTAAAATTCCAAAATTTTCAAATTTTCCAAAATTCTCGGAATTCCCAAAATTCCAAATTTCCGAAATTTTCCAAATTTCCGCCATTTCCAAAATTCCAAAATTTGCGAATTTTCCAAAATTCCCAAAATTTCCAAAATTCCCACAATTTCCAAAATTTCCAAAATTTTCAAAATTTTCAAAATTTCCCAAATTTCCAAAACTTCGAAAATTTCCGGAATTTCCAATTTTGCGGACTTTCCGAAATATCAAAAATTCCCAAAATTTTCAAAATTCCCAAATTTGCCAAAATTTCCAAAATTCCCAAAATTTCCGAAATTCCGGAAATTCCGGAAATTCCAAAATTCCCAATTTCCAAAATTTCCGCCATTTCCAAATTTCCAAAATTTGCTAATTTTCAAAAATTCCCAAAATTTCCAAAATTTCCAAAATTCCCACAATTTCCAAAATTTCCAAAATTTCCAAAATGCCCACGATTTCCAGAATTTTCAAACTTTCCGAAATTTCCAAAATTTTCTAAATTCCCACAATTTCCAAAATTTCCAATTTTGCAAAATTTCCAATTTTGCAAAATTTCCAAAATATCAAAAATTCCCAAAACTTCCAAAATGTCCAAAATTTCAAAAATTCCCACAATTTCCAAAATTTCCAAAGTATCCAAAACTCCCAAAATTTCTAAAATTCCCACGATTTCCAAATTTTTCAAACTTTCCCAAATTTCCAAAAGTTTCTAAATTCCCAAAGATTCCAAAATTTCGGACTTCTAAAATATCAAATTGGCAAAATGTCAGTGTTCCAAAATTTCAAATTTCCGAAATTGCAAATTTTCAAAAATTTCCCTACATGGGTTGATTTTGTGCATTTGAACCCACCGCCCCCCCCCCCCCCCCCCCCGCGCGAGAGTCAGAATTCTCATGTCCAAAGCACTCGCGAAGCCCCCCTGCCCCGCGCCGTTCGGTTGCGCGGGCTATTTCAGAAAAAATTCAGTTCGTTTTCAGGTCTACGGTGCCGCCATCTGGTCAATTTCCGCGGTTCTAAAATTGACAGCCTGTCACCTCCGTTTCTGGGTTACGAATAACGGCCGAAATAATGGGTAAAAAATTGTGTTTTTGGAAAAAAACGAAAGGTTACAAGGTTCTACATGAGGGTGAAAAGGTGTCAAATGTGTCATGTGTATGTGCTAATTATTATTCGTCTTTGTATAACTCTAATTTGGCCGCCATATTGTGGAATCTGTTCGAAAAATATGGGGATTTTCTGCGTGGATTGTGATTGCAAAATAAAATACTAATAATTAGTATTTTTGGGATTGGAGACCTAATCACCTTTATGTGGGTTGTAATGAGTTTTTTTTTTTAAACCGAATTTTTCTCGCCGTTTTTTGGCTGCTATTTGTGTCCCACTACATGCCCCAACAGTGGAAACTTTGGAAATTCTGTGAATTTTGGGAATTTTGTAGATTTCGAAAACTTTACAAATTTTTGAAATGTTGGGAATTTCGTAAATTTCGAAAATTGTGGACATTTTGAAAATTTGGAAATTTTGCAAATACCGGTAATTTTGAGCATTCTGGGAAATTGAAATTTTGGAAATTCTGGGAATTGGAAATTTTGGTAATTTGGAAATTTTGACAATTTCAAATTTTAGGAATTGGGAATTTTGGGAATCCGAAGTTTTGGAAATTTTATACATTTTGAAAATTTGGAAATGTTGCAAATACCGTAAATGTTGGGAATTCTGGGAATTGGAAATTGTGGGAATTTTGGAAATTTCGAAAACTTTCCAAATTCTTTTTGGAAAATAGTGGAAATGTTGGAAATTTTGGAAATTTTGCTAATTTGGAAATGTTGGAAATTTTGGGAATCGGAAATTTTGGAAACTTTGGAAATTTTGGGAATTTCGGAAATTTCGAACACTGTGAAAATTGTGGAAATGTTGGAAATTTTGGAAATTTACGTAATTTACGAAACAGGAAATTTTAGAAATTTTAGCAATTTTGGAAATCTGGAGGATTTGGAAATTTTCAAATAGCGTAAATTTTGGAAATTTTGGGCATTTTGGAAATTCTGGGAATTTGAAATTTTGGGAAGTGTGGAAATTTGGGGAATTTTGGTAATTTGGAAATTTTGAAAATTTCAAATTTTCGGAATTGGTAATTTGGGAGAATTTGGAAATTTCGGAAACTGCGTAAATTTTGGGAATTTGGGAAATTTTGGAAATATTAGAAATGTTGGAAAGTTAGTAAATGGTAGAAATTTTGAAAATCTTGAAAATTTTGAATTTTGAAAATTATTAAAAGTTGAAAAATTTTGAAAATTTGAAAATCTGAAAATTTTGAAAATCAGAAAACTTTGGAATTTCAAAATGGAACATTTTGGAATTGAAAATTTTTTAAATATAAACTGGTTGAAATTTTCAAAATTCCGCAAATTTTGAAAATTATGAAAATTTTAATAATTCTAAAAATCTAAAAATTTGGAAATTTTAAAATATATTATTTATAAAATTGGAACATTTTGGAATGTTTTTAAATATACAATTGTGGAAATTTTGGAAATTCCGCAAATTTTGAAAATTTTTCGAAGTTTTGGGAATGTGGGAAATTTCGAGTTTTCCAATTTTTGAAATTTTGAAATACGATATTTGGGAAATTTGAAATTTTGGAAATTTTGAGACTTGGAAATTTGAAATCTTGAGAATTTTCGGAATTTTAAAAATTTTGGGAATTTTGAACATTTTGGAAATTTAAAAAAATTTGAAAATTTCGGAAAATTTCAAAATTTTGGGATTTTTTGAAAATTTTGCAAATATCGGAAATTTGGCAAATTTTATAATTGTTGAAATATTTAAAATTTCAAAATTTTCAAATTCCAAAACTTTGGAAATTGAAATCTTTAAAATTAAAAATTGTTGAAGTTTGAAATAGTTCGCAAAATGGAATCTTCCCAAACTTCGGTTCGTCGAAAGTAAACAAAACGTGACCAACGGTAACCCGCACATGTTTTGGCGAATCAGTCGCAGGGGGGCAGGGGGGAACAGCGCCGCGGCGATTGGAAAAAACATGTGAGGGAAATATTGCAACTAACGACGGTCCACTGTATATCTAATTTGATCAATGGTGCGAGACAAAGCTGTTTTATTAACTTTCCGCCAGGAAAGTTATTATAATCACCATGAAAATGAAAAGTGAATTTCAAGATTTCCAAAATCCCAAATTAAAAAACTTCCAAATTTCCAAACATATTATATTTCAAAGATTTAAAAAAAAAAACAAAAATTCAGAAATTTGCAGGTTCTCAAAATTTTCGAAAATTTTCCAAATTTTCAAAATATGTCAAATTTTCAAAATTCTCAAATGACAAATTTTTCGAAAATTTCGAATTTGAGTCATTTCAAATTTCCCTAATGTTATATTAAAAAAAATTCAAATTCTAAAGTTTTGGAATATCAATCGTTTCCAAATTTCCAAAGTCCTCAACTTCCAAAATTCCAAATTTCCAAAAATATTATATTTCAAAGATTTAGAAAAATTCAAAAATCAGAAATTTCAAAATTCTCAAAACTCTTTTGATAATTTTGAAATTTCTCAAATTTTGAATTTCTTTAAATATTTGAAATATAATATTTTTGGAAATTTGGAATTTGGAAACGTTTGATGTTCAAAAACTTTGGAATTTGTTTTTTTTTGAAATATGGAGTTAGGGAAATTGGAAATGGTTCACATTCAAAATTTTGGAAAAATTCGTCTTTCCAAATCTTTGAAAAATTTGGATAATTTTAAAAATTTTGAGAATTTTGAAATTTGTGAAAAAGTTTGGAATTTTTGAAATCTTCAAATTGATTTTTCATTTTCATGGGGATTATAATAACTCTCCTCCCTTAACTAAGCACCCTTTTAATTCGCACCATGTCCATACTTCCTCCTCAATCCATACTCTCTCCCTTGTATACCTTACCCCTTTACCTTTAGCTCTCCCTTCCCTCGCTTTCCTTTCTATTGCCCACTTACTTCTTCTCTGCCTCCATGTCAGGTCGTTTTCAATCCTTTCTCTTCTCCCCTTCAGCTTTCTCTTTTCTACCATCACTTCCCTCTTCGCATCCATATCTTTCAAACTCACCCACACTAACTTCCTCTCATTCCTTCCATCCCCACTCCCTAATACTCTTGTGTCCTCAATCACTCTCTCCACCCCTAACGAGCTCTACAGCCCCTGCGCCTCTTCCCTACCACTCATACTCAACACAGACATACCCCTTATCATCACGTTCCTCTTCCTCTTCCTCTTATCTCTCTCTTCCTTCTCCTGTGTATCCTCCAACACCCCCACTCTCTTTCTCCATTCCACCGCAACCTCCCGCCTTTGAGAGCCCCCTTCATCTCCACCCACCTTCTCATCCAAACGTACCTCCAACCTTCCTACCCTCTCTCCAATCTCTTTCACTTCCTCTCTCCTCTCTTCTTTCATCATCCTGTCATCTGCACCCTTCTCCCTTAACTTCCTCCATATCCCCTTCTTCTCCTCCTTCCATACTTTCCCCCATTTACTCAACTCCTCACTCATTCCCCTTAAACCATCTTTAATTTCCTCTCTTACCTCTTGCATCTCTCTAACATCGCATCACCTCCTGTTTCAGCGAACTGATCATCGATACCACCACTTCCATGTCTATTTCACCCCTTTCTTTTTCTATCTCATCTCCTCCAACCTTCTCACCCAAGCTCCCCTCCAACCTTTCTCTCCTCTCTTCAATCACCCTTATTTGCTCTCTCTTATCATCTTCCTTCATTTTGTCCTTATCACCTATCTCCCCTATCTTTGCCCGGATCCTCTCATTCTCCTCCTCACATTCCTTTCCCCCTTCACTCAACTCCTCACTCATTCCCCTTACATCACCTCTCTACTGCTCTACCATCTCTTCACGCTGCCCCCTCATCTCCTTTCTCATCTTCTCGAACAACAAAACCAAATTTCCGATACCCATTATATCTTCTCCATTTGATTTTCCCCCTCTCCTAACCGCACACTCCATCTCCCCCCCGGCTCTCTCGAACTTTCATCCGTCCCACCTGCCATCCCCACTCTCCTATATTGCCTTACTTACTTCTAATCCCTCAACCTTACCCTACCCATCCTGTCTTGAAACTTTCCCTTTTGAAAGTGGGGATGGAAGGGGAGAGAGGAGGGAGAATAGCAGGTGAGAATGGGGGAGTGAGAAAGGAACCGATAGTGGTAGGGGGCTGAAGAGGAATGGGGTAGAATAGGAGGCTGGAGGGTTAAGGAGAGCAGGCAAGGGTTGGGGGGTTAGAGCGGCGTATGGGTGGGACTCGAAGGGGACGATTGTGCAAAAAAGAACATGAGGAGCACGGAAACGGAGGCCCCCCTGATTCCATGACTCATTGCTCTGGTTTGATTATGGTTAATTTAGTTGGGTAAGAGGAATGTATTAGAAGGTAAAGTGAAGGTTAACTTTAGGTTAAGGTTCCCCTTTGTAAGAGTTTTGTAAAGGGGACGGAAGCCCTAAAAGTCCGCATGTTCAGGATTGATGTGTAAAGAAGATGAGAGAGGGGGCGGAAGTCATTGTAACCCTTAGGGGATCAATAAACATATACATACATAATAACTTTCCCCACGCAAAGTTAATAAACCAGCTTGGTCTCGCACCATTGATCGAATTAGATATACAGTGGGCCGTCGTTAGTTACAATATTTGCCTCACATGTTTTTTCCAAGCACCGCGGCGCTACTCCCCCCCCCCCCCCCCTCGCGCGACTGACTCGCCAAAATACATGCCGGTTACCACTGGTCGCGTTTTGTTTACTTTCGACGAACCGAATTTTGGGAAGATTCCATTTTGCGAACCATTTCAAACTTCAACAATTTTTTATTTTAAAGATTTCAATTTCCAAAGTTTTGGAATTTGAAAATTTTGAAATTTTAAATATTTCAACAATTCTAAAATTTGCCAAATTTCCGATATTTGCAAAATTTTCAAAAAATCCCGAAATTTTGAAATTTTTCGAAATTCCCAGAATTTCAAATTTTTCAAATATCGTATTTCAAAATTTCAAACATTGCAAAACTCTCGAAATTTCCCACATTCCCAAAACTTCGAAATATTTTCAAAATTTTCAAAATTTCCACAATTTCATAGTCAAAAGAATTCCAATTTCAAAATGTTCCAATTTTGAAAATAATATATTTTAAAACTTTCAAATTTTCAGATTTTTAAAATTTTTTAAATTTTCATAATATTTTTAGAACTTTGCGATTTCGGAAATTTGGAAACGTTTGATATTTAAAAACTTCGCAATTAAATTTTTTTTTATATGACAGAGACATTTGGAATGGCTTAACTTCGAAATAATTGAAAAATTCGTCATTTGAGAATTCCGAAAATCTTGACAATTGTGAAAATTTTGAAATTTTTAAGTTTTGGAAATTGTTGAATTTTTAGAATTTTTTCAAATTCAAAGACTTCGGAATTTGACATTTTTACAATATGGGATTGTTGAAATTTAGAAATATTTGAAATTTTGAAATTTTGAAGATATACACACACACACATATATATATATATATATTGTCGGGGCTTTGGCGTAGTGGTAGAGTATCTGCCCACTACTCCGAAGGTCCTAGGTTCGCGCCCGGCCGCCGGAGAATATTTTTTCAAAATATTTGCTCATGGATTCCGACCGATGCAGGAACTTCCGTGTGTGCTATCGGCGGTACCCATAAAATGAGACCGCCCGGCCGAGCGGGAACCTAACGCAACGCGGGGGGGGGGGGGGGGGTGGGTTCCATCATTGGCGCCGGCCATCGTAGCACAGGGGTTTCTGGAGGTTTACCCTGTGTTTAGAAATACGATGGCCTAAAAATGGCGAAAGTCGGCCCCAGCCACATGGGTGGGTGTCCGGTACGCCCCCTGAAGGAATGCTTACACGGCCGCTACCGGGGGCGTACAAGTGAGCGGGACGAGGAACAAAAAAAGAAAACACACATATATATATATATATATTCGCGCCCGAGAAAAGAGAAAATTTACGCTGGGGGACGGATCGATTACAACACAACTTGTGCAGTATGTCGATTAGTTTTCAGGTACAAGTCGATTATGATGTGAAATAATCGATCCAGGATCAAGTAAGTACCGGGTTGATTACCGGTCGACTAGAATTTATTTTTTCCCCCAATGTTGAAATTTTCAATTTTTCAATGTTCAAATTTTAAATTTTCAAATTTTAAATTTTCAAATTTTCAATTTTCAAATTTTCAATTTTCAAATTTTCAATTTTCAAATTTTCAATTTTCAAATTTTCAATTTTCAAATTTTCAATTTTCAAATTTCAAATTTTCAATTTTCAAATTTTCAATTTTCAAATTTTCAATTTTCAAATTTTCAATTTTCAAATTTTCAATTTTCAAATTTGCAATTTTGAAATTTTCAATTTTGAAAATTTCTATTTTCAAATTCTCAAATTTTCAATTTTCAAATTTTCAAATTTTCAATTTTCAAATTTTCAAATTTTCAAATTTTCAAATTTTCAAATTTTCAAATTTTCAAATTTTCAAATTTTCAAATTTTCAAATTTTCAAATTTTCAAATTTTCAAATTTTCAAATTTTCACCTTTGAAATTTTCAATTGACAATTGTCATTTTTTCAATTTTCAGATTTTCAATTGTCATTTTTTCAATTGCCAATTTTTTAGTGGTCAATTTTGCCATGGTTAATTTTTCAATTGCCAGTATTGCAATTGTCAATTTTTTAATGGTGAAGCCTTCAATGCAATGTTCAATTATTTTTCAATAGTCAATTTTTCTATTGTCAATTTTCCACCTGCCATTTTATCAATTGTCAATTTATGAATTGTCAATTTGTAAATTGTCAATTTGTAAATTGTCAATTTGTAAATTGTCAATTTGTAAATTGTCAATTTGTCAATTGTCAATTTGTCAATTGTCAATTTGTCAATTGTCAATTTGTCAATTGTCAATTTGTCAATTGTCAATTTGTCAATTGTCAATTTGTCAATTTGTAAATTGTCAATTTGTCAATTGTCAATTGTCAATTTGTCAATTGTCAATTTGTCAATTGTCAATTTGTCAATTGTCAATTTGTCAATTGTCAATTTGTCAATTGTCAATTTGTCACTTGTCAATTTGTCAATTGTCAATTTGTCAATTGTCAATTTGTCAATTGTCGATTTGTCAATTGTCAATTTGTCAATTGTCAATTTGTCAATTGTCAATTGTCAATTGTCAATTTGTCAATTGTCAATTTGTCAATTGTCAATTTGTCAATTGTCAATTTGTCAATTGTCAATTGTCAATTTGTCAATTGTCAATTTGTCAATTGTCAATTTGTCAATTGTCAATTTGTCAATTGTCAATTTGTCAATTGTCAATTTGTCAATTGTCAATTTGTCAATTGTCAATTTGTCAATTGTCAATTTGTCAATTGTCAATTGTCAATTTGTCAATTGTCAATTTGTCAATTGTCAATTTGTCAATTGTCAATTTGTCAATTGTCAATTTGTCAATTGTCAATTTGTCAATTGTCAATTTGTCAATTGTCAATTTGTCAATTGTCAATTTGTCAATTGTCAATTTGTCAATTGTCAATTTGTCAATTTGTCAATTTGTCAATTGTCAATTTGTCAATTGTCAATTGTCAATTTGTCAATTGTCAATTTGTCAATTGTCAATTTGTCAAGTGCCAATTTGTCAATTACCAATTTGTCAATTGT
Organism: Asobara japonica; assembly: GCA_026005395.1. Lineage (NCBI taxonomy): Eukaryota > Metazoa > Arthropoda > Insecta > Hymenoptera > Braconidae > Asobara > Asobara japonica. The sequence continues at coordinate 108,575 of BQMI01000225.1, forward strand.
CAAATTGTCAATTGTCAATTGTCAAATTGTCAATTGTCAAATTGTCAATTGTCAAATTGTCAATTGTCAAATTGTCAATTGTCAAATTGTCAATTGTCAAATTGTCAATTGTCAAATTGTCAATTGTCATATTGTCAATTGTCGATTGTCAAATTGTCAATTGTCAAATTGTCAATTGTCAAATTGTCCAATTGTGAATTGTCTAATTGTCAATTTTGCAATGGTCAATTTTTTAATAGTCAATGTTTTAAGTGTCAATTTTCCCATGGTCAATTTTTCAATTGTCAATTTTGCCATGGTCACTTCATCAATTGTCAATTTTGCAATGGCTAATTTTTCAATTGTCAATTTTGCCATGGTCCATTTGCCAGTTGTCAATTTGCCATGGCCAATTTTTCAATTGTCAATTTGTCAATGGTCAATTTTGCCATGCTCAATTTGTCAATGGTCAATTTTGCAATTGTCAATTTCGCAACGGTCAATTTTGCCATGGTCAATTTGCCAATTGTCAATTTAACAATGGCCAATTCTTTAATTGTCACTTTTGCCATGGTCCATTTATCAATTGTCAAGTTTGCAATGGTCAATTTTACCATGGTCAATTTTTCAATTGCCAATTTTGCAATTGTCAATTTGTCAATTGTCAATTTTGCAATGGCCAATTTTTCAATTGTCAATTTTGCAATAGTCAATTTTGCCATGCTCAATTTGTCAATGGTCAATTTTTCAATTGTCAATGTTGCCATGGTCAATTTTGCAATGACCAATTTTTCAATTGTCAATTTTGCAATAGTTAATTTTGCCCTACTCAATTTGTCAATTGTCAATTTTGCAGTGGTCAATTTTTCAATTGACAATTTTGCAATGGCCAATTTTTCAATGGTGAATTTTTTAATAGTCAATGTTTTATTTGCCAATTTTCCCTTGCTCAAGTTTTCAATTGTCAATTTTGCAATGGTCAATTTTGGCTTTGTCAATTTTCCAATTGCCAATTTTGCAATTGCCAATTTTGCAATTGTCAATTTTGCAATGGCCAATTTTTCAATTGTCAATTTTTCAATGGTCAATTTTTCAATGGTCAATTTTGCCATGCTCAATTTGTCAATGGTCAATTTTGCAATTGTCAATTTCGCAACGGTCAATTTTGCCATGGTCAATTTATCAATTGTCAAGTTTGCAATGGTCAATTTTTCAATGGTCAATTTTGCCATGGTCAATTTTTCAATTGCCAATTTTGCAATTGTCAATTTGTCAATTGTCAATTTTGCAATGGCCAATTTTTCAATTGTCAATTTTGCAATAGTTAATTTTGCCCTACTCAATTTGTCAATTGTCAATTTTGCAGTGGTCAATTTTTCAATTGACAATTTTGCAATCGCCAATTTTTCAATGGTGAATTTTTTAATAGTCAATGTTTTATTTGCCAATTTTCCCTTGCTCAAGTTTTCAATTGTCAATTTTGCAATGGTCAGTTTTTCAATCGTCAATTTTGGAATGATCAATTTTGTAATGATCAATTTTTCAATTGTCCATTTTGCCATGGTCAATTTTGCAATTGCCTATTTTTCAATGGTCAGTTTTATAATGTTCGAATTTCGGATTTTCAAATTTTGCGGTTTTGAAGTTCTGGATTCGGAAATTTTGAAATATGAATTTTTCAATTTGTTCATTTTTAGATAGTCTAGTTTTCAAATTTTCCATTTCGAAGTTTTCAATTTTCAAATGTTTCACTTTGAAATTTTCTATGAGTTCGGTGGGGGACAATGAAGCGCCCCGAAAAGGCAATTCATATACGCCTCTGAATCATTATCATTTTCTGCCGTTTTCCGTGCTACCGACAGCGCAGTTTGGTATATCAGGGTTCCTGATTTGGCCGCAAATCGTGGGGGGGTAAAAGTCACACAAAAAGTTACTAAGCGTGCAGGCCGGGCCTTAAGTTCGGAAAGAGTTCGGGCAAAGTAACCCTAAAGTTTAGCTTTCAACTCTAACCCGGTATAAAGTTCGGATAGAGTTGAGGCAAAGTAACCCTAAAATTTGACTTTCAACTCTATCCCGGTATAAAGTTCGGATAGAGTTGGGGGAAAGTAACCCCAAAGTCGAACATTCAACTCTATTCCGGTATAAAGTTCGGACAGAGTTGGGGGAAAGTAACCCCAAAGTCCAACTTTCAACTTTAACCCGGTATGAAGTTCGGATAGAGTTGGGGGAAAGTAATCCTAAAGTCCGACAGTCAGCTATATTCCGGTATAAAGTTCCGATAGAGTTGGGGGAAAGTAACCCCAAAGTCCAACTTTCGACTCTAACCCGGTATAAAGTTCGGATAGAGTTGGGTCCAAATCCTAAAGTTCAACTTTCAACTCTAACCGTGTGTAAAGTTGAGATAGAGTTGGGCAAAACCTCAATGTTATTAAATAAAATTTTCAAAAATGCAAAAGTTTCACTCTCAACTCTAATTTCGTGTGGAGTTGGGATAAAGTTAGGCATAAGAACGAAGATCAACTCTCAACTTTAATCGCGTGTAGAGTTGGGATAGAGTTCGCCATAAGTGCTTTACCGAAAAGTGCTTAATTGAAGAAAAAAAAAACAAAAATCAAATATTTAGTGTTACTCACTGTACAATTGTTCATAAGATCCAAGTTCAACTCTCAACTTTTACATAATGCGAATTTGGGAAAGAATTGACCAACTCTCACTCAACTCTCACCGAACTCTAAAATCTTGGAAAAATGTTAGAGTTTAGTCGACTTTCACCCAACTCTACAGTCGGTCCGTTAGGGATTGTTCCATTCTACTCTCATTCCTCCATACATTCATTCATTCCTCTCGCATACCTGACACAGTCCACCTCACTTTCTCTCTCTCTCCCATATCCAAAAGTTTTGCTATAAGAGCCTCACTACAATATCCATTTATTCCATACACATAACATATCGGCAATACCTCACTCATTCCTCCCTTCCTCTTTCACCTCTCTTCTTATCCACTTGGCTTTCGCACACATACCTACTTACACTCCACCATCCACACTGCCTCCCCCCCCCCCCCGGGGATCTCATTCCGGTGATGGGGGTGCCTCATATCATTTGTACTTCTTTGCGCTGTTTCCGAAGCCGTTTTTCGCCGCGATTGTCCAGGGACTTTGATGTCGGGGTACAACCCTACCTGGGTGTCGCCCTCGCCATTAGGACCAGGGGCCCGCGCTTTAGCGCCTCCTTCCGGTCGTCAGAGAGTACTGGCCCAACCTCCTCCCCTAATACCTGAGCCTTCCTCCCCCTTTCTCCTCTACTTCCGCCTTATTCTTCATTCTTACACCTCCCCTTCTTCTCTTTTCCTCATTAACTTTTCCCATTCCCTCACCAATTTGCCCAGTTCTGTGATGGGGTCCTCTCCCAGTATCTCCTCTACCCGCTCCCCCCTCCCCAGCTCTTCCCAACACTTCCAAAACTCCTTCCGCGCACCACCTCTCACCTCTCCACACTCCAGGATGTGCCGCAAATCTTCTCTTTCTTCTCCACATAATCTGCACTTCACGTCCCGGAATCCCTTGTTACCCGCCCTTCCGATGTTCCCGCATCTCATCCTTGCCCACGTAACTTTATCCCCCCATGAAACCCCTCTCTTTCCCCAATACCCGTCTTTCCCTCCCCGCCTCACCATCTGTTTGTACCCCGGGTTGAAAGTCGACCTCTGTATCTTTTCATCATCCTCTTGCTCCTCCTTCCTCTTTCCTCTCTCCAAATATTCTTTCACTTGCGCCTTAAACTCTTTCCCTTCCAGATCCCCTTTTTTCAGGATCTCTTTAAATTCCTCCCCTCCCCATTCCTCCAACGCCTTCCCCAGTTCCTTCCCCCATGCCGTCGGATTGCCGTTACTCAGTCCTCTGAGCTCCTCCAGTAGGCATCTCTTTACTAATCTTTTAGAGTCCAATCTACTCACTCCCCCCAGAAATTCCATCACCCGTCGCCTGGTTTCCCCCAATAACGCCCTCCTCCCGCTCTCCTTCCTCCACAAGTAACCCGGTGTATTTCTAGTCACCCCCATACCCATTTTCACAATCCTCCCCTGCACTCTTTCCAGCATTTCCCTGGCCGCTAATCCATATCTCGCCGCTGTTCCCAACATTTTCTGGAGGCCTGCTGCATCTCCCGCCACTACCGCAATGTCGTCCGCGTACTTTAAGCACCAGACCTTCTCTCTTCCTATCACCACGCCCCCTTCCTGACCCGACTCCCACCCCCCGTCTATGTCATCAATGAATAGGTTAAAAAGTATCGGGCTCAGCGGACAACCCTGTCTCACCCCCCTTCCGGTAGCAAATCTCTCTGAAATCCCCTCCCCTGTGATAATCTCGTTCTCCGTTTCCCTATATATCTCCCTTATCATCCTGTAGAAACGCCCACTTATCCCCACCCCCCACAACTTTTTCAGCAGCAGATCTCTGTCCACCGTGTCAAACGCGGCCCTCAGGTCAATGAACGCTACATAGACCTTCCCCCCTTCGTTTTAATCTGATTCCCCACAATTGAGTTAAGCGCGAAGATCTGCTCTCTAGTTCCTCTTTTTCTCCGGAACCCACCCTGACTCTCCCTAAATTTGTTCTCTTTCTCCAGGTACTGGCTCAGCCTGTTCGCTAAGATCCCCGCCAATAGTTTATAGCCCAGATTTAATAGCGAAATCCCCCTGTAGTTCGTTACATCCCTCTCATCCCCCCCCTTTATGAATAGGAAAAACCCGAGCCACAGTCCACCCCCTCCTGATTGTCCCATTTTTCCATCCTTCCTGTATCACTTCCCACAACTCCTTCTTCCAGTGGTCCGGTAGGTTCTTGAGGAATTCCCCTGTGACCCCATCCTCTCCCGCAGCCTTCCCTTTTTTTAATCCTTTCAGCGCCCCGCAGAGCTCCTCATAAGATATGTCCCCATCTAGGCAGTCTATTTCCTCCTCCCCCTCCCTCTCCCACTGCCTTTCTACCACTCTCTGCTCTCCTGTTCCCCCCAGCAACTGCCCCATATGTTCCACCCACTCCTCCTTCTTTATATTCTCCCCCTTCCGCCCCTTCTTCGGCCTACACCCATTCACCGCTTTCCAAAACTCCCCCATGTCCCTACTCTTCCTTACCCTTTCCTTCCTCTCCCACGCTAATTCTGTCAGCCTTTCCTTTCTCATCTTTCTCATTATAGCCCTCTCTGTTTGATATTCCTCCTTTCCCCTCCCTCCTCACCCTTTCAAAAACCTCTTCAGCGCTTCGTAGACTAGAGCCCTTTGGATTTTGAAGTTCTCTCCTAGCCAGGCTTCATCCCCCTTTTTCTTCCTCCCCCCCACTTCCCTAACTATGCCTACTTCTGCCGCCGTTTCTGCAATCGCCGCCTTCAGGGCCTCCCAGCGTTCATCCGCACTCCGGCCCCCCTTTGCCGCTATTTCTATTTTCTCAATTGCTTGTTGGTAGGCTTCATTCTCCTCCTGTGACCATACTAGCCTGGTCTCCCTCATCTCTCCCATCCCCTTTTGCACGTTTCTCGCCCCATTTCCCTCTTCCGCTATCTGCCTTTCACCCCCTGATCCCACTAACTTGAAACTCACCCCTAAGTGGTCAGAATCGATCGTGGGCCATATCCTCACCTCCTCCAATGCGCTCATTTCCCCTTCATGCATGACTAGATCTAGCACCGACTCATTCACCTCCGTCTGACTCCCTACGAACGTGATGGCCCCCTCCCAATCCCCTTTGACTATCCCATTGGCTACGTACAGGCCCTCCTCCTCACAGAATTCAATCAGTCTTTTCCCCTCTCTCTTCACCTTGCCTTCATCAAAATCCCTGGACCGTCGTTTATATTTCTCTTCACCATAGCGCTCCTATTCTACAATTGAAATCGCCCACCACCACAATCTGTTCTCCCTTCTCCCTTCCGTCTTGTATTTTCTCCGATATTTCTACTATTATTTTATCTATCCCCACATTATTATATCCCGCTATTATTCTTCCCCTCTCCTCCCCCCCCCCCCAGCCTAATCCCCGAGATCACTGCTCCATTACTCCACGTCTCCACTCTTACCCCTTTCATACATTTCCTCACCCCTACCAAAATTCCCCCCATCCCCCTCCCCTTCTTACATCTCTTCACCGCCTCTTGCATTGCCCAACTAAAATTACTTGTCACACTCTCAATCCTGTCCCTCAGGGCTCCCTGCTGCTTCTTTATCACGTGAGTTTCTAATAATATTATCACATCAAAGTCCTTCAGGTTCCCTCATATAGGTTTAAACTTCTCTCCCCTCAACCCCTGGATGTTCCAGCAGCCCTGATGCCAGGATATCCCCCCACCCACCCCCCCTGACTTAGTTTAAATCACTCTCTTCTGTCTCACCCATTCTTCCATTCTCTCCTCCATCACCTGGCTGCTCCCTGTTTTGTTCCTTGTCACTCGTTAGTTTCTCCTCTTCCTTCAGTTCTGCTCCCTCCTCGTCCCATTGATAGCTGTGTCCTTGCACTCATACACCCTGCTGCCAATCCTGCACCTGCGCCCTCAATACGCTTCTCAACGCTCTGTCTGCTATCGTCCCCATGTGCTTCACCACTTCCAGCTGCCTCATGGTAAAGTCCTCCCTGACTCTCAGTCCCTCCTTCCTCAGTGCTACTTGCCTCCTTCCTTCTAGCAGCAACCTTTTTTGGATGTGAGTTGCTAGCTTGAATAGCACTTCCCCTCCTTTCAGCCTCGTTACCTTCACGACCTTTAGTGCCAGCCCTGTACTCCTTCTCACCCTAGTCTCCAGGTCCACTTCCTCCATGCCCCTTCTGACTGTAGCTCCTACCACTACCACATTCCTCATCCTCACCCTCCTTTCTCTCCTCTCGCATTGCGGCTCTCCGTTCGTCAGTCTATCCGGAGCCCCACTCATCTAATCCACACCTCGAAGGGGGTCCCCTCCCCCCTCCACCAATCCTGCGGACTTGTTTCCCACCCGCTGACCAGGGGGGGTCAACTTCTCTATTGTACTGTCTCCTCCTCTCCACTTCTCTCTGGCAACTTCTCCCTCGCTCCTCCGATTCTCCTGATCTACCTCGATCGTCTGCTCCATTCCTGTTTTGCGTTCCTCCCTATCTTCCATGTCTTCTCTCATACCACCCATATCGTTGGCTTTCCTCTCTGCTACCTGGAGCTCTTTCTTCACTTCCTCCACAGTGGTGCACACCTCAAGTAGCGCCTCCTCCAGCCTTTCCGCACGGCTACTCTCCTCACCCCACCTCCTGTCACCTTGCTCCATCCATCTGTCCATTGCAGCTTGCATCCTCTCGAGTTTTATCTCCATTCTTTTCTATCTCTCTTCAGCCATGCACCACCTCTTCTCTCTTTCAGCACACTCCCGATTTTCGCATCTTTCAATCCTGGCCTTCCCTCCCTCATCATATCTCGTGCTATCGTCTGTGTCCTCCCCTCCACTTCCAACCTGCTCTTGCACTAATTGTTTGCCTGCTGCAAAGGCCCCTTCCCCCTGCTCCTGACTTCTCGTAAAATACTTGTCGATTGGCACTGTTCGCTCCAACTTCTTGGTCTCTCCCCTCCTCGATCGCCCCCTTCCACGTTTCGGCTTCTCGTCTTCTGTTCCCCCTCTCTCGCCTCCCGACTCGCTCGCCTGACTCAGGCTTTACTCCTCGCCACCGCCATCTACCGTCTTCTCACCCAACTCTCCCACTGGCGAGCTCTCCCGCTCAAACTCCTGCTGTCCCGCTCGCTCCATCACTCTTTCTCACTCGCTCACTTCAACCGTCATTCCCCGGCTTCACATTTAACTCGGGATAACTCTCCCCTGCCACAGCCTCCATTCTCACCTTCGATCACACTATTACTTCTCGCCTTCCTCCACCTTCCAACACCTTTTTCTCCTAAAAATTCCTCTTATTTCCCACTGAAAATCCGTCAAAACCTACGCGCACTCTTCTCTCCAACTGCTTACCCTCGCGAGCCCAGCGCCACTCCCAAAATTTTAAAGTAATAATTGCCAATTGAAAATTGTCAATTAAAAATTCCCAATTAAAAATTGCCAAATAAATATTACCAATTAAATATTGGCAATTAAAAATTGCCTATCCAAAAAGTGCCAATTAAAAATTGCCAATAAAAAATTGCCAATTAAGAATTGCCGATTAAAAATTGTCAATTAAAAATTTCCAATTAAAAATTCCCAATTAAAAATGTCCAACTGAAAATCGCCGATTGAAGATTGCCAATTAAAAATTTCAGAGTAAAAATTGCCAAGGGAAAATTGTCAATTAAAAATTGGGAACTGAAAATCGTCATTAAAAAATTGTCAACTGAAAATTGCCAATTAAAAATCGCCAATTAAACCTTTCCAATTAAAAATTGCCAATCAAAAATTCACAATTAAATATTGCCAATTAAAAATTGCCAACTGAAAATTGCCAATTGAAAATTGTCAATAAAGAATTACCAATGAAATATACCCAATTCAAAACTGCCAACTGAAAATTGCCATTAAAAAATTGTCAACTGAAAATTGCCAATTAAACATTGCCAATTAAAAATTGCCAATTGAAAATTGCCAATTAAAAATTTCAGAGTAAAAATTGTTAATTGAAAATTGACAATTGAATATTCACAATGAAAAATTGTTAGCTAGTAAGTTAAAAATGTGTGTGTCCCCCTTGGGAACACAAACAAAACTTCCCGATTTGTAATTTCTGATTGTCATTCCTATATTTTTCGATACGTCAATGAAATGTTTCAGTCCCATTCATCAAGCAGATAATCATGCATATTTGACGAGCCGCGTAGTCAGCGTGAGGACGAGAATTATGCGGGTTACTGCAGTGGGAGTGAGACGCCAATAGGGGTGCGAACGCTCGAGGGTTAAACCCGTCATGCCTCCTTAATTATGACAAATATGGAAAAAAGTGATAAGAAACTAAATCTGCATTTCCACTTACAGAACAAATTCTACTTGATACTTTTGCCGTATCTCTTACCGTTCTTAAAATAGAGCATTGTAAACAATGCAGTTGTTCATAACAAAAATCTTGGAGCCGTCGTGGGACGGCCGAAAGAAGCGAAGCTTTTACGTATTGGCCCGTGTCACGTGGCGGCCTATTTTAAATTCATTTTAATTTTCCATAGTTCAGTGTCATTCGATTAATCTCGTCTGTTCCTCTCTCGCTCTCTAGATATATGTATCACATATTAATTTTCAAAGTCAGGTGGAATCTTCTCTTTTTTTTTTATATTTCACCACGATATATACGTTAGCAAACGTTTCTTGCCGTGCAACGCATATAACGTTTCTACGCTGGGCGACAGAGACAGAGAGAGCAAATCAAAGAATGAGAGAGATTTCTGTTACGCACGCATCTACGACGCTGTATGCGTCGACGAAAAATCGGGAAGTTAATTAAAAATTGCCAAGTAACCATTACCAATTGAAAATGGTCAATTGAAAATTGTTAATTGGCAATTGTGGATTGACAATTGAAAATTGACAATTAACAAATAAACGTTGCGCATTGAAAATTGCCACTTAAGAATGTCCAATTGAAAATTGGCAATTAACTGGTGGGTGGGATGTATTTGTGCCGTCAGTGAGGACACAATGTAAACTTCCCGATTTGGTAACTCGAGTTTTCCAGATCATGTTTGTTTCAAAAATTTACGAGACTTTTCACTTCAGTATTTACTGAATTTTTTTTTCATTTCTCTATATGTCGCTGCCTTTTGTGATTTTTTTCATAATCAAGAGATAACTTCCTCTTCCACGTGAAGGCCATTTACTTCTCATTAAGGCTTTTAAGTCCCATTGAAGCATTTTAAAACCACAAATATACAACAATTACGTTGAAGAAGTTCAATAAGTTCGTATCTCTGGCTTCACTCGACTTCACGTTCCATGGCAGCATTGATACACAAAAGTGATATACAAGTATTATATTCTGAGTCGGTCCATGTTTACTGTAGAGACCAATTTTTGCGATCGCCGACGCCATCTGGTTTCCATTCATGCACTCATCACATGAATTATTTTTTTTCTAACGGCGCTACCATCTTAATTATGCACGTTATGGGGAGAAGTCAATATACATTACATGTGCATCTTTGTCTGAGGAACAATTTATGTTAATAATTTTTTTCCCTAACTCCAACCGTTTACGAGATATAGCGTTATGAACAATTGAAACTGTTAATAACAATATAAATTCTGAACCAATATCTACCAAAAACTAATCAGGGCTAAGCTACATGAAGACGCGTCGATTGAGACCTCGATGGCTTCGATTTGTATATCTATTCGTGAAAAATCGTTGACCAAAATTTAGCGCACATACATACAAACACACATGCACACACAGCCATTGACTACTACTACTCCGAACGTCCTAGGTTCGCGTCCGGCCGCCGGAGAATATTTTTTCAAAATATTTTCTCATGGATTCCGACCGATGCAGGAACTTCCGTGTGTGCTATCGGCGGTACCCATAAAATGAGGCCGCCCGGCCGAGCGGGAACCTAACCCGACTCAAGGGGGGGGGGTGGGTTCCATCATAGGCACCGGCCATCGTAGCACAGGGGTTTCTTAAGGTTTACCCTGTGTTTAGGAATACGATGGCCTAAAAATGGCGAAAGTCGACCCCAACCGCATGGGTGGGTCTCCGGTACGCCCCCTGAAGGAACGCTTACACGGCCGCTACCGGGGGCGTACAAATGAGAGGAACGGAGGAAAAAAAAGAAAAAGAAAAAAAAAGACATTGACTCAGAATTTTTCGGGGATCATTTTGGTACCTTTAAGACACCAGTTACAGGTCGAAATGAAAAAGTTCGATTTCGGGGCGATTACAATCACTTCCCTATCGGGAAATTAAAAATCAAAATCAGAATCGACCGCCACTCGAAACTCAATTAGCATACTGATCGACTCGAGTCCACAATCGAAACTGTATCGAAACCCAATCGACTGCCCAATCTGCCAGAGCAGTCATCAATTTTCCATCCTTACTATTCAATCCTCAATTTTCAATGGGTAATTTTCACTTGTCAACTTTGAATTGGCAATTTTCAATATTCATTTTTCAATTGTCAATTTTCAATTGCCCAGCCACAATTTTCAATTCTCAGTTTTCAGTACGCTTTTGTAATCCTCAGTCTTGGATCCGCAATTTTCAGTTGCCAAGTTTTAGTTCACAATTTTCAAATCGCAGTTTTCCATTGACAATTTTCAATCTGCAATTTTTAGTTGTCAATTGTCAATTTTCGTCGGTCAATTTTCAAGCCGGAATTTTAATTTGTCAATGCACAATTCTCAATTCGTAATTCATAATTTTCAATTGACCATTTTCAATTGGCAATTTTAAATTGTCCATCCGCAATTTCCAATTGACAATTTTCGATCTGCAATTTTCACTTGTCAATGGTCAATTGTCAATTTTGAATCCGCGATTTTCAATACGCAATGTTCAGTCCGCAATTTTCAGTCGTCAAGTTTTAATTCGTAATTTTCAACCCTTAATGTTCAATCTTCATCCTCAATCCGCAATTTTGAAGCATCAATCTACAATTTTCACACCGGAATTTGCAATTGACAATTTTCAATCTGCATTTGTTATTTGTCAATTGTCAATTTTCAATTTACAATTTTTAACTCTTAGTTCTCAATCTGCAACTTCACTTCTCATTGTCCAATTGACAATTTTTAATCCGCAATTCTCATCTGTCAATTTTCACTCTGCAATTTTCAGTTGTGAAGTTTCAATTGGCAATATACAATCCTCAATTTTCAATATTTATTCCTCAATTCGCAATTTTCAATCGACAATTTTCAATTGGCAATTTTCAATTCTCAATCCGCACTTCTCAAACCGCAATTTTTATTTATCAATTTCCAATTGCCAATCCACAATTTTCCATTGGCAATTGACAATTTTGAATTGGCAATTTTTAATTAGCATTTTCTAATTGCCAATTTTGATTGGCAATTTTTAATTAGCAATTTTCAATTTTTTCAGTTGACAATATTCAGTCGGCAATATTCAATTGGCAATTTGTAATTGGCAATTCTTCACTGGCGATTTTTAATTGGCAATTTTTAATTGGCCATTTTTGATTGGCAATTTTCGATTGGCAAATTCTCAGTTGACAATGTTCAATTGGCAATTTTTAATTGGCAAATTTCAATCGCCAATTTTCGATTGCCAATGTTCAAATGCTAATTTTCAATTGCCAGGTTTCAATTGCCAATTTTCAATTCCCAATTTTCAAGTTGCCATTGTTTATGGGGAATTTTGAATTGGCAATCTTTGATTATTTTTTATGGCAATTTTCATGTGGTAATTTTCAAATGGCAATTTTCATGTGGTAATTTTCAATTGACAATTTTCAATTGGAAATTTTCAATTGACAATTTTCAAATGGCAATTTTCAATTGGTAATTTTCAATTGGCAATTTTCAATTGACAATTTTCAATTGGCAATTTTCAATTGGCAATTTTCAATTGGCAATTTTCAATGGGCAATTTTCAATTGACAATTTTCAATTGACAATTTTCAATTGACAATTTTCAATTGGCAATTTTCAATTGGCAATTTTCAATTGGCAACTTACAATCGCCAATTTTCGATTGTCAATGTTCAAAGGCCAATTTTCGATTGCCAGGTTTCAATTGCCAAATTTTCTATTGCCAATTTGCAATTGGCCAATTTTTATGTGGCAATGTTTAATTGGCAATAGGCGATTTTTAATTGACGATTTTCAATTGGTAATTTTTAATTAGAGATTTTTAATTGGCAATTTCTGATTGGCAATTTAAAATTGGCAATTTTTGTTTGGGAATTTTCAATTGACAATTTTTAATTGGCAATTTTTACTTTGAAATTTTTAATTAGAGATTTTCAATTGACAATTTTCATTTGGCAATTTTTAATCGGAAATTTTCAATTGGCAATTTCTATTCGGCAATGTTCAATTGGCAATTGGCAATTTTTAATTAGAGATTTTTAATTGGAAATTTTTAATTGGGAATTTTTAATTGGCAATTTTTATTTGGCAATTTTTAATTGGGAATTATTAATTGACAATTTTCAATTAGCAATTCTTAGTTTGAAATTTTTAATTATAGATTTTTAATTGGCAATTTTTAATTAGCATTTTTTAATTGCCAATTTTGATTGGCAATTTTTAATTAGCAATTTTCAATTGGCAATGTTTAATCGCCAGGGTACAGATATACCTACATTATCCCGCATTGTACGTGCTTTATCTACCGAGACAATAATCTCCTTTGCAAAAGCTAGATGTCGCTATCGCAGGAGGCGAATGTACTCACCTCATAAACTCATTAAATTCTTTTCGGAAAAAATCAATTTTTGCTTGTAATTAGGGGTTATTAGTACCTGAATATTCTTTTCTAAGAATAGATTTTCTTATTATTCTAAGAAAAAACGGCAACTACCTTGAAACACCGAACGACAACCTAACTGCGTGATTTCCAGGGCGTGAAGTTGGTTGCTAATCGCGTTTGCATCGATAAACATGGATATTTCTGATATCGATTCGGATTAAGTTTTCAAGAAGTAAAGATATTTGTTTACAGTGTCATAGCTTATGTACTTATTGAAAATCATATACATAGAATATGTTATGACGTTCTGTTAATTTATTATGTTTCGAGCGTTTTACATATTCTGTCCGTTTGTAGTATGCAATTGAGACCCCTAGAACACACTCCTGACGCTTTTGGGTCGAAAAAGTCAAATTAATTTTTTTTTCGATTTTGGCCAAATTTAACATTGGCTTTTTTCGATTTTGGCCAAATTTAACATTGGCTCTTATGGGGACGCAAACTTAAATTTCTTAAAATCGAATTTTTGGCGGCGTACGCGTTTATACAATCCAATTGGCACCTCTAGAAGAGACTCCCGTCGATTTTGGGTCGAAAAAGTTAAATTAATTTTTTTGGATTTTGGCCAAATTTAACATTGGGCTCTTATCGTGAGGCAAACTTAAATTTTTCAAAAACGAATGTTTGACCCCGTGCGCCTCCATGGAGGGCTGAAAATTATTTTTTTTCGTTTTTGCCCAAATTTACCATTGGGCTCTGATGGGGAAGCAAACTTAAATTTTTCAAAATCGAATCTTTGACCCCGTGCGCCTTCATACTATCCAATTAGGACCCCTAGGAGACACTCCCGTCGATTTTGGGTCGAAAAAGTCAAATTAATCTTTTTCGATTTTGGGCAAATTTAACATTGGGCTCTTATGGAGAGGCAAATTTAAGATTTTTAAAATCGAATTTTTGGCCCCCTGCGCCTTCATACTATCCAATTGGAACCCGTCGAATTTGGGTCGAAAAAGGCAAATTAAGTTTTTTCGATGTTGGCCGAATTTAACATTGGGCTCTTGTGGGGACACAAATTGAAATTTCTTAAAATCGAATTTTTGGCGGCGTGCGCCGTTATACTATCCAATTGGGACCCGTAGAAGACACTCCCCTCGATTTTGGGTCGAAAAAGTGAAATTAAATTTTTTCCATTTTGGCGAAATTTAACATTGGGCTCTTATGGTGAGGCAAACTTAAATTTTTCAAAATCGAATGTTTGATCCCGTGCGCCTCCATGGAGGGCAGAAAATTAATTTTTTTCGTTTTTGCCCAAAGTTACCATTGGGCTCTTATGGGGACGCAAACTTAAATTTCTTAAAATCGACTTTTTGGCGGCGTGCGCCGTTATACTATCCAATTGGGACCCCTAGAAGACACTCCCGTCGATATCGGGTCGAAAAAGTCAATTCAATTGTTTTCGATTTTGGCCAAATTTAACATTGGGCTCTTATGGGGAAGCAAACTCAATTTTTTTTAAATTGAATTTTCGCACCGTCCGCCTTTATACTATCTAATTGGGGCCCCAGAAGCGTTTCCGGTCGATTTTGGGTCGCAAAAGTGAAATTAATTCTTTTGGATTTTGGCCAGATTTAACATTGGGCTCTGATGGGGAAGCAAACTTAAAATTTTCAAAATCGAATGTTTGACCCCGTGCGCCTTCATACTATCCAATTAGGACCCCTAGAAGACACTCCCGTCGATTTTGGGTCGAAAAAGTCAAATTAATCTTTTTCGATTTTGGGCAAATTAAACATTGGCCTCGGGTCGGTTTGGCGTAGTGGGCTAAAGTGCTCTGCTTACTCCAAATCGATCCTAGGATCATGGGTTCGAATCCCGCTGTGAGCGAAAATTCTTCAAAAAAAGAATTTTCGTCACGTCGCTCGAATCGAACCCACGAACCGAAAAAAAAAGTGAACAACAAGAGTGCATCCCAAGAGTCTAACAATAAATAGTACAACAACAGTTTACAATCGAATGATCCTACCCTCAATGTAAACAATGACATCCGTAACTCTGAGTTACACAGGAAAAAGTCGTGAGCATCTGACGACTATAATAAGGCCAGAGCCGTCGCTTATTACCCTGGCAGTTCCACAGCGACGTTAAATAACAAATAAACAAATAAACAACATTGGCCTCTTATGGGGAGGCAAATTTAAGATTTTTAAAATCGCATTTTTGGCCCCGTGCGCCTTCATACTATCCAGTTGGGCCCCCTAGAAGACACTCCCGTCGATTTTGGGTCGAAAAAGTTAAATTAATTTTTTTCCATTTTCGCCAAATTTAACATAGGGCTCTGATGGGGACGCAAACATAAATTTCTTACAATAGAATTTTTGGCCCCGTGCGCCATCATACTATCCAGTTGGGACGCCTAGACGACACTCCCGTCGATCTTGGGTCGAAAAAGTGGGATTCATTTTTTTCGATTTTGGCTACATTCAACATTGGGCTCTTCTGGGGAGACAAATTTAAATTTATTAAAATCGAATTTTTGGCCCTGTGCGCCTTCATACTATCCAGTTGGGACCCCTAGACGACACTCCCGTCGATTTTCGGTCGAAAAAAGGAAATTAATTTTTTTGGATTTTGGCCAAATTTAACATTGGGCTCTTATGGGGAGTGCTACGTCCTAGGTTTATCGGAAGTAAACTTGAAGCTACTTTGGCAAATCAATAGACTCGCGGGAATCACTTTTCAATAAAATAAAAATGTTTGTACTTGTTGTCAAACCTTATTCGTCTGTTGCTGAAGATTGGCCCAGGAATTCCAGTTTTGTTTGAAGACGGACAAGAAACGCTGGGTGGAAGGCGAGATTTTCAGTGGTTTGCCTTCGGTTAGTCGAGATTGGCCCACGCAGCGTTGAACAACGTGTTCGGCGGAGTGTTCTCCTTCGTTATCGAGGGGTTTCTCTTGTATTCCGCGAGATTGGTGGGTGGTTGAAACCTCTGTATGGACCGTCGGCTGATGAGTTCTATTATTGATGATGAAATTACCCGAATTGTCTCGTTTGATATACACTTGGGCTGGATCGTTTTTGACTTTCACTTCAACAACCGTTTGGGAGAGTGGGACTTCTAGTATAGGGTTTGGAGTTCAAAGGAGTGCGTCAAGATCTGGGTATTGAGGGATGTGGTATAAGGAATAAAGCTTTCGTAATTGGAACTTTCGGCCTGCCCGATGCTTCAGTTTCGGCATTTAGGGAAAAACGACCTGGCGAGCCGTTCTGCCCTTGGTCGGTGGGATGGAAGGAGGGTGGTTTGAATGGGCGAGCTTTTCCGCCACTGCTCCAATGATAGGAAAATAAAGGAGGGCGAGCTTGTCCGCCTCAACTCAGAAGGTAGGTGAATGAAGAACTAAATTCGGAATAAAACTGACTTTATTTAACAAATAATGCTGCTTATATACTATTTTTGTTTCCTGCTTTGCAGGTCTATAAGAATTTTTGCATCCGGTGTATTTTTGCTGTGCTCAGTATCGTTTGGGTCTATGCCTTCAAGAGTGCTGAGCAGGCAGTGGAATGGACTTGAATTGGTCCTTGAGACGTGTAGGTTGTAGTCAATATAATTTATGAATTTCCATCGTCCAACCATTCTCTTTTTCGTTTACTTTTATTCTATCTGAATTGCAATACGCAACCTATGATATTATCCCATTAATATCTAGTTCACCAGCTATTTTCACCTTTGCATAATTTAATTTGTTCATTTAATTGATCTCGAATTGAAATTGTTGCATGTTACAATTCTCATACCGGATGGTTTTGATGAAATTAGTCAATTTTCATTATGACTTAGTTATAATTTTACTATCATCTATTATTGAGTTTCGTATAATATGTTCCTTATATTCAGTACTACGGCAGTATTTCGCCCGGCATGTGTATAATGCCACGTTTGGTTTACCGACCGTCCTCCGCTTGGTACACGATTGGCGCGCCAGCTACGTCACCGACATAGCATCGCTTTCGTTGGTGACTGACTATTGCTTATGTATATCCTTCTGTTGTTACTTAACTGCTATGGTTTAGTTTTTATAATAGTCTATTTGTTAAATACAAACTAGCACAACAGTGTTATTATTTTTACTATTCGAACGGTGGTGTTTTTGTTTGTTTCTAGATCCGGTGAGAAGGCAAGGAGGCAAACTTAAATTTTTCAAAATCGAATGTTTGACCCCGTGTGCCTTCATACTATCCAATTGAGACCCGTAGAAGACACTCCCGTCGAATTTGGGTCGAAAAAGGCAAATTAAGGTTTTTCGATTTTGGCTGAATTTAACATTGGGCTCTTATAGTGTTGGTAGTTGGCCTTTTCGGTCACTTCTTTTTAATAAAATTAAAAAAGAAGAAAAATGAATTTTAAATTTTCATTTTTTTATTCATTGAGTTTTTTTGTATATAAAAACTCTTTTAAACCGACGTTTCGGTCACATTTCCGTGACCATCTTCAAGGACATTATAAATGTAGAAATTAACAATTTTCAAAAATTAGGAAACAATTTTTTTCCCTTTTACAATTAATAATTACTTCAATTTTAACTGAAATTTTCAACTTACTTGATTAATTATGCTAATTTTAATAATAATTTTTCTAGACCAAAACATGTGTCCAATTATATGAGATGACAGGGTTAACCTAGAAATTAAGTAAACAATTTTTAGAATGGATTAATTTTCCACCATTATTTATGTTTTGTATAAAATTATTTGAAAAATTCCAAATTACATAACATTAATTTGTAAAAACAATGTTATGCTTATATTATTCAAACAATTTTTATTTTACCTGTCATCTAATATTTTGGCTACATTTTTTCAAGGTTTTCCAATATATATAGAATTCTTTCTGAGATGGTAAACTATACACCAGAAAAGACAAACTTCTCAAGTAGCCAAAAACAGAACTAAAGTTTCAACAAGCAAACCTCAGTCGGTATAAAGGAACAGGCCGACCTGTTCTAACTTATCATGCAATCAAAAATTCAACTAATGCCATTATAAGTAACTCTTAGTCGGTACAAAATAACTATTTTTTGCTGCTGAAAATAATAGAATTATATAATTGTGACAAGTTTTCAACATCAGTTCTATAATTTACTGTATTTTGTAGATGTTTTCTGATGTGAAACATCTCCAAAATAGACAGCTTATACCCAAACTTTTCAAAATCAAGAATTTGTGTATTAGCAAAATCAAATGAATGATTAAGATTCACCAGCAAAAAATAGTTATTTTGTACCGACTAAGATTTACTTATAATGGCATTAGTTGAATTTTTGATTGCATGATAAGTTAGAACAGGTCGGCCTGTTCCTTTATACCGACTGAGGTTTGCTTGTTGAAACTTTAGTTCTGTTTTTGGCTACTTGAGAAGTTTGTCTTTTCTGGTGTATAGTTTACCATCTCAGAAAGAATTCTATATATATTGGAAAACCTTGAAAAAATGTAGCCAAAATATTAGATGACAGGCAAAATAAAAATTGTTTGAATAATATAAGCATAACATTGTTTTTAAAAATTAATGTTATGTAATTTGGAATTTTTCAAATAATTTTATAAAAAACATAAATAATGGTGGAAAATTAATCCATTCTAAAAATTGTTTACTTAATTTCTAGATTAACCCTGTCATCTCATATAATTGGACACATGTTTTGGTCTAGAAAAATTATTATTAAAATTAGCATAATTAATCAAGTAAGTTGCAAATTTCAGTTAAAATTGAAGTAATTATTAATTGTAAAAGGAAAAAAAATTGTTTCCTAATTTTTGAAAATTGTTAATTTCTAGATTTATAATGTCCTCGAAGATGGTCACGGAAATGTGACCGAAACGTCGGTTTAAAAGAGTTTCTATATACAAATAAACTCAATGAATAAAAAAATGAAAATTTAAAATTCATTTTTCTTCTTTTTTAATTTTATTAAAAAGAAGTGACCGAAAAGGCCAACTACCAACACTATTTGAATACCGGTCAATTAATCAACTTAATTGGGCTCTTATGGGGAGGCAAACTTAATTTTCTTTAAATCGAATTTTCGCACCGTCCGCGGTTATACTATCCAGTTGGGACCCCTAGCAGACACTCCCGTCGATCTTGGGTCGAAAAAGGCAAATTAATTTTTTTCGATTTTGGCCAAATTTAACATTGGGCTCTGATGGGGACGCAAACTTGAATTTCTTAAAATCGAATTTTTGGCCCCGTGCGTCTTCATACTATCCAGTTGGGACCCCTAGACGACACTCCCGTCGATTTTGGGTCGAGAAAAGGAAATTAATTTTTTTGGATTTTGGCCAAATTTCACATTGGGCTCTTATGGGGAGGCAAACTAAAATTTTTCAAAGTCGAATGTTTGACCCCGTGTGACCTCATACTATCTAATTGGGACTCGTAGAAGACACTCCCGTCGACTTTGGGTCGAAAAAGGCAAAGTAAGTTTTTTCGATTTTGGCCGAGTTTAACATTGGGCTCTTATGGGGAAGCAAACTTAAAGTGTGTAAGAGGCAGAAGTTTTAAAAAGGAAAAGTGCAGTTTGAAAAATAATTAAATAAACGATTTGCAACAAAGGGAAAAGGAAAAATGCATTTTTGAATAAATCCAAAAGGAAAAAAGAATTAAATGAGAAAAGACAAAACGGGTAGAGGGGAGTACCAAGCGCGACCGAGGGGTGGCGCACTGTCACTTGTCTTTCCACGCGTCAAGTTTCCCCAGTCAGGTATTATAGAGCGGCTGCGTCCACAGGGAAGCAGCAACCTCAACAGTGCAGTTCCACTACTGAGTGCCGTGCTTTTTGCGTCGTAGCGTACCAAGGTAATTTTTGCTGGATCCCCTTGAGGGAACCTATTCGAGTCATAGCTTGATGGTTCCCCTTTGAGGGAACCTGTTAGAATCCGGTATGGTAAACGCCGGTATGGTATTTACGATCAGCCGGCGAGGCCGTCCGAAAGAGATCATTATGCGGAAGAACTTAAGTACCGTCACTTAAAATTTGAAGAAGACGAAAGAGCGAAAATTCGGAAAATAATAGAACAAGAAGAAAGACTCAAGTTTGAGGAAGAACGGCTACGACGTGCGGAGTTAAGTGATCGCCCGAGGAGAGAGGAGGAGAATTTTGCGCGGACGCGTAAGGAACTTAGAGATCACGTTGAGCATAGGAACCGCGAGTATTTGCCTGAACCGAGATTTAGAGCGTTCGATGGTTATGATTATCCGCGACGGGATGCTGAATTATATAGACCCCATGAATATGGTATTGGCAAGACATTGAATCCAGTTGAATTGGTCCGTAAATGGAACGTGTCATTCGATGGACAAGATGATCTGGCTAATTTCATTGAAAGAGTGGAGGAATTAACAATGAGCTCGAGAATCTCCCATGAAATACTTCTCGATGTAATTCCCGTGATGTTGAGAGGCGAAGCTCTCAAATGGTATAGGGACCATAAGCGAAATTGGTACTCGCGGAAAGACTTCGTTTTTGATTTGCAAAAATACTACTTACCGACGGATTATCGTTTTTTATTGGAAGTTGAAATTAATGACCGTAAACAGAAACCTAAAGAAAGGATAAGAGCTTATGTGACAGAATTGCTGACACTAATGAGGAGACATGGCGGAATGACTGAGGAAGAGAAATTAGATAAACTGTACCGGAATGTAACGCCGGAGTACAAGAGCTATATTAAACGATCCTCCGCGGTTAGTATTGAAGCATTGATGAACGAAGGCTTGCATTTCGAGAACGACGTGTTGGGGCTAGATGCCAGTAGAAATCAATCAGATAAGAAAGAAAAATTTGAAAAGAAGAACAATGATTTTAGAACACAACCCAAGGAAAAGAAACCGGTAGTAATAGATGTGTCAGTTATCAATTCAACTTACGATAGGAAAACGTGTTGTTAAATGTAGTCAAAGTCGGCATGCGGCCGCGGCATGTAAAAATCCAAAATTAAAATTTTGTACGTTTTGCGCAAAACTAAACGTCCTCACGAAAGACTGTCCGTGTGAAAAACCACGATGGTGGACAGAAAGGACAGCAATCAGACCCCGTAGTAATACGGTAGTAGCTACCCCAGGAGTGAATACCGAATCAGTAACAAACTCATCAGTAGGCACCGCGACCCACCTCCCGGTAAATAATAGAACATCGTATGTTAGGAGTAGTCAAAACACGCAAAATCTTCCGTCAACCTCGGGTGTAGGTTCTCAACCTGCTAATCGGGAGACTGTAATGGTGATTGAAGATACGCGACCATATGCAAAGGTACGGATCAACGGTTACGAATATCAAGCCTTAGTAGACTCGGGAGCGGGAAGGTCGTACATTTCCGACGGTACGTGGGACTTATTGAAGGAAAGGAACCCAGAAATAAGCTTGACGGTAACTACGCATTCGATCTCGGTAGCGGACGGTAGAACAGTCCGAATCCTAGGGAAAGTAAACTTGAAGGTAATCATAGAGTCTACCCCCGCAATATGTACATTTTGTATAATGGCAAACTTGAGATCGGCTATTATCATAGGGGTCGATATTATGCGTCAGATCGGAATAAAGTTAACATTTTCAGGCGAGATTCCGGCTAGATCGGAACAAGAGAAATTTGCCATTGGCGCGATGCAAACTGAATCAGAGGAAACTGATAACCTAAGGGATGTCAGAGTAGGTCCAGTAGACTCTGAAGATAGCACTTATCGGCAAGCATTGAAAGCGATTAACGTAGAATTACCCAAGTTCGAAAATGTAACAGCACCGACGCATAACGTCCAACATCGAATTCGAGTGAAAGAAGGCACAGTTCCTATAAAACACCGATATAGTCCGCGTAATCCGGCAGTGTTGAAAATAATGCATGAAAAGACCGATGAGATGTTAAAAAAGGGAATCATTGAACCATCAGAAAGTCCGTGGAGTTCACCCGTAGTGTTAGTTAGGAAGACAAATGGCGAACATCGATTTTGTATAGATTACCGTAGGGTTAACGATGTAACAATTAAGGATGCCTATCCGCTACCACAAGTAAACAGCATGCTAGATAAACTGCGTAACGCGTACTATATTTCGACGATAGATTTAAAGAATGGATATTGGCAAGTACCTATGGAAGAATCTAGTAGACCTATCACCGCCTTTACGGTACCAGAAAAGGGTTTATTCCAATTCAAGGTTATGCCTTTTGGATTTACATCGGCACCAGCTACTTTTCAAAGGCTCCTAGACACGGTTATTAAACCCGAATTAGATGCGAAGGCGGGAGCATATCTGGATGACATCTTCGTGATCGGCTCAACCTTAGAGGAGCATAACGAGAATCTGTTTCGCGTCTTTAATTGGTTACGAGAGGCAGGATTGCAAATTAATTCAGAGAAGTGTAAATTCCTCCAGGCAGAAACACGATATCTCGGCCATGTTGTAGGTCGCTTTGGAGTTAGGACCGATCCAGAAAAAGTGAGGGCTATTGTAGAAATAGGGCAACCGAAGAATATCAAAGATTTGCGCAGATTCATCGGTATGGTATCATGGTACCGCCGTTTCATCCCGAATTCTTCAGTATTAATGACTCCATTATCAAAATTATTGAAGAAGAATCAGAAATGGGAATGGAATGAACAGCAGATTAAGGCCTTTGATGATTTGAACGGCCATCTGGTGGAAGCACCTGTACTGGCTCCCCCAGATTTTAGACTGCAGTTCATTCTTCAAACAGACGCCAGTAACGAAGGGTTAGGAGCCGTATTAACACAGAAAGACTACGATAATCATGAACATGTCATTGCATACGTAAGTAGAACGCTTTCGCCACCGGAAAAGAACTACAGCACTACCGAGAAGGAGTGTTTGGCCGTAATTTGGGCGATCAAGAAAATGGGAATGTACCTGGAAGGTTATAACTTCATAGTTATTACCGACCATCAATCGTTAAAGTGGATTCGAACGCTGGAACAGCCCTCGGATAGAGTAGCTAGATGGAGTCTGTTCCTCCAACAATTTGTTTTCGACATACAGTATCGGAAAGACATTTACAATACAGTAGCAGACGCGTTATCAAGGGATCCGCTAGAATTAGGGGAGTCAGAAAACCACTCGGAGGAGGAAGACGGTCTCGTGATGGTCATGACTCCGGGTGCTAGATGCGAATGGTACACTAGCTTAGTCGAGAAGGTTAGGGAAAATCCAGATAGATTTCCAAATTTCGCGATTAGAAATGATCTCTTATACAAACATGTGTATCATGCTCATGATTACACTTCTCGACAGGAACAGGCATGGAAATTGTGCGTCCCAATGAACAATCGGAAACAGGTTCTTAAAGAAAACCACGATGCACCAACGGCAGGGCATCTGGGTGACATGAAGACCATAGAAAGATTTCGCAAAGTTATTTTTGGCCGGGTATGCAGTGCGACAGTAAAAACTATGTTCGTCGTTGTCATCAGTGTCAGATGGACAAAGTCCCGCAACAACAACCAGCGGGTAAAATGAGAACTACCTATGCTTCTCGTCCATGGGAAGTCATAGCAATAGATATCGTCGGACCGCTACCTAGATCAACGGCGGGAAACAGTTACTTAGTGATGATCCAAGATAAATTTTCCAAATGGGTCGAGATGAAGCCTATGCGCCAGGCTACAGCGGAGAATGTAATTAAAATCTTAAAAAACAATGTCATTCTGAAATTTGGTAGACCAAAAGAAGTAATTTCCGACAATGGAACACAGTTCACAGGGGGGAAATTCAAAGAACTTGCGACGAAATTTAATATCGAGCACCAGAGGACTCCACCGTATTCTCCGCAATGTAATCCGGTCGAAAGGGCTAACCGAGTTATTAAGACAATGATCGCACAATATGTGCAAGATAATCAAAGAAAATGGGATAAATTCTTGCCTGAACTTATGTTTGCCATGAATACTTCAAAACACGAAAGTACCAAATTTACGCCAGCTTTTCTGAATTTCGGAAGGGAACTCGACCAGCCGAGGTCTCCAAAAAGTGAACTAGAAGGCAGTCAACAAGACAGCCCGATCAATCACCTCGAACAATTGCAAAAGTTGGTAGAATTGTATGACTTAGTAAAAATCAACTTGGCAAAAGCCTACACGGACCAAAGTAAATATTACGATAAGAAACATAGCGAATGGGTACCGGTAGTCAGGGCCAAGGTGGCCAAAAGAGAATATTTTTTATCTTCCGCGAGCAATGATTTTTCCGCGAAACTAGCTCCGAAGTACTCCGGGGAATATACGATCTCGGGTATAATCTCTCCATCGATGTACGAAATAATGGACTCAGAGGGAATTGTTTCGTTATTTCATAGCAAAGATTTAAAAAATACCATGCATAACCACCACGGATTTCGAAATTAGGAGTTTTGTGTTTTTTTTTTGTTTAGATCTAGAAGAACGGGAACGGAACGAAGGGTAGACATCAGTGAACAGTAGGGTTAGAACAAGATTTGTAGAATGAACGTGCCAAGTAACGTAGAGATGGAAGATAGGGAACTATTTAGGGAAATTGACGAATATACAGGAAGTAGGGAGAAAGAAAAGAGACCAGGTACAAGAGAAGAAGCGGACAGCATAGAGAAGAAGAAGGTGGAAGGAAAAAGTGGACCAAGTAATAGTACATAAAAGAATCACCCATTTAATTGCGAGACCCGACAAAAGAAGACTCAAAGTAGCAAACAGGGTGGGGCGACGGAGGAAAGAGAGTAGAGAGATAGGGGTGAAAGATCCACGATTGGAAGAATATACGAACACGCTTACCTTAACGGATTCGGAGATGCAGGTGGAATTGAAGTATATAGCAGGATATGAGGGCGAAAAATTCGTTGAGAGAAAAAAGACAGGAAGGGGCCTAAACTATAGGAAACCGATGAGTAGTTTTTTCACGGAGTTTTTGGAGAACGACTTAGGATCGCTCGAGCTAGAGTGTTTCCCGGAGGCAATGGCTCCTCCAAGAGATCACGTCAAACGGAGACAGGAGTTCTTGGTTGAGAGGAGGAGATCAGAGGGGACAGGGACAATAATGGAAAGCGAGGAGGAAAATGTTCTACATTCACCAGGCAGAAGAGGCAGTATGGAGTCGGGCGAAGTATTGTCCAGCACAGGGTCCTCGTCCTCTCACGATTTTGCCAGGCACCCGGAAAGCGATGACTCGCAAAGTCCGCCGGGAGATTGGAAGAAATCAGGAGAAGATAACCCGTGGAGGGGAACGACGTATTTAGAGGTCAGGGGAGCAAATCTCCCATTTCCATCAGGGATATCACCTGAATTCCGACACACTAGTTACCCAGGTGAAAGCCAGGGAAAGATAACATCCAACCCTAGGGAAAGGACGAAGAAAGAAATAACTTGGAAAGAGGAAGGAGACTATTTAGTAAAAGTCACAAAGAGGACAAAGCAGAGCTGGAAATATGAGTACTTCCCAAAAGACAGACAAGAAAAATGAAAGATAGGAAGGAGAGAAACAAGAGATGGAAAAGCGACGATGTACCTGGATAGGTGTACCTGGGAAAAATCGAGCCGCGGAAATATTTCGTAGTGTTAGGCGTACCAACGTACGGAATAGATTAGATAGAGTCGTGTATGAATGTCAGAGTGAGAATGCTGTTAGAAAATTTTATATTTTTTTAAACTTGTGATATAGAGTATTAGTCATTAATCATTGTAGAAAGCACGTTAATATACTGAAGAGATTTTATAGTGATATTACGAACCTGTGATGTAGTCATTATTCATTGTAGAATAGACACGGTAATGACTGAAGAGATTAAGCAGAGTCAGGGATGAATGCAAAGAGTGAGAGTAGTTTTTTATATATTCTTGTGTTATTGGGTGTTTGTGTTGCTGACCGCCGATGGTTATAAGAAGAGGAAAAAAGGCTGATAAAAGGCTAGGAACAAGTATGAAGAATCAAAAATAACGAAATAAAGGTGTGAGATTACGATAATAGAAAAAAATAATAATAATAATGTAATTAATATTTTTTTTTTTCGAAGAAGAGGGAGAGTTTGAGAGGCAGAAGTTTTAAAAAGGAAAAGGGCATTTTTGAAAAATAATTAAATAAACGATTTGTAACACAGGGGAAAGAAAAATGGATTTTTTGTATAAATCCAAAAGGAAAAAAGAATTAAATGCGAAAAGACAAAACGGGTAGAGGGGAGTACCGAGCGCGACCGAGGGGTGGCGCACTGTCGCTTGCCTTTCCACGCGTCAAGTTTCCCCAGTCAGGTGTTATAGAGCGGCTGCGTCCACAGGGAAGCAGCAACCTCAACAGTGCAGTTCCACTACTGAGTGGCATGCTTTTTGCGTCGTAGCGGACCAAGGTAATTTTTGCTGGATCCCCTTGAGGGAACCTATTCGAGTCATAGGTTGATGGGTCCCCTTTGAGGGAACCTGTTAGAATCCAGTTGATGGATCCCCTTGAGGGAACCTAATAGAATCACGTTGTTGGATTCCCTTGAGGGAGCTAAATTAGAGTTTTCGCGATTAGGAGGTTAGCGGGGTCCGAACCCCTAATCTACCGGGAAGTGTTGGAACCCTCGATAAGGGTACCGGTAGAAGCTCGGAGGGCGGTCGCGGCGCGAGGGGAACTTCTCCGGGTGGGAACATTCTCCTAATGTGTCACGTGGTTGAAAGATTAAATAAAGTCACGTGGTTAAGTCGAAATTACCGGGTCACGTGGTTGAAAGATAAAATAGAGTCACGTGGTTGAAAATAAAGATGAAGTCATGTGGTTAAGCCGAACTTACTAGGTGACGTGGTTTAAGGAAAATATAGCTTCCGCCGGGAGGGTCACGTGGTTAGAAGCAGGAGTTTAAATAGGATAAATGCTCAACTGTGGTGCTATCGATCTAACATGAAATATGTCCTCACGGGAATTTGTATTGTTGTGACCCTGATATACATATGTGTTGAAATGAAAACCTTAATTTTGTGTCTTTTGTTAATAAATAGAATTAGAGGTTATATTCCTATGATGAACGGACGGATCGACTTTGAGTGGACCGCTATCTGAGGAATTCCCCTCTCTCAATTAACAGTTAACAAAATATCACATAATTGATAGAGCCATAGGATAAAAGAGCAGACATCCTATCGAAGGCATAGTGGAAGAATCTGGTGCACTCTGTAAACCGCTTGGGACAGAAGAATGTGCCACGAGGAACCACCAAAAGCTCATGTGGGACGGGGTTTTGCTTAATTAATTAGATTTGTCTAGATAATTGATATAAAGAAATAAACAATAGAAGGGGGGGGGGGGAAGTAGGAAGGACATATTGGCCTGGTTGGAAAATATTTGGGGTTAGGTATAGCAGTAAACGGTCAAGCATTTAACCACCGGATAATTAGCAATTGAAATAATCAATTTGGAGGTTAAGTTCACAAATTTAGAGATCTCGGACTGGTGAGTAACCGGACGAAATTCACAGCCTTCTAGAGGCAAAAGATTATTATTTTGGCGAAAAAGTCGTCCACAAAGGCCAAACCGGGAACCCTGGTTCTGAGCGGTCGGCAAAATTTGGGTTTGTGGGGAAAAATTACTTTCTAGACTAGAGTAATTCGTCACAATTGTTCAAAATCGAATGGTTGACACGGTGCGCCGTTGTACTATCCAATTGGGACCCCTAGAAGACACTCCTGTCGATTTTGGGTCGAAAAAGGAAAATTAATGTTTTTCGATTTTGGCCAAATTTAACATTGGGACCTTATGGGGAGACAAACTTAAATTGTTTAAAATTGAATTTTTGGCCACGTGTGCGTTGATACTATCCAATAGGAACCCCTAGAAGATATTTCCGTCGATTTTGGGTCGAAAAATTGAAATTATTTTTTTTCGATTTTGGCCAAATTTAACACTGGGACCTTATGGGGAGGCAAACTTAAATTTAAAAAAATTGAATTTTTGGCCCATGTGCGTTGATACTATCCCGTAGGAACCCCTAGACGATATTTCCGTCGAATTTGGGTCGAAAAAGTCAAATTAATTTTTTTCGATATTGGCCAAATTTAACATTGGGACCTTATGGGGAGGCAAACTTAAATTTTTTAAAATTGAATTTTTGGCCCCGCGTGCGTTGATACTATCCCGTAGGAACCCCTAGAAGATTTCCGTCGATTTTCCGCGACATTTAACATTAGGCTCTTATGGGGACGCAAACTTAAATTTCTTAAAATTGAATTTTTGGCGGCATGCGCCGTTATACTATCCAATTGGGACCCCTAGAAGACACTCCCGTCGATTTTGGGTCGAAATAGGAAAATTAATTTTTTTCGTCTTTGGCCAAAATTACCATTAGGCTCTTATGGGGAGGCAAACTTAAATTTTTCAAAATCGAATTTTTGGCCCCGTCCACCCTCATCCTATCCAATTGGGACCCCTAGAAGACACTGCCGTCGATTGTGGGTCGAAAAAGGGAAATTATTTTTTTTTTATTTTGGCCGAATTTTAAATTGAGCTCTTATTGTTGATGAGTTATTGACCGGTGTATCAATTAATTTTGGGTTTTGGCCTTCTCGGTCGGTTTTTGACAAGTCCTTTTCATAACTTGTCAGGTTGGGAAATGAAAATCAGCTTTTTCATTTTACTCGACGTTTCGGTTATATTTGCATAACCATCTTCAGGTGAAGGTTTTTACATCTACATTTACAGTTGTTTTTTAGTATTACGGTTTTCAAGTTGTTTTTTGGTACTGATAACTATAATAGGGCTTTTTTATTACTTACTATATGTCTAAATTTTAGTCCATTTTGTGGAGATTGGGCACGTGCGGTATTATACTATTGTAGCTTATCGTTTGTCTGATCGGAGTTCTGTTTATGTGTTGGTTTTGGCTACAGGTGGATTTCGTTAATCTTATGATTTGAATTGAGTTGGCGTATTTGATTGGTTGGCGCTTGAATCGACCTTGGGATTTTTCCTGATGTAATTGGTGCCCGAGTGTCGGTAAGGTGGTTGCTGCGGTAAGTGTACTTCTTCAAGTGGCCGGTCGGTATTGTCGATTTCATCTATTATCTACTGTTAGTGTTGCTCCTATAGTGTTAGGCCCTAGTTGTAGTTTATGTCATTACTTTAGGTTTCATGAATGTCATTAGCTATGATGTTGTTGACAATGAACATTTCTTTGGAGTCTCAGCGAAAATTTCTCCAGTAATTTGTATTAGGTGTCATAGGAATGGAAATTAATGCTATTTTGCACAACTTGTATGAGAAAGTTATCGAATTTCTCTTCATTACGACTCTAATACTAATCATGCATTGTGTTTAATTCGATTTTTGTATATGGCCCATTCTCCCAAATACCCTTGAGGTTTTGACGACTATGTGTTACTATTAAACTATCACTGAACATTTTACCGTCGTTTGTCCATATTTAGAGAAGTATTATCCTAAATTTCCAAGTATTTATGTCTAAGTATAGCTGAGTAATCGAAATTTATTTTCACCAATTGTTTTTTCAATAAATTCTCCGGCCTAAACACTTTTTCCTCTCCAAATACCTTGAGTAGTTCTTTAAAAAAATATCATGTTAGGATTGGATCAATTTTCTTGAAAACAATACCCATATGCTAATAACAAATGCCTGTGTACATTGCCCATCTAGGGAACTTACTATAATCACCCCGCCGATGAAAAGTTAAATTTTCTAGATATTTTGCACTTTTCTCGATGTTCTCGGGTCTAACGCCAGTTTTTCCCCGCTAAAAAAAATCATATTTGATGCTTGCCTTTTTTGCTTTCAATTGTTTATTAATTGTTTATTAATTTATTAATTTCAATTGTTTATAACGCTATAGCTTACAAAATATACGGAAAATTTGCGTAGTAAATACGCAAAAATAAGTACAATGAATGGGGTTCCTTATTAAAAAATAAATATTATGTGTCTTGTGAGTTGTTTCGGATCTTTTACCATTTACAAGGTTCTACACAACTGAAATCATTCAGAACGCTCTATGGTGAGAAAAATGAGATATTGGAAAAAAAGGATGTAATAAATGTTGTTCCTTACCTACAAATAAAAAATATACTGTGACACTTTTTTCATATCGGTTTCGGAGATAAAGACGTCCGTATACCTGGTTGCATCAAGGAGCAGAATGCCGGTTTCAATATTGCATAATTGCAGCTCATTTACAGCTAATCGGGAAGTTATAATTTTGGTCCACCAAGGGCCACATCCTATTTATTTTTAGAACCAGTTCCCCAGTTTTTTCTTTGTTTTAATTTCATAAAATACATATTTTCTTACATACTTTCATACATATAAATTTCAGTTACATTTACTGAAAATCCATACAATCTTGCAAATTTAACGGGGATAACAAAAGCCTCTTTTTTTAATAGCTTTTTTTAATGACATAATCAATTATAATGTGAGCAAACTAGATTTTTTATGAAATCAAAACCAAAAAAAAAAGCCGGAGGACTGTTATAAAACAAGGGCATTCGTTATTAACAACTGAGATTTGTTTAACTCTAACTGACAGTACAGAAAGGCATCGAATCCTCACATTATAATCCATTTCCAGATTATTTAGTCATACATAAGATGCGTTGTGCAAAAGTATTATCTTTCCAAGCATTCCGAAAAGTATTTGAATACGTTGTAGAAGGAAAGGGGCTCTCAATTTGCGAATTTTTTTTTCCAAAGAACGGTTTTAACTTTCGAGGTCGCACTTGCAAATTTTGAATGTCGCAGATCGTATTGTTAATTAACTTTCGTTTTTTCTCCTTTCTTTCCCGGATTAGTTGCAACGCGACGGGTATCGCGGAAAAAAACCGTAGAAACCGCGGGATTACAAGGGGAATTCTTGAGTCCGCGAAAACTAAAGCTTATCGCGATTATTCGGCAGCAGCAGATGGAACTGAATGAGAAGGATCTGGCATTAATGACAAAAAACACGGAACTCGAGGAAGCCAAAAAAGCGTTGACCAATCTGGGCTCCGACGCGAAATATCGTCAATTATTGAATGATTCTTCATATCCGGTACTCCAGCAATTGCTGAAGCATCATTTCCAGAATAGCCAACGGGACCCCACTGGCAGGCGATGGGATCTGCAATTTAAGCTGATTGCCTTAACGATCTTCAAACGGGGACCTGCGGTTTACCAGTTACTGCAGCGGATTTTACCCTTGCCGAACAGAAAAACCGTATTGAGTCTTTTGAAGCAGATACCCATCAATGTAGGAATAAACAATAAAGTTTTGGACAATATTAAAAGCACGGTGGAGGCCATGGCCGAGATGGACAAGTTTGTCATTCTCACCTTCGACGAAATGGCCCTGAAGAGGAGATTAATGTACAATACGGCAATCGGAAGTATTGTCGGATTCGAGGATTATGGAGACGGAAACCGGACGAACAAGTTGGCAGACCATGTCTTAGTCTTCATGATCCAAGGACTTAACTCGGCTTTTAAGCAGCCTATAGGCTATTACTTTTGCAAAGGCACAACGAGTACCATGCGGCTAGGTCAGTTAATTGAAGACGTGATCGATGCAGTCGATCAAACTGGCCTGATCATCAAGGGATTGGTATGTGATCAGGGAGCAACAAATCAAGCTGCCTTGAATGTCGATGCACAGGCACGTATTTCGTCTGGAAAAGTCGCGAAATTTATACCATGTTCGATTGGCCCCATCTCCTCAAATGCCTCCGGAACAATGTGATGGGGAATTTGGACAACTGGAAATCACAAAATCCTGGCTGTTCCATGTATCATTTTCCAGGCCAAGAGCTCCAATGGGAAGGCAAAATCCTGAGATGGAAGGACTTAATTGTCCTCCATGAAAAACAAAAAGGATCGACGGCTGGACTCGAAATGTTGAGCGAGTCCCACGTATTTCCGAATTGCAAGGAAAAAATGAAGGTCAAATACGCGGCCCAGGTATTTAGCAACAAAACAGCCAGCTTGTTAAGAAACGTCTCGGCATTTGATCGTGGAGAAGAGACGAAAAATTTTTTTAATGCAGCCCACGTAATCCAGGACCTAAATGATGTTTTTGATTCCGTCAATGGCCGGAAAAGTGAGCGTGGTAACAGCGAAATTGGAAATCCCTGCCCGACTTCGGATCACATTGAGAAATGGGCGAAATTTCGACGGGCTGCGAAAAACATGAAGTTTAGAAACGCAAAGGGAGTCGTAATAAAACCACCTTGCCAGAAGAACTTGGTGATGTCCCTATCGGCCCTTCAATACTTTTGGCAAAATCTGCAGCTCCTTGGGTTCCAAACTCTCCAATTGCGAAGGATTAATCAAGATCCTCTTGAAAATCTGTTCGGTCAAATACGGCAAAATTGCGGAGATAACACTAATCCTTGCTGTATCCATTTTGAGTCGGCGTTGAAATCGATCGTAGTGGCCAATGAAGCTACAGACCACTCTTCCGGATCGAATTGCCAAGAAGATGGCAATAAAATGTTGCTGCATTTAGCAAATTTCTTCACTGCAAGCCTACCCAGTGACCGGCTCACAGACGTACAAAAAGGTACTCAGGAGATCAAGACTGAATCTAGCAATGGTGATCCTCCTTCTCCACCGATGCTGCACCTGGAAGACGATGACTTAGAGGACATTATTGACAATAGTCTACAAACCCCGCAGGAAAAAATATTCGCCACAAACTTGGCTGAACAGTTCCTTAAGAAATTGCGAACAAAGTGCGTTGAATGTCTACAATGTTTAATGGGGACCGACAGAGATGTTACAACACAAGGCGAAGATTTCCCAACGCAGCCTTCAAGTAACCTAATAAGGCTAATTCGAATGGCAACAAGTATTTTTGATAGTGATATACGACCCATAATCCACTGCTCGGGGATAAACGATATTGCTTTACAAGCAATCGTAACTGGGGTCGCAACAACTTGGCTGACATGTCCATCACATGGAAGCATGCTGGCCAACTCGATTTCGCGCCTAGCTGCCGACACACTGCTGTTTTGCTACTGCAAAAGCGAAAATAACGAATTAGAGAAGGGTGAACGAAAGTCGGCGAACGCAAGGAAAATCGCGCAACAAGCTGGAGTGGCAAAGTTTGTTTTATTTTATATTTTAAGTCTAAATATGTGTTTTACCCCTTTCTCCCTTCATCTTTAAGCGTCTATGATTGTTCAATGTAAATGTTTTGATCTTTAGGATGTATGAGCTCTCTCCTTTTATATCTTGCTTACATGCTGATTCACCTCTATTCCTGCTTTTCTAATAAAAACATCAACGCAGTAGCGAAGTTGTCATGCGGTTTACGGCAATTCAGCCATGACATGACCATCGACGACAGATTGCAACATTCATAAGCATCTTTTTGATATCTGTCATGGCATTACGCCAAAGAGGTTGTTATGGAAACTTCGTTTTCTTCTTGCTAAACCAATTGATCACTTGGCTACTAGATGGGGTGGCCACGCCGCTTCCATGAGATTACCATTGAAGTAAGAAATTGCAATACATATTTATTCAAATTATCAAGCCCTGTATACCATGATATACAGAGTGAAAGCCTTCGTTTATTGAAAATTCACAGTTTCATTAAAACTGATTTGATGGAAAAAATTGAAGTTCTTACTTTTATGTTTACGCGTCGGCTTTAATGCAACAATAGTTAATTAATACTGTTCCATTGAATTGCAGGGAAATGGAAGCAACTGTGGAATGCAACCTTAAAAGTTGCCAAGTACCTCAGCAATTGAATCCACTTCGAGATGTCTCGTAAGACTAGAACGCACAGAGAGATTACGATCTTCACATTACATCAGCATTACGTACAACTTCAGTTCCAGAAGAACACCCAAAAATTCAAGCTGGCTGCAAGTAGGACTTCAGTTCTACAAGAACACCCAAACATTCGAGCTGGCTGCCAGTAGCACTTCAGTTCCAGAAGAACACCCAAAAATTCAAGCTGATTTCCAATGGAGCTCGGCAAATAGTACGTAAGTTGTGTGTAACTAATGCCATCATGTAATGCACTCTTTAACTTCACGAATGATGAGCTTATCCCATAGCTACATCGAGATTTCACTTCTTCAGATCACATAATGAAAATATTGGCAGATGCTTCCACAAATTTTGTTATTGTTTCGCGTCTCATAACTCAGATCATGTTCTTTTGGTCCCTCATACACGTCCTTCACGCGTTTCTCCGATATTCTGAATTTCTCATCTCTCTCTCTATCTAGTCTCTCGCCCCTTTTTGCCCGTTTTTAAAAAATTAGGTTGACCCCCTAGTTTTCATTGTTTTAAATTTTTGATCACTAATCGATAGGAAATCGTTTGCTCGTTATTGCTCGTTGACAATTGACAATTGAGAATTGACAACTGGCAGTTGTCAATTTGTCAATTGCCAGTTGTCAATTCGTCAAATTGTCAATTGCCAGTTGTCAATTGTCAATTGTCAATTGTCAATTGCCAGTTGTCAATTTGTCAATTGCCAGCTGTCAATTGTCAACTTGTCAATTGCCAGGTGTCAATTGTCTAATTGTCCATTGTCAATTGTCAATTGCCAGTTGTCAATTGTCAATTGTCAATTGTCAATTTGTCAATTTGTTAAAAACTAAATAAGTAATCGTGATCAAACCTTGATTATTAGCCATCAAACACGAGCATACGACTATCAATGTATAAAAAAGTGAAAATCTTAAAAAATCTGAACAATGGGGGCTAATTAAACGGACCTTTATGGTTAGGTCATTGTTCATCAAATATTTTTCACTAATTATTCCTTAATTCGTTCACAGATGGGGCGTTATTAAGCTCAATTATTCAAGGTCAGATACGAGATCACCATGATTCGTCGCATGGATCCTAATTCGTCACGATTGTGGACAAGATTCGTCGGAAGAAGCAGCACAAAGTGGAATTGCTGCAATCTACAATGTACATAGATCTATTAATTATGGTAACAATATCTGTACAGTACATTGTACCGTTAAAAGGCACGATACAAATAATTAATTGATTACCAAAGGATCATTTCAATGCCTCCGAACATTGTTCCAATTCAATCATGGTAGAAACGCGGACAGACATCATATTCTTATTCTTTGCCTTGTTATTTATATCTAATAACGGCCAACATTCTACAAACCATTATTATTTATTTGATTATTTTGAATTAAGCAATTATTAATTATTCTAGGATACGAAGTTGTTGGAATCGAGGGCATTGCCATGGACTCTCCAGTACAATAATATACCTCCTACCACTGCTATCTACAGGAGCAGAATAAGCGGGCCTTATCACCCGTTGGATTCTTATTATCAAATCAAAAAATCGCTTAGGCTTATACAAAGTTGCAATCAATGCTAAACTGGTGAGTTCATAGTGCAGACTCAAATACGATAAATTGAAATGTAATTTATTCATCAATTATTTGTAATTTCCAGAACATAATCGCAATGTTTGCTGTGACTTCGGGTCTGGATTTATGCGGCCAAGACATCTCCATTTACTTCACTTTACGGTGGTTTCACTGTAAAAATCAAGACTTCTGTCGGTGGTGTAATCTCTCACGACGGACATTGGTTCTCTAAGAATTAAAATGATGAGGTCGCCAAGGTTCCCCAGAAACCACCAGAAAGTTCCTGCAAGTATTCTACGAGCCCTCATCGAGAAGACCTATGAGCCTTCCACCTCCAACTATCACCAATCGTAATCGCAGGGAATGAAAATAGTTCGCTTCGATAGTTTTTCATAACGAGCAAATAATCGATAAATTGGGATTTATATGGAGTTGATAAATCATAGCGAAATGATCGAGTTTAGCAGGGCATTGTAAATTTATTTACCCCGCAATCGATAGGAAAATGTCGAAGCTCATGATAAAATTTGTTTCTAATTGCGAATCGTTTAAAACTGTTAATAATTTATAATTTGGAAAATTAAATCATGTACAATGACATTTTTTTACACTAGCAAAATCTAAGAGAATTGAAAATAAAACATCAAATGTGTAGAACCGTGTAAGTTTTTCGTTTTTTTTTTAGTTCTACAATTAAGGATATTCAACACGAATAGTCAAAACAAAAGTTTATCACCCTTTCTATAATTGGTTATATGTATCGCCGATAATTTTCAATTTATATTCCAATGGGTTAATCAGTTGAAGTGATAGCCATAGAAAATGATGGTATTTATATTGTAAATAGATAATATTGTATATTATAAGTTATGTTGTATTTGATTTTGCGAATCAACATCATATTGTTTGTACAACTTAATAACAAACAATTTTAGTCATTCGTCATGAAATTTTTATCATCCCTTTATATCTGCTTCAATAGTACATTTTCAAAATCTCAACAAATTTTTATATTTTGAACTGTATTTATCGAAATTTTTATTTTTCCCATAAGAGGCCGTGTTAATTGAGAACTTGGATAATTAATAGCTACAAAACGGTGTCGTGAATCAATCTCAAATTTCATACAGGCATCTGGTACCCCTTCAAAAACATTATGTCGAAATTTCAAACAATTCTTATATCTTCGCCAATATAGGTGGAATATCCTTAAGGATATTCGACCGCTATTCCTCATTTTTTTTAAATCTTTTGGCGATTTATACCAACTTTTTGGTTTTCTTGAAAAAAGTGGAAAATACAGTAGAAAATGGGATTCAAATTTTATCACAATAAAGAACAGAGTTGTCGTAATATCTCCATTTGTTTACAATTTCCGCTTCATTGTTAGCAAAAAACATACGTATCGGTTATCTTTGAGCTCCTACATAGTTATGCAGAGTTTCTAAAAATTGAGAATCGGTCGGTTCTGGTCCGACGATTTCACGTGCAATGCCCCATATATATACGAAAGCTTATTGATATGAAAATTAATGATTTTCATCAATGAATTTACCATATGACGGACCCCGCAGTCAGAGATTCAATAATAATTTGGATTTGAGCAAAACGCAATAGGTTTATATATTATATTATGGATGGGCTATTCCAGGCCAAATTTAGCACTTTGATTAGCGTTTTCCAAATAACATGCCAAAGTCTATTTACACAAAATTTAAAACCAGAATTTTTAATCTTGAAAAATGCGATTCCTGAAAGATTATTTATTATGCTCAAAAATCCGTTTTCTACATTTTACTGCCAAGGACTGTGATGTATATCAAGTTCGTACTATGACGTGAAATTTTTTGGGTCTGCGATGACAAATCTCCAACTCCTCTATTCCTGAAAATCCGTTTCAAGCAAGGCGAAACGATTTCAAGAACACAAAAAGTTCATTCACTAATTCTTAATATAGATGGTCAACTATGTGTCAAACGTTTTTCAAATTCTAATGATGATACCCAAGTATTGTGAAGAAAATAAAACTAAAAATTAAACGGCAGGAGTTTGAAACGAAAGATCATATATCATCTTACAATCTTATAAGATCATACAATGGCAATTCTTACATGAACATTTTCAAACGGTATCTTCCATTTTTTTTGGAAATTTGATATCTATGAGTACTGGTTAGCATTAACTTCTACGATTTTTTTTCAATCGCAAGTTTTTATCGCACCAGTCGCAACATATGAATTTTTGATTATCCCATTTTGGACCAATCCTTGTTTTTAAATGTACTTAGGGGGTGAAAAAAAAACTTGACCCCTATCATGGAGATATTCTCACATTTCAAAGAGAAACCATCGTTCAATCGCATTATGCATTTTGCACTGTCACGTACAATCCGTAATCGTTGTTATGAACCCGCATTGTCATACATTAAACACTTTAGGGCATATATTGAGGCATAATCTAATTATCGCGTTTGTCCAAAGGATGTTTCACTCACGGCATGTTTGAATTATTATGATCATTATTCGGTTAGGGAAAACGCGGGGAATCAGGCGAACCAACTCAAATGCCTAGTGGTTTGACGCCGTAAGTTGGTACTGGCGCCCTACCACACGACCAAATAACTCAGTATACGTTTTACATTGAGTTTCCACCCCCTGGTTGTTGTAGAATAGGGAAAGATTGTCTACGTCAGTTCTGAAGTTGACTACGGTTTTTTGGGCTTTTTTTATATGATACATTTCAAGAATCGATGGTTTAAAGTCTTGTTTTTCAAAGTCTAAGATTTGAGTTTTTTCAAAGTCAAATTTGTGGTTTTTTGTGGATGCATGTTGCTTCAGTGCGGTGTTATTATAGTTGCTATGGTTGATTAAGCTGTATTTGTGTTGGTGAATGCGCGTTTTAAGATAGGCTTTAGTTTTTCCTATGTATGATTTACTACATTGAGAGCAGTCAATTTTGTAGACTAAGTGAGATTTTTTGTGTTTGTCTACTCTATCGTTAGTGGAGGGTAAAAAATTGATGATTTTATTCGGAATTTTTGAAATTACATGTATGTCTAGTTTTTCAAAAAGTCGGCTGATTTTTGCGGTGATTCTCTCTGAAAATGGTAAAATTAGCGAATTCTTGTAGGCTGACATTTTAGAGTCATTTGACTTATTACCATCATTGGTCAATTCATTTTTGTCTGCATGTGCTAACTTTTTCAATCGTTGATCAACGAAATGATGAACAAATTCAGGGGGGTAGCCATTAATTGCAAGAATCTGTTTTACAATTTTCAGATTTTTCTCATGGTGTTCTGCATCACTGATAAGATAAGCCCTGTCCACAAGGTTTTTGATGATAGCTGCTTTTTGAGCTATAGGATGAACCGAATTAAAATTCAGGCATCTGTTGGAATTGGTTGGTTTTAAATACCAATCGAATGACAAAGTCTTATCTTTTTTTATTATCAATAGATCTAGGAATGGAAAATCTTCAATTTTTCAAAATCGAATGTTTGACCCCGTGCGCCGTTATACTATCCAATTGGGGCCCCTAGAAGACTTTCCCATCGATTTTGGGTCGAAAACGTCAAATTATTTTTTTCCGATTTTGGGCAAATTTAACATTGCGCTCTTATGGGGAGGCAAATTTAAATTTTTTAAAATCGAATTTTTGGCCCCGTGCGCCTTAATACTATGCAATTGGGACCCGCAGAAGACACTCACGTCGATTTTGGGTCGGAAAAGTGAAATTAATTTTTTTTTATTTTGGCCAAATTTTAAATTCGGCTCTTATGGGGAGGCAAACTTAAATTTTTCAAAATCGAATTTTTGGCCCCGTCCACCTTCATACTATCTAATTGGGACCCGTAGAAGATACTCCCGTCGATTTTGGGTCGAAAAAGACAAATTAAGTTTTTTCGATTTTGGCCGAATTTAACATTGGGCTCTTATGGGGAAGCAAACTTAAATCGTTCAAAATCGAATGGTTGACACGGTGCGCCGTTATACTATCCAATTGGAACCCCGAGAAGACACTCCCGTCGATTTTGGGTCGAAAAAGGCAAATGAAGTTTTTTCGATTTTGGCCGAGTTTAACATTGGGCTCTTATGGGGAAGCAAACTTAAATTGTTCAAAATCGAATGGTTGACACGGTGCGCCGTTATACTATCCAATTGGGACCCCGAGAAGACACTCCCGTCGATTTCGGGTCGAAAAAGTGAAATTATTTTTTTTGGATTCTGGCGAAACTTAACATTGGGCTCTTATGGGGACGCAAATTGAAATTTATTAAAATCGATTTTTCCCCCCGTGCCCCTTCATACTATCCAATTTGGGACCCCTAGAAGACACTGCCGTCGATTTCGGGTCGAAAAAGTGAAATTATTTTTTTTGGATTCTGGCCAAATTTAACATTGGGCTCTTATGGGGAGATAAACCTAATTTTTTTAAAATCGTATTTTCCCACCGTCCGCGTTTATACTATGCAATTGGGACCCCTAGAAGACATTCCTATCGATTTTGGGTCGAAAAAGTGAAAGTAATTTTTTTCGCATTTGCCCAAATTTAACATTGGGCTCTTATGGGGACGCAAACTTAAATTTCTTAAAATCGAATTTGTGGCTCCGTGCGCCTTCATACTTGTCATTTGGGACCCGCAGAAGACACTCTCGTCGATTTTTGATCGAAAAAAACAAATTAAGTTTTTTCCATTTTGGCCGAATTTAACATTGGGCTTTTATGGGGAAGCAAACTTAAATTGTTCAAAATCGAATGGTTGACACGGTGCGCCGTTATACTATCCAATTGGGACCCCTAGAAGACACTCGCGTCTATTTGGGGTCGAAAAAGGCAAATTAATTTTTTTCGATTTTTGGGAAATTTAACATTGGGCTCCAGTTTACGTTTGGCTCTCGAAGAGTGAAGACGTGTTTGGGACAAGTGTTTACGTGTGGCAACATTGCCATCACGTATATACCTCATCACGGCGAATTTACGAGCGACATATCTTTCGCAAATGGATAACATTCCAATTCGATTTAAGAAGCGTAAATAAATTGGAAAGCAAAAAGTGTTGATTAAATAAAAAAAAGTGAACCCGGCGAAGCCGGTGTACCCCCAAATCGAAGGCCAACCCAAGAAAATGAATACCCAAGTAAGTCCACAAACCTACACCCAAACTAACACCAGCTATGCAGCAGCAACCAGCTCAGTCTACTACGGAAAGCCTAATTATGCTATTGTCATTGAACCCAGTGAGAGCAACGTCAGCATTGACAACGAAAGATACGAAGAGGCAATCATAGAGAAAGTCCCACCACTGAACCTAAGATTTATTAAAAAGGAGCAAAATCGTATAGAAATCTATTTTGACCAGAAGAAATTCGTAGATGCGCTAGTCGACAAGAACAAGACCATAGTAATCCAAAAAATCGTTCACTCAATTAGACCACTCATCTCACAAAATAAAACGGTGGTCCTCTCTAGGGTGAAACCTTACATCACCAACGAGGCCATAATTGAACAATTAAAAAAAGAAAACATCAAATGTATGTCGACTATTATTAACTATTACCAACAACCATGTTAATTCCCTGGGAAGGCCACCAAGTCAGGATATTCATCACAACAGACGAATTGAAATGCTTCGTCTGCCATCAACCAGGCCACGTAGCAAAAAAATGTACACAGAATAGCACTAACCAAAACAGCGCGGAGGGGAGCGATATTGGCCCAATCACCGATTCCCCCCCCTAATCCGCAAGAGACCCCAACACAGGTTAATTCGGCTACCTGCGCAAGTGAGCCACAAATAGTCGAGGAAAATCAAATGGATATTACGTGCGAGATCGAAGAAATACAAGAGGAGATTGTAATGGGACAGAGGTCAGCACGTCCTGGAGTTCATCAGATTCGCAATATAATGTTGGGAGTGGGGATGAGTGGACAGGGGCTCGATCAAACGAAAATTTTGATAAAGGGCTCTCTCGCTTCCCGGTAACCCAACGATTTAGACGTGGAATCCGGCCTGAAGGGCATTTTTGTTTTTCATGTCTTTTCATTTATTCTTGCATTAATTTAAGTTTTTTTATCGTATATAGACGAGTGCATTATCTCGTGTTATATTTGTTTGTGTCGCATTGTTGTACATGATTCCTTTGATCACTGATTCTTTCGTTATATTCTATTTAAAACCAATTTGCATACCACAGAATTCATGCCACGTGCGAAAATTGTATCCTCGGAACAAGATGGTTTGTATAAATAAATTATTGCTGAACATAAGGTAAGCCACTATTTTATATTCATGAATTATATAACTATATTGACAGCTAAAGAGGGTCATTATTGTGATTAGCGAATAAAATTTGATAGGCTTGAACTCATGAAATTTCGATGTATTTGAGACGCGGATTGAATCCCATGTTGAAATAATCGTAGTTAAAATTTTCTCCTTTATCAGTGGTGAGTGATTACGCGTAGATCAACCACCAGAAATCCGGAAATTGATTCGGTTATTTACAATTGGGGCGTCAATCCTAGCTACTATTTGACGGCCAGATATGGCATAACTATGCGACCTTGTGAAATGTATTGGGACTCACCAAAATTCCATGAATAAAGTCTGCGAGTGTTTCGATAATTCTGATGAAAGATGGATAGTGACAAATAATGAAATTGTAATGGAATCCCGTAATGCCTGTATAAATGTCCCCCCTCTACCACCTGCAAAGACGAAAACCACCAACGAAAATCAACCGAACACGGACACCGAAGACGACAATTCCGATGCCTCACAGAAAACACCACAAAACCCAGGAAGGAAACCACCCACAAAAAAAACAAAAAATTAACAAAAATATCGAAGACACGCGAAAACGAGGACGGAATATGGGACCCCATCGAAAAACTTATTGAAGACAATAAAGAAATATATCCAATGGACGTTACAATCTTGAAGAGCTTTATGGAACAAGCCCAAGGGAAGAGAGATCGAGAAAGCTTGCTGGACATTGTCAAAGACCATACCGAGTACATCTCAAATGTAATTAGAATGCTTGAAGACGTCCACAGGAAAAGCAATAATACTGCAATGAAACACAAAAGCACCAGAATCATGAACAGGCTTTTACCGAAGAGAGATGACTCAACCCATAGAAGTTCAGAGAATGAAATACAAAACCATAGACGAACAAGGAGCTCATCAAGGGCACGGGCGAGCCAGACTTCCGACCAATAATGCCATCCCTAAACAACATAAAAATTCTACAGTGGAATGTTAATTCATTCCAAACAAGATTCCAAGAACTACAACTTGTTCAAAAAAAAATAAAACCTAATATCATATGTATCCAGGAAACTAATTTTAAGGATAACTATTGTGGCAAGCTAAGAGGGTTTAACTTAATGTTTAAAAATCGACCAAACAGTTTCGCGAGCGGAGGGGTCGCCATGTTCGTAAGACAAGAAATAGAACAAAATGAAATTCCCCTCGCGACTGCAAT
This sequence comes from Asobara japonica, assembly GCA_026005395.1. NCBI lineage: Eukaryota > Metazoa > Arthropoda > Insecta > Hymenoptera > Braconidae > Asobara > Asobara japonica. The sequence goes on from BQMI01000225.1 coordinate 151,748, forward strand.
TGAAGCCGTAGCAATTAAAGTCAAACTACCATACGAAGTGGCCATCTACAACGTCTATTTGCCAAACAGTCAAGGAGTGACCACAGAAGATTTGAGTAACCTCATTAGACAAATTCCCGAACCAAGAGTTATATTAGGAGACTTCAACTGCCACAACCGGCTGTGGGGCTCAAACAAAGATGATAGGCGAGGGCGCATGGTAGAACAATGGATGGATGAAAACAACCTGATGAGCCTCAACTCAGGACTACCTACCCACCTAACAATCGCAACTGGAAGAGAAAGTGCCATAGACCTTACCCTATGCTCACACAACATTATACAATTTCTCGAGTGGACAGTAGATGAGGACCTATACTGTAGTGATCACTACCCTATCACAATCGGAAGTAACGGAGACAATCAAGAACAGAAACAATACCCACGAAAATGGATCTTCGAAAAAGCCAACTGGGAAGCATACAAAAAAGAAGATGAGCCAAATATTGATACAATTATCGCAGACTGGTGCAGAATCCTCCGTAAAGCCGCAAAAAAAATATACCAAAAACATCGGGGAAAAACAAATTTGATGATGTGCCCTGGATGAACGAGAAATGCGAAGAAGCGAGGAAAAAAGCACACCACGCGTTAAACAATTACAAGAAACAAAAAACAATGGAAAATAAAATAGAGATGAATAAAAAGAGAGCTCAAGCTATGAGAACATACAAAGAAAGCTTCAAGAGCTCCTGGGAAGAATTCCTTTCTTCACTAACTCCTCGAACAAGTTCCAAGGAGGTATGGACAAAAATCAATAGTGTCAGAGGAATTAGATACAACCCCAATATAGCTTACCTAGAAACTGAGGATGGAGACACTATAACGGAACCCAAAGAAATTGCGAACTGCCTAGCAGCGACCTTTGCTAGCAATTCAAGCTCAGAGAACTTCACCAAATCATTCAGAGAACATCAACAGCAAGTTGAAGAAAGTAATACCATCGAAATCCGAGACGACAACAGCCCAATAAACCTGCATTGAATGAGAGGTCATTCAATCAAGCAAGAATAGCAGTCCGGGCCCTGATGGAATCCCCAACATCCTCATCAAAAACTTGCCGGATTCAGGTATGGAATACATTCTAAACATCTTCAACTCTATATGGCTCAAACAAGTATTCCCCAAAAATTGGCGAGAAGCGAAAATAGTACCAATTCCGAGACCGGGGAAAAACAAAACCAGACCAACAAACTACCGACCAATAGCGCTAACAAACAATCTATGCAAACTCATGGAAAAAGTGATCAACAATAGATTGAGATGGGCTCTAGAGACACAAAATCAATTCCATCCGGAACAGAATGGCTTTCGTAAATTTAAATCCACGATTAACCACCTAGCAGACCTCGAAGAGAAAGCCACAAAAGCATTCAAACGGAAAGAACACCTTATAGCAATCGCACTAGATCTACAAAAAGCGTACGAGATGGTGTGGCGGAATCGGGTTGTGCGAATACTCAGAGACATGGGATACAACGGAAATATACTGGCTTTTGTTAGAAATTTTATGGAGAAGAGAGTCATTAAAGTAAGAGCAGATGGGAAACTATCGGAAAGAATCGAGATCCCCAATGGCACACCACAAGGATCCGCTATTAGCGTAACAATATTTCTAATAGCAATAAACGATGTCTTAAACACCTTAGACCCCCCGGCAAGAGGACTCTTGTTCGCTGACGACCTCACTATAGTATGTAGCGGAAAAAACATAAAAACGACAACAACACTTCTGCAGAAAAATTTAGACAAAATCAGTGAATGGACAGAGAAATCCGGTTTCATCTTCTCAAAAGCAAAGTCAGAGTTCATTGCGTTCTCTAGATCAACTATTCCAGAGGATGCGATAAAACTGAAACTACACGGCGCAGCAATAACAAGAGTTAAATCAATGAGGATCCTAGGATTACACTGTGATGAAAAACTCACATGGAAAAAACACATTGAACTCCTCAGAGCCGACTGTAAGAATAGAATCAACATCTTGAAAATCCTAGGTTCACCTAAATTTAGAGCAAATAAGAAAATACTGATCAGAACTTACAACGCACTCATAAAATCAAAACTGGATTATGCGTCAGTGGTATACAGCTCAGCCAAAGATTCTACATTAGAAAAACTGGATACCATACACAGCCCTATAAACAGTATTCTTACAGAAGCGAATGAATACCCTTTGAGCATACGTAGAATGGAACTGTGCATCAAAGAAACAGCCACAACACTCTCATCTCCTGAGAGTTCATCAAACATCGACTGGACAGAAATCTCCGAATCCACGAACGAAAATATCTTCTCCTCACTACTCCAGAGAACCCAGGATTCTTCTACTGAATTAGGAATAGAGCTGCCGAACATCGAAAAACGCAGTCACCACCCATTTCCACCTTGGAAACAATTTAATGCTAATGTGAACCTCTCTCTCACCGAATTCAAAAAGAACACAACAAAGTGCCAACAACATCTAGCTGCATACAGAAAACTCTTAGAGAATTACGAAGAGTACGCAAAAATATACACGGATGGATCAAAAACAGAGCAATCAGCTGGATACGGGGTTATAATGGAAGAACAACGAATATGTGTCAAACTACCACCACAAATGGCGATATTCACGTGTGAAGCGAAGGCCATACTAAAGACCACATAGATGGTAGAAGAAGACCCGAGGGAGAAATTTAACATCTTCACAGATTCAAGATCAGTCCTGGAAGCTATAAAAAACCGCTTCAACACTTGCAAAATCATCCAAACTATCCAAGAATGATTGGATCACCTACAAAATGGGGGCAAAGAGATCGAATTGATATGGATCCCTTCTCACCAAGGGATAAAAGGAAATGAACGTGCAGATGAAGCAGCAAAACAAGGAACAGAATTAGATGCTGATACGAATGATGTCCCAATAAGCTGAGGAGAAACCAAAAAATGAGTGAAGAACGAGGCGCAGACCTACTGGAACGTGATATGGACGACCCTACTGGCACCAACCAAACTACATGAAATTCGAGAAGAAAGCAACCAAGAGACACCCGAACTTGGAAGTAACCGGCGGGACCAAGTCATTATGACCAGACTCAGGATAGGTCATACAAAACTAACACACAACTTCATCATGACGAAGGACCAACCACCAAGATGTCTAGGCTGCCAAGAGAGAACCTCAGTAAAACATATTTTACAAGAGTGTAAGAAGTACAAAGATGACAGAAGATCGCTAAAACTACCTACAGATCTAGCAGAAATCCTCAATAACGAAGTCAATGTCGAAAAAATCATGAAACTCCTAAAACTAATGAATATATACCAACTCATATAAGAATTGATAAAACTGTAATGTAAACCACAAATGTACCATAGTTAAAAGTCGCTAAGGACCTAGATGTCGATGCGACAATAAAAAAATAAAAAATAAAAAAAAACATTGGACTCTTATAATATATATGGCAACGCACACTTAAATTTCTTAAAATCGACTTTTTGGCGGCGTGCGCCGTTATACTATCCAATTGGGACCCGTGGAAGACACTCCCGTCGATTTTGGTTCGAAAAAGTGAAATTAAGTTTTTTCAATTTTGGACGAGTTTAACATTGGGCTCTTATGGGGAAACAAACTTAAATTGTTCAAAATTGAATGGTTGACACGGTGCGCCGTTATACTATCCAATTGGGACCCCTAGAAGACACTCCCGTCGATCTCGGGTCGAAAAAGGCAAATTAATTTTTTTCGATTTTGGCCAAATTTAACACTGGGGTCTTATGGGGAAGCAAAGTTAAATTTTTTAAAATCAAATTTTTGGCCCCGTGCGCCTTAATACAATCCAATTGGGACCCGCAGAAGACACTCCCGTCGATTTTGCGTCGAAAAAGACAAATTAAGTTTCTTCGATTTTGGCCGAGTTTAACATTGGGCTCTTATGGGGAAGCAAACTTAAATTGTTCAACATCGAATGGTTGACACGGTGCGCCGTTATATTATTCAATTGGGACCCCTTGAAGATACTCCCGTCGATTTTGGGTCGAAAAAGACAAATTAAGTTTTTTCGATTTTGGCCTAATTTAACATTGGACTCAAACTTAATTTTTTTTTAATCGAATTTTCCCTTCGGCCGCGTTTATACTATGCAATTGGGACCCCCTAGAAGACATTCCCATGGATTTTGGGTCGAAAAAGTCAAATTATCTTTTCTGCCTCCCCGACCCGAAAGTACGCTCTCCGCCGTGGTCTGAAACGCCAGAAAGAACGCCTTTTCTGGACTTTCTCGACGGAGAATCGTTGTGATTGGCCACAAAACTTTTGTGGCTCGCGTTTGCAGGCGAGAGTTGCTAACGAAAGAGTAAACTTCGGATCAACACCCGAAGCTCCCCGACTCTTGCTTACGCATGCGCATGATATATTTCATGCCCAAATCGCGACCGAACGGCGAATGAAGAGACTGACGTAACCTGCAAAATGATCGATTCTTCATCGCGATGTTTAGAAATTTCAACAGAGAGGTCAAAGTTGGAAGGAAAATATGCTTATAAAAAGTGATTTCGGCATTCTGATTGTCTTTTCGACGTTTTTATGTTTTTTCATGCATTTTTACTTTTTGCCCGCCCCGACCAGCAAAAACCTCGGCCTCGCCTCGGTTTTGCAAAGTCGGACGGGCATGTAGTTCGCAAAGTGACCGACGAGAGGCGTGCGCGGGCAGGCCACAAAAGTATTCAGCGTTGGATTGATCGTCAACATTTCCAAACGGATACATTTATTGTTGAACGTACTTTCGGGTGGGAGAAAGAAAAATAGCATACGACACACGGCCTCGGCCTTCATATCACGCACGCCAGGAAATCAAACTTTCTGGCCTTGGGTCGTAAAATACTATTTTTCTATTTTGGCGAAATTTAACATTGGGCTCTTATGGGGAGGCAAATTTAAATTTTTTAAAATCGAATTTTTGGCCCGTGCGCCTTCATACTATCCAATTGGGACCCGCAGAAGACACTCCCGTCGATTTTGGGTCGAAAAGGCAAATTAATTTTTTTCGATTTTGGCCAAATTCAACATTGTTCTCTTATGTTGAGGCAAACTTCAATTTTTTTGAGAGCGAATTTTTGGTTCCGTGCGTCGATTCCGTTCACTCGCATCGATTTGGGGTCGAAAAAGGCAAATTAATTTTCTTCGATTTTTGGGAAATTTAACATTGGGCTCTCATAAGATATATGGGGACGCAAATTTAAATTTCTTAAAATCGAATTTTTGGCCCTTCGCGCCTTCATGCTATGCAATTGGGACCCCTAGAAGCCACTGCCGTCGATTTTGGGTCGAAAAAGTGAAATTAATCTTTTTCGATTTTGGCCAAATTTAACACCGGGACCTTTTGAGGAGGCAAACTTAAATTTTTTAAAATTGAATGTTTGACCCCGTCCACCTTCATACTATCCAATTGGGGCCCCTAGAAGACACTCCCGTCGATTTTGGGTCGAAAAAGGCAAATTAATTTTTTTCGATTTTGGCCAAATTTAACATTGGGCTCTTAAGGGGACGCAAATTTAAATTTCTTTAAATCGAATTTTTGGCCCCGTGTGCCTTGATACTATCCAATTGGGACCCGCAGAAGACACTCCCGTCGATTTTGGGTCGAAAAAGACAAATTAAGTTTTTTCGATTTTGGCCGAATTTAACATTGGGCTCTTATGGGGAAGCAAACTTAAATTGTTCAAAATCGAATGGTTGACACCGTGCGCCGTTATACTATCCAATTGGGACCCCTAGAAGACACGCCCGTCGATCTCGCGTCGAAAAAAGGAAGTGATTTTTTTTCGATTTTAGCCAAATTTAGCATTGGGCTCTTATCGGGAGGCAAAGTTAAATTTTTTTAAATCGAATTTTTGGCCCCGTGCGCCTTAATACTATCCAATTGGGACCCGCAGAAGACACTCCCGTCGATTTTGGGTCGAAAAAGTCAAATTAATTTTTTTCGATTTTGGCCGAGTTTAACATCGGGCTCTTATGGGGAAGCAAACTTAAATTGTTCAAAACCGAATGTTTGACCCCGTGTGCCTTCACACTTTTCAATTGGGACCCGTAGAAGACGTTCCCATCCATTTTGGGTCGAAAAAAGGAAATTATTTTGTTTGGATTTCGGCCAAATTTAACATTGGCCTCTTATGGGGAGGCAAACTTAAACTTTTCAAAATCGCATGTTTGGCCCCGTGTGCCTTCATACTTTTCCATTGGGACCCGTAGAAGACACTCCCGTGGATTTTGGGTCGAAAAAAGGAAATTAATTTTTTTTGGATTTTGGCCAAATTTAACATTGGGCTCTTATGAGGAGGCAAACTTAAATTTTTTTAAGTCGAATTTTTGGCCCGGTGCGCCTCCAGACTATCCAATTGGGACCCGTAGAAGACACTCCCGTCGATTTTGGGTCAAAAAGGCAAATTAATTTTTTTCGAGTTTGGCCAAATTTTACATTTTGCTCTTATGGGGACGCAAATTTAAATTCCTTTAAATCGAATTTTTGGCCCCGTGCGCCCTATAATAATATCCAATTGGCACCTCTAGAAGACGCTCTCATCGATTTTGGGTCGAAGTGAAATTAATTTTTTTCGATTTTATCCAAATTTAACATTGGGCTCTTATGGGGAGGCCAATTCAAATTTTTCAAAATCGAATTAGTAGTTAGGCAAGAGGGGTTCAACTCCAAATGCGTTTCTGCGCAGCTCTTCTGCGCAGCCCGTGCGCATCTCCCCCGCGCAGCCCGTGCGCGGTTGGTAAGGGGGGGGGGGAATGCAGTGCGCTGCATAACCGACTGATGGGTAGCTGATTTAGAGGTGGCTACGTTTTCCGCTGCCAGTAATTTAGCGGGATGTATGCGTATGCTGCGTAGCCGACTGATGAGTAACTGAATTGGAGGTGGTGACGTTTTCCGCGGTCGGTAATACAGTGGGATACATGTCCGACTGATGATTACATTTGAGGTGGGGTCAAAGTGATATAAATGCACAGGAAAAATTATAAAAAATATCTCATATATTTCCCAAAATGGGGGATGTGAGAAAAATAAGTGTCTCACGTTGCCACCGCAAGAGGCGTTTGAAGTTTACCGCGTGTGTAAACACCGGTATTTCAAACGTCTCAAACGCAACTCCGTTATCATCACGGATCGAATTGCCTTCCATAGAATGACAATGGAGTCCGTGAGATATTGTCCATTGTATTCTTCCTATGAGCAATGACGACGCTACGCATGAGAAAAACAATGAATCAATCTCTACTCCGTCATTAGTATTCTTACAAATTGACCAGAGTGCGGATCTCATTGCGGTGTCACTCACCTGTTCAAAAGTTTCACAGGTGTGTGTGTAAACACAATTCTACCCCCCCCCCCTCCGAATAGTAGTAGTAGGTGTAATGGGTTTTGTGAGTGCAAGGAATTTGTAAAAAAATAGTGATCTAATGAAAAAATTGGTGAGGTGTCCGTCCGTCCGCCTGTGTGTGTGTGTGTGTGTGTGCCTCTGTATGTCTCATTTTTCAAAGTGACGCAGTATTTTAAATAAAATTACCAAAACCCAAAAACATAAACATACAAGATAAATAAATGAATGAATGAACTTTTTGAAAATGTGAAGTGATAATTTTCAAATGAGTAATTTTAAATTTTTAAATTAGTAATTTTCAAAAGTTTTAAAATCTAAAAAACAAGGTTTGTAATGAGTTAATTACAATTATAAAAAAAAATAAAGACAAAAAATGAATGAAATAAAAAAAGTGAAACAATAAATAAATTTTAAAAAAGTGTGTTTTTTCAAAAAAAGTTTGTGTCGATCAAAAGTGATGCATCGGGTGCCACCTACTGTTGACTATACAATACCTCTTATGGTAATACCTCACACTGGTAATATTACACAATGGTAATACCATCCAATGGTAATACCATGCAACGGTAATACCATATAATGGTGATACCCTACAATGGTATTCAAACTACAAATGATGCAGTCAGTAGTAGATGGCTTTCTGTGTAGCATTTCTGATTTGTAGACATGTTTTTTTAAATTCACATTCATGTGAATGCATAAAAAATAATTTATTGAAGCTGAGTAAAGTATGTATTTTTAATTTTTCATAATTTTTAAAATTTCAAATGTTCAAATTTCCAAATTTCAAATTTTCAAATTTCTATCAAAATTTCAAATTTTCAAATTTCTATCAAAATTTGAAATTTGTCAAATTTTTCATATTTCAATTTTTCAAATTTTCCATTTTCAAATTCCAAATTTTCAAATTTCAAATTTTCAAATTTCAAATTTTCAAATTTCAAATTTTCAAATTTCAAATTTTCAAATTTCAAATTTTCAAATTTCAAATTTTCAAATTTCAAATTTTCAAATTTCAAATTTTCAAATTTCAAATTTTCAAATTTCAAATTTTCAAATTTCAAATTTTCAAATTTCAAATTTTCAAATTTCAAATTTTCAAATTTCAAATTTTCAAATTTCAAATTTTCAAATTTCAAATTTTTAAATTTCAAATTTTCAAATTTCAAATTTTCAAATTTCAAATTTTCAAATTTCAAATTTTCAAATTTCAAATTTTCAAATTTCAAATTTTCAAATTTCAAATGTTCAAATTTCAAATTTTCAAATTTCAAATTTTCAAATTTCAAATTTTCAAATTTCAAATTTTCAAATTTCAAATTTTCAAATTTCAAATTTTCAAATTTCAAATTTTCAAATTTCAAATTTTCAAATTTCAAATTTTCAAATTTCAAATTTTCAAATTTCAAATTTTCAAATTTCAAATTTTCAAATTTCAAATTTTCAAATTTCAAATTTTCAAATTTCAAATTTTCAAATTTCAAATTTTCAAATTTCAAATTTTCAAATTTCAAATTTTCAAATTTCAAATTTTCAAATTTCAAATTTTCAAATTTCAAATTTTCAAATTTCAAATTTTCAAATTTCAAATTTTCAAATTTCAAATTTTCAAATTTCAAATTTTCAAATTTCAAATTTTCAAATTTCAAATTTTCAAATTTCAAATTTTCAAATTTCAAATTTTCAAATTTCAAATTTTCAAATTTCAAATTTTCAAATTTCAAATTTTCAAATTTCAAATTTTCAAATTTCAAATTTTCAAATTTCAAATTTTCAAATTTCAAATTTTCAAATTTCAAATTTTCAAATTTCAAATTTCAAATTTCAAATTTTCAAATTTCAAATTTTCAAATTTCAAATTTTCAAATTTCAAATTTTCAAATTTCAAATTTTCAAATTTCAAATTTTCAAATTTCAAATTTTCAAATTTCAAATTTTCAAATTTCAAATTTTCAAATTTCAAATTTTCAAATTTCAAATTTTCAAATTTCAAATTTTCAAATTTCAAATTTTCAAATTTCAAATTTTCAAATTTCAAATTTTCAAATTTCAAATTTCAAATTTTCAAATTTCAAATTTTCAAATTTCAAATTTTCAAATTTCAAATTTTCAAATTTTCAAATTTCAAATTTTCAAATTTCAAATTTTCAAATTTCAAATTTTCAAATTTCAAATTTTCAAATTTCAAATTTTCAAATTTCAAATTTTCAAATTTCAAATTTGAAAATTTCAAATTTTCAAATTTCAGATTTTCAAATTTCAAATTTTCAAATTTCAAATTTTCAAATTTCAAATTTTCAAATTTCAAATTTTCAAATTTCATTTCAAATTTCAAATTTTCAAATTTCAAATTTTCAAATTTCAAATTTTCAAATTTCAAATTTTCAAATTTCAAATTTTCAAATTTCAAATTTTCAAATTTCAAATTTTCAAATTTCAAATTTTCAAATTTCAAATTTTCAAATTTCAAATTTTCAAATTTCAAATTTTCAAATTTCAAATTTTCAAATTTTCAAATTTCAAATTTTCAAATTTCAAATTTTCAAATTTCAAATTTTCAAATTTCAAATTTTCAAATTTCAAATTTTCAAATTTCAAATTTTCAAATTTCAAATTTTCAAATTTCAGATTTTCAAATTTCAAATTTTCAAATTTCAAATTTTCAAATTTCAAATTTTCAAATTTCAAATTTTCAAATTTTCAAATTTCAAATTTTCAAATTTCAAATTTTCAAATTTCAAATTTTCAAATTTCAAATTTTCAAATTTCAAATTTTCAAATTTCAAATTTTCAAATTTCAAATTTTCAAATTTCAAATTTTCAAATTTCAAATTTTCAAATTTCAAATTTTCAAATTTCAAATTTTCAAATTTCAAATTTTCAAATTTCAAATTTTCAAATTTCAAATTTTCAAATTTCAAATTTTCAAATTTCAAATTTTCAAATTTCAAATTTTCAAATTTCAAATTTTCAAATTTCAAATTTTCAAATTTCAAATTTTCAAATTTCAAATTTTCAAATTTCAAATTTTCAAATTTCAAATTTTCGAATTTCAAATTTTCAAATTTCAAATTTTCAAATTTCAAATTTTCAAATTCTTCAAATTTGCAATTTTTTCAAATTCCAATTTTTTCAAATTTCAAATTTTTTCAAAAATTCAAATTTTTTCAAAATTTCAAATTTTCAAATTTCAAATTTTCAAATTTCAAATTTTCAAATTTCAAATTTTCAAATTTCAAATTTTCAAATTTCAAATTTTCAAATTTCAAATTTTCAAATTTCAAATTTTCAAATTTCAAATTTGAAAATTTCAAATTTTCAAATTTCAGATTTTCAAATTTCAAATTTTCAAATTTCAAATTTTCAAATTTCAAATTTTCAAATTTCAAATTTTCAAATTTCAAATTTTCAAATTTCAAATTTTCAAATTTCAAATTTTCAAATTTCAAATTTTCAAATTTCAAATTTTCAAATTTCAAATTTTCAAATTTCAAATTTTCAAATTTCAAATTTTCAAATTTCAAATTTTCAAATTTCAAATTTTCAAATTTCAAATTTTCAAATTTTCAAATTTCAAATTTTCAAATTTCAAATTTTCAAATTTCAAATTTTCAAATTTCAAATTTTCAAATTTCAAATTTTCAAATTTCAAATTTTCAAATTTCAAATTTTCAAATTTCAAATTTTCAAATTTCAGATTTTCAAATTTCAAATTTTCAAATTTCAAATTTTCAAATTTCAAATTTTCAAATTTCAAATTTTCAAATTTTCAAATTTCAAATTTTCAAATTTCAAATTTTCAAATTTCAAATTTTCAAATTTCAAATTTTCAAATTTCAAATTTTCAAATTTCAAATTTTCAAATTTCAAATTTTCAAATTTCAAATTTTCAAATTTCAAATTTTCAAATTTCAAATTTTCAAATTTCAAATTTTCAAATTTCAAATTTTCAAATTTCAAATTTTCAAATTTCAAATTTTCAAATTTCAAATTTTCAAATTTCAAATTTTCAAATTTCAAATTTTCAAATTTCAAATTTTCAAATTTCAAATTTTCAAATTTCAAATTTTCAAATTTTCAAATTTCAAATTTTCAAATTTCAAATTTTCAAATTTCAAATTTTCAAATTTCAAATTTTCAAATTTCAAATTTTCAAATTTCAAATTTTCAAATTTCAAATTTTCAAATTCTTCAAATTTGCAATTTTTTCAAATTCCAATTTTTTCAAATTTCAAATTTTTTCAAAAATTCAAATTTTTTCAAAATTTCAAATTTTTTTCAAAATTTCAAATTTTTTTCAAAATTTTGAATTTCTTCAAAATTTCAAATTTTTCCAAATTTTCAATTTTTTTTCAAAATTTCAATTTTTTTCAAAATTTCAAATTTTTTCAAAATTTCAATTTTTTTCAAAATTTCAAATTTTTTCAAAATTTCAAATTTTTTCAAAATTTCAAATTTTTTCAAAATTTCAAATTTTTTCAAAATTTCAAATTTTTTCAAAATTTCAATTTTTTTCAAAATTTCAAATTTTTTTCAAAATTTTAAATTTTTTCAAATTTTCATTTTTTTCAAAATTTTAAATTTTTTTCAAAATTTAAATTTTTTTTCAAAATTTCAAATTTTTTCAAAATTTGATTTAAGAATAAATTTTGTATTCTGAGTGTGGGTGTGTGTGTGTGTGTGAAAAATCAGTTGAAAGTGATTTTTTTCAGATTTTATTGAAAAATCATGGCGCCAGTAAATCAGAATCGCCAACCCTCACCCCCGATATATGAAGAAGCAGAGCAAAATGCAGAAAACGGTAGACGTCGCCGTGACCGATTTACCTTACTCCGTGAGGAGAACTGTTGGGTACCTCGCAGCTTGCTGGACCAGCTACCAAGATCGCAAGCAGCGTTCGTGGTTAGGGAGGCAGTTGCACGATTACGTAGGGGTGAGAGCCCCCCCCATAAATATCCTTATTGCTGGACTTGTCCTCCAGCTACGGGCTACCAATTGTGGGCAATTTATCTTGGCACCCTACTGCAACGACCTGGGGAATCTGGGCACGGTCTTGATCGACCTGGTGAGTATTTTAAGATTTCTACTGCAAAATTTATCGATGTGCCTGTCAAGGGGAGAGGGATTACACTCGCATCCATAGTGTTTTCTCTATTATGTTTTTCTCTTCTCAACGTCAACATCTCCTCATTACAGGCCTAAGCTGCTCCACATGATGCATCTGATCATTGGCTGGATCCAGTCATCATCATTTATTTATCATTTTTATTCATTGCTTTTATTTTTTTCTCACATGATTATCCAAGCAGCGATGGATCATTGCCCACCAGCCGGAAGGGAACTATTGATTAGTGCTTTTTCTGCTCTTGTTCAAAATATAAACCTCATCAAACATGTATTTTTTTCATACTTTTTCTCAAAAATTAAAATTATTTTTTTTTTACAACAGTTTTTTACTTCATTTCTGCATGTTATTCCCTATAATCATTTCGTTTTCAGGGGGGTGAGCCTTTAATTTAAATAGAATATTTTTCAACTCCGTTTTTTTAATATTCATTTTCTTTTATTTTTATATAACTTTTATTTTTTTATATACAAAAGAAGAATGGTATATAGTAATATTGATTATTTCATTATTTTTTTTGGTCAATAATTTTATTCATCACCGTTGATAAGAATGAATTCGCATGGATTGAAGTCACCAGCAAGGAAGCGAAGATAAAGAACACCACGATCTGCATCCATCTTAAGACTCTCATATTCCTTGCTTTTCTCTAGGAGTCTTGACACTAGCCTCTTCGGGAGCCAGACACAGAATTGACCGTTCAACGATACCAGAATTTTGTCTCCAAATTTTTTGATTTTAATAGTGCGAAATTCATCAACTCGATATTGACGATCAACTTCCAGCGCGCTAATCTTCCTCGTTGGTAACTGCTCCACCCGGGCAATCTTATTGATTGCGTCATAGGACATCTTCCGTTTTAAACTACTCATAGTTCACACACACACACACACAAAATCAGTGTATGAAACGAAAAAAAAGGATTTTAACGAATAATTCACTTTTTTGTGTGTTCACACAGATTGAAAAAACGCTCTTATTCTTTCTATTGAGTTTTTGATTTTTTTTCAAGTATCGTTATAGCAATATCCCTCTCTCTTCACAGCACTGGTGGTAGACTGAGGAGCTTTCGAGTCGCGTCATTTTTATACTATTCGCTGACCACATGACCATGTAGCGGGGGGGGGGTAAGTTTAAAATCGATTGAAAACCATGACTTTTTGTTCATCATCATCTGATTTTGGTAATGGAAGTGCTCTTGAATTTGCACTGAATGCAAAAAGCATTATTTTCGGGTTATATTCACAGATGTCATTTGCAAATGATAGATCTTTCAGAGTTAAATTTCCTCCATTAGCGTAGTTGAGCAAAGAGCTGGCGGCCATGCTGAAGAGAGACGAGGGTTGACGCTCCACATGGAGATGATCTATGACTGTTCGAGGATCCCATCTCGTGCAAATTTCATGCGTGCACTGAATTTTGAATCCTTCACCATCTTTTTTCAGGGCCCACTCATATTTCTTACACTGTTGCACATCACTTTCATGTGTATGATGATACTTACAATCATATTGACTCACACATCGTATTTTCTCAGTAATACGTACGTGGTTAATATTAGGAACGCTCTGTTCACCCTGTTTGCGCACGTCACACAGACGCGTCTTCAACAATATTTCAAAAACACCGTACATGATGCTGCCATAACCCGTTCTTCGCAAAGACTAGCCTTAAAGCGTTCACACATTATTTTATAGTCTATAGTCCCATAAAGAGTCGTGTGAGCATACATCAATGCAACCTGAAACTCGTCCAAAGCGATAAGACTCCACCATGATTCTAAGAAATGAGTCAGTGGGAAAAGTAGGAGAAAGACAAGCTGTGAGTTGATACTGCGTCAATGCACCCTGAAACTTACCCGAAGCGATAAGACTCCACCAGGATTCTAAGAAATGAGTCAGTGGGAAAAGTTGGAGAAAGCTGTGAGTTGATACTGCGTCAATGCAACCTGAAACGTTGTCAGAGTGATAAGACTACAGCATGGTTGTAAACATGAGTCACTGGAAAATGTTTGGAGAAACATGAGCTGTGAGTTAATGCGACATGAGATGAGGAACTCTCATCAGAGTGGTATGACTTCATCAATATTCTGAGAAACGAACCAGATAAATATGAAATAATACAGCTAGGAAATGCGACGCTAACCTGAAACGATTCGGAGAAAGCTGCAAGTTGATATTGCGTCAATGCAACCTGAAACGTTGTTGGAGTGATAAGACTTCAGAATGGTTGTAAACATGAGTCATTGGGAAATGTTTGGAGAAACATGAGCCATGAGTTAATGCTACATGATATGGGAAACTCTCATGACAGTGATATGACTTCACCAATGTTCTGAGAAGTGAACCAGATAGATATGAAATAATAATACAGCTAGGAAATGCAACGCTAACTTGAAAAGATGTTTTTTTTACCACAGTGCTGAGCTCTTTATAAAAGCCAACACCGAGACGTCTGTCGTCAGTCTGCATGGGGAGAAGCGTTGGGTATGGACATTGTCTATCGATTGTGACATGCCTTCACAGACTTGAACGTGAATGAACAAGTGAATTACAAGTGCAGGGTTTCAATAGTGTGTGTATAAATGTGCAAAACATTAGATACACAATGGATGTGAACAAGTGTGCGAGAATGTTAGAGATTTTGGAAAATGCATATGCGAATGCTCCTGCTGTGCAGTGTGATGGATGGCCGCAATCCTGCAAAAAGCACATCGAACATTTTCGTAAACTTCTGAAATCACCTGGCATCTTATTTAGTGACAAGAGGCGTTTTGAAACCATGATTGGAACCCTCCACAATTATGATGCAAAATTTCAAAACAAAGGCAGAGTTCACTACGGTGGACGAGTGGGTGCTAAACATCCGGAGGAGGAGGAGGCTCGGATCGTTTGGAAGAATGTGGAATCTGCCTTCCGCGACAGGATTCAAACTGGTGCTGTGATCAACCTAAGCCACAAAGATCTCAAATCCTTTTTGATGGATGCAAGATCTTTAGCCATTAGTCATTTTCGCCATACCCTAGAAAAAAACAGGGAAATATCAAGGCTAATGGAATCCTCGCATGCAAATTCCAAATTTTTGAAAAGTTCTTGAGGAGACGAAATACTTCAACACCAGGAATGAGGTAATTTTGCCCACCACTCACATTGAGGAGTGGTTTGATAAAAATTTAACGGACCGAATACTCGCCAAGGTTGAGGATTTTCAAGAGAAAGATTCCGGTTGGAAATTGAGTAGAATCATGAGTCTAACTGTCAACATGAACAGTTACAAACCTCTTTCGGCAGGATTGTGCACATACATCGAACTCCCAAGACACATCCAATTGAAGCGGGCTGTAGTGAACGTTATGAACAATGACGAGTATTGCTTCCTATGGTCTGTCATTGCCGCTCTTCACCCTGTAGAGTTGCATCCTGAGCGCATCACCTCCTATCCCTGCCCCGTTAAGGCAACTCTACCTAATGGCAGTAAGCTCAACTATTCCCGCCTCAAGTTTCCGATGCAGCTGAAGGATATCTTAAAGTTCGAATTGATGAATGGATTGTCGATCAATGTGTACGAGATTGACAATGATAACGAAATTGCACCCGTATATTTGAGTAAATTCTGGTCAATATGGCCTACGATTCATCTCTTATTGCTTTGTGGTAATGCTCAGTTGCAGCAGCAGCAGCAGCATAATGAACAACCCATTTATCATTTTACATGGATTCGAACTCTATCGCGTCTCGTGAAATCTCAAATTTCAAAGAGAAAAACTGTTATGTATTTTTGTGACCATTGTCTGACACATTTCATCACTCAGGAATCACTTAACAGGCATAAGGGATACTGTTTCACACTCAACAATTGCAGAATGGTACTGCCCCAGGAGGGTGAAAATATCTTGAAATTTAAAAACCATCTGTTCAAGGAGATGGCTCCTTTTGTTATCTATGCTGATCTTGAGTGCATTCTGTCTCCAATTGATGATGATGATGATGATGATGATGGTTTGATGAGTCAAAAACATATTCCTCACAGTGTAGGTTTCTACTTGCACTGTGACTATGATGACTCACGCTCAGAGTTTAAGATGAATCGTGGTCCAAATTGCATTGAATGGTTCGTAGATGAATTATTGCGTATTGCCCGTGAGGTTGATGTGATTTTGAAGACAAAGGTACTGATGCTACCCCTCACCCTTAGCCAAGCCATTGATTTCAAGACTAATCCCAATTGTCATATTTGTGAGAAGCCATTTATAGGTACTGAAACGAGACACCGCGATCATTGTCACTTGACGGGTAAGTATCGCGGTCCAGCTCACCCAGGATGTAATGTCAATTATCAAGACTCTCACATAATACCAGTCGTCTTTCACAATCTCTCAGGCTATGATTCACATTTTTTGGTCAGACCACTTGCTGCGCGACTTTCCAGTGGCATCGATTTACTGCCCATCAACAAAGAAAAGTATATCTCTTTCACGAAGCACGTTGATGGCACAGTTGTGAAACTTAGATTCCTCGATTCTTTTCGCTTTATGGCTAGTAGTTTAGAGAAATTAGCTAGTTACCTCACTGTACAGAACAAGTCCATCACTCAAAAGTACTGTAATGCTGATATGGAGAAATTTCAGCTTTTGGCTAGAAAAGGAATTTCTCCCTATGAGTACGTAGACTCTTGGGAGAAACTAAGCGATCCACAATTACCTCCAATCCACAATTTCTACTCAAAATTGACTGATGAAAGTGTATCTGCTGAGGATTATGCGCATGCGCAAAGAGTCTGGCAAGTGTTTGATATTACATCTGTGGGTGAGTATTCAGACCTCTATTTAACTACAGATGTCCTACTTTTGGCAGACATTTTTCAAAATTTTCGACGTGTTTGCTCCACCGTTTATAAACTCGACCCCCTTCACTATTACACAGCACCAGGACTAGCATTAGATGCTATGCTCAAATGCACTGGTGTCAGTCTTGAGCTATTAACTGATGTTGAAATGCACTTGTTTGTGGAGAAGGGTATTCGAGGCGGTGTAGCGCAGTGCTGCAATCGGTACGCCCGTGCGAATAACAAGTACATGGCGGAAGAATTCGATCCCGCTAAGGAGACCTGCTATCTCATGTACTTTGACGTTAACAACTTGTATGGTGCAGCCATGTCACAGTTCTTACCATTAGGATCATTCAAATGGATTGATCCATCAATTGTCGATGTGCTCACACATCCAGATGACTCAGCAAAAGGATACATCCTTGAGGTGGACTTGGATTATTCCAAGGAACTTTTTGAGTCTCACAAGGATTTACCCCTTTGCCCCGAACATGTTACTCCCCCTAATAAGAAGATCTCAAAACTAATGACAACTTTACTGCCAAAGAAAAATTATGTCATTGACTATAAGAATCTAAAGCAAAGTCTAACTTATGGACTAACATTGACTAAAATTCATCGGGTATTGGAATTTGATCAGGCGCCATGGCTAAAACCATACCTCGACCTCAATACAGACTTGAGAAAGCAATCCACCAACGATTTCGAGAGAAATTTCTTCAAATTGATGAATAATGCGGTCTTTGGTAAAACCATTGAGAATGTGAGGAAGCAAAAAGACGTGAAGTTGGTGACGAAGTGGGAAGGGAGATATGGAGCGAAAGCTCTAATTACTCGACCCAGCTTCCACAGCTGCACCATTTTCAATGATGAGATGGTGATTATCCAATTGGATCGTACGAAGAGATTTTTCAACAAACCCATTTACATTGGTTTCTCAATTTTGGACATTTCAAAAACATTCATCTATGATTTTCATTATGAGTATATTGAGGAAGTTTTCGGAGATCAAGCTAAGCTTATGTATACAGATACTGATAGTCTCCTATATGAGTTTAGAGTGCCCGACATTTATGAATGTATGAAACGTGATATTGATAAGTTTGACACGTCCGATTACCCAGCGGACAATGTTTATGAAATGCCGCTTGTGAATAAGAAAGTGCTCGGACTGATGAAGGATGAATGTAATGGGCGGGTTATGAGCGAGTTTATAGGCTTAAGAGCAAAATCATATGCATTCAAAACCCATGGGGATGAGAGAGTGAAGATGTGTGCCAAAGGAGTGAAACGGTCTGCTGTCAAAACAATAACCTTTGATGATTATAAAAACTGTTTGATGAACTACGAGGTTTCGTTCAAAGACCAGTATTTGATTAAGAGCAATAAGCATGATGTGTATACAGTGAAACAACGGAAATTATCTTTAAGTTGGAATGATGATAAGAGAGTGCTCTCTGTAAATTCAACCGACACTGTACCTTATGGCTATTGTTAATAAACAACTCATTATTAAGGAAAAACAATTATTTGATTTATTTGCCTCTAACATAAATCACAATTCATTTTTATTAATCCAACTGTTATGAGTATTGTTGAAGCCTAACCACTTAACAAAGACTTTGTTTCCGGAACGCTTGAGCACCTTCTCCATGAGATAAACGTCGGGATACTTGACTCTGGTAAGTTCCTCTTGGTAGAAGCCACCTTTGATAGGACTACCCTCATAATCGGAGAGTCGATACGTCACGGGTTCGGTATTCTGCACTTCAGTTACAGTGAATATTTCTGTGCCCAATTGGGTGTGTACCCTTTCTCGAACACATTCTTGTACTTACTAATGCGCACTTTATCTCTAACTCTGAACGTGATTCTTCTGTTTGTGTGATTGGTCCCGAATCTCCCGTAGACATGTTGGAGGAGGTACTGCTCCTGATCAGCAGTGACATTTTTCGGTTTCATGCGAATTGTGCGATGTCTGGTGGCATTGTATGACTGCATAAGTTTCTCGATAATGGGAATCCACTTATAGGTTCCTTGCAGACTGAATTGTTTCCACATTTTGTCTTTGAGTGTACGATTGAAACGTTAGCAGATGGATGCCTTGAGATTACTGAATGTTGAGTACATGTTGATACCGTGATGCTTCATGAGATATTGAAATTCTCTGTTGTAGAATTCTTTGCCCTGATCCACATGCAGATTTTGAGGTATACGGCCTTGCTCTAATATGGATTCCATGGCTTTCGTCACATCTTTGCCATTTTTTGTCTTGGTGGGTACAGCCCATGCATACTTGGAAAAAATATCAATGACGGTCAACAGGTATTTATAGCCTTTATTCATGCGGGCATAGGCTCCCATTTCCACAAGATCGGCCTGCCAAGTGTCATCCACGCTGCGCATCTCCACCCGACGTCGTGGATAGTTCCGTCGAGCAGGTCTATGAAGCTCTTCCACCACCGCTACCCTCTCCTTGCTCATTTTTTTCCAGTGCAACCAAACGAGTATCCAAATTAAAAATCATCTGAGCATTGCGCAAGGCCAAATCGTTATTTATATTCTTTTGAAGAATGGTGAATTGTTCCAATATTAATCGGTGCAGGCTTTCTAGCATGAATTTAATGTCAAACCCACTGTTGAGTGTTGTTGATAGTTCGAGATCAAGTTGATGAATGAAATTTGCTGCAAATATTCTTGTACATCCTCTTCATGTATACTATGCTCCTTCATCATATTCGAAAAATTCTTCTCAAAGGTCTGAATAATGTTCTGAATATCTTCAATCCTGTTGCCCAGCGACGCTGTCACAGTGTACATAACACAAATTTCCTCTTTGACAACATTTCGTATCATTCCAGAAGATACAGCGTCAGCATCATCCATAGCTATGCCGAGATTGGTGAGTCTCCGATTATCCATATCATAGTGTCCATCAACAGTCACTTTGAAGCCTTCACCAGGAGGACCACGTACACTGCTGCTAACAAAACTCTTGGCATGATCCAGGGAACGTCCGAACAAGTCGACACTCATCGTGCAAATGATCCTTCACTACTGCCATTGTAGTCTAATAAATGATACAAGCCTCACGCAACTCTTCCACTATAGACATGATTTCATTGGTGTGACTGAGATTTCCCGCTGATTGTGATGCCATGAGCAGTCTCAACCGATCGACAAGTTCATTTGGATCATCCCAGTAGACGTAATCCATTGGTGCGTTCGATACGAGCATATTGCGTGGAAGAGCCATGCCTAGCTTCTCAGGTGTGATCAGATTTCTAATGATTGTCTGATATTTCATGCTACTGCTTGTTCGAACGGGTCTATTGGTCTGATAGTAAGCGCGATGTGCATTGGTGCTGAGAATAATTTTTCCATAGGTATTTTTATCAGTCTTCGTGACGAGAGTTAAGTTCGGCGTTTTTTTGAATACTAATTCAAGCAGCCCAGGAGTCAGTGGGTACGTGTCATTCTTTACAGTCATGAAATTCGCATCGAAGCTCACTATGGAATCACCAATTTTCAGACCCTCCTTCAAGTTGCGTATACCAAACTCCTTATCGAAATCCTGAGCTTCACGCTCCGTATTAAGCCGACTGAGATATCTCTGAAGAAGGTGTTGCGAGCTTAGAGGAGATTCCACCTTAATGGATGCAATACGCTCCTTTTCACTTAGGACTTTGATTGGGGAGATTTTTTTGCTTTCCCGTATAGATGTAGTGGCCATTGTTGGTTCATCGATGAGCACTTTAATTGGGGAGATTTTTTTTCTTTCCCGTATAGGTGTACTGACCATTGTTGGTTCATCGAATGACTCATCTCCAATAGCAGTGTCAAAGTCATGAGTCTGTAGCATGGAGGGGGCCTCTTTTTTCTCATGCTTCACTTTAGGCACTTTCACTGGCTGAATCCCCACCAGCTTCTCAAGAGGAGCTACCATTGGCCTCAACAATTCACTCATTTTCTCTTAAGTGCCCTCTCTCCCTGATTTCAGCAGTTTATGCTTGCGACGAATAGCATTACTTAAGATGCAAAACATTCGTCTCCTCCTCGAAAATCTTGCGCTGCATGTTGATACTTGGGGGCTCACTCAATAACTGGTATCCACATCCTTAGATTGAGTGTATTTATCGCCTCTGGAAAGAGTGGAACCCTTTGCGATAACGACCCTCCTGTAACTCACTATCCTTATCGATTACCACAAAACTGTGCTTGCCCTCTATCCAACACTTGGCACATAAGTTCTTGAATTCTTCAAAAGACATATCACTGTTCACATGATCCTGATAGATGTGTTTCAAATTCCTATCATCTTGACGAACGAGAATGAGCAGATTGGCATTGTCACGCACTAGGTGTTTAGGGACATGTGCATAAGTCTGACAGAGGTAGAAACTATCTACGTCCTTGTGTCGTCCCATGCAAAAGAATGCTCGCATATTATCTTGCTTTTCACATGCTACATCGTCGAAGATCATGATAGAGTTTGACCGAGCGTCCTCTGGTAGAATTACGTCCTCATGCTCACTGAATGAATAATATCCCACACCTTTGATGGGGGCCAGTATTTTTCGCAGCAATTCATACTTGGGCTGATGGAGTGATTTTGAGTAGACGTAAATGTTTTCAAAACGTAGACCATTGGGGTGGACGATCAGCCCGAGTAGAGCATTCGTTTTACCACAATTGGAGGGACCGCAGATAACTGCACGCACACTGTTGGGTAACAGAGCACCATGACGTTTCTTCTCCCCTCTCTGAGTTGTAAGCTCATCAAAATTACCTATTGGAAGCTTTGTCCTCTGTTCTGTAAACTTCATGATTACTGACTGACTGAACCACTATAAAGATCCACTATTTATAGTGCTCGATGCATGTTAAATTATAAGGGGGTAGTGCTCACGTGCATCAATCAGGCTAACTAACCAAGTACTTCCTCCCCAAACGGTTTCGATAAAGCCAGAGTTCTATAAAGGAGGTGTATTCATTGCCTCAGTCATCAGTTGTCATCTGGCCATGAGTGGATGTCAACGTACGAGAGGTCGTGGACTAGTGAATAGGCTCATCAATAAGCTTCCCGTGGAATTACATCTACCGGGCTATAACTATTGTGGCCCTGGTACAAAACTGAAGGAGAGATTGGCTCGCGGCGATCCCGGCATTAATCTCCTAGACAGAGCTTGCAAGGAGCACGACATAACCTACTCAGAAAATCGAGAAAACCTCTCTGCACGTCACGCTGCTGATAAAATCCTCACGGAGAAAGCTTGGAAACGGGTCTTCGCAAAGGACGCTGGTATTGCAGAAAAAGCAGCAGCTTGGGGCATCGCTAATACCATGAAGGTGAAAACCTCCCTCGGTATGGGGCTTAAAAGTCATCCAAAGAGAAAGGGGAGGAAGAAGACGGGGCGCAAACGTCGTGGAGGTGGGCATGAGAAGAGAGTGGTATTGAAACGCATCATCGACGCTGCCAAGTCTGCAATGCAACCAGGAGAAAATGCTATTAAAAGCACGCTGAAAGGTGCACGCACAGCGGTTTGGATGGGTGATGGTAGGAGACGTGTACGACTACCTCGTATTCTACCAGTGCCATCTAAAATTGGTGGGCTGCTGGCCTTCCTCATTCCTCTTTTCGCAGGTTTGAGTGCAACCGGAGCATTAGCAGGGGGCGCTGCGGGTATCGCAAAGCCATCAACGACTCGAATGCAGCAAAAAAAGCTCTTGCAGAGAGTACACGCCACAATAAAAGCATGGGAGCTATTGCCTTGGGCAAAGGACTCTACTTGAAACCTTACAAGAAGGGTTTGGGTCTCCACTTGACAGATTACGGTAACGGTCCTAGCTTAAGTGCTCAGAACATTAATAAGAAAAAAAACGTGTAACGCTACCACACCGAGCCCTCACTGATGCCGATCTCGTGAAGTACGCCAAAATCTTGAAGATTCCATACTTTCGTGGTGTATACATGAGAGATGAGATGCCCTCAAGGGGTCCCCGCGAATACGAGTCGGCAATCATCAATCTTGATGAGAAGGATGGGCCGAGAACACACTGGGTCGCCTACCGAAAGCATAAAAACAAAATTCTCTACTTTGATAGTTTCGGTAATCTCCGCCCACCACAAGATTTAATGAACTACTTCGGTGTTGGTAGCGTTGTTCAGTACAATCATCATCGATATCAGGATTATGACACAGTAGTATGTGGTCATCTGTGTCTGAAATTCCTCCAGGGCGACAAAGTTTTTTCCCTATAAAGTCTCATTGAATTGCTGCGGCTACATCAGTTGAGTTTTCTCCAACGACAATGAGTGACGAATCGCTCACTTTGACCCTGACGGGCACCTCCTCAGTGCTGGAGAGCCACTACTTCCCTCCCATTGAATTATCACCACTCAAGAGCTACACGCTGGGACTAGCGCAGTTGCTCACCTTCAATTCCATTCCCAACATCGACACGGGTAACAATAAATTCTATGTGGGTGATAGAGTAATTCACCTACCCACGGGAAGCTATGAAATCACAGATATTCAGACATACTTGGTTCAGAAGCTGAATGAGCATGACATAGCCATTAGCCTCAAGCCCAACAATAACACGCTCCAGAGCATGATCAAGTATAGTGAGCCTGTGAATTTTGAAAAGGAAAACTCAACTGGCTCACTGTTAGGATTCACACGAAGAATCCTTCCGGCGCATATAACACACCAATCAGATTCTCCCGTGCGCATCCTCAAAATTAATTCCCTGCGCGTCGAGTGCAACATCACCGCTGGGGCATACAACAATACTGAACGAGTCCACACTATACATGAATTTTTCCCATCAGTTCCACCAGGATATAAGATTGTGGAAGTACCATCGAGCATCATTTACCTTCCTATCACCGTACAGGCAATAGATCATCTCCAAGTGAGACTTGTCGATCAGGATGGTCAATTGGTAAATTTTAGAGGTGAAGTGATTACAATACGCTTGCATATCAAGTCTTAATGGGTATTGTTTTCAATACCAAGTCCGGTGGGCGGTATAAAAGTGAGTCATCATTGCCAGGTCAAAGCAGTCGGCGAAAACCCCTCAAACCATTGACATTGCAGAACATCAAATTTCTGAAGAGCTTGGGACTCAAAGTACAAAAAAAGAAGAAGACGTTGAGGGAGAGAGTGTGGGGTTTTTTCTGTCGCTGTGTCATCACCTACAAAGACAAAAAAACAAAACATGGCGGCGGACATCCTAAAAGTTGAGAAACTCATTATGTTTGATGAATCCATTGCTCACTATGAGATTCATACACATCAGCCTTTTGCTTCTGCGACTTTCAATAACAATGATGAAATCCGCATAGCCGTCCAGCATCAAGATTTGTGTTTACTACTCTGTAAGAGTTCGCTGCATGTACACGGACGTTTGACTAAAGACAATGGAGCAGCTGTCACCCACACGAGACTGGTGAACTGTGCTATCCTCCATATGTTCGAGGAGGTGCGCTATGAACTGAACGCCATTGTAATTGACAGAAGTAAAAATGTGGGTCTCACTACCCTAATGAAGAATTATATCTCGCAAACACCAAGTCAAGCTGCTCCCATGGAAAATGCAGGCTGGATACTCAACGACAATGAATCAACGATTGTCGATGCCGAGGGATATTTTGATATCTCCATACCACTGAGTATGCTGTTGGGTTTTGCTGAGGACTATGAAAGAATCATCGTTAATGCGAAACATGAGCTGATCCTTACACGAGGAAACACTGATGTGAATGCAATTGTACAAAATCCATCGGTTGGCACTGCACCCGAAGTCATCAAGCTGTCCTTCGTGAAAGTCCAGTGGATGATTCCCTACATCAAGGTTGCCGATTCTAGGAAAATCTCATTGCTAAAGCACATTGCCAAGGATGCAGCAATTCCCATCAGTTTCCGCACTTGGGAGACTTATGAGTATCCCCTGCTGCCAGCCACTTCAAAACATGTCTGGGTGGTGAAGTGCTCAACGCAACTGGAGAAACCGCGCTACGTCATTCTCGGCTTCCAGACCAATCGCAAGAATCAAGCCACCAGAAATGCCAGTCGATTTGATCATCGCAATGTACGCGATGTGAAACTCTTTCTCAACTCACAGAGTTACCCTTATGGGAATCTCAATCTTGATATCGCGCACAATCAGTATGCTGTGCTCTACGACATGTACACCAATTTTCAAAGCTCATACTACGCTAAAGAGGCCGAGCCACTTCTTAGCAAATCGAATTTTTTGAACTACGCACCACTCATCGTGATTGACTGCTCCAAGCAAAACGAATACTTGAAATCCGGACCAGTGGATATTCGTCTGGAATTTGAATGTCATCAGAATTTGCCCGCTCAAACAGCAGCGTACTGTTTGATATTGCATGATCGCATCGTTGAGTACCATCCAATCAGTGGAACAGTGAAAAACTTATCCTAGTTGTTCAGCCATATCAATTGAGTCAATGTAATACCATTTTATTGTGAATAAAAGACTTTATTTTTCTTTTACATATATGTGTATGATTATTATTACATAGAAGATAAAAAAAAACCTTACAAACATCATTTTTTTTTTATTCATCATTTTTCCTGTATGGATGTCCTTGGTGTGTTCGCTGATATCTTTGTCCCTGACGCTTCTGCACTGGAAAGGGCTCAGCAGAAGTACTGGTTGAAGGTTCTCCCTGACCACTACGTGTAGCAGAAGGGACATCGTCTTTGTTGTTCTCTTTGTCCTGCTCACTCCTTTCTGCTGTTGTCAACTGGAGCAATTGACGTTGCTTCTGAATCGCTTTCAAGTTTTCCCGCAAATCGAGGAAGTCATGGAGCAAACCCCATGCACTTTCTGGTGCATCATAGCCATAGTGATTGATGACAATCTCCTCGTAAGTAGTAGTGTATGGTGACCACATTACGAGAAATTCCTCATCCTCAATGGCACTGTCATAAACAGTGAATATCTGCAGCAGTTCT
Source organism: Asobara japonica (assembly GCA_026005395.1). Classification (NCBI taxonomy): domain Eukaryota; kingdom Metazoa; phylum Arthropoda; class Insecta; order Hymenoptera; family Braconidae; genus Asobara; species Asobara japonica. Next base: position 178,097 of record BQMI01000225.1, read on the forward strand.
AAATTCTCAGACAGCTCCAGAAAATTCAGAAGACTGTCACGAGCTTTTTGTGGTGGATGGTAGCCATAATGCTTCACCAGAATATCTTCATACTCCACCGCAAATGGTGGACGCCCGCACAAACACCTCACTTCATCAGGACTCAACGACTCCATGGTGCAGACTAAAGTCTCGGTGAGAACAGTGACAACTCCAATCCCCCCCCCCCCTCTATCACTCGATTGCTCACAGGAAACGTTCAGCCTGCTGCATTTTGATATCCCAATGGGATTGCAGCAGAATATATTGCTTGTTGGAATTTTCACCGCGCCGCAACACACGATATTGCTTCACAATTGTGAAATTGTCTATCAGGTGAATTATATCACGGTAAAAGGTGATTGCGTGGTCGGGGGGATCAACACTGCCACCATAACGTCTCTCAATAACACCAAAATCATAGCACTCCCAGGGTTTTCGATGACAGGTCTCGTAGCGTTTTATGAGCTCATGATCCCCATAGGTTTCAATAATGTTATGCACTAATCCCCAACCATCAGTGGTATCCTGCCCGAAATATTTCCTAATAACAGTGGTACAGTCGTATTCATGTGGTGGTACACTACGAAAAAATCTCAATTCGTTCAGCCGCAATGGTTCCATGAAGATGACTGCGTCTTAAAACAATGAAGCATGCATAATGTACGACCATCGCGCATGCGCAAGCGAAGAAAGGGGGTGGGCTACAACTATAATTGCATGTAGGGAGGGGTGTAGCCTTGAAACAATTCCGGGAAATTGTTTCTCAATACTGCCCATAACTAATGACGTAGTCCGTTATGCCTATACATAAAATTCATGACATCTCCTCCATCGAATTCAGTCACTCTCGAAAGAGTGCAGTGATCAGATGGATGCCATAGTGGATGTGCAGGGACTATGCGGTTATGAGAACATTTTCATTGTGCAGGAAGTGGCAATTGGCTACATAAATGATTCCGATAGCATTAATTGTATGCTCTTTAAACCACCGTACTCGGGTCGGGAATTACCCCGCCAAATACAGGGCACAAATGCTTGGCTCATCAGTAACCATCATGGAATCACCTGGAATGCTGGTCAAATATCCTACTCCGACATTCATCGAGTGCTTCAAAGGGAATTGCCCAGGAAAACCATAGGTACTGTGTACGTGAAGGGTTTGCAGAAGCAACAGTGGCTTCAAAAGATGCTCGGCACTGATCGATCAGTGGTGAACTTGGAGGATTTGCAGTGCCCAAAGTTGTCGATGCTCGAGACTCCCAAATGTTCCAATCACCTGGCAAAATGTGAATCATCGCCATACGTTTGTGCTGTTGATAATGTAAGACTTTTGAAACGCTGGTACATGAAGAAGAACTATGTGCGCCCCCCTCCTAAACAATGTGAAAAAAAAGTTGGTTGAGATTTCTTTCCTACCCTCAAAAAAAAAAAAATCATCCTCATAAGGACATTGCGCACACGGGGATTGTTCTCATTTACTATTCAACAGTTGAGCGAATCGGATGAAAGATGGATAAACGTTCTCAAAATACGAAATCAAATGAGAGCCACTGGCATCAGGAGCAGCAGCAGAAACGTACTCAGGAGAAATTTGAGAAATCTAAGACCCTGGAAGGCAGCAAGCCTTATAATAAAGAGGCCGGTCCAGGAAAATATGGTGCTATTGGCGCTGAACGTTATCAAAAATGAGTACTGTCAACATTTCTAAAAACATAAAAAGAAAACCTTTGCAGAAAAGCATTGTGAAATTTTATTGTAAACAAATTTGGGAAATATATGAGATATTCTTTATAATTTTTCCTGTGCATTCATATCACTTTGACCCCACCTCAAATGTAATCATCAGTCGGACATGTATCCCACTGTATTACCGACCGCGGAAAACGTCACCACCTCCAATTCAGCTACTCATCAGTCGGCTATGCAGCATACGCATATATCCCGCTAAATTACTGGCAGCGGAAAACGTAGCCACCTGTAAATCAGCTACCCATCAGTCGGTTATGCAGCGCACTGCATTACCCCCCCCCCCTTACCAACCGCGCACGGGCTGCACAGAAGAGCTGCGCAGAAACGCATTTGGAGTTGAACCCCTCTTGCCTAACTACTCCGACCGATCCAGGAACTTCCGTGTGTGCTATCGACGGTACCCATAAAATGAGACCGCCCGGCCGAGCGGGAACCTAACCCGACGCAGGGAGGGGGGGTCGGGTTCCATCATAGGCGCCGGCCATCGTAGCACAGGGGTTTCTGGAGGTTTACCCTGTGTTTAGAACTACGATAGCCTAAAAATGACGGCCGCTACCGGGGGCGTACAAATGAGAGGGACGGAGGAAAAAAAAAGAAAAAAACACACACACACATACACATTTAGTATGGTAAATGCCCGCATGGTGAAAGTGACGGGGCTTTTGATGTAGTGGGTAGTGTGTACCTCCTACTCTAAAGGTTCTGCGTTCCGATCCCTGCCCACGGCAAATATTTTTTCTAAAAAATATTTTTTCACGGACTCCGACCGATAGCAGACACATTCCGTGTGTGCTATCGGCGGTATCCATGAAATGAGACCCGAAATCGAGACCGAACGCGACCCGTCGCATGGGGGGAGGGGAGGGAGCGTTCCATCGTAACATGAAATGTGGAGATCAGGTGAAATTGCCAATTTCGATTTTCGAACCCATTACAATAACTTCCCTAAAGATCGGGAAGTTAAAAAAAAACACACACACACAAAACCCCTATTGAAAACGTACCAGGATGATCTAAAACGTCGGGAAAAGTTCATTTTTGACACTTTTGATTATCGGGGTCATTACAATAACTCCCCTATCGGGAAGTAATAATCATGCACATTTTGTATTGTTCGAATTATATTTTGCAATATGTTATAAATTCTTCAAACATTTCATTCTTGCATAAAAGAAGGATCAAAATTCTTTACAAAACAGTCAATAATCTTGTATCAAGTATCAACAAATTTGTTATTGTTCCCTAATTTTGGAGTACTTTCTATACTCCATTCATTTCTATTCATTTTTGTCAGCTGGCTCACCGCACTTTTGCAGTTAGTAGAGCCGAAAATGGGTCTGATTTTATCCGTTGATACGCCCCTAATTTTATTCACGTATTTTCTGTGAATTCCTGATAAATTTACTGATAACTTCAGCGGCAAATTGATACGAGTTTTTTATCGGAAAACTAGTGAATATATTTCCTATAGCATGCCATTGCCAATTTTTTTATAGACGGATAATAATATTCGTTATTTTGCGGAAAATAAGCTTTTAATTTTATCGTCACCTTTACGGACAACCGCTTGCGTACATTACCGATTACATTTTCCGGCAAATTTGGAGCTAATTTTGCTGATAACTTGACGTGTTATCATCAAATGGATTCCGATTTTGTGCCGTCAAACTGTCGGAAAATTATTGTCAATTTTTCTACAAGAAGAAATGATAATTTGCTGCAAAATTTCAGTGGAGCGGATGATTTTGCTATCTGGGTATATCAATGACCTTGAAAGTCTGCATGAAGTGCAACATCTCCATAAACTGACAATAAGCAATTGTGTACTTTCTGAACAGAACACATTTGTTCTTGAGACTGGGTATGGATTTCAGCGCGATCATCTCGTTACACTGTTGCATCAAGCGACAAGTCTGAAAAGCTTGAAGCTAAACTGTAAGAATTCACAAATTTATTACGCCTTGAGTGGTCGCGCCTGCTCGCCGAACATACTTAAGTGAACAACTGAGCTCCGCCAGGAGAGGGTCTACTCAAGGGTCAATTTACAAAAATGATATTGCACAAAATCAATACAAAACAAATCTATCCCGCCCCAAATTAATAACATTATATTGTTAATTAATCCCCAGCATGACATGAACGTAATTGTGACATTCAAAAAAAGTTGACGCATTTAAAGAAAAAATATTTAAACAATCCAGAAGACGATAAAAATTATACAAACTAGGAAAATCGAATGAAAAAAGTGCTATCAAAATGTTGGGAAAATTAAAGAATAGACGAATGTAAAGATTTGCACATTTGTGGACGTCCGCATGAAAAGGGACCACATTGCGGGTTTTGGCTTATGCCCACTTCGATAATATTCCTGAAATTCTGCATATTTTGAGCCCAACATATCTAAGAAACAGAAGAAATTGAAAAATGTTAATACGTCTCACGTAATAATTACTATTTGTCTACTGATGTCAGCTGCACTGTTAGAATCGTTGACATTTGATACCAGGTTTCTTACATATTCATTCACCAATCAACTCAGCGACACCTGCACCTATCCACCCATACACCATTCTACGAGTACATCAATAGATGGACAGATGAATAGATAGTTGAGTGGGTGGGTAGAAGAGTAGACGGATGAATGAGTGAATAGGGTAATGGGTCGACGGGTCCATACAAACAATGAAAAGAGTGCAGTTGATATGAGTAGACAAATAGTCATTATTACTAATCAAAGCTAGTGTGAGGCACCGGAATAATTATAGTGGTGCATAGTATTATTACCCTTCCCTTGATGCTCAAGGCTCATTTCTTAGTTGAGTCTACCCATGGTTAGCTACATATTTAACTTTCGGGTTAAGACTTTTGATTTATTGAAGTGAAATCCCCGCGAATCGGAAATTTTAACCAGAAAGTTAACTATAAATTCTTGGAAATTGGGAAAATTCAAAGAATTTCAAAAAATCCCAACTTGGAAGGGACACAATCTCAGTATTTGAATTTAATTTAAATATTATCTGCTTCACCTCTAGCGCGGGGACTTAGTGCAAAATGCATGACAGCTCTCGCCAACAGTGCAAATTTAGAAGAACTCCGCCTGTCCTCACTGGCGCTTCCAGAAAGGGCGCAATATTTACGAAGCCTGAGAAATTTAAAGCTTTTGGAAACGACAGAAGTGTGGAACTTGGTGGAGAGTGACATTCTTGCACTGGTGGAAAATAACAAAAATTTATGGTTTCTATCAGTGTACGAATTGAGATCCAAGCGGTCATTACTGAGAAGCATAAATACAGTGCTTCTAGAAGATCCCATGGGACGTCCTCCACTTACCTACGAATTGTCGGAACGACTTGAGCGCTGGATCCGATCAATTGCAGTATCTGATTTACTGCACATTGATTATATCCCCTAAACATATAAGCATTTTTTAAATGACTAATTTATGTCATGTAGACGTCTATCAACAAACAATAAAATAATACAAAAAGGAACAAAATATTTCATCAGTTTTTTTTAAGAATGTGAAGAAAAATCCCAAAAAAAATTAATTTTGATTGCAAAAGATACGCCCCTTGAAAGTTTGCAGGTTGCAAAAAACAGTAATTGTTTAAAATTGAATATATCGGAAAATATGCATTTTAGGGTAAAAATGCAAAAACAATTTTATGTTGGGAAAGGTTCAATTTACATGAAAAGAATTTTTTTAGTGTGAAAAAGTAACTTTTATGTAATTCCTTATAAACACTGTAATTTGTTTAAGCAGCGCGGCAAGCCGGGCGCGATGCGAAACTCGTGCAAAAAATATATGTTGTGTAACGTACTTTTTGAAACATGCTCTAATTTTTATAGAAACTGTCTCTTCATAGGTTAACAATTATGATTTTTTTAATAAGCAAAGTCTGGACATCCCGTGACGAGGGTTTCCCCCACCACATTTGTTAACTCGTTCAATATGCAATTTAAAGGAAATAGTTTTTTGTTGGGACGATTGACGGATTCGGAAATTATAACTAAACTATCATGCTTTAGTCCTGCAATATCCCGCTAATAAACAATAATTGGATGGACCCTGGCTTCATCCTTCGTCTAATGAAAGTTGGCGAAGAGATTATCTTGCGGGCTAGGCTCTACAATGCAAAGACTTTGTGGAGCACGAAAATTCCATTCTATTCTCCTAATTCCAGTCCAGTCTTTGTTTATAAAAATTACTGAAATATTAAGTTTATTTGATTATAAATATTCACGCTGATTTGATTTTTACGGAAATTCGCTATTTTCTTATTTAAACTTTCAGAAGGAATAACATAAACCCAAAAATTAACAGTAAAACGTACATCGCATTCAAAGCGTTATATCAACTCAACTTTGAAAAATCATTAAAAAATCCCCTTAATAGATTCAATGATGACTTTTTTTCAAAATGATCAAAAAATATAGTAGAATACGTGATCCAAATTTCATCAAAATCAAGAATGGGGTTTTTGCGATATTTGCTTTTGTTTATAATTACTGCTTAAGTCTTCATTTGAAAAAAAAACAACAAAATACGTATCTTTTTTTTCACCTTACGAATAGTTATGCGCAGTTTCAGCCAAACCCAAAAAAAGTTGGTTCCAGGTCCGACGATTTCACCTGGAATGCCCCATATATAGTTGACAACTTGTGCACGTTTAGATAACACTTATTACTTTTATGTATTGCATTACTTACAAATAGAAACATTAGATTAGATCATTAGATCATTGAAACATTTATTTATCAAAATATTCGAGTTTATTCGTCATTTATAGGAATTAATATTTACCAATTCAATGACAGTCCAAATCATGTACATTAATTCAAATTCGCGTGCTCAGTTGCATTCTCGACTTACAATTATGCGAGTTTTGTTTTATATGAACCTCATAGCGCCATCTTTGAAAGCCCTCAAAATGCGCCCAGTAAGTCACTGATAATTGTGTGAAAATATTCCTTCTATACCGATCAACGTTACACCCCAAGTTATCAACGACGCACAAGCTCAAAAGTGCGTGCCCAGTCGAGCGGCCGCCAATCCTGCTGACGGGCGATCTAGGGAATTTTTTATTTTCAGTTTTTATATGTAGTCGAGACGGGAAAATGGACCCATGCCGTAGCACATGTCCCCGATTCTAACCAAAAAAATTTCTCCCGCTTCTTCTCCAACGCACTACCCAAAGCCATCAACATTGATGATACAATTCCCAAAAGTTCCCCACAACACCTTAAAAAATGTCAGACGAGGAGGGCCACAAAATCAAGCGTAAGAAGTCCGCCAAGCGTCAGTTAATTTCGGCCGATGAGCCGGTGGCTAAAAAATCCGCGAAAAAGTCCAAACAAAATTCGCTCTCCGAGGAAGGTGTAAAAGTCTTAAATGGCTCAAAAGATTTTCCCACCTGGCTGGAGATGACAGACTCTGAAGATGAGTTTCAATCCAGCCCCATAAGGAAGGTAAAAACTGATGTGGACACAAACACGGAAGAGACCGAGATGAGCCCAAAGAAATCTCCCAAGAAAAAAAAGAAGAGACAAAGTGAAAAATTGACAACAGCTGATCGAGAAGACATCGAGGTGAAGTACGATGAGCCGACCCCTAAAAAGTCGAAAAAGGGGAAAAAGCACGTGACGTCACTGCGAAACATACCTACAAACGGTGACATTGATGCTCAAGTTCCAGATTCAGAAGAGGACAACGTGTTTCAAAAAAGCCCAAAAGTGCAATTGTCACAGAAGAAATCGTCGAAATCGCCTAAAAATGTGTTTGCTGAACACGAAGATCTTGACAGTGTTGATGAACAATCTGACTTTGTTCAGCTTAAAGAAGAGAGTTCTGCATCTCCCGAGCCAGAACCAACACAGAGTCCTGATAAAAAACCTTCACCAGCAGAATTCTCTGTGGTCCCAACTGAAGCCGCAGAATTGCCAGACTCCCACGTGGCCGTTAAGGAGGAGCCTACAAAACGTGTCAAAAAAATTACCAAAGTTCCTCTCAAGGAGCAAGTGACTTCCGGGGTACATTATAAAGTGAAAAAAGTGCACGAGAAGATATGTAAAAATTGCAGTGAGCCTGTTAAAGTGAAAAGCAAAACTTCGCTGAGGGACATGGGTACGCAGACAGCTGATTCAGCTTTAATGAATAGCGTGAAGACCAGGAGACTTGGCACTTCACCTCGAGTGAAAACAGCACTTACTGTTGCGGTTTGTAAAGTTTTCTGTGAAATTTAGTTTTTTTTTTGTTTTTGTTTTTGTTTTTGTTTTTTTTGTTTTGTTTTTTTTTTTGAGGGGTCATTTGAGTTTGAGAGTGGTACAAAAAAATCTGGCGATTTTTCTGAGGTTCTACCATGAAAAAAAGTACTCTCAAATTTTTTCAGATTTTTTTTTTGTTTTTCTAAATTCTAAAATTTTCTTATTAATTTTTCCACAGGATAACGACAGAATAATGCTTGGGAAACGGAAAGGCAAGGAAGACGCTCTTCACGGTTCAAGCACTAATCAGGAATTGACTGAAGAGCAGATTGAATACCTACGAACATTGACAGTTTGCCTGAAGTACCAAGTGCTCCCACAACATGATATTGAAACTACAGCAGGCTGTCGAGCCCTTACACCAACTGAAAAAGTCCAGTTTGAGACTTACGCACCACTTAGGTCTGGATCCTGGCTAGTGCACGAAGATGAGATAATTTTGAAGAACTGGAAGAAGTTTTGTAAGAGACATGACTGGGATGAAAAGCTCACCCAGGCGTTCAGTGGGTGGAGGCATAAGGGACAGTATTACATGCCCAAATTCGAAGACAGAAAGAAGTTCTTGCAGTTCCTCGCTCATGGACTGCCCCAGCGGGCTCTATCCAGTGTTCACATGAGGTTCAAGACGCTATTTGGAAAAGTCAGAACCGATAGGTAATTCTTGTGCGAATTTACAAACATTTTAACGAATTCAAAAGCTTGAAAAATAAGAAAAAACACGTGTTTAAAAATTTTACAAGCTTTAGAAATAACAAAAAAAAGTAGAAACAATTTTTTAACATAATTCGAAAGAACAGTATCAAGGACTTAAAAATTTGGGAAAATTGGAAAAATTTGGAAGGATAACAAACTCATGTCAAAATAAATTGAGAACAAAAAAAAGTGAGGCGTCATGGGACACCTGGTAGATGTGGAACGGAAACACTAATTTTGATCTAAATTGATGCAAAATTTTTGACGATTTCTCGAGAATTATTGGCAATTTTCAAATGCTCAGTTCTTTAAAATGTTTGACAGATTTTTTCAAAATTTTACAACACTCTCCCAAATTTTTACAATAAATTTCAAATTCTCCTAACTTTTTCAAAAAATTTCCAATTTTTTTCAAAATTGTTCCGATTTTTTTCTCAATTTTTCCACAGTTTTTCAAAAAATTTAGAAATCTTTTCCAATTTTGTTCAAACTTTTTCCACCTTTTTTATTAATTCTTTCAATTTTTTTCCGGACTTTTTCCAAATTTTGTCAAATTTTTGAGAAATTGTTTCAAAAATTTTATAATGTGTTAAAAGAATTTCCAAATCTTTTCGAAAATTTTTGACAAGCTGCACCGCATCTTGATATGTACATACCAGATTTTTAGTAAAATCTGTTCAATTAGAAAAAAATTTCAATTTTTTTCACAATTCTTCTGAATTCTTACAAAACTTTTCCAATTTTGTTGTAAATTTCTCTGTAAATTGGCTGTAAATTTCTGACCATTTTCCCAAAATGAGTCAAATATTTTGTGAATTTTTTTCAAAATTATTCCAAAATTTTTCCAAATTTTGTCAAATTTTTGAGAATTTATTTTAAAAAGGTTCTAATTTGTTAAAAAAAATTGCAATTCTTTTCAAAATTCTTTGAACCGCTGTGGCGTATCTTGATATGTACATACAACTTGTGCGCATCGCCTCTGCGTCGATGGCAAAGAGTGGGCGATGCTTAAGCAGTGAAGTATATCTATATATATTTGTCAAGGAAATTGCCTATCCCGAGAGTAAATTTTTCCGATTCCATGCGCCGCATTCGATGTTTCAAATAAAAAAAAAGGAAAGAACAATTCCAAGGCCTTAAAGGTGCAAAAAATTAAAAACAAAAGAAATTCAAAATTGATAGTCAAAATTTTTCGAATATTGAAAAAAATAATAAGTATACCAAATTTGGAAATTTGAACAGCTGCAAGGATTAACACAAATAATTATTTTTCCCGCAGGTACACCCCAATAGAAGACGACATTCTCCTGGAACGCTTAGCAAGTCTTACTGATAAAAACAAGAGTACTTACCTGGCTGACCTGTCTGCAGAATTGAACAGATCTCGTCAGTCGATATGGAGACGCTACAAGATATTGCAACAGAGGATTGCATAGAATGCATAGCCTGATTCAGCTAAACCCTAGATAGATTACAAAAATCTATTTTTAATATGCTATGACTTCAGAACAAATGCATGACTAAGAGAATTACTCGAGACGATAATTTAAGTATTTTTTTATAGAAAAACTAAGCATACAATAACTTTTTTGTAAATCTCGTGTTAATGTTCTCGTTACCGGAACGTATTAAAAAGATGGCCCAAACTACACGTGGTCCATAATTTCTTCCCTGACGATCCCATGTAACCAATAAACAGGATGCGAGTGTGACCCTCTAGGGGTCAAATCAATAACTCCCGATCTCAATGTGTATTTTCATGTGGGGAACAACTTTCTTTGACACTTTTTGTCGTATCTCTTCGTTCTTACGATGAAGCCACATAAATCATTCAATTTGTTAATAACAATTAACCGCATCAGTTTTTGGGAAAAGCATTCGTTTCGGACTTGAACACGAGTGAGACGTGTCGATTACAAAAAAAAATGAAAAGTTCAAGTTTGATTCCCGTGTAAGATAATTAATTAATTAATTAATTAATTATGCGTGCTAAGAAAAAAAGTCATAAGATATTAAATGTGTATTTTCTTGCGGGGAACAACTTTCATTAAACACTTTTTTTCGTATCTCGAACCGTTCTTGCGATAGAGCGATAGAACCAATTCAATTCGTTAATAACAATTGAAAGAATCAGTTTTTTGACAAAGCACTCCTTTCGAACCTGGAAACCAGCAAGACGCGTCGATCAGAAAAAAAGGTAAATCGGTCCAGTGGTCCCGCCGGAAACGTTAAACAAAGTTTTGACCACACACATACAGGCACTTATCTAAAATCGTGTCCGGATGATGTGAAACATCGAGAAAAGTGAAAATTTCTTGAAAATTCGACTTTTCATTTTCGGAGTGACTACAATAACTTCCCTTTGAGATCGGAAAGTTAAAAACAGAAATGACCAGGACAATAACTCAACAAGTATTCAAGCATTTTTGTTTATATCAAAAGAATGCATACAATGGTTCTCTTCACTCTCTTATCAAACGTCTCATCCCTAAAAACACTAAAATAAACTCGTCCAAGCTACATGTACTCTCCATAATTTCTTCACATTATCCAACAGTTTGAATCATAATACTACAATAATCAGTGATTCGTAAAATAAACTCAGTCATTTATCAGTATGACATGATTAAATGAGTAAAAACGTGATGCTCCAGTAACTCCACTCTCTTCTATTGCCCAGCAATCCAAAGCCCTGGATTTGGGATTGAGGCAGCGATTCGGTATCAAATACCTAAAATTTACGACACTGATATTCCCCTTCGTTCTCCCATTTCCCCAAAAATATCTACAAAATTTCGACCAAAAAAAAGGACCGGGAAATTATTAAAAAATTTGACCAATGACAGCGAGTGATCTCACAGCAGTTTGTACATTATTAACATGAATATGATGTGATACAACAGCATGATGTTCCTCATTGACCATTTCTCCATACTGCGCTCGACATCGTTTCTGATGTGCAAAGAGGGAGCCCGAATGGCTGTAGGCAGCTCCACAAGTCTTACACACATAAGGCTTTTCACCTGAATGTGTGTAAGTATGCTCCTTGAGTGTGCTCAACCGCTTGAAGGCCTTGCCACAGGTTTTGCACAAATAGTTAGCCTCACCAGTGTGCCTAGTCAAGTGTCTTCTAAATGCTGAAGACACAGCAAATGCTGCACTACATACATGACAAACAAATGGCTTATCACCCGTATGAATTCTAATATGATTAGCCAAACTCGTTGTCGTTGTAAATCCACTATTACAAATTTTACAAACATGCGGTTTAACTCCTGTATGTGTTCTCATATGATACGTCAATGATGAATTACTGGGATAAACTTTACTGCATATATGACAGAGATATTCCCTCGGCACTTTTTCCTTTGGCTTATTATGTGTCTTTTGATGCAATGCCAATCTCGCTTGGCTGGCGCATACTTTTTTACAAATGTCACATGTTACGGGCTCGGCTTTTGGCTTGTGCATTGACACATGCCGCCTCAATCCCTTCATTGTAGCCATAACTTTAGCACAATGCTGGCACTTGTAAGCACCAGATGTACCATCATCATCGCTGTCCTCCCTCTTTCCTGGATTGTCCATTGTCCCTGGACGAACTGGGGAATCATCGTCCGAGTCGAACAATTTGTTCTCATCTACCAAATTGTCCAGTAGACCGTGGCCATGTTTCTCGGCGTGCTTTTTTAGGGTGTCCGGTCTGAAGAACCACTTTTTACATACTGTGCAGGAGTACTTTTTCTCACCGTGCACCACTGAGTGACGTTTGAGGTTCTTCAATGACGAGCAAAATTGATCGCAGAAGTCACACTTGTAGAGACGTGGTGCATTGTCGAAATCAGGCTCAGGCTGGCCGTCATCGTCAGAATTTTCGAGTTTTTCTTCTTTCGTGTAGTCGGTGAAATTGTCAGTTTTGTCGTGGGATTTCATGTGCCTTACTAGGCTCTGGGGTTTGGCAAAGCACGTGTGACATAATTGGCAAGCATGGGGCTTGGTCTCGTGAATTTTTCTGTGCTTCTCCATGTTCTCCAGCTTGTAGAAGAGCTTTGAACAGGTTGGACACTTGTAGTTCTTGTCGTGCACTTGGGAGTGATTCTTCAGGCCTTTAAGTGTTGTATATCTCTTGTGGCAGACTTTGCATTTGAATTTGGGTTCTTCGTCGTCGTCGTCATCGAGGGGCTCGTACTCGTCGAGATCGTCAACGTTGTAGGACTTTCCTGGGCAGGGTTTTGCTTTTCGTGTGGGTCTTTTTGGGACTTCGGTGATTTCGGGGATTATGAGCTCCTTGTCGTCCTCGGGGGGATCCTCTTCCAGGTGAGACTCGTCGAGGTGTTCCACGTCGTCGACGTCTCCATCGCCGTGCAAGTCATCGTCGTCGTCGTCGTCGTCGTCCAGGACTCCGTCGTCGACGAGGGACTCCTCGACTTCATCATCGTGAACTACGTTGGACGTTAGCAAGTGCTCGTTCAGATACTGGGCGGCCTCGGTTGTCTTCAATTCGGTTATCGAGTGGTCCGGCTCCTGGAGGCGTGCTACGTCGTTGGGAACCTCGAGAAGTACCTGGGGAATTATGAAGAGAATTTTAGGAGGTGACAGTGGACAGTTAACCAGTCTTTTTTTTTTAACTTCCCGATAGGGAAGTTATTGTAATCACCCCGAAATCGAACTTTTTCATTTTGACCTGTAACTGGTGTCTTAAGGGTACCAAAATGATCCCCGAAAAATTCTGAGTTAATGTCTGTGTGTATGTGTGTGTGTGTATGTTTGCATGTACGTGCCCTAAATTTTGGTCAACGATTTCTCACGAATGGATACACCAATCGAAGCCATCGAGGTCTCAATCGACGCGTCTTCATGTAACTTAGCCCTGATTAGTTTTTGACAGATATTGGTTCAGGATATATTAGTATTCAATATATTATTATATATTGTTGTTAGCAATTTCAATTGTTCATAACGCTATATCTCGTAAACAGTTGGAGTTAGGGAAAAAAATTGTTAACCTAAATTGTTCCTCAGACAAAGATGCACATTAAATGTGTATTGACTTTTTTCCATAACGTGCATAATTAAGGTGGTAAAGCCGTTAGAAAAAAATAATTCATGTGAGGAGTGCATAAATGGAGACTAGATGGCGTCGGCGATCGCAAAAATTGGTCTCTACAGTAAACATGGACCGACTCAGAATATAATACTTGTATATCACTTTTGTGTATCAATGCTGCCATGGAACGTGAAGTCGAGTGGAGCCAGAGATACGGACTTATTGAACTTCTTCAACGTAGTTGTTGTATATTCATGGTTTTAAAATGCTTCAATGAGACGTAAAAGCTTTAATGAGAAGCAAATGGCCTTCACGTGGAAGAGGGAGTTGTCTCTTGATTATGAAAGAAATCACAAAAGGCAGCGACATATAGAGAAATGAAAAAAAAAATCAGTAAATACTGAAGTGAGAAGTCTCGTAAATTTTTGAGACAGGCATGATCTCAAAAACTCGAGTTACCAAATCGGAAAGTTTGCATTGTGTCCTCACTGAGGGCACAAATACATCCCACCCACTAGTTAATTTCCGGTTTAGGGAAGTTATTGCAATGACTCCGATAATGAAGTGAAATGGAATATTTTCACTTTTTTCGACATCTGATTCTGACAAATTTTAGATGAGGGTTCTGGGTGTGTGTGTGTTCTCATGTGAGTGATTCTCTGACAAACGGTTCCCGGTAAACGGCTCGATAGATTTGTTTCTCCTTTGACACAAAATTCCCTCTGACTGATGTCCAGGGCGAAAAGGAGTGTCAATGTTAAAAAACAATTCCTTCAATTGTTATTAACAATTCCAATTATTCAAAACGCTCTATCGCGAGAACCGTTACAGATAGGAGAAAAAGTGTATGATGAATGTTATTCCTCATACAAAAATACACACATAATGTTTTATGACTTCTTTTCATAACTTTCATAGCCCAGCACATATCACTGGTTAACAATTTTAATTGTGTATATCGCTCTATTACACGAAGAGTAAGAGTTAGACGGAAAAGTTTTCAATAAAAGTTGTTCCCCATGCAGAAACATACATTTTTTGTTTTATGCATTTTTTTGTAACACTCATATATAATATTTCCAAATTTAGGAGATTCAAACGAATGAAGAGAAATGGATATAATTTTTTTTTGTAAGAACGGTTAGAGATAGGAAAAAATTATAAGACATAAAATGTATGTTTTGATGCAAAGATCAATATTGGTTTAAGACTTTTCATTCTATCTGTAATTGTTATCAAGATACAGCATTGTGAAGCTGGGAGCATAAATCGGATTGTTCCCTTGGATAGTTCATCAGAGCTATACACACACACACGCAGACCTTTGGGAGGTAAAAAAGGTCTTACACACCTGAGTCCCTCTCGGAGAGCAAGGCATTACGTTGGGATGTGTCTCCAGGATTACAGTGCCCTTCTCGAGTTCCTTGGACCCATCAAATCCAATCTGGCATAAAAATAATTTGTCGTCAGAGTCTATGGAGGTCGTTTCAACGACAGTTTGTGGATTTTGTGTGTAAACGTCCATTGAATTTGTAACACCCAAGTCAATCTGCTGAATTTCCTCCTTGACGAAGTAACCAGGTTGATCCACTTTTTTCGCCACAAGTACTCGCATTTGGGAATCTGTTTGAGTACTTGTATTGATGGGATCAGCTCGAGGTGGCTTGTCGTAGTACAATCTTAATCTTGCGTCTGAATGCTGACATTGCTGACGAAATTCGTGGGCTACATTTGCCTTGTAGACACATACGTCGCAGATTAATGATGGCAAACCATCTCTCTCGTGAATCTCGATGGAGCCGCACTGCTGGATCTTGTGGGGCAAGCCAGAGAAATCGTTGGGGTCCTGACCCGCGCAGAATATTGAGATCAAGTTGCCGGATTCTGTCAAGCATATTCGACACACCCGGTCCATGGCGGGAGTCTTGCAATTGTCGGCGGGAATTATTGAGGACAAGTCTTGCCTGAAAAATGGAAGGTTTAGCATTAGTCAGGGTTGGCAATTCTCTTAGCTTACCTAATTATTAATAATTTTGTTGAGTCATTTTGTAAAGTTGATAAAAACAATTTAGATCATTGAGATGAAGTAGTTCTGTAATTTCAGAATTGCAGAATTTTTTGTGACAATTTTTTGTGACAAATTTTTGTGAGAACATTTTGTGACAAATTTTTGTGACGAATTTTTGTGACAAATTTTTGTGACAAAATTTTTGTGACATTTATTATCAATGTGACCTGTCTTTGTTTTTTTTTGTTTTTGAACTGTATTTTGTTACAGCAAGAGCAAAACCTGAAGATGATCGAAATGGCCATTTTGAACAGTAGTGCTATTTGATGGGAAGACCATCATTGCACTTTCATCTCATGATCAGAAGGATTGGGAAAAAAAATCGAAAATTAGAAAATTGTTACATTTTCAGGAACTCCAGACTTTTTTTCAATTCCTGATTTTCTCGAGAGATAAGAACGGAAAATTCCTGAAATTTTCAATTTTTTCCCCCTTCGCAGATTTTGGAATTTTCGCAAATTGAAATTAAAATTAAAATGGATTTTTCGTTGTTTTCGGCATTAAAAAATTTCAACATTTTAAAAAAATTTCCATATATCTTGCATAACAATTTTGAAAAAAAATTGAAAAAATTACAATTTTAGACATTGTTGATTTTATAAAGTATATCCATATATATATATATACAGAAATAAAAAAAAATAAAAAAAAATCATCAAGTATATATAGGTATATAAATTCCAAAAAACATTTTCGTAAAAATTTCGATTCTGTTTCCATGGAATTGGTTCCTTAAAGTAATGAAAAATACACAGAAACAAAATAGTAATGACTTCCCGAATTATCATAAAAAAAAAACGTAAAATCGAAATCACCAAAATTAGCGTGCTCAAGACAATATTTCCAGGCGCAACTAACGAAAAAAAAAATACGAAAAATAAAGAGCGCCTCTTGAGTTAAAACTGTTTCAAACGTTTTGCAAAAAAAAAAAAAAAAAATAATAAACAAAAAGTAAGTGATTGGCAATTTCATTCCAATGACATGTTACGTCAATTAATTGTCCTCTCACTAATTACAATTTTCATTGTTTCCCGTTTAGGGGGGAAAAAAATAATTAAAACAAATGGTTCTCAACCTTGAAACTCCGCAATCATTCCTCGATTGTTTATATACGTGAAGCTCCTCTTGGATCCCCCAAAAAGTCACATGCACCACTGATTGTTAAACAAATAAAATGTCATCTTGTTGCAGTGCCTGTGGTCACATTTTCGTCCAAATCTAGGGAAAATAATTGGCCAAGTGTTTAGGCTCCTTTGTTCCAATGGCTTCCCCTCACTTTATTCACCAATTTTTTTTCAACACTACACCAATGCGCTGCATATAGTCACTGGAAAAAAAACATTGGAATGAGTTGAGAACAATCGTGGTGGAGCTATCATTTAATACTGCCATAAGCGGGACAAAGTTATGTGTTTTTGCAGATGCTGTGTTCTTTTGCTTTTTACTTTTTTTGGGGGTTTACATATAACACGTTTGTGGAATTTTGCGAAGATTATTTTTCGCGTGAAACTCAGCGATGGCGTTAGGGTTAGTTTCGGGTCGGTAATGTCAGTTTCTTTATTTTACTGGGAATTCTACGGGAAGATTCTTTTCTTTTCGCGGTTTTTAAAATGTTTTGCAGTTTTGGCAGGTTTCTTTTATTTTCGGTATTTTATAGTATGGTTATGAATGACTTTTGAGGCTTTTAGAAATCAGCGAGTTTTTATGGTTTTTTAAAGGTTCGTCGTGTTTTTTGTGATTTTTAAATCAGGAAATTTATTAAGTTCCCGATATAGGGGAGTTATTGTAATGGTCCCGAAAATCGAAAGTGAAAATTTCATATCTCCACGTTTCGAAATCTCTCTAATCGTTCTAGAACATTTTTAACAAAATGTCTGTATGCATGTGTATGTGTGTGTGTGCGCGCGCGCGCGTGTGTGTGTGTGTGTGTGTGTGTGTGTGTGTGTGCACACAAAAGTTTGATCCTAGGTTTCTCGCGAACGAATGAAGCTATCGAGGTTTTCAAGGTCGCAATCGAAACATCTCCATGCAGAATCGAGGGGATTAGATTTTGGATCAAATTGATGCACTATATAGATTGTTATTAACAATTTCAATTGTTTATAACGTTCTACTGCCTAAACTATCAAAGTTAGCGAAAAATTTCTGAGAGAAAAGTTATTCCCCATGCAACAGTACACATGATATGTAGTATAACATTTTTTCCTAATTTGCATAATTAAGGAGGTATGGGCGTTTGAAAAATTATGTATCTAATAAGTGAAAGAATGAAGCCATGCCCGGCCATTAGGGTCTGAATCGGAGTGGTCTAATGTAACTCGGAGAGGATTAGATTTTGAATGCAATTGACCGTATATATTGTTATAAACAATTCCAATTGTTTATAACGCTCTATGTATTGTTATAAACAATATATATATTGTTATAAACAATTCCAATTGTTTATAACGCTCTATGGCGAAAATCGTATCAGCTAGCGGAATGATCACTGAACAATAGTTGTTCCGCATGCAAAAATACACATTTTATGTTGAATGACTTTTTTCCGTAATTCGCATATTTAAGGAGGTATGGCCGTTTAACCAATTACGTACATCATACGAGAAGAAAGAACGTAGCTGTTCATAACTTCTCAATGAACCAATGACAAAACCGAATCATTATTTCCTTTTTTTCGAATGATACTGGTAAGCTTGTGTATAAAACTAGTGTAATTCAATTTTTCAATTACTAGAATTGAACTCGGATTTTTGATATTGTCGTTGCGTTTGCTCATCACCATGGCTGCGTTCTCATGCTGTGCTTAAATACCAAATCGGGAAGTTTTGTTTGTGCCCTGCATGGGGAACACACATTTGTACACCACTAGTTTTTTTTAATCGATGCGTCTTCACCCAGCTGAGACCTGATTAGATTTTGAAAGAAATTCATGCACTAGTTTCCGGTTTTTTTTTTAAAGGTGAAGCATGAAAATCCCCGAAAGTTTTAATCAATCATTATTTACGAAGGAAAGTTGTGATCAAGCTAATCAATGTCGCAATTGAAGTCTCTCGGCATACCTTAGCTTCGATAAAAATTTGACTCATTTTAATGTAGTGAATTATTAGTTATTGGTTTATTTTGCGTGGCGCCAAATTTTAATGACTATTCAAACTTTTATATTCGGTCTAGATCCGAAGTTGTCCGACTACCGCCGGCGCATGCGTGTTTGCCCGCGTTTGCACAGGAGAGTCTGAATGCGCGATGCGCAGTGTGATTGGTCAGTACGTCACGTGACATAGTCGCGGGTAGTGACACCTGTTGTATTCCAGTATTCAAAATTTTATGATTCCTATTTTTTTCTCTGAAACCAGTCTTTTGAACATTTAGGACCAGTTCTCTATTAGGTTAATCTCGATTAACTCTCTATTAAAATTAAATTAAGTTCCCCCACCATGCTACCTACGTGAGGGGGACCGTGCCCCTCAGGGGTGTAGGGGAAATGATTCCCCTCACGTAGGTAGCATGGTGGGGGAACTTAATTTAATTTTAACAGAGATTAATAGAGATTAACGTAATAGAGAACTCTGGCCCTTAATTGAGGTATTGGAAAATCTAGGACTGGGAAACTGAGTTTTTTTTTGTGGGTATTGCAACGTTGGGATTTTTTTTCAGTTTGGGACTCTTCAAAGCTTTCCTGAAATTTATAAAGGTGTTGGAGCCTTATTAAATTTTTGAAAAATTCAGTTTTTTAAATTTGGCAAAGTTTTTAGTTTTGAAAATTTTTGAGCGTTCTCAAAATATCCATTTTTTTAATTTTCACATTTGCAGTTTTGAAATCTCCTGTTTTTGGAATTTTTGAAAATTCTGGGAATGCTGAAAGTTTCATTCCTTTTGAAATTTTTCAATTTTTGCTTTTGGAGTACTTTGTAATTTTTGTTTTAATTTCATTCTTTTTTTTTGCATTCGGGAAATTTTTAGATTTACAAAATTGTGAACCTTTCAAAACTTTTGTTTTTTGACAAAATTAGTTGAATTTATTTGTAAATTTTTTTTTGAAGTTTTTTTTCACTTTTTGGAGTTTTTAAATTCACATTATTTTTGCATTTTGAAAATTTTCAACGACCTTCTAGAAAAAAGTGGGACTTCTGAAATTTTTAACTTCCCGATAGGGAAGTCATTGTAATCACCCCGAAATCGAAGTTTTTCATTTCGATCTGTAACTGGTGTATTAAGGGTACCAAAATGATCCCCGAAAAATTCTGAGTCAATGTCTGTCTGTGTGTGTGTGTGTGTGTGTGTGTGTGTGTGTGTGTGCGTGTGTGTATATTTGTATGAATGTGCCCTAAATTTTGGTCAACGATTTCTCACGAATGGATACACCAATCGAAGCCATCGAGGTCTCAATCGACGCGTCTTCATGTAACTCAGCCCTGATTAGTTTTTGATGGATTTTGGTTCAGATTGTATATTGTTATTAACAATTTCAATTGTTCATAACGCTATATCTTGTAAACGGTTGGAGTTAGGGAAAAAATTTGTTAACCTAAATTGTTCCTCAGACAAAGATGCACATTTAATGCGTTTTGACTTTTTCCCATAACGTGCATAGTTAAGGTGGTAGAGCCGTTAGAAAAAAATAATTCATGTGACGAGTGCATGAATGGAGACTAGATGGCATCGGCGATCGCAAAAGTTGGTCGCTACAGCATACATGGACCGACTCAGAACATAATACTTGTATATCATGTTTGTGTATCAATGCTGCCAGGAACGTGAAGTCGAGTGAAGCCGGAGATACGGACTTATTGAACTTCTTCAACGAACTTGTTGTATATTCGTGGTTTTACAATGCTTCAATGAGACTCAAAGGATTCAATGAGAAGTAAATGGCCTTCACGTGGAAGAGGGAGTTATCTCTTGATTATGAAAAAAGTCATAAAAGGCAGCGACCTATAGAGAAATTTAAAAAAATTAGTAAATACTGAAGTGAGAGGTCTCGTAAATTTTTGAAACAGACATAATCTCGAAAACTCGAGTTACCAAATCGGGAAGTTTGCATTGTGTTCTCACTGAGGGCCCACTAGTCATTTTTTGTTTCAAAATTTGGGGAATTTCAGAACAACGTGAATATATCGAATTTCGTGACACTTTTTTGAATTTGCAAATTTCTAATCGCGGGAAATTTTTGAATTTTTCAAATGTCGAAAATTAGTGAAACTTTTGATTTCTTGAAAATTGAGACCTCAATTATTTTTTTAACGTTTGACACGTGTTTCATTGTTTCGAAATTTTCTTCACTTTTGGTAAATATTTAGTTTTCCCGCATTCTGTCACCTTCGCCACAGAATTATCTTCTAACATTATATTCCTCCTCGCTTACAATAGATAGCATCCGCCAATTTTCTTTTCACCTTCAAAAATTCAAAATTTTGTGATACATTCCAAACCGTTCGCTCCCGCGTCGATAACTAACTACCATACCCCACTTTCCCGCCACTTTTCAAATAATTAATTAAGCCCAATAGGAATGCAAAATAACCCTGTATATTGCAGCCTTTCGTTCCGGCAAAAATAAGTCATCGACCGAGTAAAAATTGCCTCTAAAATTAACGGACAAATTGATAAATAATTGGTGAAGGGGTGGGGATGGAATTCCAGCCATATAAAGTCGAAAATTGTCGCGAGTCGTACCTCATTTGTGCCGCGGTGCGCTAGCCAAGCGCTCTCCCTCTCACTAAATTTTCATCGTGGCATTTATGTGACATTATCAAACGCACTTATCATTTTTTGGCAGTTACTGAGAACGCCGGTCAGGGGTGTCATCAAAGATTCATCGATAATTGAGGAACAAGTACGATGGATGCGCAACAACAGATTGTGGAGTTGCGGGAAAAATTTTTCAAGAAACTCGAGGATGAAACACCGTCAGATGAGCGTAATTATTCACTTATTATTTTCTTTTGACAAGTATAGTTGTTTTTTGTTGGGCCGTGGCCTTGATTTAGCAAAAACACGAATTCATTATATGGAGGAAAAAAATGTGGACAGTGTGTTCACGCGCCCTTTGACCAGAGAAGGTCAATACGTGGAAATTGTATATTTTTCCATGTGCAACTTTTGTTTTCGTTAGCCAATGACAATTTCATACATTTGTTTTTTTGCAGGTGGCTTTCATCCTGACGATTTGGCCAAAATCAGAACGAAGGATGCTTATGTGAGAAGATTTTTGGAACACACTGATTTTAATATGCAAGAATCTGTGAACATGATGTGGTCCACCTGCGAGTGGAGGAGAAAAGTTGGGGCCAATGGTAAATATTTTGGCTCGATCATATGATGCAATGGTCAAGTGGCCGTGAAATTTAGTACCGGTGAATATTAGTGGAACAAACGACCTGTGGACATTGATGTCATATTTTGTGGACTTCGTAGGGAAAGAAATGAGAAATAATTACGAAACAGGCGAATGTGACAGGTTTACATGAATTTGCACAAATTGTGATTCATGCTTTTTTTTTTTTCTAAAATTTCTGTGACAGTTTTTGATAGAAGTTGGAAAATTTTCTCATAAATTTCAGAGTATTTTTCCAAAGAAAATCTCATATTAGATTTCCATCATGATGTAGATTTTGAAATTTTGATTTATGATGACATAATGTTTGTTATATATTCAAAATTAATCTTTTAATTTTTTTTTTTTTTAAGGAAATCACAAAAAAATTTGTTGAGAAAGTCATAAAACTCGACACCTGAAATTTTTCATACCAAATATTTCGTTCTCACTATTTATCACTATATATAGTTCTTTCATCAGAAACTGCTGCAGATTTCTTGACGTTCGCAGCCACATTTGCTCTTCGATTTTCAACGTTAGAAAAAAAGTTATTGTACATAAAATGTTCATTGTAACGCAAGGAACAAAGATTGTTCAAAGTGTTTCCCCCTATCTCTATCTGGTTACAAAATATTTTGTTCATAAGGTCAAAACAAACGACCCCAAAAAAGTTGTGATGAAGAAAATATCAAACGCATCTCAAGATATGTTTCCAAATCTATGAAATGTTAAGATGTATCCATTGCTCCATAATTGTTTAATAAGAAAGCATTTATGGAAAATTTTGACTACACATACACACACACACACACACACACGTTCACTTTTTATTAAAAACAATTTAGAAATGTCGAAACCATTTAAAAACGAGATTGGAAAAAATTCTAAAAAAGTTGAAACTAAAATTATACAAAAATTCTGCCCTACCTGACAAGAGTTTTAAAGACTCGATTATTATTTACTTGAAAATAAAATCGGAAAAAGATATTTAAAAAAAAATAAATTAATTAAAAATTAAATTGAAAAAAATTAATTAAAAAAAATTAAACTGAAAAAATTAAATTTAGAAAATTGAATTAATAAAATTAAATTTAAAAAATTCCATTAAAAAATTGAATTAAAAAAAAAAAGTCAATCAACAAACTCTTCGTCGTCATCGCTTGCCTTCTTTTAATAACAAATTTTTTTCTTCAGAGATTTGTGAAGACAATGTAAATTGCGAGTACCTTAAGGACGGTGTGCTGTTTGGCTATGGCAAGGACAAGGACGGAAGGGGATTGTTTATTATAAAGTCTAAACTCCATGTGAAAGGCGCTAGAGACTTCGATGAGTTGCAGAGATGTATTATTTACTGGTTTGAACGAATGGAGAGGTAATGAGGGGCATAAATTATTTGAATTGCGTGAAATGAGTTGGCTTGACTAATTAATTAAGTCCATGAATTTTCAAATTGAATTGCTTGACGAACTGGAAAATGGTTCCCATTTTGCTTTTCACTTTCTTTCCTTGTAGAAAATAATGGGGGAAAAAATATGGGCAACCAAATTTTTACTGCATAGATTCTGAATAAAATCACAGTAAAAATTAAAATCTCAGTAAAACTTGAAATTCGAAAATTTCTGAAATTTTCGATTTTTTTTTTGCATGGTTTTTTAATTAAAAATTGACAATTTCAGGGAAGGAAATGAGCAAATAACTCTGTTCTTCGATATGTGTGAAGCAGGCCTGTCCAACATGGACATGGAGTTTACAAAATACCTCATTAACCTATTCAAATATTACTACCCAAACTACCTAAACTTCATAATTCTCCTGGAGTTGCCCTGGGTGTTGAATGCAGCACTAAAGATAATAAAAACGTGGCTTCCAGCAAAGGCTATTCCAAAAATAAAACAGGTTAATAAGAACAGTCTGAAGGAATTTGTTGATCCGAGTATTGCTTTGACATGCTGGGGTGGTACTAACGATTATAAATTCACGTTCGTACCAGAAGTTCATGATCCTTCAAGCTCTGTGAATGGCAAAGTTGATAACAAAAAGGTGCATTTTGCTGAGGCATCACCACTCACTGAACAGTCAACTACTGGTTTTGGAGAGCAGTCCAATGAAGAGTCAAGTAATGCACTATTTGTCCATATTTATTTACCTATTTCTTTATTTTTTTTTCATTTATTTATTTCTGCATTATTTTCTTTTTATAAAAAACAATTGTTATTAATTTATATTTGGACATTCCACGCCGAATTAACCACTTTGAAACCTGACCTAGTGTAATTCAGTTCATATATTTTTTCTCGATGCTAGATGATGAAAAAATCATTCCAATTTTTTATTAGATTTTTTTGCTAATTAACATTTTTTAACCAATTTTTGAAAGTCAATTCTCAATTGCCGAAATGTAAAAATCTGAAAAAAAAACATTAGGAAAATAGGGGATTAATAAAATAATCTAAAAAAAAATTGGGATCCTTTTTTCATCATCTAGAATCGAGAAAAAAAGTATGAACAAAATTACACTAGGTCAGGTTTCATTTTTTATCATTTTTTTTTAAATTTTGTTATCTTCGACATTGATAATAAAGAGTGTCATATGGATGGCATTTCCATATAAGACATTTTTAATGAGACAATGTAATAAAAATTGTCTCAAAATTGCGAAATTTCCAAATACTTTAGAATCTGATTTTTATTTTTTTTAATTTTGTGTATTTTTTTTTTACTTTCTGAGAATCAAACGCATCTTTTCCTAGTTAAATCAGACAATTTGTTTATATTTAATATCTCCACAATTAATCTTGGATCCTAGATTGATAAAAAAATATTGAAATGCTTAAGTTACTTTCTATTTTAATGAAAAAAAAAATGGAATTTTGTTGAAAACTTTGAGCTTATAAGGTATACCCTTACAATGTATTGATTTCAATTTACGTGAATTTTAATGTAATTATTTTTGCATTTTGTTATAGTGCTTGCGATAACGCCGGATGTAATAGCATTCAATAAAGAGGGCCAGGAGATCATCGGAACGATTGCACTGAAAAATCAAACTACTGATAAATGCGTTTCTTACAAGGTATTCTAGTCTATACAGCTCTCCCTGATAACAAATGTAATACTGTAAGATTTAAAATTTGAGAGTGGAAAAAAGTGGAATTTCCAAATCTTTAAATACAGAAAAATTGAAATTTCAGAATTTCAGTGCTTGAAAACAAATTGTGAGGAATCACAATCGTTTTCAAAAATTTCGTAAATTTCAAGTTTGCATAATATTTGATTCATTTTTCAAAATTTTGTCATCTGTGGAATGTATTATTAACTATGAATGAAAGTAGAAAAAGTATGCAAATTTATGAAAAAGAAAATTTAAAACCTGCAATTTTGGAAGTTTTAAACTTTTTTTGTTTTTGTGTTTTTCTTCTCTTTTCTTTTTTTTTGTAATTTCTGGACTTTTTAATTTTTGTTTTATCTTTCCAAATTTCTAGAAGATTTTGTATTTTGAATTTTATTACTTCTGACAAATTCTAAACAAATGTTGCAAAAATGCAATAACATTGATGGAAAAATGCAAGAATATTTGGGAACATTATTCTAGGAATTCTGCAAAAAAAAAAACGGAAAACTACGAAATTTTACAAATTTCAGAAAATAGTTGTATAAAATGGCAGAAAAAATTTGACGAAGTCTAAAAAATTGTGGAACAACTTTTGTCAAATTCAGAAAAGCTCCAGAAATTTTTCGGAAAAATTCTAGAAGTCCACGGATGGGATGTTACGTTTTGGGAGTGAACTTTATTGAATTTAGCTTGTGCTTTTACTTTCCAGATAAAAACAACGTCGCCGGAAAAATTCCGCGTACGCAGGAGCACAGGTGTATTATTGCCAGCCCAACAGGTGACGGTGACTGTATCATTGCAATCTGGTTTCAACCTACGATCATTACTGCACAATGATAAATTTTTGGTCATGAGCCTGCCCATGAAAGACTCTAAAATGACTGCCGATGAGCTCATTGACTTCTGGAAGGTATTGACTTGTATCTGGGAATTACAGAAAAAATAAATCGTCTTGTTGAAAAAAAAAAAATAAAATTGAAAATGAAGAAGAGAAAATTGCATACAATTTTTACAGATTTTGTACAATTTCTATAAATTAAAAAAATTTCAACGCGTTCGAAAAATTGAAAATTTTACCACATTTTGGAATATATTCAAATTTTTTTTAGCAAATTGTCGAACGAAATTTTTTTCAAGATTTGAAAATTTTCCAGTTTCAAAATTTACAAAATTTTGAAAACCTGATTTTTTTTTCAATTTATCAGATGCTATCAAATGTGCAAAGCTTTTCACATTATGATATGCCTTTATTCCCATTTGATTTCTTCGAATTTATGAGCAATATAATAATTTATGATTTTCAGACGAATGGAAACTCCGCTGAGTATCAGAGAGTTTGGTGTCGTGATGGTGCCTGCGAAACTACTTCCATTTTGTCCTCAAGTTCATCAGGAAGTGAGAGAACACTCGATCAGCTATATTCAAAGGTACGAATTATGTAAAAACCAGACATTTTTGGTCACCTAAAATTTATGACATTTCGATAATTTCGAAACTTGAGATTTTTTAAATTTTGAACACAGCTTCAAATTTTTGTAAATTTCAAAAAAAAATTTATCCTTTTTGTAAAATTGAAAACTAACGATCTTGGAATAATCTGTTTCATCTCTGATTTTTAGAGTTCTCCATGGTTTTGAAATTTTCAATAATTGTTGTCATATTTTTGAGGAAATTATTGAAAATCCAAAAAAAGTTTAAAATGCTGGAGTTTCGCAAAGTAAAAAAAAAAAGTCGAAATGAGGGAAAATTGGTTTTCGTAGAACTTTTGAATTAAAATTGAAAAATATGTTTTTCAGCTGTCACATCTCGAGGAGTGTCACAGCAAGCTCCACAAAGATCTGAGAACCCTGAAACACGTGATGATAATATCAGTGATTTGGACAGTGATTGCAGCCATTGCAATAGTCTACATTCTGCGTTCAGACATTGGACAAATTCTGAGTGGTGATCAGAGTTGTCATCTCCACCAAGGGTAGTACGAGGCTTGGGATTGCTAGTTCCTCAGTCCTGAATTGAATGTCTATCCTTAAGGGAGTGGAATACCATTTCAGCCATATTTCAATTTCTTTCTAAATTTCTAGGATTGACGAGAAAAATTGAAATTTTGACAAATTTAGTTTTCAACACTCTTGAAATTATTCGTTTTTTTTTGTAATTTCAAAAACTTGAAAAATTGGCAAAGAATGTTTTCCTCAAAACGTTGAAAAATTAAAAAAAAAAGGTATGGATATGCTCCGAGAAATCCGCAATTTTTTAGATTGTCAAAAAAATGATCAACAACCTGACGTAAATTCAAGAGTTTTCAGTTGTTACAATTAACGTCAAAGACCAAAATTTTCCAGTCAATTTACTCGAAATTTTTAACGAACTGAAAATCAGCTGACAAAGTGTACAATTTTCGCAAGGGAGACCCTGCTGACAGCGAAAAATTCTCCAATTGTGCAGTGTCTGCTCGAAAAATGTGTTTCAAATTCTCGAACAAATTAGCTATTCATTTCCATCATATTTAGAAAAATTCTGAAGAAAAATGCAATTTTTTTATTCAGACTTTTAAGCGGTTTGGTGTAAAAACGTTGATCTAAATTTTAAAGAAAAGCGAATGTTTTTTATAATCATGTTAATATTCACAAATTTCATTTTTTTATCAGGTTTTGAAAAATCATATTTTTTTATAATTATTTTTCTTTCTAAGTCTTTAAAAGTTCAGTCCTTTAAAATTTGCACGAAAAAAAAATGTAAAAAAAACCGATGGTTTAAAAAACAGTCCAAAAGAATAACGTCATCATGAACCATTCTATAATGACCTTTTTTTATCAAGCACAATTTCTTCGACAAAATCGGTCCTATAAAATATTTTCTGTCTCCGTTTGATTTAGAGTTGTTTTGTAAAAAATTAGGATGAAGTGTAAAATAACACTCATCCCATTTTACCATTTCCTTAATGTCGTTGAAAAATATTAAAAAGGTCTGAAGGCATGTAAGCATATAGTGCAATTTTCATTTTTCGAATTTTTTGGAAGTGAAAAGTGGGAAAACTGGAGCTAACAAAAAAGCTGAAATTTAGCCAAAAAAGAATTGTTGTAAAATAGAAATTGCATAAATTTTCAGTCAGCAGTGCCCCCCCCCCCCCCACCCCTTAAATCCCAAGAATTAAAGTTTTTCAACTCAACAAGACTGTTGCAACAAACAACGACACCGATGCCACTGAGTCGTGTCAATATTTCTCCAGAATGATAACCATTCCCATTGTATTTCTTCTTTCTTTTGCTTGACTGTCTGTCCAACTCCACAAGACAAACAATCTGCAACAATGAAATTCCTCACAATAATTTACCAAAAGGCGCGAGGAATATTTTTGTATGCCTTTGTACAATTGTGTGTCTGTGATGTGAACATAAAACAAAAAAATGGGGAAAAAAAAACAAAATAATTGTCAATGGCCTCCCACAATTATGTCGAAGCGCCCAATCGTCTCGTTCTTTCGCCTATGATGCAGAAATATCTAAAAACTGTTATTCGAGCTAAGAAATTCCTATATATTTTATAATCAATGAGAGCAATAATGTATAAGAGATGACAGCTTAGTCCTGAAGCAAACATGTAACTTTGTAATTTATATATAAAAAAAAATGCTTAGAATAAAGTTTTCCGACAGTACAAAAATTATTCTATGAATCTTTGAACCGTTCGAAAGCGGTCAAGAATTTTTCACTTCCCGATAGGGGAGCCCCCGATTTTTAAAAAATGGATTTTTCAACATATCTACACGTTTCATGACATTTCTGACCATTTTTACCAAGATGTATGTAGTCAAATTCTATCTCCAACAATTTCTCACCCTGAAATTATGCAATCGAGATGCTGTATGGCACAATCGAAGCGTCTTGGTGATCTTCAAAGCTGATTAGATTTAGGATGGAATTGGTCCAGTACATATAGTGTTATTAAAGATTTCAAATGTTCATAATGTTCTACTGCAAAAACTGTTAGAGTTAGCGCAAAATTCATATAAGAAAAGTTGTTCCGCATATAAAAATACGTATATTATGTAGAATGACTTTTTTCCATAATTTGCATAATTAAGAAGGTATGGCCGTCCCAACAATTATGTATGTAATAAGTGAATGAATGAACCCAGCGCTGTCATGAAGGTCTCACTCGAAGCATTTTCGTGCAGAATCGAGTGGATTACATTTTGGATGGCGTTCGTGTAGTATATGCAATGTTATTAACAATTGCAATTGTTTATACTGTTCCACTGGGTGAAGTATTAAAGTTATCGTTTTTATTGCGGCCGCAGCCCTATTGGCGTCTCACTCCCACTCAAGTAACGCGCATAAGTCTCATCCTCATGCTCACCATGCGTCTACTCAGGTACTCATAATTATCTGCTTCATAAATGAGTCAGTTTAGAATTCTCAAAT
This sequence comes from Asobara japonica, assembly GCA_026005395.1. NCBI lineage: Eukaryota > Metazoa > Arthropoda > Insecta > Hymenoptera > Braconidae > Asobara > Asobara japonica. Next base: position 207,791 of record BQMI01000225.1, read on the forward strand.
CTGCAAGGTTTCATTATGACACTAATAGGGGTCACACTGATTAACCGGGGTATATTGGAGAAGAATAAATTTAGTGCGCTTCGCTGAAATATCAAATGTGGAAGTTTTGCATCCACACACAAGGAACATTGGCCAAAATTTTTTTTTGGAAGTGTGTGTGTGTGTGACAGTTTTAAATTGATCATTGAGTACTCTGAATGTCTACATAGAGATTCCAAGTATTCAGGTGCCGGTCTTAAGCCTTCGGGTACTGGTCTGCAGCATCCGAGGACGTAAGTGTCTATATAGTGGCCTCTGCATTTTACCTCAAGGAAAATTACGCCAATTTCTAGTTTTCTCGTTAAATCAATCTCCATTCGCCTAAAAAGAGACGAGGAGAAAAAACCCCTGGAAATTCGTTGAATTGTGGGTTTTGAGTGGGGGGAAATATTGCCTGGTACCTGGTAGTGGGGAGCGCCAGGGGACCGGTCAACCCCCACCACATGTCACTCGACAGATGGGAGAGTGTTCGATACTGGAAAACTATCGATATATCCAAACTATGTATATCGATAGGAGCCTTTAGATTCAATAAAACATTAAATAAATTTATCAAATGTTCTGAGAATATTCAGTTTAAAAAATTTCAACATTTCCGGTTTCGAAAATCTTTCAATTTGTAGGAATTATGTAATTATAGAAAATTGTTAAAATCCACCGATTTCAGCATTCCGGAAATTGGGAATTCCATGACATTTAAATAATTTTTCAGAAATCAGATCCGTGAAAATTTTCAAAAAACCATTTTGAAAGAAGCAAAAATTTTTTTTTGCAAAAAAATCCACAAATATTTTTAAAAAATACCCGAGTTTTGGAAAATGTAAAAAAACAGGAGAAATCCATAAGTTATAAACTTGAAATTTGAATCTCAAATTTCCAAAATGAAAAATTGCGAATATCCGGTTGACAATCGATTGCCGCGCATCGACTTTCAGACAGCTGCGTCAAATCTCGTTATTCCCATATCGATATCCCTCCGCACATCAGCGTGACGCATCAGAGGGGAAGGGGCTTAGTTTCCCGCCCTTTTCTCACAGCGTCCAATTTCGTCCGTTCTGGCGTTAGTAGTCCCCCGAACGTTCGGTGCGTCCTCTGCATTTGGCGGGCCGATCTCTCGAAAGCCGAAATATTGCCGATAAAAAAAAAACTCCTCGAATCTTATAATCTCCCCCAGTCGCCCGTCACGTGACCCTTAAAAAATAACTCCTCAATTACGCCTGATCCCTCAAATCTGTGACGCAAATGTTTCCTTCCAATCCCGAAAAATAATGCCTGTTACAAATCGCTCAGTGTAAACACGTCGCCCTCATTCCCTCTCACTAAATTTAATGGTGCTTGTGAGGTGCGCGCGCGGGGGAGAATCATCATTTGGACAGGGACGTATGCGCATTAGCCACTGCGCATCCTGAATTTTGAACTCGTCACATAGCGTGCACACCAATACAAAGGCTCAAGCTCAAGTGTTTTTCCCCAGTTGGCAAATGGCAAGTTGAGGCCATAACGGCAAAGTGACGAACGTGAAATTATAGTTACATTATCCACAAACTTACAATCGGCCATATTGGGTTTCTACTGAGTTGATTCTTACACAACGCCCTCACACGTACGTTCGAGGTAAGCGGATATTTGTCCAAGGCTTTTGTGGCGCCGCACGTTTTTTCTCTTTTCAACGAACGAACCATAAAGCCACCTCTTCCTCCACGCCCCCCCCCCCCTCCCTCTCGCCGCGCCACATTTATTACGGAATAGGGATAGAATTTTTTTTTCACCAGCTTTGACGATAAGCCAATGGTTTAATTAGCTTTCTACGGATTATGGACGACTAACCTCCTTGGGTCCACTCTATTGCAATTTTAAAAAATTGCCGCATTTTTTTGTTTTCTTTTATTGCCCGCGTCTACTATGGGTGAGTAATTTTATGGAAAACTATAAAGTGATACTATTGTTATACGTATTGAATGTGGCTTAGTCGTTCCCAGTTTCGCCTTTGGCACTGCGTCCCATCGTCCATATTGATGACAGCGCCGACAGTGATAATTTTGTGAAATTTTTGGTTTGTCCCCGTTAATGCCCCCTGTCTCCTGAGAATGAAAGCATTGAAACTTCCATTGGCATTTACCAGTTTACTTTTTTTTGCTATTTACATTAATTGTTGGATGTAATTATTGGATGAGCAGGTGTTTTTTGTTGGGGGGATAATGCGGGGGGGCATGATGCCACGAGTGCCAAGTCGCATTGCTGAATTTACGCCTACTTGGCTCTTTGGGTCCTTATGGCATTTCGTTATAATTTTTTGGAATTTTTTTTTGGCAATTTGTTGATTTAACTTTTTGCGCGGGGGGGGGGGGGCGATCACGTGGTCACGTGCCATTTTCACGTTCGCTTATTATTGATTTTTTTGAGGGGGGGGGGGGGGGGGGGTCGTGAAATTTGACAATTTCCGGAGGTATTTATTGGGTACTCACTGCATGTTATTGGAGTCATAGGGCAAGTAGCATGTTTAGGTGGTGCTGGATTCATGCGCTAACATTTAGACATTGATATCATGTTAGTTATATATATAGGTATAGTGAGGGTTATATGCAGCTGGGGCAACTGGAATTTTTTTTAGACCTTGGATATGAGAAAATTTGTGGAATTGATTATTGCATTTTTAGGTATATATATATAGATATAGGGATCAAGGGGTAGTGGCTAATATATATAGTATTATAGTTGACAATTTAATTTGTATTGAGAAAATTAGTGACACTTTGAGGATACATATTTTGCCATGTGCTGAAGAAAATTACATGTTTTTATGTTTACCTATATTTGAGATTACCAATTTTTAGATTTTAGGTTAGGGGGGGGGGGGGGAGGGGGAGTCGAAAATTTGGGGAATGTCCTAATTCGATGTTATATATGTTATCATTGATCTAATTAGAGGAAACATGTAATTGAGATTTCGAGGATCGTTTAACAATTGTGTTATAGGTTATAAATTTCAAGAATACATTATGGATTACAAAAAAAACAAGAGTTGTAGTTTCTGAGACTTGGCAAAATTCTGAAGTGAATTCTGAAGTTAGGTTTTTCATATATATATATATATATATATATATATATATATATAGGTTGATTATACTGTGGAATTTTATGTTGCAGTGGCATAGCTGAGTTTGGAGTGTCGATATTCATGATATTATTATGTCGGAAGCCGTAGCGACGATAAAACTGGAGGAGGGGCAGGAGTCGGTTACGGAAATACAGACTTACTTGGAGACCTTCAATAAGGAAATTGAGGGTGGCCAGGGTGAACAACTGCAACATGTTCAACGTGAGTATTTTGTAACTCAAGGATTTTTAATTTTTTGTACCAAATAATTCCACATTTTGAGCTGATTTTTTTTTACCATTATTTACTTATTTATTTATTTATTCACTCCAATCGGCTTTATACAGGCTCAAATATACTGCGTATATATATGTATAATAAGAATAAATATATGTTGGAATGTCGATAACACGTGGTTTTCAATTTTTTGTTGTTTTTCTTCAGAAAGTTGACGACACAAATTTCATAAATTTTGACAAAAAAAAATTCCACAAAAAATTTCAAAATATATATATATATATAGCTTAATTGTAAATACCTCACCTTTAAAAAAAAAAAAAAAAAGAGAGAGAGAGAGAGAGAGAGAGAAAAAGTAAATAAACAAGGCTGGCTGAGCTGGCGTGGAATAAATTATTTGAGAAAATTAGGAAAGACCATTAACCTTTAGGGCTCTCCATGAATATACCACAATCTATGGGAGATGCAGTAATCTTTATAAGAACTTTTTTGTAAAACTCTACAAAAAAGTCGTCATGAAATTTTCCCCATCTCTTCTAATTTGTCAGATATTCATAAACCAAATAGCCGGGAGGTGAGTTTTATCACCTCAGATATCATTGAAAAACTGATAAAAAATTGTTGTTACAGTGCAGCAGGTTGAAGGTCTTTCTGGTGGTGAGGAGGGTGGAACTTACTTTGTGGACCAATCTGGCCAATACTACTATCAAGCAAGTAGTGATGATGCACCGGTTATGACCCAAGTGCAGATACAAGAGGTAAGTTATGTATATATGTAGGTATGGAAATTTATCGGTGATAACATCACATGATGACACAGGATTACGGTGATGCCTTAGCATACAAGGAAATTCTTCATGAAAAAAAATTGAACAGTTCAGAATTTCGCCAACATCATACAAAGTTTGGGGTATATATTCTGGCACGTGTCCCCAACACAATTCTCAAAATTTCAAGTCATTTTCATATGTCATCTTTGGAGATGAACAACGTCATAAACTCCTTTTTACCCATTCACAATGCTTGATGATGTATATTTGAAACATTGCCTAAAAAATTAGAAATCGTCTCTAGCCATCTCCAAAAATATCTCAACTTTCATAACTTAAAATTGTGATTATGTCTTCATGGAGATACTGAAGAAGCGCCTTGAGACAACTTTTTTTTTCTTTTGCAAATTCCAAAAGAATATTCTAAAAAATGCATGTACAAAAAATAGAGTAAACTGGATTTATCAAACGTGTTCGTTAATTTTTTTTTTTAACTTTTTTTTTTCAAATCCTGGTTTCCCAAAGTTTCTGAAGAACTCTGGCTAATAAATTTTAGAAGTGCCTGATTTTCAACCCTTGCACCACCCAAGTCCAGTATTTCAATATGTTATACAATGAATGTATAACATATATCTATCAGTATTATCGTTATTATTTTTAGGTCGAGGAGGAGGGTCAAGGAGATGTTGATGGTCAAGAAGAGCAGTACCACGAAGTCGAGGAATTGGAAAATGTGGAGGCAGAAGAAGATGGTCAAGTTGGAACCAATGGAAATGTTGTATTGAACTCAGCTGATGCCTATCAAACAGTTACGATAGTACCCTCGGACACAAATCCTGGTGAGGTCAGTTATGTTCTGATTGTCCAACAGCCAGATGGTGAGGAAAAAGAGCGAGTTGAGGGTGAGGGCCTGGAGGGTGAGGAGGGTGAACAAGATTTAACTGTTTATGACTTCGAGGACAATGAGGACAATGATGGGGCACAAACTGAGTATGAGGCTGATGATGATAAAACTAAAATTGTCAAGTATATACCCAAGAAATCACAGACTGTCACTCAGGCTCATATGTGTAATTATTGCAATTACACAAGTCCCAAGCGTTACTTATTGTCGCGACACATGAAATCACACTCGGAGGAGAGACCCCATAAGTGTTCGGTTTGTGAGAGGGGATTTAAAACACTTGCTTCACTGCAAAATCATGTTAATACTCACACAGGAACGAAACCGCATCATTGTAAATTTTGCGATAGTGCGTTTACCACATCAGGTAATAATTTTATATGCTTCATTTTTATTTTATGATTTAAAGTCGGAATTGAGGTATCTTTTTGGTGATGAAAAAAAAAAGTATTTCCTGGGATGTTCGTGTAATAACACACCCACCCACCCTCCCAAACACTGAGCCCCCCACCCACCTACTTTCCCTCCCAAACACTGATCCCCCCCCCCCTCCCCGCCACACAAACACACACATGCAAACACCCTTTCACTCACACACACACGCAGTGTTGGAAATTTTGTAGAAATTTTATTACAACCTCAAGAGCCGACAAATTCTGAGAGGTTTTTAAATAAAACTGTGCCCCATAAAATTGTGGCTTTTCATAACAAGTATTTCGCATTTGCAGGAGAATTGGTGAGACACGTTAGGTACCGGCACACTCATGAAAAACCGCACAAGTGTCATGAGTGCGATTATGCATCTGTGGAGTTGTCAAAACTCAAGAGACACATTAGATGTCACACGGGTGAGCGTCCGTACCAATGCCCCCATTGTACGTACGCCAGTCCTGATACATTCAAGTTGAAAAGACATTTGCGCATCCATACGGGGGAAAAACCATACGAGTGTGACATTTGTCAAGCGAGATTCACCCAGTCCAACAGTTTAAAGGCACATAAACTTGTGCATAATGGTAGGTCACGTATTTTTTGGTTTATTTTAATGGATAGTTAATAGAGTTTTTTCTTATCAATAGATATAGCAATGAAAAATTATGAAATTTTTTTTTTTTTTTTTTAATTCCAAAATTTGCAAAATATCTACCTTTTTGAAAATTTTGGCAATTTCCGAGTCGCTGAGTATTTGAAATTTTTTCGTATTACTCGAATTACTGAAGTACTAAGATTTCTAAAATTCCGAAATTTCGACAAATATAACAAGGACATAAATTAAGAAAAATTGAAACTTTCCAAAAATTAAAAAAAAATCATAATTTTCAAAAAAATGATACACATTCAAAATAATAAATTAGCCTTAATAATGTCACAAACCTTCAAATGTCAACAAGTGTCAAAATTTTTCCGATTCAAAAAATCGAAAAAATGTGAAAAATTTCGAAATATTGAAAATGTATCATTTGGAGTGAAATTTTTATTTCGACTTGCTCCACATTTCACCAAAAAAAATCGCCCACAAAATAACCTTGTGTCAAATGATTTCGTACCAAAAGCATTGGATCTGCTTTGAGCTAGACTTAAAAAAAAAAAAAAACAAGATACACCTGTTATTGGGAGGGGCAGAATTGTAGTTAATAATTCCCCCCCCCCCCCCCCCCCCCCCCTCCCCCAAAGAGTTACGTTGTAGTCAATTTGTCAATGCATAACCCTTGAGCTAAACATATCTCCATTTTCCAGTTGGCGACAAACCGGTATTCCAATGCGAGTTATGTCCAACGACCTGCGGTAGAAAAACAGATCTTAGGATTCACGTACAAAAGTTGCATACCTCCGATAAGCCATTGAAATGCAAACGCTGTGGCAAAACATTTCCCGATCGTTACAGCTACAAGTTGCACAGTAAAACTCACGAGGGTGAAAAATGTTACAAATGCGATTTGTGCCCATACGCATCAATTTCAGCGAGGCATTTGGAGAGTCACATGTTAATTCACACTGATCAGAAGCCGTACCAATGTGATCACTGTTATCAATCATTCAGGCAGAAGCAATTGTTGAAACGCCATTGCAATCTTTATCACAATCCATCTTATATACCACCACCACCACAGGAAAAGACACATCAGTGTCCAGAGTGCGAGCGTGCATTCAGGCATAAGGGCAATTTAATCAGGCACATGGCTGTACATGATCCTGAATCGTCGCTACAGAAAAAACAGCAGGCACTTAGAATTGGAAGGCAAAAGAAAATACAGATCATCGATGGGCAAAGGGTCGAAGTTATGACTGGTGAGTTGAGAGAAATTAAATTGAGAGAAAGATTAATTAAGGATGTAAAGTACCTGTGGGTGGGGTGGGTGGGGGAGGAGTGAGTGGGTGGCTAAGTAGGTAAGTGGGTCGGTAAGTAAATGGGTAAGGGGATGACTGGGTAAGTGGGTCGGTGGATAAGTGGGTGGGTTGATGAGTGTGTGGGGTGGGTGAGTGGGTCGGTAAGTAAGGGGGTAAGGGGATGGCTGGGTAAGTGGGTCGGTGGATAAGTGGGTGGGTTGATGAGTGGGTGGGGAGGGTGAGTGGGTAAGTGGGTCGGTGGGTGAGTGGGGTCAAATTCAGGTTTAACGTCCTGGGGTGGCATGAAAAAATGAAATGGTCTTTGGTGACTACCATAGTGCAACTAATTGTTAAGAGCTTATTTTGCACCCAAAAAAAATTTCCAGCAAGAAAAATGCCTTAAGTGCTAGTTATCAATTTTTCGTTTTCACCAAATACCCTGTCAACTATAGTAAAGTTAACGAGCAATAGTTCTGGATTTTTTGGAAAAAACTATCAAATTTGGAAACAAAAGAAAATTTTGTCTCCATTTTTTGCGAAATTTTCAAACTCATTCCATTCAATTATTAAGATTGTAGCATAAATTATTTAATCACATACAGAGATATCGAGTTGCTGGACCACTTTAGTCCAAGATATACTTTGTTGCAATGGCCCATCTCAAGCTCTCATTCGATGGCGCCTCCAGTGATAACGAGGTTGGATTTTTGATAAATATCTCAGAATCTTGGGGAGATCCATAATTCTTCATAAGAACTTTTTTGCAGTGCTTGTCTTTCTTTACGAAAAATTCTTCATGAAATTTCTTCTATCTATGTTAACTTCTGAGATATTGTCAAAGTTAACTCACTTGGTTTTATCACTTCGCTACGAATATACTCAACGAAAAAAAAGTAATAATTAAATGAAAAAACTGGGGATATGGTATAACGATCACATTGAAGGGCCTATTTTCTTCATGAAATTTTTGTTGAATTTTTTTTATTTCGAAAATTTGTGTGAGAATTTTCCCTCAAATTTTTTTACAATTTCTTTTTCTTCTGGAAAATTTTTGCTGGGGAAATAACCTCGGGTCACCGAACTGATGTTTTTCGAAGCTTACGATATGATGAATGTCATTGACTAATCTCCGTGCATTGGTTGCTGTGGATAACAGGTAATTTGAGTTCTAACCTTGAAGGGTACGACGACGAAGATGAGGAAGAAGAGGAGGAAGAGGAAGAGGAGGAGGAGGACATGATGGCGGTGGAAGGGAGCGATGGACAGCAGTATGTTGTACTGGAAGTCATCCAGTTGGCTGATAATCAAAATACGGACCAGGTATTTGAGATTTTTTTATTTAAAAAACCTTTAAAAAATGGGCGGTTTTTGAAAAAAAAATTATAAAAAAAAATCCTCGAAAATTCAGTGCAGAATATAGAAATGATTTTAATATTCTGGGATTTTTTATATGTGCTTTTTTGCTATTATTATTATTATTATTATTATTCTTATATATATATTATTAGTTGAATTCGTTGGATAATACTTTGAATAATTGACAGATGGCTGTTGTGGCGAGTGAGGATGGCGACTTGATGATGCAAGATCCATTGAGTTCTGAAGCTACTATTGTAGAATCCCTAGAGAATGGTGATGAGGAAGAGGAAATGGACTTGGATGAGATTAAGGAGGCGATAGAGTCTCGCAAAGTTGTTCATCAAAAATTACCCACTGATGAGAAATTGAGCAAAGACATGGAGAACTGCTTTGGGTTCGATGAGGTAACTAAATGACAACTTGGAAAATTACAAAATTATAAGTTTTTGAATCTTCGAAAATTGGAGTAATACTTCTAGAAATTACAGAATTGCAAATTTGAGAAAAAAAATGTTTTATAAAATCCAAAATTTTCGGAAATTTTCCGTGTTTTGGATGTCCACACAAAAATGTTCAAAATCAACAAATTACGAACTTGATTTAGAAACGTTCAAAAAAATTTATTTTGGGTCGATTTTTCGTTTCAAATTTTTGTCCCTGAAAATTTTTTTTTTTTTCGTCATTTTAAAAATGACTTTAAAAGTCGAAAAAATTGAAACTCATTTGTCTAAAAAATTTCAAAATTCACTTGTGCTGTTAATTATTTCAGGAGGAGGAAGAGGAGGACGAGGAGACGGGCACAGAAATTCGTCTTCTGGAGTCCCTCTCGTAATGATGACCACTAAAACAGGCGTAACGTACCTATTCAATAGTCGAGACAATGTCTTAATGAAGAGAACGATGCACCGATGAAAAAAAATAATTTTTCCGAAATATTCGTTTACTTGAGAGAAATATCAATGTTCAGAAAATCGAATATTTTCATCAATTTCAGGCAAGTCCGATTTAATTCCAATTATGATAATTGACTCCTCCAATGATCTTTCAATTTTGATAAGTTGGATCTGGAATTTTCATCAATTTTTCAACGTTAATTATTATCCAATTTCTCCAAAGTTTCATGTGAAACATTCCACAACTGTTTTGCAAAAAAAATTATTTAAACAAAATTGGAATTGCCCACATTTCTCTCCCCTAAATTCCATTTGTTTATAAACAATTTTTTTCTTCGTTTCCCAACTTGATTTTTTTTTCATGGGATATTGCATTTTTTATCGCAGAAATCATAAAAGTAAAAAAATGCAACAAAATATGGAATCACAAATTTTGCAAAAAAAAAAAACATTGTAAATTTGGGAAACGACGAAAACACGCAATTTTTGTTTATGAATAAGTAGAGTTTTGTAAAATATTTTCACCTTCATCAGAAAGTGATTTTTTTTGGCTGAACAATTTTTTTTATTCCGTTTTTTGGTTGTAGAAAAAAAATGGAAAACTGTATTTCAAATTCTGATTTTATGGAGTGTCATGTCACATTATTCAGAGCAATATAATTGTCATAATTGGAGCTCAATCAGAATTGAGTGACCGCCTTGAAAAAAGGCTGAAAGAGGGAATATTTCTCGTAAATGAATATTTAGAATTTTTTTTTAGTGTAACCTGATAACAGTGATAACACATGTACACTGATCTTCAGGAGTGTGGGATGAAGCCGTGTAAATTAGGAACATGTAATAATTTATGCATCTTACTGTGTTTAGAAGTACCTATTAAGATTCCCCACATAGTTATTAATTAGGGTTAATGAGGTAGGCGTCATGGAAAGGAGCTGTGATTTTAAACAATCACGAAAACTGAAATTGCAACGTTGATATTTTTGACCCCTTATCATCCTCATTGAGGATTTTTTTTCATTCGATTAATGACATGATTTTGGGAATTTTTGAGACTTCATTTGTGGGGAAATACTAATTGGTAAAAAAAAAAAATTGGAAGCTTTGTAAATTTCAGGACAAAAATTTGAGGATGTCTTAGGAACAACGGAATGAAAATTCTCATCATATTTGAAAACTTAAACAATTTTCAGGAATTAGAAATTATAAAAAAAAAAATTAAAGGAAAATTGGAAACTTCAAATATTTTTTCGAAGTATTTTTGAATTTTTGAGGCTTCCAAAATTGAAAAATTTCCAAAAATCTAAAAATGGTCAAAAAAAAAATGCTTAATTCTCAAAAATATCAGTGCTGTAAATTCAAAAAAAATTTATTTGAAGTTCTTCATGTCCTCCAAGTTTGAAAAAATGCCTGAGGATATACAAACCGAGAGTCGAAGATGAATGAGTCTTTAACAGACCAGGAGACTCTTACATATTATTGATGATTATCAATTAATGAACTCATGCTGATTAATGCACGAATGAGCTAAAAACGAATGAATTGACGGAGCATCCGTTTTGTACATAAAATTTGTTTTTTTTTTCTCTTAATTACTCTATACTTCGTAAGTTTTGAATTACACTAAGATTTAGCCTAATTGTAAAAAGTGGATGGCCCACAATCATTCCATCCACTATTCGAAAAAAAAAAAAAAAAAATGGAAATTAAATAATTAATGGAAAATACACGATTCCACAGACATGACCAAAAAAACAATTTTTAGCCTTGGTATTTTTTCTGTACCAAATTAATTCACTTAAAAATTACTAAATTAATGGGCCGAAGTTTCCATAATCGTTTTTCCAAGTTTTCATGTCAGTGTTTCTAGTTGCGAAGTTCAGCATAATTTTCACGGAGATATCCAACATTCAATGTTATTTTTCTTTTCAAATAATAGGGAACTTGCATAGCCCAGTTTTTTTTTAATTATTTTTTTTTTAATTAAATTTTTTTTTAATTTTGAAAAAATTAATTTAGCAATTAATTGAATACAAATAGGGTCTGAATTTTTTTGGAGCAAAGTGATGAATTGGGACTAGTGCACGTGCACTTTTTTAAAGTAATGAGAGCCTAAATTTCGAGATTAAAATGTCAAAACATTTTTTGAAAATGAGCGTCAATAGAAGTGTCTTCTTAATTAAAAATTAACTCAGTCTTGGATGGATGTTTTATTAGCCTCGAAATGGGATTTAAAAAAAAAATCCAAAAAATTGCGGAGAATGTAACAAATTTTCTGGATACTTGATACGAATATATGCAGCGTTTTAAAAATTATTTTTAGTATTTATTTATGCAGAAAAATTGAAAAAAATGTATTGGATGATACTGATTGTAGATAACTTTTTCCAATTTTTTTTATCTGAATTTTATGGAAAAATTTAATGAATAAAAATGTCTAATTTTCTGATAAACTGTAGGAGCCACTTTGAGAATATTTTGGAAAAAAACATCACGAGATTTTTTGATATCCATCAAAGACTAAGTTTCAAGATAAATATTTTACTTATCGTATTTTATTTTGCTATGGTTTCCGTCTTTAAGAAATTGGCCGGTGGGAATGTGGAAACATCTCACAAAAATTGCAGCACAGCTCGTTCTCAAAAAAAATGATTAAAAGATTTTTTTTCATTATTAAAAAAATTTTTTTTTTTTCGAAAAAAAAATTATGTTTTTCAAAACAAAAATTATTTTTTTCAAAACAAAAATAATTTTTTTCAAAACAAAAATTATTAAAAAAAAAATTTTTTTTTTTTTTTTTTTAATTATTTTTCTCAAAAAAAAAATAGAAAAAAAAATATGCAGGTTCCCCATTGACTATTCTTGTTGACAAATTACCTAAATATCAATGAATATAAATATATACGGTACATATAGCTATTTACCACAGCCACTTGATATTTTTCCTCATTCAGTTTTTGCTCTTTACTTTAGATGTGGGGCAAAATGGAACGAAAAAAAAAATGTTCTGCCTGTAAATTATGCCCCAGAGTTTGATAAAAAAAAAAAACAACCACTAGGCAATTTGCAAAAGCTATTTAAATTTTCAATTTCAAACGACGCAAAGTGGAATCACCCATGTACAATTTTTTTACACATAAATAAATGAAAGAAAACAATCTATTGTACAATTGTAATTTAGAAAATTTCATTGGCAATGTTATATGCTGTCAATAATAATAATCGTAAGTCGAGAAAAACGTGAAATTTCATTGCCACGTGTTTTTACAATGAGTTAATTTACTGTCGTGAGGGGGAGGTGGGTGGGTGGGGGGGGGGCAGGTGGGGGGTGGTAAAAAATTAATGAAGAGGAAAGGCCTGGCAAACAGCACTTCCATCCGAGCTCTTTTGCCCTCAACTTTATTAGCCGACCAATGGGTGGGGGGGGGGGGGGGGGGGTGCCACACCCAGGAGGTTCCGTTGTATGGTCGTCAACCCCCAAAGACCCCATGGATATCAATAGTCGATTGCAGATTAAATTTCACCTCGTACGTGATGTCCATTCCTTCCCTAATTGATTAGTCTGCCAATAAGAGAGTCTTAAAAGCCATATTTCAATTGAAATTTGTGTTATGTTCAATTGCAAGCTCCAATGAATTCAATTGAAGTGGGAAAAAAATTGCCTGGAAAAATTTAGTGAACTGATGAGTTCAAAAAAATCTTCTTGTATTGTAAGAAATAAAAAAAAAAAAATCAACTTCCCGATCCTAGAGGGAAGTTATTGTAATCACCCCGAAAATCAAAAGTCGAATTTTTAAGAAATTTTCACTTTTCTCGATGTTTCACATCATCCGGACACGATTTTAGAGAAGTGTGTATGTGTGTGTGTGGTCAAAACTTTGTTTAACGTTTCCGGTGGGACCACTGGACCGATTTACCTTTTTTTTCTGATCGACGCGTCTTGCTGGTCTCCAGGTCCGAAAGGAGTGATTTGTCGAAAAACTGATTCTTTCAATTGTTATAAAAGAATTGAATTGTTTATATCGCTCTATCGCAAGAACGGTTCGAGATACGAAAAAAAGTGTTTAATGAAAGTTGTTCCCCGCAAAAAAATACACATTTAATATCTTATGACTTTTTTTCTTAGCACGCATAATTAATTAATTAATTAATTATCTTGCACGGAAATCAAACTTGAACTTTTCATTTTTTTTGTAATCGACACGTCTCACTCGTGTTCAAGTCCGAAAGGAACGCTTTTCCCAAAAACTGATGGGGTCAATTGTTATTAACAAATTGAATGATTTATATGGCTTCATCGTGAGAACGGAGAGATGCGACAAAAAGGGTCAAAGAGAGTTGTTCCCCAAATGAAAATACACGTTGAGATCGGGAAGCTATTGGTTTGACCCTTAGAGGGTCACATGATCATCCTATTTATTTTTGTTAGGGATTAATTTATTTGAATTAGAAGATTAGAAATGTGAATGGGGTCAGTATGAATGTATAGGTCGGCATTGTGCAACCTTAAGGCTGGCTGCCTTATGGCACGTCAAGACACGCGGTTCATCGATGCAGTAAAGAAAATTTGTGGACTTTAAAGGGTAGACCGCACTGTTAATTTCGAGCATGCAATTATTATTTTTTTTTTTTTTTGCGGGAATGTTGGGTATTACGACAATGTGGAACAAGTCTACGAAATAGTATTTAGAATTTTTGGATTTTAAAGAACTACGGAAATTGATATTTTTAATTGACTAGATTTGAAATATTGTTTATTTCAAGATTTATAAAATGTTTGTAATTTTTGGACATTTTTACAAAAAAAAAAATTCCAAAAAATTGGAATAATATATTGGAATATTTTTTTATAATTTTAAAAAAATATTTACAAAAAATTTGAGTTGGGTCATTTAATTTCGTAATTTTTGCAATTTTTGAAATTACCAAATTTTTAAAAATAAAAAAAAAAAGAAATGGAAATTTATCGTTTTTGAACTTCAGAAAATTTCTACATTAAACAAAATTTTCCGGGCCATTTGATTTGCTAAAATTGTATTTAAGAAATTAATTAAGGCAACTCATGAGTAAACTGATGGCTGATGACCTGAGTTGTCGTCAGCAAGTTGAGGATGTAGAAATTTATTAAAGTGAAGCATTTTTTGCGATGGCCTACAATTTGATGACCAAGTAATTTGTCTCTCTTGAACCAGAATTATGAGATTATCACCATGTTGACCATATGAAATCAGGATTGGAATTATCTAATGATTTCTCAACAATTTGCCCTCAATTTTCCCCAACAATTTCGAAAAAAAACATCATTGATATACGATAATTTGATTTTCAAATTTTTCCAAAAATTTCCCTAGAAATTAAAAAAAAATCGAATTTTTCACAACAAAAATTGCAACAATAATTTTTGAAATGATTCTCAGTATTTGTTGATCAGAAAATATGTTTGGACACAAATGAGCGTTGCAAAATATAAACGGGATGTTTTTCATTGTGCATCAATTCTGTTAAATTTTCATGCAATGTACATTAAAAGAATCTCGACATCTATTTGTGGCTCCGGTACCAAGCTGTATACCGCAATTGTGTCACCCGTTTTGAATTGAAGAATTGCGCAATCAACTCGCAATACCTGAACGCGTGTATGAAAAAAGTACCACGTGGTTTCTAAGTGTGATCCACGGTGGTTCCGTGACAAAATTGCCCACTCACCGACCCACCCACCTACTTACCCACCCACTCACTGACTCACCCACTCACTCACCCACCCACCCACGCATTCACACGCCTACCCACCCACTCACCTACCCATCCAGCCACCCACGTACCCCACCCACCCACCTACCCATCCAGCCACCCACGTACCCCACCCACCTACCCACCCACCCACCTACCCATCCAGCCACCCACCCACCCTCCTACCCACACACACACACACACACACACGCACAGAGTGTCGGAGATCTGGTGTTGTGGGTAGACCATCTGCCCATTACGACAAACACACAGCTTGGCCGGGCGGGAACCTAACCTGACGGAGGGGTGGAAGGGTTCCATCATAGGCACCCGCCATCGTAGCAGAGGGGTTTCTGGTGGTTTACCCTGTGTTGAGAAACACGACGGCCTAACTGGCGAAATGCCCCAGCCGCATGGATGGGTGTCCAGTGGTCCCTCCTGAAGAAAATACTAAAGATTGGCTATTGTGCGGAAATCAAACCAGAGGGACGGAGGAAAAACCTATTAAAAATGGTCCAGAGATGCTGGAAGCGCCTTGAAACATGTAGATATGATGCAAACTCCACGTTGAATTTTTTAGGGCAAACCAATAACCTCGCGTATCGGAGAGTTAATAATCACCAGCGCAATGTACTATTTTTCTCAGCGTGCAGTACTTCAAATTTCCCTCTTCTCCACCCTCCCCACTGCCTCCCCCCCCCCCCCCTGAAAAATCACCTATTGCATTGCCTTCGTAAAATTTGTAATCGAAATCGGGTCCCAACGATTTGCCATAGCGATTGTCTGAAGATTGTTGGTACGATGTCTCGGTATACGTCGATTAACCCGGATAACCCTCCCTCACGGTGTGACCAAATGTAACAGATAGACAAGCCAAGGAAAAGAGGATAGAGTTTAAGACAGTCTCTAGTCTCAGCCCCGGGGATATCGTGATAATGCCAGCCAAAGCCTAACCGTTATTGGCCTGACATAAACGTATACCGCAAACATTGCATGCATGTATATAGTTAACAATGAGGGGGGGGGGGTGGGGGGTGGGAGGGAAGAGGAGAGAGTGAGTGAGGGAGCGGGAGAGGGATAGATATATTGAAAAAAGTCTACGAGATTGTTGGGTCTCGCGGGCCAAGGCGCGGGGGAGGGGGGGGGGGGGTGGGTGGAGGAGACCTCACCTCTCCAGACACATTGCCCAAGAACAATGATTCACGACGCGCGACGCCCTGCGATTTCCGCGTTTTATATACACCACTCAAATGTACATATCTTTTGTCCCCTTTTCTCACTGTCACCGTCTTATACACGATGCATTAATCGTAGTGGCTCACTGGGAGATAGCCGAGTTATGCTCCATTCAAATTGCGACATTTCGATATGCAAGTCCAATTAACTCCAATGGACCGGCGGGTGGAAAAATTGTGGAGGAATATGTTGGCGGGGTTTCAATGCAATTTCATGGAGGGATTTTTTTTTCGATGATTAGAAGTTCTTGGGAATTGTTGGAGATGGTGTGCTGGACAAGTCCTGAACATTCAGATCTGTTTGTTTTCCAATTTTTCCGATTTTTTAGTAGACGCGGAAACCGCGAGTTAACCTCGCGAAGCGTGGTGGAACTCGCGGCCATCGCGCACAATTGCGTCAAATGACTTTCTTATGGTTTTTGGTGAAATTTTTGTGGTTGGTGGAGGAACATATGCTTGAGTCGTTCTCGAAATTTGAGAATTATCTGACGTCTGGAAAAGGACAAGAAAATTTGCCGAAAATTGATCGATTTTCGCTGGACAGGTGGGGAATTCGAAGCTTGAACGATGAGATGAATGTTGGTCCGACCTCCGATGCCGAAGCTTGGACTTGATAGCTTCGACGTAGCTTTATCCCATGTATAAGCCTAGATCAAACCAAGCTTAGTTATATCAAAGATATCCAAGCATTGTTGGCCCAGCTTGTGCCAAGCTTGGCTCAATCTGAGCGTCCCTAGCATTGGTCCGCAGGTAGAATCCAATCTACGTCCAATATTGGATACATACATACATCCAAGCTTACTAGAATCATCCGAACCCAAGCTTCAGAAATCATGTTGTGCTAAGCTTGGTCCGGGCTCAACTTTGTTAGCTTTGAGTCTTAGCTTTAACAAGCATGAATCCCGGATTGCTCATACCATCTAAACCCAAGCTTCTGAACTAAGGTTGAACTAAGCTTGATTGAAGCATATTTTTCCTAGTTTCGATTTACCGGCTTCAGCGAAACTCTGCTCAATATTGGATACATATATAAATCCAGGATTGTTGCACCACCTAAACCCCAGCTTGGAAACGAATGTTCAACTAAGCTTGGTTCAACCTCAATGTTCCTATCTTCGAAGTTTGAACCAAGATAATTTTTGTAGCTTGGACCAAGATTAATTTCGATGCTTCGACCACGAGAAACTTTGGAACTTGGACGAAAATGAATTTCGAGGCTTGCACCAAGATAGAGTCCGAAGCTTGCAGGTTACTTATATAAATTGGAGATATATGACGTATAGCATAGACCCTACGATTTTTTTTTCGTACATCCATACCACGCAAGAATTACGTTAATGCCTACAAAAGTGAAATTCCCTCCCCGCGAAATAATCCTCCATATCCACCTTTATTTTTTTTTTTCAGAGAAGGCCAGGCCGCACCCTCCACCAATTTATATTGTTTTGACGCTGCAAGAAATTAGCCAAGTAATAAAGCCAGGATAATTGCTGAGTCAGCTTGTAATTTTGCAAATTCAGGTATTCTGCAAACAATTTCAGCGCTACGTTTTATTTTTCCTTTTCCAATGCACGCTTTCTTCGCGTTTTAATGAATAAAGTGGACGACTGATGAGGATGCGCTTGAATTGTCTTGAGGAAAAAGTACAAATATGTGTGCGTGTGTGTGTATGTGTGTGTTTTATGAATTCACCTCAAGAATAAGGTAGAGTGTAACAATGTGTATTAGAGATTGGAATGAAACAGTTTAGATCGAGCGGTTAGTTAAGGATGTAATGGATATTTTGTAAAAGTATCAACATAAATTTACCTTTTTTTTCAACCCGCCGATCTACGTACCCACTCATCTATCCATCCATTTACACACTCACACATTTCCACACTCACCCACCCGCCCACTCGCCCACCGATGTACACACCCAGCCGCCCATCTACAAACCCACCCACCTACCTAGACACCCACCCACCCATCTACCCACACACACACACATCTACCCACGCACATATTTACCCACACACACACTCACTCGCCCACCCACCTACTCGCTCACACCCACCCACCCATTTACCCACGTACCCGCTCACTCACTTACCCATACACCCACCCACCCATCTATCTACTCGCCCATCCACCCACACATCCACTCGCTCATCCATCCATCCACCCTCCCACTCGCCCATCCACTCACCTATTCGCTCACACCCACCCACTTACCCACTCACCCACACACTCGCCCATCCACCCACTCGCCCATCCACCTACTCACCCATTTGCCCATACACTCACCTACTCGCTCACACCCACCCACTCACCTACTCATGCACCCACTCACCCACTCGCTCATCCACCCACCCACTCGCCCAACCACTCACCTACTCGCTCACCACCACCCGCCCACCCACTTGCCCACCCACCCACCCACTCACCTAGACCATGCACCCACCCACCCACACACTCGCCCATCCACCCACTCACCCACTCGCTCCTCCACCCACCCACCACGCACACACACACACACACACCCATCTCTTGAAATTTTCCACATACAAGTTTTTCAGCCATGCACACATTCAGAAAGTATTAATTTTTAAACACACACACACACACACACATGGAACTATTGATTTTAGGGATCATTACAATACTGTTCCTATATCGGAAAGTTGAAGAAATAATTTTTTCAATGCAGAATTTTCCTCGATGCAATATGAAGATATTTACTCGTTCTCACAACGGGGATTATACGTGCGTGTCAGGACTCGTGTGCAAACGAGTGCCTCGGGAGAGAATCCGAAGGCGAAGGCGCGTAACGCGTATACTTTGTTATACTGTACGCGAGTCTTCCACCAACAACAGTTTGCCCACTAACGTCAGTTATGTCCTGGCAGCGACAGACGTCAGCCACGCGATCACGGTCACTCGGTGATCAAATTAAATCACTCCCGGCTATCAGCAGTGACGTGTTACATCGCTAATTTCTTACGTGACTTGTGACTTTTCTGATCTGGAGTGAATGGACATAGTCAGATCTTTAGCGAAATGGTAAAATGGGATAAGTTAAGTTATCTCATGGTCGGGTGGGCGAAAGGGGGGGGGGGGGTGGTCAACAAGCTGAAGACACGGGACTATAAGTCTGCAAGTTGAAATGGAGATTTAAAAAATTTGGAGACCTTGCAAAAGTTTGAAATATCTGAGAAATAAGAAATGACGCAATTGTAGAAAAATTAGATAGTATAAACTTCCCAAAATTTGTGAGCCTTTGGAGAGTTTAAAAAGTTTGGAAATTTTCAAAAGTTCAAAATTTTTTAAAAACTCTCTCCAAAAATGAACTCCAAACACTTCAATAATTCAGAATTTTCAAAGATTCAAAATTTCAAAAATTGGAAATTTTCAAAAATTCAAAATTATCAAAATTTCGACATAGTCAAAAATTCACAATTTTCAAAAATTCTAAATTTTCAATAATTCTAAATTTTCAAACATTCTAAATTTTCGAAAATTCTAAATTTTCAAAAATTCACAAATTGAAAAAATTCGAAATTTTCAAAAATTTCAATAATTCAAAATTTTCAAAAATTTAAAGATTCAAAAATTAACAAAATCACAATTTTCAAGAATTGAAAATTTTTAAAAATTCAAAACTTCCAAATTTTCAAAATTTTAAAATTTCAAAATTTCAAAATTTCAAAATTTTAAAATTTCAAAATTTCAAAATTTCAAAATTTCAAAATTTCAAAATTTTAAAATTTCAAAATTTCAAAATTTCAAAATTCCAAAATTTTCAAAAATTCTAAATTTTTAAAAATTCGAAATTTCCAAAAATTCAAAATTTAATTTTTTTTTCATTTTAAAAATTTCCAAAATTTAAAAATCTTTCAGAATTTTTGAAACTCAGTCCGTGATTTGCCACGTGATAGCGAGAGGTGAATAGACGCCATCGAATCCCCAGCGAAATGCTAAAACGAGATAAGTTAGCTCACCTCATGGATGGGTGGGGGTTCGGGGTGTTGATATTTACAGATGGAGGGAATTTTAAGGAGTAAGCAGTCCAACTTCTTTCTCGGAGAAATTTAATTTCCCTGTTAACCTCTTCTTCCTCTGAACTCAATTAAAAAAAATTCTGATAAAAAATTACCGAAATTGACAAAATGCTGAGAATCCTATTGTAAAAAAAATAGATTTTCCATTTTCGCGCATAACGTGCGTTTCGTCGCAAGATAGCGGAATTTTCATAAAAACCTTTCTTGTAGAGCAAAGTGAGAGCTACAAATTTGTATAAGAACAAATTTCGATGCCTGCCTCAGTTTTTGAGATATGTCAAAAAAACGGAGGTTCGGTTAGAGCAGACTCATTTCGCTGGACCACTTGGGGATCTTCAATGTCAACTCTGCTATGTTGGAATATCCGGATTGACACTTGACAGTTGACCGGACATTTTGGAAATGTTTTTCCCCCTCAAAATCGAAAAATGCAACGGGCGGCGCAGTGCTCACCATGCGAGCAGCACATAATTTTTTTTTTTTTTTTCAATTAAAATGTGCTCATCTATGTATATGAGCTGACTTATCTTGTTTTACCATTTTGCTACAGAGATGAGGAAGAGGAAAGGAATCAGGGGAGACGGTAGGCAAGGCCCGCGGTATTTCGTAAAATCCGCTAATTCATCATTGCACTCGGTACCCCGGGTACCCACACGTATTCCCCGGTGAAATGACATAATTGCAGGAGTCACGAGGGCTTGCGAAAATAATAACTGGATGGAGGGCAAAAACGAGAGATTCATGATTGCATGATGCATGCTTTTCACTCTTTTGGGTGGATAATTTGAGCAAACTTTTGGGTGGTATTTCAATCCCTGCAGACCTCGGGGGGGGGGGGGGGGGGGGAGGGGAGGGACGACATAACCAGATGAATTTTTTGCGGTCGGTACATGCGGGCCAAAACGTTGCGAATGTTACATTTTGGAAAATTAAAGTTATTTTAGAGTTGTTTTTTCGGAATTTGGGGACGTACAAAAAATTTTTGAAAATTTTTAATTTTCATTTTTTTTTCTGAATTTTGGGAATTGGGAAAAATTAAAATTTCAATATCAACAAAAATTAAAAAAAAAAAAAAAAAAAAAAAAAAAAATCAAAATTTTCAGTTTGAGTACAAAAAAAAAATAATAATAATTTTTAAAAAACCCTTTGGGTGGCATTTCAATTGCCTCTCGCAGACTGGTCGGGGATAACCAGTCTCATTTTTTATGTCCGCTTTTTTTTTTTTTTTATGAAGATGAGGTAACATCGGCCGAAGTCGTGGACTTTAATGCCCAGTGGATGAGTTCTTTTTTTTGGTGCGGCCGATGGTAATTTTCCTCGTAAACTACTCCACAGTGAAATGGTGAATGGTAAAAATTAGTTCGGAAATGGCCTATGTACTTTGGCGAGTGTTGACAAAGAAATATGCCAAGGTGCGGCTTGGGCTGGCGAGTCTGCCGGTAAGTTTATTTCCTCACACGCAAATTTACATGTTTATTGATTTGTTTCATATCCGGTGTAAGTTGCGACTACTGTAACATAGTCCAATGCTTTTAACCGATAGTACGTCTTCGATGAAAAGAAAAAAATTTCAATATATCTCCACGTTGCATGACATTTCTGACCATTTTAGACTATTCTTAACAAGATGTATGTGTGTGTGTGTGTGTATGTGACGGTGTATGTATGAAGACAAATTCTTTCTCCAACGATTTCTCACCATCAAATTATGCGATTGAGATGCTGTATGGTGCAATCGAAGCGTCTTTGTGACCTTCACAGCTGATTAGGTTTTGGTTGCAATCTGTTTTGTAGTTTTTTGATATTTCCGAAAAAACTACCGTTTTACTTAAAAAAAGGAGAAGAATCTTCCCGTTTCAAATAGTTTCTATTTGGAACGCTTGTAACAACGTATTATTCAATTTTGAAAATGTTTTTATTCCAATTTTGTCAAGTTTTCCGGAAGTATTGGCACAACAAGTTATCAACACAATTTTTTTAAATTGCGCGCGGCGCAGTGTGATTGGTCAGTGCGTCACGTGACATATTCGCATGTAGCGATACCTGTCGTATTCCAGTATTCCAAATTTCATGATTCCTATTTTTCACTTTCCGGTTTAGGGAAGTTATTGTAACGAGTCAGAGCGCGCACGCGCGTTTCCTTTTTCCGCCGCAGGGTGTCGCGTGGGTTTCGATCGTACGCTTTTCGATAAATTCGATATATACCGATATTTTGTTCGGTGTGTCCTGTTTACTATAAGGAGAGAGGGAGAGTGAACTACAACTGTCAACCAAGGCGCGGTTGCGCCCGCATTTCAGCGTGACAAAACTTCGAGATATTGCGAGATAATCGATATATTCTGGAGTCGTCTTTTTTACAATAGGATGACCGCGATAATGAAGTGTCTCAGAAATCGAAAATTTTCACTTTTCTCGACGTTTCACATTAATCTGACAAATTTTGGATGAAGGACCTGTGTGTGTGTGTGTGTGTTCATATGTAAGTAATTCTTTGAGAAACGGTTCCCGGTAAACGGCTCGATCGATTTGTTTCTCCTTTGACACAAAATTACCTCTGACTGATGTCCAGGGCGGAAAGGAGTGTCAATGTTGAAAAACAATTCCTTCAATTGTTATTAACAATTTAAATTGTTTATAACGCTGTATCTCGAGAACGGTGACAGATACAAGAAAAAGTGTTAAACAAAAGTTGCTCCTCTCGTGAAACTACATATTTCATGTTGTATTACTTTTTTTGCTAGGCATCATATTTTACGAGATATCGATGAACAATCGTAATAATTGATCAATAGTCGAATTTGCGTAACTGATATACAACTTGACTTCATACGTGGATGGTCACACACACACACACGTGCACACACTTAAAATCATTCCGGGGGTCATGAAACTTCATTTTCGAGGGCATTGCAATATTGTTATATCACTTTCCCTATCGGGAAATTAAGAGCCGCAACTCGCGGATTGTGCGCGTAATCCATGAAGCTCCTGATTTCTAATTTTGACTGCGCTTTATCTGATCAAATAATGGATATAGAGGAAAAAGCTTTAAGTATCAAATATTCTTTAGTTCATGGAAAACAATTTAGGTTTTACCTATTATACCCCTAGCTCTAATATTGCCCGAGAAAATAGGGGTTGAATGTCGTACGGGGTGCCAATTCGCTTTCCTCCGTTGCATCTCAGCGGCAATATCTTGTAATGTATTGAAAATTCGAGTGAAAGTCATAAAGCTTGATTAATAGGATTTTTCATGCCGAATATTTTTTATTATCACTATTTTCTTCTATATCTACTGGTATTCTCAAGAGAGCGGAGTTCGCGCAGGTCGCTTGCGAGCGCTCAGCAGTTCGTCTACGATGCGCGCACCCACATTTTCTCCTAAACTATGGACCTGAGAAAAAAAGTTATTTAACATAAATTATGCGCATTAACGCAAGGAATAAAATTTATTTGAACTTTTTCTTTCTATCTCCATCCGTTCTCCAGATATTTTGTTCTGAACAACAAACCATCAGATGGATTTCAACTAAAATTCTTTCAGTTCCAGATGTTGGAACGAAAAAATTCTAGAGTTTCAAAAAGCTTCAATGGTTCCGTACATTTTTTTTTGAGTACCTTAATCACATGAGATGATCCTCGATGCACTTACAAGCAGGGGTGAGAGGCAAGGCTTGATTAATACAATCATTGGTAATCTGCGAGACAATTCATCTTATCTGGGATTTAGGAGGCCGCCTTATATACAGGATGTCCCAAGATGATCTTGGGACATCCTATATAATCTAGATGCTGCGCGCTCTTAAATCAAAAAGTGAAACTTAAAATTTGGAAAAACCAGGAAATGATTATTCCTCAAAAATTTTTAAATTGGATTATTTCGAAATTATTTTTTTTTAATTTTACAAACTTTTGCAGATTTTCACATTTTCCAAAATTGTTTCCAAATTTTTTCCAAATTTTTCCCAAATTTTTTCAAAATTTTTTCAAAATTTTTTCAAAATTTTTTCAAAGTTTTTTCAAAATTTTTTCAAAATTTTTTCAAAATTTTTTCAAAATTTTTTCAAAATTTTTTCAAAATTTTTTCAAAATTTTTTCAAAATTTTTTCAAAATTTTTTCAAAATTTTTTCAAAATTTTTTCAAAATTTTTTCCAAAATTTTTTCCAAAATTTTTTCCAAATTTTTTCCAAATCTCTTTCCAAATTTTTTTCACAATTTTTTTTCAAAACTTTGGCAATTTTGGAAAGTTTAAAGAGGATTGATCGATTCCCAAAATATCTATCTTGCATTTTTGACTACTCTGAATCTCGCGAGGGCATCCTTAATTCATTTGCAAATATGGCGAGGGGTAAAGAGGAGGGTCGGGGGGGGGGGGTAGGGCTTGATTAATATAATCATCGCTAATCTGTGAGACGATTCATCTTATCTAGGATCTTGGATGCTGACTCGTACGTATGTATCTTGATGCCGCGCGCCCTAGCGGGCGGTCGTTGCCGATACCCTCGATCCTCTCGATCTTCTCGATCCTCCCGATCAGGCCCCCCCGGGGGGGGGGGGGCGCGGTTCGCGCGTGACCGTGAACCCGTCGTCGCTCAGGGCACTTCCATAATGTCGAGCCCATGGTCCACACGCAACGGAGGCTGGAGCGTCATCTCACCGCCAATCGACGTCAAATGCACCTTAGAAACGGTTTTTCTCATTCCCATGGCCACTTTTTTTTCTCCCCCCCCCCTCCCCCCCCCACCTGATTTTTCCCCTAATCTACATATTACACGGATCGATCTCTCATGATTATTTATAAAGTGGAAATTTCTCAGATCATTTGCACATCACAATCTGTTATTTCCGCATTAAAGTTTTTAAATGTTGAAGAGGTCAAAACAAAATTTGGGGCCGCCCACAATTTTTCCAAAAAAGCAAAAAAAAAAGTTTCCCAAACAGGCAAAAAAAAAAATTTCGCCAAAAAAGGCAAAAAAAAAAAATTTTCCCAAAAAAGAGAAAACAAAAAAATTCGCCAAAAAAGGCAAAAAAAAAATTTTTGCCAAAAAAGGCAAAAGAAAATAAACGGGTTATACGTATGACCCTCGACGGGTCGCATCAATAACTTCCCGATGTGTTAGTCTGTGTATGTGTGTGCGTGTGTTGAAAATTTGAGATAAATTAAACGCTATTGCCTTAATTATGAGTGTTACAAAAAAATGCATGAAACAAAAAATGTATGTTTCTACATGGGGAACAACTTTTATTTAAAACTTTTTCAGCTAACTCTTACCGTTCGTGTAATAGAGCGATATTAAGATTATTAAGATAAAAGAGCGAATTAAAATTGTTAACCAGTGATATGTCCTGAACTATGAAAGTTATGAAGAAAAGTCATAATAGATTATGTGTGTATTTTTGTATGAGGAATAACATTCATTATACACTTTTTCTCCTATCTGTAACGGTTCTCGCGATAGCGCGTTTTGAATAATTGAAATTGTTAATAACAATTGAAGGAATTGTTTTTCAACATTGACACTCCTTTCCGCCCTGGATATCAGTTAGAGGTAATTTTGTGTCAAAGCAGAAACAAATCGATCGAGCCGTTCCCCGGCACCGTTTCTTAAAGAATCACTCACATACGAACACACACACACACACACACCCACAACCGTCATCAAAAATTTGTCAGAATGATGTGAAACGTCGAGACAACTGAAAATGTTCGATTTCTGAGGCACTTCATTATCGGGGTCATTACAATAACTTCCCTAAACCGCGAAGTTAAAAATGAACAATTCCGAAATTTTCAAATATTTTGAATTCCAAAATTTCAAAAGTCGAAATTGAAAAAAAAATTCTATGAATTTTTTCCAGCAATTTTTTTCTAATCTACATATTACACATCGGCCTCTCATGATTATGCATGGAATGGAAATTTCTCGAATTACTTGCAAATCCATCCCACAATTTCATATTTCCGGTCTATGTTTTCTGGAGGAAACTTTCAACGCATTATGTTCCTTACCCATTCATCAGTTGCATCTCAAAATCGAATGCGTTTGGTCGCGTGATGAGCGTAGGGCCGTGCACGGATTTGCCGTTGCGCTGGTGCCGCGGCGTTTGAGTGCGAGCGCGACTCCCGCGAAATTCAAATACGTGATTCGATTGTCAAATTGGATTCCATGGAACTTATGATAAACAGTTCATTTGTTGATTCATGACCTCAGAGATACTGAATTAATAAATCAATAAATGGGTGAAAGAAGAATTCTTTCCATTATTTTCGCCCCTAGGCCGCTAAGCCGCGATTCTATCGCTGCGCTTGGTTGGCTCGCGCGTCATCGGACTCAATACACTTTTCTCGTCCGGGCCTCGGAAACCGCCATTTTCCGATTCTGGGCCGGAAAATATTGTACCGGCAAGCCATGCAAAAATAATCGCCCAACAACCTAGCGCTGGGGGGGGGGGGGGGGGGGGGGTGGTTAGTTTTGGTATTTCAGCACAGCGTACTAAATTTATTCTTCTCCAATATACCCCGGTTAATCAGTGTGACCCCTATTAGTGTCATAATGAAAACTTGCAGATTTGAGAATTCTAAACTGACTCATTTATGGAGCAGATAATTATGAGTATCTGAGTAGACGCATGGTGAGCATGAGGATGAGACTTATGCGCGTTACTTGAGTGGGAGTGAGACGCCAATAGGGCTGCGGCCGCAATAAAAACGATAACTTTAATATTTTACCCAGTGGAACAGTATAAACAATTGCAATTGTTAATAACATTGCATATACTGCACGAATGCCATCCAAAATGTAATCCGCTCGATTCTGCACGGAAATGCTTCGATTGAGACCTTCATGACAGCGCTGGCTTCATTCATTCACTTATTACATACATAATTGTTGAGACGGCCATACCTCCTTAATTATGCAAATTATGGAAAAAAGTCATTCTACATAATATACGTATTTTTATATGGGGAACAACTTTTATTATATGAATTTTGCGCTAACTCTAACAGTTTTTGCAGTAGAACATTATAAACAATTGAAATCGTTAATAACACTATATGTACTGGACCAATTCCATCCAAAATCTAATCAGGTCTGAGTTACATGAAGACGCTCCGGTCGCATAATTCAGTGAACGAAAATTTTTGACACCCAGACAAATATTTTGTTTAAAATAGTCTAGAAATGTTAGAAAAACCGTGAAACTTGAACACCCTATGAAATTTTTTTTTTCGATTTTCGATTGCAATAACTTACCTATATCGAGAAGTTAAAAAAACGATTATGTCAAAAATTTTAAGAATTAAAAACAAAAAACGATATACCTTCCGCGGATAAACTCGCGCGAACTACTTGCCAGTAAATTTCTCGAATCGCCCACAATTTCCCATTTCCTGCCGATGTTTCCCCAAGAATAAATGCAACTTTCATCGCATTATGTTTCCCAAACTCATCAAACCGATTTTTCCATATTTAAAGTGTCTGTGAAACTGCGGACATACCTCCGGCGGATGTGGATGGATTAAAGGAAGGAAAAAAAAAAGAAGAAAAAGCAAAGAAATGAATGGCAATTAAACGAAATTCTCCTCGACAGTTGGAATAGGCATTGTTCTTCAAAATCCACTTTGTGAATTAAATACTTGCTCGACTCTTTATGTCCCTCCGACTTTCGCGAGATGCCTTAACGTTTTTTTTTCCCGCTTGCCAGCGTATCAAATCGCCCATATGTTTTTTTTTTTTTTTTTTTTTTCACTCTTTCTCTATTCGTATTCACCCACGTCCCCGCTGGTAAGCATTACTACATGGGCAATACTACGGATCAGAGTACCCACCCATTGCGGCTGGGGCCGACTTCGCCATTTCAGCTCATCGTATTTCTAATCACAGGGTAAACCTCCAGAAACCCCTGTGATACGATGGCGGGCGTCTACGATGGAACCCTCCCTCCCCCCCCGCGCGACGGGTCGCGTTCGGTCCCGGCTCACGGTCTCACTTCATGGATACCGCCGATAGCACACACGGAATGTTCCTGCCATCGGTCGGAGTCCGTGAGAAAATATTTTTCAGAAAAAATATTTTGCAGTGAGCGGGAATCGAACGCGGGACCTTTAGAATAGTAGGCAGACACTCTACCGACTACGCCAAAGCCCCGTCACTCAAATCGCCCATATGTAACAGTCACGCTGTGTGTGGTGAGAGAATGATAAATTGCTGGGATATCGATATATCGAATCATCGCTCGAAGCAAGACAACAATTTGTCATTACTATATTTTTTTTTTGTTTTATTATTAACGAGTAAAGACCTCCTCCCACCGTTGACCCACCGTCCATTGCGCTTAATTAACTTCCCGATAGGGAAGTTATTATAATCACCCCAAATTGAACTTTTTCATTTCGAGCTGTAACTGGTGTATTTAGGATACCAAAATGATCCCCGAATAATTCTGAGTCAATGTGTGTGTGTGTGTGTGTGTTTGTATGTATGTGCGCTAAATTTTGGTCAACGATTTCTCACGAATGGATACACCAACCGAAGCCATCGAGGTCTCAATCGACGCGTCTTCATGTAACTCAGTCCTGATTAGTTTTTGATGGATATTGGTTCAGAATATATATTGTGATTA
This sequence comes from Asobara japonica, assembly GCA_026005395.1. Lineage (NCBI taxonomy): Eukaryota > Metazoa > Arthropoda > Insecta > Hymenoptera > Braconidae > Asobara > Asobara japonica. The sequence continues at coordinate 237,049 of BQMI01000225.1, forward strand.
ACACTTTCACTTATTCATAACGCTATATCTTGTGAACGGTTGGAGTTAGGGAAAAAATTTGTTGACATAAATTGTTCCTCAGACAAAGATGCACATTTAATGTATATTGACTTTTTCCCATAACGTGCATAATTACGGTGGTAGAGCCGTTAGAAAAAAATAATTCATGTGATGAGTGCATGAAGGGAGACTAGATGGCGTCGGCGATCGCAAAAATTGGTCTCTACAGTAAACATGGACCGACTCAGAATATAATACTTGTATATCACTTTTGTGTATCAATGCTGCCATGGAACGTGAAGTCGAGTGGAGCCAGAGATACGGACTTATTGAACTTCTTCAACGTAGTTGTTGTATATTCGTGGTTTTAAAATGCTTCAATGAGACTTAAAGGCTTTAATGAGAAGTAAATGGCCTTCACGTGAAAGAGGGAGTTATCTCTTGATTATGAAAAAAATCACCAAAGGCAGCGACATATAGAGAAATGAAAAAAAAATCAGTAAATACTGAAGTGAGAAGTCTCGTAAATTTTTAAACCAGACATAATCTCGAAAACTCGAGGTATCAAATCGGGAAGTTTGCATTGTGTCCTCACTGAGAGCACAAATACATCCCACCCACTAGTTTTTTTTCTATTTTCAGGATACTTTTCCCGATGTGTTACTCTGTGTGTGTGTGTGCGTGTGAAGCGCTAGTTACTTAGCTGGTATTTGGCGGGAAGCTGGAGACATTTGAAATTCGCGGGCTTTCATGATAACGGGCGAATTTAATAAGAAGCCGTTTGGATTGAATGTTCTATTCATTTGATAAATATTTAAATGAGCATTTATTGAATGAGGAGTAATGATATAGTATTTTAGGTATGCTTGCTACCCACTTGCCACGTGAATGTATAGTATTGGCACGTTCATTTGCAAGTCGTTCGATTGAATTAAATCGTTTGAGATGGTAGTAAATTCGATGTGTGTGTGTGTATGTTTTTTGTCCCTGGTCTTCTTTATTGTACTCCCCACTGAAGCTCTTCAGTATTTTCTTCGGAAGGGAGTGTGTGTGTCTGCGTGAGTGAATGAGTGGATGAGTAAATGGGTGAGTGGATGGGTGGGTGGGTAATCAACGAGTGAGCAGGTGGGTGGGTGACTGAGTGAGTGAGTGAGCGAGTGGGTGAGTGGGTAGGTAATCACACGACTGAATAGGTGGGTGGGTAGGTAATCACACGAGTGAGTGGGTGGGTGGGTGTGTGTGTGGGTGGGGCGTGAGTGACTGAGTGAGTGAGTGAGTGAGTGGGTGAGTGAGTGAGTGGGTGGGTGGGTGGCAGAGTGTGTGGGTGAGTAAGTGAGTGAATGGGTTGGTCAGTTAATAGGTTTTTCCTCCATCCCTCGTTTGCATTCTGCACACTCGCCACTCTTTACTATTTTCTTCAGGATGGACCACTGGACCCCCATCCGTGCGGCTGGGGCATTTCGCCAGTTAGGCCGTCGTGTTACTCAACACAGGGTAAACCACCAGAAACCCCTGTACTACGATGGCGGGTGCCCATGATGGAACCGATTCATCCCTCTGTCAGGTTAGGTTCCCGCGCAGCCAAGCTGTGTGTTTATCGTAATGGGCAGATGGTCTACCCACTATACCAGAGCTCCGACACTCCGTGTGTGTGTGTATGTGTGCGTCTGTGTGTGTGGGTAGGTGGGTGGGTGAGTGGGTGGGTGTATGGGTGGGTGAGTGGGTGAGTGGGTGGGTGAGTGGGTGGGTGAGTGGGTGGGTGGGTGAGTGGGTGGGTGAGTGGGTGAGTGGGTGGGTGGGTGAGTGAATGGCTGGGTGGACGAGTGGGTGAGTGAGTGAGTGGGTGGGCGGGTGGGTGGGTGGGTCGGTGAGTGAGTGGGTTGGTGAGTGAGTGGGTTGGTGGGTTGGTGGGTGAGGGAGTGAGTGGGTGAGGGAGTGAGTGGGTGAGTGAGTGAGTGGATGAGTGGGTGAGTAGCTAAGTGGGTGGGTAACTGCGTGAGTGGGTGAGAAGCTGAGGGGTTGGGTGGTTGAGTGTGTGTATGTGTGCAGTTCACCAAATTTTGAGCTTGGTTTCTCACGAACGAACGACAGCCTGCTGCTAACCTAGAGGTGAGGAGATTTTCACTCAAGTACAGTAGTTGAAGCTACTTCAAGTCGATTGAATAATTCCTGAGTAATGAGGAGCGGTAGATGTGGTTATGAATTGTTGAGGAAAAAATGAGGAAATAAATAACATCGGACATGAAATAAGCCCCCCCCCCCCCCACAAATTGTTCACGATTTGGTAACTAGAAAGGACGCGATGCGTATCTAGTTATTTATTTGCTCTCGAGCCTACCATTTCACTTCATCCAATATTAATTATTTTTCCCCGTGCTCTACTCCCCTCGTACATCCGCAAAGTGCGTGCGAAGAGTGCACTATGGAGGAGCGTGAGACGACCCATTGTCTCCAGCATAACGACTATTTATATTTTCCTTTGATAACCTTCTTTTTTTTTTAATTGAGGAGGCCCGAAGAACGGAATGGGAAACTGGATTTTTTTTTTAACTGTACACAAAGTTAGGAGTGAGAAGAATTGATCAGCTAGTAAATGCTTTTCATAGTTTTTCTGAAAGACTTTCATAGAATTTTCATAATTGTCATTTTCCAGATATGTGTATTTTTAAAAATTTTGGAGAATAAATGTGAAGAATAAGGAAATAAGTGAATTTTTACCTCGTCGGTTACGAGAAATTGTTGTAATGACATAATGTACATGATTTTTTAAGTATCCCAAAATTATCTTCGAGCAAATTTCAGGCTGTGTGTGGGTGGGGGGTGGATGGGAGAGTGGGTGGGTGTGGGTGGATGTATGTGAATATAGATGAATGTGCCTGTGTGTGTGTGTGTGTGTGTGCGTGTGTGTGCCTGTGTGTGTGTGTGTGTGTGTGTGTGTGTGTGTGTGTGTGTGTGTGTGTGTGTGTGTGTGCTAAAAAAGAATTCACCATTCTAATAAAAGCAAAGTTTACGTTTCGAGGTTGTTTGAACAACAGCACTTTCCAATATTTGATTGCTCATTACTTAATTGTTAGTGTTACGACTTTCAGTTTTCCAAGCCTACCAATTACTCCCATTAACAAATTGAATGAATGGCAATTCGAAAAAATTTTCCGCTCCCTGTCTCCAAAATCGCGCCAAAAAATTGGGATTACCGTGAATCAGGACCTGCTAAATATTGTTCCGTATGCGTTATCCAAAACTCAGTAGTTCCCCCTCCACGAGTTTGCCATCCGCGGCGGAACCGCGGATGGCAATCCACCAATCTACTGATGAGTTTATCACGTCATGAAACGTCAGCGTCTCTTAGTCGTATGTTACGTGCGATACGTATCATTATTTATTGCGTTATTAAATGTTGGTCGCTCACACGGGCCCCCGGAGATAACTGTATATGTGGATGAAAGGAATATGGCATAAAGGTATATATGTGCACTTGAGAGATGTATGCACGGTAGGGCAATAAATTGAATGAAGCCCAACGCTCCTTAGTTGGACTCCCGACGGTGTGTATCACCCTCCCTCGGTCGCCTCCTGCCTCCGCAAATTGCCAACAACGTAGAGAAACAGAGCGACAACAGTGTTGGCCTAGGGCAAAATTCAAGTGGAATTGTATATATGGGGTTTCGCCAAGGGGGAGTGGTCGGGTGGTTGCGGTCACGATAATTGGTCCAGATGTCTTTGGAAAAATTGTAACTGTCTGCGTTGCCTTTTTTTAACGGGCTCGCCGAATCGGTGAGATGATCTAGAAGATTGACCCCCCCCCCCCCCCCTCCCCCCGCCCCCCAATTTTGGTAAATTTTAGAGGATGCTAGAAAAATTTTATGCAATTTTTTCAACACATTGTGACTATCCGTTTTTTCTCTATATATTTTTGAAATACTTCTTCCAATCGTTTTTGCTCCACTTAAAATTTTCTTACTGAATTGTCAATTGATTGAATTATTGAAAAATTTTGCGAGATTTTGTGTTCCGTGAATATAAATTACTCTTCGCACGCAACATGGACCACCGACGCATTAATTCACCTCTCCCATACCCTCAATTTACGACTCAATAATTAGGGACAATGTTCCTTTTTTTTTTTGCTTCATTCACGATTATGTCCTCATAAACGTGAAATGGCCCCCGCACTTGACATGCGCTCCAATTTTATTGCCCATTAAATACAATTGAGAAAATTAAAACCCGTCCAGCATTTCAACAATGCAAATAATCCCATGTAGAACGATAAGTTGGGGCGTAGGCTTAATTGTTGGGTTACGTGATCGTTGAAAATTATCTAACGCTGCGCGGGTGGGTGGGGTGGTTTGGGGGGGGGGGGAGGAGGGGGTGGTCGCGGAGGGGGGACGCCCTCGAAAGTGGAGGTAGAGGTATATCGCACGCTTGAAATCACAGTGAAACCTGAGAAGACCCACCACTGTCGGAATAACCGCGCTTTATTGTCACGCTTCGGATTTACCGGTGGAGATGTCGCTAGTAAACACGATAACATTCAAAATCTGTTTTTTTCTGCCCGCGTTTTTCTGGTTAATGGTGGCAACTTTTTCTCATTTATACAGCGATTTTTCATTTATACAGACACAGAGACACATACCACCCATTCGGCCACCCACCCATCCAACTACATATCCATCAACCCACACACCCATCAAATCGCCACCTACCTACTCATGACCTACTCATCCGGTCATCCATCCACCCACCCACTTACCCACCCACCCGCTCACCCACCCAGCCATTCACAAACCTTCCCACCTACCCACTCAGCCACCCACCCACTTTCCCACCTACCCACTCAAACACCCACCCACTTTCCCACCTACCCACTCACCCACCCACTCACTTTCTCACCTACCCACTCAGCCACCCACCCACTTTCTCACCTACCCACCCACCAACTTTCCCACCTACCCACTCACCCACCCACCAACTTTCCCACCTACCCACCCACCCACTTTCCCACCTACCAACTCACCCACTTACCCACTCACCCACCCACTTTCCCACCTACCCACTCACCCATCCACCCACTTTGCCACCTACCCACCCACACTCCCGACCACTCACCCACCCACCCACCCACCCATCCACTCACCCACCCACCCATCCACTCAAACACCCACTCACTCACTCACCCACCTCCACACCCGCCCACTCACCCACATATCTACTCTACTCACCTACTTCCCCACTCACAGCTCGCCCACCTACCTACTTGCTCACACACACAGGCACAAGTATACGAACACACGAATATGCGCTAAAAATATAATAGCCTTTTTTCCGCGTATAAAATATATTTTGTAAGATTTTTCCCTACAAACTATTTTCAAGGACATTATTGACTTTTGCAGACGTCCTTAAAAGAGGAGTTTGCATGAATTCAATGCAATAATATTTTCCAATCTCGTGACTGACACGGTACACCAAAAAGAGAAAAAGCAAAACGTCATTCACGAAGTGGTAAAACGGATTAACGCCAGACATTGCCAACTTCACCAAGTTCTCCAATTTCGAAATGGCCAGCGCGAAAACTTTCTGCACATCGATGAAAACTATTCCCGGATTAAACTATGTCCACCCATCACGAAGGTGACGTTGGAAATTTTCGGATGGTCAATGTTCTCCAATGAAATTATTGCGATTTTTTGGAATACTTTTTTCACTATATCTATAGTTGTCGCGCGGCGGTTTCCCGGCATTTTTTGTATCCGCATCAAATTTCCATGTTCCCCAAGTTCAAAGAGGTTGCAATTTTTTTTTTTGGAAAAATTTCATTTGAAATATTTTTTTGCATATTTTAAAATTCCAAAATTAATTTTTCCATTTTTTTTCTATTTTTCTATTTTCCTATTTTTCAAATTTCTGTTAGTTAACACAGCCCGCGAATAATTGATAAGACGCGGGGTGAGGTCGCGGTGTCGCGCATGCCCCGCGCGCTTACTCCTGGCAGCCAGTCCCTGACCTGGAGTTTTCGCCGTAACATCGTGCAATCGGGCCATTTAGCGTCCAAAAAGTCTCCCCAGTACACGCGAATATCCACCCAATTTGCCCCACCAAACAACTGCCCCCCCAAAAAAAATGTAGTGACAGTGCAATTGAAATCCCAAAAAAAAAGTTTATTTTTATCATCAATGGCGCGTAATGAGAACAAATCGATGATAGTACGTGTCGTTACACTCGACTCGGTTAATTCTCAAAGTTTCGTCTGAATTCTGGGAATGAGAAGGTGGCCCAAAGGTGTGGCGCAAAAATGTTGGCATCAATTGTTCTCGGAAACTCGACCGGATGTACGTGCTCTTTCGTACCTCATCTACACCAGGATAAACGCGCATTATCCGGTTGAAATTGTGTGTGTGTGTGTTTTTTTTCCTCCACAATGTGTGGGGCTTTTTCATAACTCGCCCTCATCTCCTGGTGCACCATTGTTGGCGAGATCTTGAGATGCGCTTGGATGCTGAGTGCACTAGTCTTTACAAAGTGAGAAGATGTGTAAACACGGGTACCGGTTATAGATAAGTGGCAATGCCACGAATATCCAGCATGGTGTATGGAATTATGCGTGTGTACCTCCATACTAATCTATCGGAGGAATTTTAGTAACATCGTGCTGAAGTGGACGAGATGAGTCATTTTGATTGGAAGCTGCTGAGACGGAAGAAGGTACTGACGACATTTTTTTGTCATTTATCGAACTTGAGAAAACTCGGAAAAAGCATCTGATTTTATCGCGATTTTTTTTACTCGTCGGTGTATGTTTGTACTTGACCGAGACCCTACCGCGTGTCCGCGGTAAAGACGCGTGCGACGGGTTTTTCACGGAATGGAAATTGGGAGATTGACTTTGCAGTCCGGCTTGTAATCACTTTTCCGCGGGTGATTAGCACACGCGGTAGTGTATCGGCCAAGTACGTAGTTCCAACATGGATTGAGGATGGGATGGGATGTATGGGAGTACCGCGTAGGGCACAATGCGTGTGACGTTTATGCCAATCGATCGTTCTGCGCTCCTCTCATGAATATGTGGGGAGTTCCAGTGACGTCGGGGCTTGCTTGGGATAAGTCGTGATAAGGTGATTTTGATTGCAAGCTGCTGGGGAGGGGGGGGGGGAGGGGCCAAATGCATTTTTTCTGGTTACGTTGAGAGGGGATGGTCGAAGTAGCACGTTTTGGTGATCATTTTAACGCGATTTTTTTTTATGGTTCTGTTATGTTTGTACTTGACCCAGACACTACCGCACATTTATGATAATGACGCACAAGAGGGATTTTTGAAGGAATGTGAATTGATAGATCGTCCTGGTATCAGGGCTGTAATCATATTCTCTAGGAAATTAATTTTGAAGTCCATAAATTGAGATGCGCGGTCGCGTATCGGCCAAGTACATAGTTAAAGTTAATCATTTTCTTACCAGAAAATTTGTAGAAGGGCTAAGTAAAAAGAAGGGAAAATTTGTAGAATGTGCCAAAATTATAGAACGGCAAATTTGAAGAATTGGTAACAGAATCGTTAGCGGCTATAATTATTAATTGGCGACTAAAGCAAAATGTTGTTCGACTACTTTTTAATGATTAATTCACAGTGGATGAATTTGGAATCTTTTGTGTTTTATGATGTCATGCTTACACCGAGGGTACAGCCACTTAAGGCGTTATCGAGTCGTTTCTAGTACCGCTACGAGTGGGAAATAAAAATACAAACGACCAAGGTTATGCTCATAGGAAAGCAACTACTATTCGGGAAATGACCACAATACCGAGGGAAACAACCAATTCAATACGATTCATGTTCTTGTATCAGTTGGTATATCTTGACCTTCGTGTGTGTGTGTGTGTGTGTGTGTGTTTGTGTGTTTGTGTGTGTGTGTGTGTGTGGGTCTGTGTCTGTGTTTTTGAGTGGGTGTGGGCCTGTGTCTGTATGTCTGAGTGGGCGTGGGTGCGTGGGTGGGTGGGTTGACATAGGTGGGTGGGTGGTTGGGTGGGTGGGCGTAGGTAGATGGGCGGGCGGATAGGTAGGTGGGTGAGTGGGCGGGTGCATAGGTGGGTGGGTGGGTGGATGGGTGAAAATTGGGTTTCTCATATCTAGTCTATGCAAATGTCGATTTTTCACTAACTTGAGCTTGTAATTAGTTTATGGTGTTGTACCTGAGGTACCCGGCGCAACGTCGACGTCACGATGGGTTTTTAGGTCACTTCAGACACGCTACATTCAACAATTGATAATTAATTATCGGCTATTTTTACAGAGATGTTTCATGAACCATAGCTTCTTGAGGTAATAAATTGTCGATTTTTCTACTTTATGGGATTTCCCATTGGTCGAACGTGGTAATTATTTTTTTTTTTTGAGGGAAAGGAAAATGTTTTCCAAAAATCCAAATTTGGTTTGGTTAAATTTTGGAGAAATTTTAGCGAGAACTCAAATGATTATTTGCTAGGCCTATCAGGAAGTGCATTCGATTTTTTTTTTCAAATTTTTTTATAGATGCCAAATTTTTGTTGAAAAAATGTAATAATAGAGTGCAAGGCAGTTTGCTCATAGCGCGACCCCACAAAGGTTAAGCCCGCCCTAATAGGCCATTTTCATACAATATAAAATAGCATTATGTCATGATGAGGAAAACCGCAGGGCAAGTGAGCAAAGTGAGGTAAGAATCGCGCATTTCCGTGACTTCATTTTCAAACATGGTGTAGATGGGAGGCACGTGAAGTCGATAAATCCTCCGCTCTGCGAAGAAATCAACAGAGTGACGATACCTCAGTTGCGCATGCCCTCTCCACACTTATCACCATCCATTGAACCGTGTAAACTCCATGTAAAAAAACAACGAAATTTCACCTCATCGATTGCGGTTGACCCTGGGGAGCCTTAAAAATGAACAATCGATTGGTCAATTGAATTTGCAATGCGCTTTCAGTCGGGAATATGGGTAAAAGTCAGGGGGAAAAATTGCAGAGATATGAAAGTGATGGGAGGGAAATTTTGAAATGGAATTGCCATATAATTTTTGAGGGCTTTAGTTTGGGTGAGGGCGGTGTGTAAACAAAGGCACCCACCCACTTATACACCCACCCACTCACACAGCAATCCACCCATCCACCGATCCACACACCCATCCGCCCACCTATTTACACACCCACCTATCCACACACTCGCCCACCCATCCACACACCTGCCCACCCCTCCACTCACCCACCCACCCAATCACCCACCCACCCATCCACACACCCGCCCATTCACCCATCCACCCAATCACCAGGCCGCCCACCCATCCACCCGCCCACATACCCGCCCGCTCGACCACCCACCCGCCCACTCACCCACCCACCCATCCACACACCCGCCCATTCACCCATCCACCCAATCACCAGGCCGCCCACCCATCCACCCGCCCACACACCCGCCCGCTCGACCACCCACCCGCCCACTCACCCACCCACCCACATACCCACCCACCCATCCACACACCCGCCCATTCACCCATCCACCCAATCACCAGGCCGCCCACCCATCCACCCGCCCGCTCGACCACCCACCCGCCCACTCACCCACTCACCCACCCATCCACACACCCACCCGCCCACTCAACCACCCACCCACCCACATAACCACCCACCCACCCAATCACCAGCCCACCCATCCACACACCCGCCCGCCCACACAGACACGTCCACACCCACGCACACACACACACATGGTCGGGGTTTTGGCATAGTGGATAGAGTATGAACCTACAACGTTAGAGGTCCTAGGTTCACGCTCGTCTTAAGAATGCTTCACATGAGGAAATACTTTCTCATGGGCGGGAATCTAACCCACTGTTGGGAGGGGGGGGGGGGAAAGGATCTATCATAGGCACCGACCATCGTAGTAGGTGTTCTTGGAGATTTACCCTGTGCTTCGAAATACGCTGGTCTTCATGGCGAAAGTCGGCCGCATGGATGGGTGTCCACTTATGCATAAAATACTGTAGAGAGGGGTGTACAAGAGAGGGGGACGGAGACAAAAAAAACACACAGATGCAAACACCTTTTCTGATATGTCAGAACGCCATAAAAAATTGTGAAGAGTGAAAATTTTACAGACCTGACTGTTCTCAAGATTTCCATTACATCCTTAAATATACTCTTGCAGATTGAATGAAAGCGGCATTGAGAGGGTCGCGAAAATGCAGGCTCGAATTAACATGGCGTAAAAAAAAAGAAAGAAAAAAAAAATCCTTGGAGCTCATGTTGGATAGCTTGAAGGAAGAGTGGCAAACAACTTTCCCTCTTTGGATTTTAAGGCCCCGTACCCGTAATAGTGCTCTGTTAGAAGGCGGCTGATGTTGTAAAGTAGATGAATGCCGAGCGCCCGCTCAGCACATACTCGCCCGACTCCTCCCCATTCGCTCTATCCACTATATAGTCCTTATCGCAGCACGTTACACGGCAAGAGCCCGCCACACACGCTCCCACGCCTCCCCAATGTTTTCTTTATTGTACCGTTTCAATAAAGTCATTTCCCAATTTTTTTACCCCCACCCAAAAGCCAGAGTGCCCCGCGGTACTGTCTCACCCACGGAAAACGGTTTATTGTCTCCACCTTGACATGTACCTCGAGGAAGAACAAAAATTGTTAATTGACTGGGTTAGAGACTGATTGGCTGACGATTTATTTACTATAAATTATGCTGTACAAAAATGATGTATGTAAAAAAAGCAAACACGAAAACTCTATGTACCGTGGAGGTCCCAGTTATGGCACACTTTGGAACCGACTCACAGGGAAAGGTTCAAATTTCCACAATACTATACGAAAATCATCCAGTGTGCGATTCTTACATGATATATGGGATGTCTTAAACCTAAAAACATTCAACTTTGGTTGAAATTAGTCTCAGTTAATTAATAAAGACGTGAATAAACCGAATAGTCGAATGTCCCAGTATCGGTACAATATGGCGTCATGGCGGTCAGTGCAAGAATATATCTTCACTGAAGTGAGAACGAAAAAGTTTGAGAGTAACATGCGCAGTAAGACCAAAAGCCAGTTGGTAGCAAATTGCACTATGCAGTTCGGATGATGAGCTCCTAGATTGCAAGTTAGGTGAAGAGTAGAGGAAGAGATGCGGAGAGGTAGACTGATGAGAACTGGGAGATGGAGAAGAGAGATTGATTGATATTTTAGTGACGGGATTCACGCACACACACATACACCTACCGACCTCCCACTGACTCACCCGCCCACCGATTCACACGCCCATCCATCGCCCGCCCACCCACCGATCCACACGCCCATCCATCGCCCGCCCACCCACTCACCCACCCGCCCACCGATTCACACGCCCATCCATCGCCCGCCCACCCACCGATCCACACGCCCATCCATCGCCCGCCCACCCACTCACCCACCCGCCCACCGATTCACACGGCCATCAATCGCCCGCCCACCCACCGATCCACCTGCCCCCCCCCCCTGACCCGCCCACCGATCCACACGCCCATCAACCGCCCACCGATCCACACGCCCATCAACCGCCCGCCGACCCACCCACCCGCCCACCAATTCACACGGCCATCAATCGCCCGCCCACCCACCGACCCGCCCACCCACTGACCCGCCCGCCCACCGATTCACACGCCCATCAACCACCCGTCCACCTACCGATCCACCCACCTACCAATTCAAGCACCCACCCACCCACACAAACAATGATGTGACGTCGAGGGTCACACGCACCTCCCGTTTATGTTATTTGAAAGAAGAAACATTATTCCCACATAATTGTCGTTACAGACTATATGATGTGCATCAACTCTTCATTTATGCGATTACTCATGTACATTTTTTAATAAACTTTTTGTGAATTTATCATGAATTTCGTACAATGTTACCATAGATTTTTGCAACATTTCATTCACATTTCAATATTCACTTTTCAGCATTTCAATTTTAACTTCATTTTCTGGCGCAGTTATGTAATTTGATTATTTCCTAGTTACACTTCCATCAGCAAATTCTTTCACGTTTCTATCAAAGTCAGAATATTTACACCATACGGAAATAATTGATGAAATTCCATTGCGTTCGTTGCGTTCATTGTGGGGAATCTGCTTAATACCCGTCTTTAATCACATATGGATTCTACAATTTTGTATATAAGAGAACTTGAATAATGGGGTATGCATAGTATCAGAAAGATCTGACCTTGATGCCTCTTATCCTCCTTACAGTAAAAAGGAGAGGCGAAAGAAACTATCGATATATATCGAAATTATCGAAAACCGTAAGAATGAAATCGCCGCGACACCCAGTGAGTGCGGCGGAAAGAGGAACTGCGAGCCCTCCCGTTGGGAGGACAAACAAAACTTCCCAATTTGTAATTTCTGTTTGCCATTTCTAGATTTTCCGACACGTCAATTCAATGTTTAAAGACTGCTTTCAGAGAACAAAAATAGGAATCATGAAATTTGGAATACTGGAATACGACAGGTATCGCTACATGCGAATATGTCACGTGACGCACTGACCAATTACACTGCGCCGCGCGCAATTTAAAAAAATTGTGTTGATAACTTGTTTTGCCAATACTTCCGGAAAACTTGACAAAATTGGAATAAAAACATTTTCAAAATTGAATAATACGTTGTCACAAGCGTTCCAAATAGAAACTATTTGAAACGGGAAGATTCTTCTCCTTTTTTTTTATGTAAAACGGTAGTTTTTTTCGGAAATATGAAAAAACTACAAAACCGATTGCAACCAAAACCTAATCAGCTTTGAAGGTCACAAAGACGCTTCGATTGCGCCATACAGCATCTCAATCGCATAATTTGATGGTGAGAAATCGTTGGAGGAAGAATTTGTCTTCATACATACACCGCCACATACACACACACACACATACATACATCTTGTTGAAAATGGTCTAAAATGGTCAGAAATGTCATGGAACATGGAGATATATTGAAAATACTCTTGTTCAAGATTCTTATAGCTGCGCTAATTGTGCGTTATACGTTGATTGTGGAAGCAGCTTAATAAAGATTGCCCACATGACTGTCTCACCCACTGAAACCGGCTTTATTGTTTCTAGGTGATTCCCGCGGAGCGCCGTACACCTTCGGATAAGGAGGAGACTTGGACACTAGCGTCCGATGTCCCGTTTGCCGATACAACGCGGCCCGATGATAATCAAACGTCACAGAATTTCGATGAGACCAAGGATGACGAGGAATTTGTTGATGCGAGTGACCTTTCACGGTGCCAAGAGAGCCGGAAAAGTCGTGCCAAGAAAGTCAGGAATTATCTTAAAAAATGCAAGGGAGCTCTGTCATCGGCACGAGAGGAGTCCGCGGGACGTGGCCAGGGTAAACGTCAAGCGAATCGTGCACGTCAAAAGAGACACTCGACGTCGTCGTCGTGGTACCTCGATGACTCGGCGCCCTTGACAGACGATGGGAAACACGTTGAGGAAATTATTAAGGTACATTTGGGGGTGATTATTTATTTTCTGATGGTTGAGAGTCATTCACAGAGCTACTATGGTATTATTGGGTTAGTAATTTTTTTTGTGTTAGAGGAAGGTCATTGGTGAAGTTTGGGCCCCCATCGGAGACACGCATAAAACTTCCTGATAGCTACATTACTTACACGGCTGTATCCCCAGCATCAAAATTTATAATCTCTTCTGATGATGTAAATGGATGTAATGACACTGACATTTTCCAGTAGCATGTTTTATCGCAAATTTTTTCAAAATGAAATTGTACAAAGCGCGCACAGTTATACCGGCCTAAGTACTGTTTACCAGTACAGCATCGATACTTTGGCGGATCGATACTGAACTCTTCGATTCGATTCACTGCAGAGTATCGATACTCTTTGGTGTATCGGAAAACACTAGGGCCAAGCCAAAGAGAAGTTCTTGGGTACAAGTTGAGAGTCATTTTCTCTCCAAATGTCGCATATGGGACTTTGCAAGTTTGAATGTGAAGAAAAATTTCGCGCCACTTGCAAAAAGTGAATAACTATTGAATGTGTAGATGAATTTGGCTCAAATTTCACACAAGCCTGAAAACCGCATTCATCTTCCAATTATGACTTTTATTAACTCGATCACAACATGCGCTAAGAAAAGCTGATCCATTCAAAATTTTCATGGTTTTGGGGCACCATACTTTTCTGGATAAATTTGAAACCACTGTATCGATTTAATCCAAAATCTAATCAGCTCTTAGTTACGTGAAAACGCATCGATTTAAAAAAAAATAATCAAATCGCTTCATTGGTGTTGAAGAAATCGTTGGACATACATACAGACATTTTAGTTACAACAGCGTTAAATGATTGGCAATAGCTTGAAACGTGGGGATATGATGAAATTTCCCATTTTTGATTTTCGGGGCACTTACAGTAATTAAAATGAAAAAATTCAAACATTATTGTCAGAAATTTTTACCTTGAATTTGTCTTTTTTTCAAGGAAAATCTACCGACCAGGACAACATCATTGACAAGGGACATTGAGGACACTGGAATCCGAACGTCCCCGCGACGATTTGGATCTGAGAGCCTGCTGGACTCATCGGACAGGGCCAGTGGGGGTACGCTCAACGAAATGCGTGATGACACGCATGATGACACGCGTGACGGAGCGGACCATTCAGAAATAGCGCCTGTTGCGTGTCCAATCACTGGGGTAAGCTGACGAGCCTCCCAAACTCGACAAGTACTTTCATTAACTCGCACCGAAAAAAATAAATAATGCGATACCCCCGAATAACCATCTATACATGCATAAAAAATTGCCAAACTTCATTATAAGCAATGACATGATAGCCGCAAAAATAAGAGGGTAAAATTACTGCAATTGGTTTTCAAACATTCTTTTTTAAATTCTGGGAAAAATTGGAAGATGGTGGGAAAATTTTAAAAACAGTTTAATTTATTAACTTTCACTATCATGTAATGGTGATTCCGGAATCGTGCAATATTGTACATTGTTAATGGAATGTGGAGATAGTTTTTGTTTTTCTCAAAATTGGAAGAACACATTGCGGGTGGTCGCGGTGGGGGAGGGCCGCAACTACTGACGCCACACCTTAGTGACAATTGGCGGAAAATAGTGTTGCCGCTACAGCCGAAAGAGTCGAGAGAAGACGAGAGAGTTGAGAGAAGACGAGACTTGAGACAAGACGAGAGAGTTGAGAAAAGACGAGAGAGTCGAGAAAAGAAGAGAGAGTCGAGACAAGACGAGAGAGTCGAGAAAAGACGAGGGAGTCGAGAAAAGAAGAGAGAGTCGAGACAAGACGAGAGAGTCGAGAAAAGACGAGGGAGTCGAGACAAGAGGAGAGAGGCGAGACAAGACGAGACAAGACGAGACAAGACGAGACAAGACGAGACAAGCCGAGAGAAGTGAGTCAAGACGAGAGGGTCGAGACAAGACGAGAGAGTCGAGAGAAGACGAGAGAGTTGAGACAAGACGAGAGAAGTCGAGAGGGTTGAGAAAAGACGAGAGAGTCGAGAAAAGACGAGAGAGTCGAGACGTGACGAGACAGTTGAGAAAGGACGAGAGAGTCGAGAAAAGACGAGAGAGTCGAGACAAGACGAGAGAGTTGAGTCAAGATGAGAGAGTCGAGACAAAACGAGAGAGTCGAGAGAAGACGAGAGAAATCGAGAGAGTTGAGAAAAGACGAGAGAGTCGAAACAAGACGAGAGAGTCGAGACAAAACGAGATAGTCGAGAAAAGATGAGAAAGTCTAGGCAAGACTCGAGACTCGAGACAAGACGAGACAATACGAGATTGGATTGCATTCTCGACCCTCGAGACGACACGAGATAATAATTGGTTTTATGATTTCGATACGACACGAGAGCGGAGTACGTAATTTCTCGGCTGATTTTTATTGACTCATTTTTTTGTCTTGCATAAAAAGAAACTTGCCAAATGACATAAACTAGCGCCTCCCACCCGAGCCATTAATGCCCATAAAATTTCTCCATACAAGAGGCACCCGTTGCGTATCCAATCAATGGAGTTGACGCGCGAAACTCGACAAGTACTTACATTAACTCGCCCGCAAAATAAATAACGCGATATCCCCCGAATATTTCGCGTTACATGCATAAATAATTTGCGTCATTTATTATAACCGATAAAATAATAAGAGTGGATGAATACAAAAAACTCGGGGGAACGTGTCTCACCGGGACGCCCGTCACTCCCCCTTCAGCGAACGAAAATTCATCCTCATCCATCTCAATTTTTTTTTTTTTGCATTATTAATCCCCTTTGATATTTACCGCACGAGCCAAAAGCGTTTAAAGAGAGCTCACGAGTAAGAGGCGGAATGGGATAATGAAAAAAATGAGTATTTTGAAGGGCTCAAGGGGCGAAGATTACAAGGGGCCAAGGGGGGGATAATGTGTATGTGCTTTGCCTTACCGCCCCCCAGCGTCGAATAAATCACGCGGAATTAGCGCCTCACAAAACACTCGCTTGCACAGTACTCTGGTGTTGTCTGAATAAAATAAATCACACTTTGGAGCACAAGTGAATTGGGGGGTGGGTGGGTGGGTGCAGTTTAATAGTCATTGTGGACAATTGAGGAGCATTTGGACGGCGCGCGGATGAGCAACCGACGACACTCTGCACGCGTCGCGTATTTGGGTTGTAATGGACAAGGGCTGAAGGGTGGTGAGGAGGTTTAGGGAACAAGTTTAATGGGAAGATTTTGGGAAGTTTGTGGACGGGGGATGGTTGTGGATTTTTATGTTTTTGAGGCAATCTCGAAAATAGGTTGAGGTTCTTAAAAAGTGCAAGGTTTCTAAAATTTTACAAATTGAATTTTTGAAAATTTTAAATTGTTGAATTTCGAGGTTTGCAAGATTTAAAAATTCGAAATTCAAAACGCAAAATTTAAAATCCAAGATTTTGAAATTTCAAAATTTCAAAATTTCAAAATTTTACAATTCAAAATTCAAAATTCAAAATTCAAAATTCAAAATTCAAAATTCAAAATTCAAAATTCAAAATTCAAAATTCAAAATTCAAAATTCAAAATTCAAAATTCAAAATTCAAAATTCAAAATTCAAAATTCAAAATTCAAAATTCAAAATTCAAAATTCAAAATTCAAAATTCAAAATTCAAAATTCAAAATTCGAAATTCAAGATTCAAGATTCAAGATTCAAGATTCAAGATTCAAAATTCAAAATTCAAAATTCAAAATTCAAAATTCAAAATTCAAAATTCAAAATTCAAAATTCAAAATTCAAAATTCGAAATTCAAGATTCAAGATTCAAGATTCAAGATTCAAGATTCAAGATTCAAGATTCAAGATTCAAAATTCAAAATTCAAAATTCAAAATTCAAAATTCAAAATTCAAAATTCAAAATTCAAAATTCAAAATTCCAAATTCCAAATTCAAAATTCAAAATTCAAAATCCAAAATTCAAAATTCAAAATTCAAAATTCAAAATTCAAAATTCAAAATCCAAAATTCAAAATTCAAAATTCAAAATTCAAAATTCAAAATTCAAAATTCCAAATTCCAAATTCCAAATTCCAAATTCAAAATTCAAAATTCAAAATTCAAAATCCAAAATTTAAAGTTCAAAATTCAAAATTCAAAGTTCAAAATTCAAAAATTCAAATCGTAGAATTCGAAAGACTTTCGATACCGATCAATACATTCCCTGACTCCAAAACCACTTGCAACTATCAAAGCTTCAAAATTTTACCGAATCAGAAAATATCTTATGTTTCCACTATCCGACAATTACACCACTCTCAAACCAGAAAATGAATCACTTCTAACTCAACCATATAATCGAGTCCTATTGTCGTGGTTCTGCCGTTTAGCAGTCATAGTAGTCGATCAAATTTTATTTAACCACGTGGGGGATGAATCTGGTCCCGGTGACAGTCTGCACACGTCTCGTATTTCCCCGGGGGGTGGGGGGGGGGGTTGTGGGGGGAGGCTGCGCATCCTGTAAAAGATGCACTCTTCTCCCCATACCAATGACGCCGTAAACTCTTCAAATATTGACGTAAGCACAGTATGTCGCTTCTTCCCTTTTCTCTTCTTTGTACTCTCCCCCTTCCCCACCACCCCTCCCCCTTCGGGCTCTCATCACGGGAAATTATCCCAGTTGGCTCTCGTGCTTAGAACCGCAAATATATTCCCACGGAAAAGTACAGGAAAGTATCAATGATCCCGCAGGCGTTTTGATACTTCCGGCGCCCGCACATCGCAGAACTTGTTGAGTTGTCGATATAGAGAGGTTATTGTAATACCTAAAAACCGGAAACTGCACATTTTTTCTCCTTAA
This sequence comes from Asobara japonica, assembly GCA_026005395.1. Taxonomy (NCBI): domain Eukaryota; kingdom Metazoa; phylum Arthropoda; class Insecta; order Hymenoptera; family Braconidae; genus Asobara; species Asobara japonica. The sequence continues at coordinate 255,411 of BQMI01000225.1, forward strand.
TCGCTATATGACATCTATATGCTAATCGACAGAAGTGAAATGTGCATTTTGATGTTTACTTAATCTCCTATGCATTTTTGCTGGAATTAACCTAAAAAAAGGTGAGACGTCATGGGACACCTGGTAGATGTGAAACTTGGAAACACTAATTTTGATCGAAATTGATCCAAAATTTTTGACGATTTGTCGAGAATTATTGGAAATATTGAAATACTCTGTTCTTTTAAATGTTTGAAAAGTTTTTTCAAAATTTTACAAAACTTTACCATTTTTTTTTAATTCCAAATTTTCGAAATATTTCCAAAATTGTTCCAAATTTTTTTCAAAATTGTAAATTTTTTCGAAATTTTTCCAATTTTTTTTTGTAATTTTCTCTGTAAATTTGTGACAAATTTTTCCAAAATGAGCCAAATTTTTTCCAAAATTGTTCCAAACTTTTGCCACAATTTTTCAAGATTTTCTTCAGTTTTTTCAAAATTTTTCTAAATTTTCCAAACATTTCCAACAGTTTTCAAAATTTATTGAAAATTTTTCAAATTTTTTCAAAATTTTCTAATTTGTTAAATACTTTTCCAATTCTTTTCAAAAAATTCTGAAACGTAGCGTATCTTGATTCGTACATACAATTTGTGCGCATCGCTTTTGCGTCGATGGGAGAGAGGGGGGGATGGGTTTCACATAAAAAAATGGTGGACAAGAGAGGAGAGAGTCAATTACTATATGGTCTGAGATTGCTAGAACCACTGGAAAAAAATTCCACTCAATATTTCGATAATCATTGGTGGAAACTGGAGATTTTTGAACGGATTGGAACAGGAGTTGCGCGCGCAATTGGCGCGAACGGTGAGAACCAATCAGCGGGCGACCCAAGAGGATCCGCGCCGACTCGCTCCGTGACAATAGCTAGTGGGCGGGGCGATTGCGTCGCAACGTCACTTCCGTTTTCCAGTGGTTTAAAAGGGAATTTTTTTTATTTATTTGTATTTAATTTTTTTTTTATTTGTATTCAATTTTTTGGTTGTATTTAACGGCTCTGATCCTGTGATATGCGGCTTGCAGACTTTTTTCGAACTTGCCGATTTTTCGGGAAGTTATTGTAATGACCCCGAATTTTTAAGTATACCAAAATGATTCCCGTCGAATTCCGAACAAATTTGTGTGTGTGTGTATGTTTGTATGTGTGGAATCGGAATTTCCCATTAACGAGTTCTCACGAACGGGTGGTACGATCTGGGTCATCGAGGTCTTATTCGGAGCGTCTCCATGGAACTTAAATCGGATTAGTTTTTGGCTTAAATTGACCGAGCAGTTTTTTAGTTATTAACAATTGAATTGTTTACAACGCTCTATTTTAAAAACGGTAAGAGATACGGCAAAAAGTATTAAGTAGAATTTGCTCTGTAAGTGGAAATGCATATTTAATTTTTTATCACTTTTTTTCATATTTGTTATAATTAAGGAAGTAGGACAGGTTTAACCCTCGAGCGTTCGCACCACTATTGGTGTCTCACTCTCACTCCAGTAACGCGCATGAGTCTCGTCCTCACGCCCTCTATGCGCCTACTGTTTGAGTGTTAAGATGCTAATTTTTTTGTTGAGCGAGTACGGGTTCCCGTTGACAACACAAACAAAACCCCCTGATTTGTAATTTCTGTTTGAGTGAGACACCAATACGGATCCGCACGCTCGCAGGTTAAACCCGTCATACCTCCTTAATTATGATAATTATGGAAAAAAGTCATAAGAAATCAAATGTGCACTTCCACTAACAGAGCAAATTCTGCTTAATATTTTTTGCCGTATCTGTCACCGTTTTTGAAATAGAGCATTGTAAACAATTCAATTGTTAATAACAAAAAAACTGGTCGGTTAATTGAAACCAGAACCTAATGCGATCTAAGTTCCATAAAGACGCTCCGATTACGACCTCAATGACCCAGATCGTCCAATCCGTTCCTGAGGAATCGTTAACCAAAGTTCCGATTCCACACATAAAAACACACACTTGCGCAGAATTTGGCGGCAAGCATTTTCGTATACTTAAAGCACCGGTCACGAATTGAAAGTAAAATCTAGGGGTCATTACAATGAGTTCCCGAAAAATCTAAATCTTGACCATCGATCACTCGTGCTTAATTAACAATACATGTAACCGGCAAATTTTTCAGCCGGCTTAGGCCATTAATTCGACTAATGGAATTATCTTAATGCTCATTCTTGTGTTTTACAGAGTCGTGGTGATGTTGCATCTCTAGTGAGAAATCTCTTGGGCCCAATATACGGTGACAAAGTGCTGGATCCACTCACGAGACAAGCACGAGACATCCTGGTGTGCGCTTATCATGGCAACCTCGAGAGCTTTGTCGAGTTTTATCTCTCACCTGCCGCCATTCTTTTAGCCCAACTTAAGAGCGGCATTGATATAGTGAGTCATTATGCTCGTTTCTAGGACACATATTTAACTTGTAGATAGGGAAACGTCGGTGTAATCATGCCCCAAAATTAAATGAATCAGAACGTTTCAGAAGTCTTCAACGTCTCTCGAAGTTCCTTCTTTGGATGAGAGGTTTGTGTGTGTGTGTGTGTGTGTATGTGTGGGTGTATCCGGAAATTTCGAATTAGTCTCATTGATTTTGCAAAGTAGAATTTCCGTCCCAGGGGAATTCGAAGCTTGAACGATGAGATCAATCTTGGTCCGACCTTCGATGCCGAAGCTTGGACTTGATAGCTTCGACATAGCTTCATCCCATGTATAAGCCTAGATCAAACCAAGCTTAGTTATATCAAAGATATCCAAGCTTCGTTGGCCCAGCTTGTGCCAAGCTTGGCTCAATCTTAGCGTCCCTAGCGTTGGTCCACAGGCAGAATCCAATCTACGTCCAATATTGGATACATACATACATCCAAGCTTACTAAAATCATCCGAACCCAAGCTTCAAAAACCATGTTGTGCTAAGCTTGGTCCGGGCTCAACTTTGTTAGCTTTGAATCTTAGCTTCACCAAGCATGAATCCCGGATTGCTCATACCATCTAAACCCAAGCTTCTGAACTAAGGTTGAACTAAGCTGGATTGAAGCATATTTTTCCTAGTTTCGATTTACCGGTTTCAGCGAAACTCTGCTCAATATTGGATTCATATATAAATCCAGGATTGCTGCGCCACCTAAACCCAAGCTTGGAAACGAATGTTCAACTAAGCTTGGTCCAACCTCACTGTTCCTATCTTCGAAGTTTGAACCGACATAAATTTTGTAGCTTGGATCAAGATTAATTCTGATCCTTCGACCACGAGCAACTTTGGAACTTGGACGAAAATGAATTTCGAGGCTTGTACTACGATAAAGTCCGAAGCTTGAATGAAGATAAAGTTCGAAGCTTGTATTAACCTACGTAACCAAGCTAGGACGAAGCTTAGTCTCTCAGCTGGGATTGGTGTTACGTTCGCATGTTCTGCACAGATTGACCGAGGCTTCAAAATACAGTTTTGGCGAAGCTTAGTCAAGCCTCGTCCAAGCTTTGATCAAGCTTCATCGCATGGTCAATTCCCACTTGGGTTGCGACAATTCAAATTTCCCGCCAAGTTTTTTTGCCGCCAATTGTTACCTTCACCACTGATATTTTACCGGGGCAGGGGGGGGGGGAGAAATTTAATCCACGCCATTTCGTACATGGCCACAACTACGTTTACTTTCCACCATCTGTTGGACGCGAAAAAAGCCCCAACAGGAAAAAAAGGGCCGAACAAATTTCCGTAATGACTGTTCTCGGGCATCACTTTCTTTCGTTCATTCTTTCGCGTATGACGAGGGTTGGCACACACGTGGAATTGGGTGAAAGTTTTTTTTTTTCAATTGATCCCGATTATCGAATTGCCTGTATTTGAGTCCGCCCTGGACGATGACGAGGGCAAATAAAGCGCAAAATTGCAGTTGAAAGAGGTTCTCCAAAAAAAAAAAAAAGAAAAAAAAGTTCTCATGGCAGACGTGTATAAAGATAAGAAGGCGATGTATGTTTTCACTCTTCTTTTTTTTTTTCATTTCAATTTCACCCTCGTACAGACTTTTAATTGCACACCGGTGATTTAGCATTGGAATGCCCATACCTGAGGAAACGAGTGTAAAGATAACGAGTGCAAGGGAGTTTTACCCGTGGCGTCGACGATGGCACGGCGTTAAAAGTTTTTTAATCCCCTCCCCCCGCCACCCCCCCCCCCCGGCGCACACAACTTTTCCATTCGGCTAAACAAAAGGAGGGTTCACGCCGAACATGTATGGACAAAAAAAATTCGATGAGAAACGCCCATGGGCCTTCTCCCATAGGATTTGGGTATTTTAGCCAATGGGTTCCTATCAGGTTCAATGCCTTACAAGATGCTTATAAATTGTTATCTGAATCTGGTGGCTCCCAATTGTAAGTTCCCAGAGTTATTGTAATGACCCCCATTTGGAAAAACGCGTTATAATTACGTAAATGGTCTTTCAGGGTGTGTGTGGTTGGGTGGCTGTGAGTGGGTGGATGGGTGGGTGGGTAGGAGGGTGGGTGTGAGTAGGTGGGTGGGTGGGTGTGAGTAGGTGGGTGGGTGGGTGTGAGTAGGTGGGTGGGTGAGTGGGTGGGTGTGAGTAGGTGGGTGGGTGGGTGTGAGTGGGTGGGTCTGAGTGGGTCGGGAATGGGCGGTTGTGTGTGTGTGTGTATGTGGGGACGCAACACATTGAACTAGTTCTGTCGACAAAGTGGACCTTTTTACTTTTCGTTCGTCCAAAATGAAGACAAGTTACTTTTAAGTGCGATAATAAGCGCTAGAGCTCATTGGGCGTGGGAAAATGCAATAGAAACACGCGCATGTCTCAGAAACTAGGATCGACAAAGTGGGACCTTTTCATGGGGACGACCAGATGTATAGGAAAGCCGAAGATTGAGCGCGAGAGAGCGCCGTTTTTTGCCAGAACAATTGCGTAATGCATTTTGAGGGCATGTGCACAAGGACAACGAGGGTGCGGAGTGATTAAATAGGCTAACCGCCAACGTCCTCGATCGCATTTTCCAGTTGAGCGGCACACCGGAATTATCATCATCAGCTGACTGCCCAGTGCATGTATATTGCGCAGACGTCCCATAATACTAAAGTCGGTCCTATCACTAAAAGGAGAAAAACGACCAGACTCTGACATATTGCAAGACTCGATTCGGGGATATAGATATCCCCGTTTCGGGGATGAAATTAGCTCGATTCGGGGAAAATTTCAACTCAATTAATCTTGCTCATATTTTCTTGTAAACTAAGCAATTCGTTAGTCGAGAAATACCGAGTTTTGTTTTACGAGTTCACTGAAAATTCAACGAGTTATTGCATTATTTTTCTTTCGAAATATTCATCATCAGTTTCTTTATTAATGTTATGGAAAATATGTGGAGTAATCACTCTTGAAAACAATCGTTATTGTTAGTCTGTTTGGAACGCTTTTTGTATATTATCCTCCCCTAAATTGATTGTGTTTGAAGATAGTATTGAAAAATTATCTGGTATGTCATATAGACAGAGGCGCCCTCACAGAGACCCTCCCCCCCTTACAACCATACACCCACTCACACATCCTTCCATTCACCCATCCATCCTCCCACCCTCCTACCCACCCACCCATCCTCCCACCCACCCACCCACTCTCCCACTCGCCCACCCATTCATCTTGCCATCCACCCGCCCACCCATTCATCCTTCCACCCACTTGCCCACCCATTCGTCCTGCCATCCACCCGCCCACCCATTCATCCTCCCACCCATTCATCCTTCCACCCACCCATCCATCTACTCATTTTTCCACCCACCCATCTACCCGCCCACTCACCCTCTCATTCGACGACCCACCCATCCACCCACCCACCTAGCCATACTCCCACCCATCCATCCTCCCACCCATCCATCCTCCCACCCACCCACCTACTCATCCCCCCCCCCTCCCCCCGCCCACTCATCCTTTCATCCGCCTATCCACGCATCCTCACACCCACCCACCCACTCATCCTCCCACCCACGTCCCTACCCATTCACACATCCACACACACATACACACCTCAAAATCGCAATGATAAACTAAATTGCCCTACCGAAGTGATAATAACTTGGGTATTTCCCATAATTCAATTTTTTTAACTTCTAAGAACCTCAAATCTCGCCTCTGGAATGTCAGAAAAAACAGTTGACCTTAAAACTCGAGTTTCTAAAACGAATCAACGCAAATATTCCAATTTTTCTTCCCCGCGAACGGCATCTTTTTCCCCACATCTACCCTTAAAACCTCCCCATGCGCCCTAAAAATAGGACATACCCACCTAACCACCCAATAAAATTCCACCACCTAATTTTCAATTTACCATTGCAATCCACTCTCATACCACACATCCCCACGTAACCAGGGATAATGTCCCCGCGCGTTTTTTTACCTCCCGGCCCTTGGGTTCATCCAGGATTTACCGGTTCTGCGCTTGGCGGAAGAAGGCGCGACGTTCTTTCAACCTTTGTTACACATGTTAGTGCGCACAGAGCGCTACGTTAGCTACGTGCGCTGCCACACACGTATTTGCTCTGATTGAAGTGTTGAAGACCATCCCGTATTCGTGATGCTCGTGGTAGAGGGGCCCCATAAGAACCAGTCCCTAGAGCACACACACACATACACACACATATCCACAGCTGGTAATGGCCGGGGAGAGGGGATGAAAAAAGGGCGGTAGTGGGGAGGTACCACGAACGGGTTTGGCACGGTCGAGCGTGCGCTAAAACTTACCGTCACGGGGCTATTGCCGTGCCGCGGCTCGCGACGCGATCACTGCACTCTCAGTTCCCGACTATCCCGGATCCCCAGTGCTATAGGTCTGAAAAAAAAAAATAATATTCATCAATGGTTTACCCAATGTGAATACCAAGTGAATAATCACAATATCAATAACAACAACAACAACAACAACAACATTAATAATAATAATAATAATAATAATAATAATAATTATAATCATCATCATAATAATCATAATAATAATAATCATCATAATAAAAAATTTGATAAAAAAAATTAAACGTTATCATTATGATAATGATAAAAACAAATGTTACTAAGATGGTCGAAGTTCAGTTCAGTGCGACCAGGTGAACGCAGTGGATCGATTTGATCGCGTGGCAGTTCGCGGGCGCGCGCTCAAAAAAAAAAAAAATAAATTACATTGAGGGGGGTAAAGGGGGACTCACGAATGGCACTCACGCATGTACAAAGAGACGAGTTTTATATTCGGTTGGGGTGAACGAATCGTCGTCTTAGGTCAGTTACACCGCCTCTTGGGCTCGCCTGGCGTCTCCTCGTGAATGGTCGTGTTACCCACACTCGTGGGACCTGCTCCGCAAGTTGACCTTCGATTGGTCGAATGATTATTATTTTTTTTTTTCATTATCGCACGTGCGCGCAAATTTGCCCGATCCTCGATTGGTGAGTTTTTCTGTTTTTGTGGGGGGGCTTTTTTTGGTGATGACTGAAGGAGTGGGCCCTGAGAGTGTTGCATACTATATAGTGGCAGTAAAAGGGGTTATCCTGTGAAGGAGACGTGGAAGGGGGGGACCACCCACAAGCTGAGGCGCACAGCGTGCGAAACATCCCGGTAAAGTCCTTTAAATTGGCTCTACAAAAGGCTATTCCTAAAATGTTGCTGTGAAAAGTGGTCGACAAGGGCCATTGGTGGATGATATAGGGGACATTATATATATCATAGTCACAAACTTGGACCATTGGGGAGATTGATTTAGGAAAGTTTGGGTCATTGTGCAGCGAAACTATGAGTGCAGGCAGTTTTTGCTTGATATTTCAACTGTAGAGGAGATACCAAAATTTCGATTGATACTTTTTTGGAGGGCAACCCGAGATCTACAAAAAAACTCTATATCAAAATTTCGATATTTTTGGTAAATTTTGAGATGGGCAACGAAAATTGGGCGGCCTGGCGGAAATTTCACAATGGCCCAAAAACCAACATTTTGTTTTTTTTTATAACAAAAAAAAATTGTTTTTTTTGTAGCAAAAAAAAATTGTTTTTTTTTGTAGCAAAAAAAAATTTCGTTTTTTTTTGTCGCAAACAAAATTGCTTATATATATATAACCCACTGAAAATTGAAAAGAGACCATTTATCATAGTGATACGCGCCTGTAATATAAATTTAAGAAATCGAAAGATGGACGGGAGCCTATATGTGCGCACCGGAAAAAAGGGCCCACTTTGTCGGTACCGAGTAATAAGTCTCAAATTGGTCCGATGCTCTCCAAAAAGACCGTCGATATGGAAGATCGAAGTATTATATTACGATTTGAATGGGAAAAATGATAGAACCTAAATTCGACAAAGTGGTCCCTTTTCACATGGACAGCTGGATATTATCAATAGACCAATATTTGAGGTACATGTTGAGTATACGTGCATATATATGAGGGCACACATATATCTCGCATGTCTCTTAAATGTCATAAGTCACTGCAAGTCAATTTAATCTATTTACATTGTCAACTGGGGTGGCTCTATCACAGTTTAACCTAAATGGGGTACATTCAGGGAATTGTATGAGTTGGTAGAGATTCGACCATTATCATAAATTCATAGTGGTATCGGGCAGGAATAATACGAGGGGGATAGGAAAGAAAAAAGGAAGATAAGCATTAAAAGAAAATTGGAATCAACAACATGACAAGTAGTGCTCAATCAGAATGGTGTCCTCAAAAACAGAGTTAGCTCCTTACTGAGCGGGTTTAGGCCAAAATGTCATAAAACATTTTTTATAGAGAATTTGATTTCGGACAAAAAACATTACTCTCAAATTCCTCTCCGTCGACTCTCTCCCGAGATATCAAGGGAAGTTCGATAACTGGGGTCGGGTGTGATAGCATGCGGGTCCTCCCTGTACCACTTCCTGAAGTCGACGTGGAATGCTGGAGATATTCTTCGTTGTCGATCGTGCGGTCCTTGCTAATTGCTAAAACACCAATTAATTATGACGCGAAATGCAGTCGACGTTGCGGTCTCATTCGAAATCCTCATCAGGACAATTGCCACTTTCCATTAATGCGTTGCAACAGAATGAAGACCAATGATATACAAAGTGGTTACCGTGAGAAGCAAGGAAAAATTGACAAGAAGAAATTTCTGAAGTGAAAAGTTTTGACATTGGTATCTCCACGATATTGCTGAAGAGATCCTAGATGTCGATGATCCCATCGCATGTAACTTGGATTCATCAATCAAAATTTGAATGAGACCAATTTGAATCAACTTGGATGAATGATCTGGTCTCGGATCTCTTTGACTCTGGACCAGGTCTGCCCAATGCAGTTTTGATCCCAATTTGGGCACAATCAGCTTGATGGTGATTTGGTGGACAGGATTCAAATTTGATCAAAATATAGGATGAAAATGATCTGGTCCAGAGAAGCTCATCTCAGTTTGATCAGCATTTTGGAAATGGTTTCATCAATCGGAACTTGGTCCAAAGGACTTATTGGTACCCCGGACTTATTGGTAGACCGGGCTTATTGGTCCACCGGGCTAATTGGTCCGCCGGACTCATTGGTCCACCGGACCCATTGGTCCACCGGACCCATTGGTCCACCGGACCCATTGGTCCACCGGACCCGTTGGTCCACCGGGCCCATTGGTCCACCAGACTTATTAGTTCATCAGGCTCAGTGATCCATTAGACTTATTCGCCCGCCAGGCTTATTGATCCGCCAGACTCACTGGTCCACCGGGCTTATTGGTCCACCAGGTCCATTGGTCCACCAGGCTTATTGATCCAGTAGGTTTAGTGATCCGCCAGTCTCATTGGTCCACCGGGCTTATTGGTCCACCAGGCCCATTGGTCCGTCAGGCTTATTGGTCCAATAAATTTATTGATCCACCAGACTTATTGACCCATCAGACTCATTGGCCCAACAGACCTATTGGTCCATCAGACTCATTGGTCCAACAGACTTGGTCCACCATACCTATCCGAAATTGCGCTCCGCTACATATCTCCAAAGTTCCAGTGAATCTTCACCCATCTCTTCTTCCCTACATCTAACCCCATTGGAGACCAAGCCTTGGGCCCACCCTTCCCTTCAAATTCATTCGCCAGCATCATTAACACCACACACCCAAGTTAATTTTTTTTACTAATCCAGATATTCTAGAAGAGCGCAAGGAATTCCGTTGATTGTTGGCTGTCTCGTTTTCAAAATTCGGGCGTATTTTACGCCTTGGTAATTACAGGCCCGCCAACAAGCCGACTTTGCGAGGTCTTTCAGAGTTATGTGCTCTTCGGTTAGCAACTATCAGAAGTTGCTGAGTTGAGGGCTCGTGCGAGTACTTCATACAACTTAAAGGGGGAGGTGGGTGGGCGCAGGGTGGGGGGGGGGGTCTTATGCATTTACGAGCTTATTTCACATTCGTCTTCGTCGATGATGATGATGATGATGCGCTCGGCAAGTTTTGCCGAGGTAGGCATGAAAGGAGCCATCGCTGCTTTACGACAGTATGGTAAAGAGGGCTCCGATCAAAGCGGCACCAAAAATGGCATAAAAATATATGGACTTCGGCAACTGCGGCTTTTTTTTCTTCTTCTTCTTCTTCTTCTACCATACTTGCATTCTTGGATGGGCAAAAAAATTGCCAACAGCTTGATGGATGCATATTGTTAGGGAATACAAATCATATTTTGAGTGGATATGTCTGTTCACGTATCAATATAATTGGGAACGATAGAATGTGAAAGGGATGGGATGGAAAAAGTTCTGAATCATGGGGATTGATTATAACAGCACTTGCACTTTGGGCCCATCAACTCAGTTTCAGGTCGTGTTTCAGCCAGCGTACGCTAGTCGCTTCAGTCACGACACAGATATATAGTTACCAACCTACTGGTTTAGTTCTATAATTTAAGGGGTAATTTGAGTCGGTTATATTATTGGAAATATGGAAATCTTGGTAGATATTTTTTTTTTTCGTGCAGTTGCGAACTTTCTGATGGGAGCCATGGTAGCAATGAAATTTTCACTTGGTATCGTATTAGAACGGGATTAATCGGGTGGGTGAGTGTGTGTATGTGGGGTATTCCATACCAACTTGAACAACCCGTGATCCTTACCTCTTCGGATTTTGGTGGCGATTTTTTCTGAGGTTCTACCATGAAAAAAAAGTACTATCAAATTTTTTCAGTTTTTTTTTTAATCAGCAAAAATCTGTAGCAAAAATAGGCCCCGATTTAAAATTCTGAAAAAAATCTCAAAAAGTATACCAAATTTTTTCACATAAGTCTTGTCCGACTTCAGTCTTTGGCTTGGTGTGTGTGTGTGTGTGTGACTGGGTGCGTAAGGTTAGCTACGTATCAGCAAATGTGTGTGTGTGTGTGCTTGGGTGGGTACGGTTACCTACTTGTGAGCAAGTATGTGTGTGTGTGTGTGTGTGTGTGTGTGTGTGTGATTGGGTGGGTACGATTACTTACTTGTGAGCAAGTATGTGTGCGTGTGTGTGTGATTGGGTGAATAGGGTTACCTATTTGTGAGCAAGTATGTGTGTGTGTGATTGGGTGGGTACGGTTACCTACTTGTGAGCAAGTATGTGTGTGCTTGGGTGGGTACGGTTAGCTGCTTGTGAGCAAGTAAGTGTGTGTGTGTGTGTGATTGGGTGGGTAGGGTTAGTTACGTGTGAGCAGATGTGTGTGTGTGTGTGTGTGTGTGTGTGTGACCATTTTTGGGTGAGCCGACTTCTCATACATGTCTTGTCCGACTCGAGTCTTTAGGTGTGTGTGTGTGTGTGTGTATGCAGACCGAAAAAAATACCTCATTCATTATGGTACACACATTTTGTTCTAACAAGAAAAAAAATCTGCCCACGTATCAATATCACATTCAAGAATCGAATGTGAAAGGGATGGAGAAAACCCTGAACCACTGGGACTTATTATGAAAGCACTTGCACTTCGGATTTCAATTAGTATTAGGTTGAGTTCACTTCACTGCACAGCTCAATCTTGCGCTCAGTTTTCGTTCAGCATGCACTTCGTTGGAGCTACTGATGCGAATGGCTGGCAACCTATCAGGTTCGTGCTGACTGGAAGCATTGTGGGAACTCCTGAGAGGTCGCGTCATGAGCAAAGTGCCGTACTCGGTTTTTTTATCTTACAAAATGTCTGGGTGTGTGTGTGTGTGTGAGTGGGTAAGTGGGTGGGTGGGCGGGTGCGCTCCATATATGTCTGCTGGTTTCTATTGTTATTGACAATTTCAATTGTTTATAACGCTGTATCTCACGAAATATCATAGATACGCAAAAATGTGTCAAATAAATGTTGTTCCTTATAAAAATATACATATTTTGTGTCCTCTGACTTTTTTCGTATCTTCAACCGTTTCGGCGCTAGAGCATAAACAATTGAAATCATTTAGAGAACTCTATGGTGTACTCGTGCTTTGAGTACATTTTGTTGGTTGAGTACATCAATTGTTTTTTAATTGAAATTGTGGATGCGGGAGAGGTTGGAGGATGATACAGCAACGAAAATTACGGGACACATTAATGTTGTTCATAGTTGTTAGATATGGGAGGTCTAATCAGCGTTCGCCGAACTTGTCCTTGTGACTTGTCGGTGTCTTGGACAGGGTGACACGGCCGCACCGACGTCCCCTAACATCTTATATGGATCTGATTTATTAGTAATCCATATGGACCACACAAGGTTGATAGTTGTAAACATTTGAGTTGATTTATCAGCTGGTGATTCACACGGAAGCTTTCAATCTATTTTTTTTTATGCTTATCTAACGCCGCTATATTCAAGACGAGATAATTATGATCCGATGCAATACGAGAGAGATGTGACGAGAGACGAGAATTCGAAAAAAAACGTTTTAAACCAATCAATTTCAATCACAAACTAATGATTTTTTCGTTAATTTATGGTGATCTGAAGAAATAATAATGATGATAATGAATTGTTCACACATTTAGAAAATTTCATTAATTCAACAGTGTAAAAATTTGAAGATATATTTCTGTCAATATAACTACCAACATGAACACCCACTTATTGGCAATATTTTCTTTCTTAATAATTGCAACGGATATTTCATGGCACTTTTCAATTTTGGTGTTGATGAACAGTGGAATCAAGAATGAAGGCACAGAAGCATTTCGGCATGAATATCACTCAATCGATTCCTGTGTTTTCGTATTAATAAACCAGCCTTTGAAAGAGTCCTTCTGAAGGAGCACTTGAAAAATGAAAAAAATCGAGACAAGACGAGACAATACGAGATTGGATTGCATTCTCGACCCTCGAGACGAGACGAGATAATGTTAATACAAGTGCCGAATTATTCGTGTCATTTGAATTCACGCGCCCACAGCGGTGTATGGTCACGCCGCGCGCATGCGCATAAGCACGCGTCGTAATTCAGTTAGCCTCAATCGAGAACTCGTTGGATTAGAATTTAACCTTGGCGAAAAAGATGGTACCAAATAAAAAAAATTATACGAGGATAGAAAATTGCATTTGTTTCGGTGAAATTTCCGCAGTACATATAAAATTAGATATAACACTTGTGCGTAAAGTAGTCGGCTAGGGTAGGACGGATGGAACTGAGCCTGCACTTTTTTTCTAGGTTATTTTTATTGGATTTTCAAAGAGGCACTATGTACCGCACAAAAATGTATGAACATCCGCGTCTTGTTTTAGTACATTGCATTCTTGGATTGACCGCAGACTGTTCCACGACGATATTGCGGAATACAAATCATGTTGGAAGTGGAAAAGTCTGTTCACATATCAGTATAATTGTGAATAATTGAATGTGAAAGGGGTGGAGAAAACCCTGAACCATTGCAACTGATTGTATAGTTTTAGGTCGAGTACGGTTCAGTTTACAACTCAATCTTGAGCTCGCAGTTGCTTTTTATGACTCGAGATGTAATTCAACAAAGTACCTCACATTGTTCATTTTTCTTTATTGTTGCTTCCAGATTTTTATTGAAGATGTATGGATCTTGAGCTATGGTTTCAAAGTATCTGAAATCTGGGCTTATTCTGAATTGTCGTTGATAGTATAGTAGTATCTAAAATACCCCCCCCCCCCCACCACCTACCACCCAGCCACCCACCCACTCATCACTTACCACCCACCCACCCACCACATATCACCCACCCATCACATTTCACCCACCCACCCATCACATTCCACCCGCCCACCCATCACATTCCACCCAGCCACTCATCACATACCACCCACCCACCCATTACATACCACCCACCCACCCATCACATTCCACCCACCCACCCATCACATTCCACCCACCCACCCATCACATACCACCCACCCACCCATCACATACCACCCACCCACCACCTACCACCCAGCCACCCACCTACTCATCACTTACCACCCACCCACCCATCACATTCCACCCACCCACCCATCACATACCACCCTCCCACCTACCACCCACCCATCCAAGGTGCAATGAATAAATACCCACTACACGCATCGGGGACTTATCAGTCCGACCTGCCGAAGGTTGCACCCCCACCTTCTTAACCGATACTTCTGTCCGATTTTTACCAATCGCTCCACCACCATCCTCGCCATAAAAAAATCCAAGCCTTGAACACTGGTTATTTTAGTACCTACTACTCTTGCTGTACCCACAAAAAAAAACTAAAAATACCACAGCTATATTGTTATAGAAAATTGAGGGAGGATTGAGATGACAGAATGGGGAAAAAGTAACGGATGGTAACGAAGTGCAGAATATGCGCTCTTATCTCGAACCGCGATAATGACAGGATGCCTGGGCATTATTATGCGGGTTAATATGTATAACACGTGCATATGCTGCATATGTGCATACATATATATATATATATATGAGGTATGTAACTGGTAGGGCCCCTGAGAGTGAATATATCTCGCGTGTCCGGTACATTCCGGAGCGCTGCCCACACGCTCGTTGGCATGCCTCCTTATCCCCCGTTCAGACGGTCCCTTCTTTTTTTTTATATACACACACACATATATATATATTCATTTTGCTTCGTTCACTCTCTTCATTTTTTTTTCTCTCCTCCGCGTCTTTTATTCTCCTTTCTTTCATTCGCAGTCGAAATGCACAGGTATGGTGTGTACATGGTGTACCTGGAGTCAATGGCGCGAATCTCGTAATCGCGTCGGCATGACGCCTGCGCGTGGGCGTTCTCATTCCATTCCACTTCCCATTTTTCAATTTGAATATCTATGCTAATTCTTGGGAGCGCATTTAGGGCGAAATGAAAGTCAATATTTCAGGGGGGAGATTATTACTTTTCTTTGTGTCGGGAGGCCATTTTGACGGGTCAATGAATTGGAGAGAAAAAAAACGCGGCGGCTGGAGGGGGTGGGAGGGGGGGGGGTGGGAGTGAATGAATAGAAACGCGATTACGATTATGAGGTCAATGGCTGGTGGTTACTGAGAAATTCCGGAATCGCGGAGTTGTAATTTTGCCGATAAGTTCGCGGCGGTTGGGCAGATGATTGAGGAAAAGTGACAGATGAGAGGAGTTTTCGTTATGTAATGGCTGGGTGGAAGATGCTGCAGCAGGCGTGATTTGGTAAGTTTATGGGAGGGAAAGTTAGGGGAGTCGAGGTGGAAATTAAATGTGGCGGGTAGAGGATTTTTTTTTTTGAATGGCCAGGAGCCTCTGGAGTTTTAGGTTAAATGTGTGTGTGTGTGGGGGGGGGGGGCGTATTCGGCGATGACACCATGGTCGAGAAAAAATTCGGAATTCATTGTATGATGCCAGATGAGAAGAAAAATTACAAAATTTTGAAAAATTTTCAAACATTGTAAATTTGCAAAAAATTTGAGAATCTGAAAAGTTTTGAAAAGTTCCCAAAATTTTCAAAAAATCCAAAATTTCCAAAAATTCCAAAATTTCCAATATTTTCGAAAGTTTCGAAATTTCCAAAATTTCCAGAAAGTCCAAGATTTCCAAAAGTTTCGAAAAATTTCCAAAAATTCCCAAAATTTTCCAAAAGTTTGAAAACCACAAAATTTTCAAAATTTTGAAAATCTCAAAATTTTGAAAATTTAAAAAATTTTCAGATTTCCAAATTTTCAGTTTTCAAAATTTTCAAAATTCTTAAAATTCTTAAAATTTTCAAAATTTTCAAAATTTTCAAAATTTTTAAAATTTTCAAAATTTTCAAAATTTTCAAAATTTTCAAAATTTTTATAATTTTCAAAATTTCTAAAATTTTAAAAGATTCAAAATTTTAAAAATTCCAAATTTTTAGGAATGGAAAAATTGCAGAAATGCATTTTATTAAGCAATTGAAGGAATGAAAGATCCACCAAATCGAAGAATGAATTATTATCGAACTGCTCTCTTCGTGTATTTGCTTCACTTATTTAACCGGATGAGCTAATTGATTCGATATCGGTTTCGATATTCCGTTCTCCCAAGTGCCCCAAGTTCCCCGAATCTCCCCTCTCGAAGTTGGCTTTTAGGCCGCATTGCACTATCGCTTTCCGGCTGGTCGCGCGTCATAGCGCGGCCACCGAACCCCTCGCCACCTACGTCGGGGCCCCCCATGCGCCTTCGGCCCATATAAAGCAACTGAAAAAAAACTGGAAAAACCTCACCTCAATAATTAGCCCCATTGCAAAACACCGATAACAACGCCCAAAGGCCCCCATAAATTTTGATCCTCAACCGAAAATTACAACTCCCGATTCTGGAATTTCTCAGTAACCACCAGCCATTGACCTCATAATCGTAATCGCAACTTTAATCACTCATTGACGTATAGTCTACCCCCACCTTCTTTTCGCATATTTGACTGATACCACCATTTGCTCCACTGCTTTTGCATTTTCATTGTTTATACAAAAAAATGGCAATTTTTGAAAATTTTAAATTTATCAAATTTTTAAAAATTTTGAATATCTCAAATTTTTGAAAATTTAAAATTTTTCAACTCTTTCAAAATTTAGAATTTTTCGAATTTCTCAAAATTTTTCAAATTTTTCAAAATTTTTCAAAATTTTCCAAAATTTTTCAAAATTTAGAATTTTTCAAATTTTTCAAATTTGTCGAAATTTTTCAAAATTTTTCAAAAGTTTTTACAATTTTTCACAATTTTTCAAATTTTTCCAAATTTTGCAAAGGTTTTTAAAATTTTTCACAATTTTTCAAAATTTTCCAAAATTTTCCAAAATTTTCCAAAATTTTCCAAAATTTTCCAAAATTTTCCAAAATTTTCCAAAATTTTCCAAAATTTTCCAAAATTTTTCAAAACTTTCCAAAGTTTTCGAAACTTTTTCACATTTTGTGAAAGTTTTCAAGATTTTCAAATTTTTCAAATTCTTCAAAATTTTTCCAAATTTTCCAAAATTTTCCAAATTTTTCAAAATTTTCCAAATTTTTCAAAATTTTCAAATTGTTCAAATTTCTATTTTTTCGAAATTTGGGTAAAAATAAAAAATGTTTGGTAATTGTTAAAATACCCGAAAATCAAATGACCCCATCAAAATTCAGGTTCCCTCAACTTCCGAAAGAAAAAAACCAATTCGGGGAGCAGTGCGCGCTGTTTCCATTCAATTAGTCCCCATTGTAATCATTAAATTCCCGCTATCCCCCTCCCACCTCATTGCTTCACTGTATAATTGAGTCGTCGTTTATACATATATATAATTCTGCTAAGTGTACAATGTGCCCGGACTTCTCGGTTGACTGCATGTTGCGATGAAAACGAATACGACAGCAGAAGCGCGAGAAGCTAATTAGGGGAGCGATACGCGTGGATATGCCACGAGAGGAGTAACTGCCGTTGGATAAGTGCGACGCCATCAGTGTTAGGAATAGGCATAAGACTGTTCCTCGTTTGCTGTTATATACCGCTTCCTATAACTATTTTAACTGCTAAGTAAATTGCCGCGCGGCGCCATCGCGGCATCCGCCATTCAGCTCATTACGCGTAATTAAAATTCAATCACTATGAAAACGGGATGCGCATCGATCACCGATCACTGATCACGCCCCCCCCCTCACTGCATCCTTAATCATTAAAAAATGGACCCATGTTCATTTACTGTTACCGTTATCGCAGAATAATTGATCCATTCATTTCGAAAGGTTACCCTAGGCACCGAAGCGCCAAGACGGTGTAAGCCGACTTAGCATTCGACCCTCATATCTCGTAATTCAGGGCAGATAGGGCTACTGTCGTATAAACCTTTTTTGTAGAGGAGAATGAGACCTACAAAATTGTATTACCACAAATTGCTCTGTGATTGATAGATTTCGAGATATTCAACGAAAACTGACAGCGGCGTTATGCGTTACGTTGGTTGTGGAGACGCCTTTAAGGATGGCGCAACGTCTCAAGGTCATTCCACAATGAATGTAGGCATTAGGGTGAGTTCTCGAGGGACGCTCTGCAATCTGGGATGTGGATAGATCGATAACTGCCCGCGCACTTCTGTGTGTGTGTGTGTGTGCCATGTTTACGTTTAAGCCTCAAGTATATTTAGCCGAATGATAGAAAAGAATTTGCATGTTTTTACTTGAAAAAAGTGAGGCGTCATGGGACACCTGGTAGTGAAACATGGAAACACTAGTTTGATATAAATTGATCCAAAATTTTTGACGATTTCTCGAGAATTATTGGAAATTTTCAAATACACAGTTCTTTAAATGCTTGAAAAGTTTTTTTCAAAATTTTACAAAACTTTCCCAACTTTTAAAAAAAAATTTGAAGTTTTCGAAAGATTCCCAAAATTTTTTCATTTTTTAAAAAAATTGTTCCAATCTTTTTCAAAATTGCTGCAATTTTTTCTAAAGTTTTGCACAGTTTTTCAAATTTTTTCCACTTTTTTTCAAATTTGTAGGACAGCGTTCCAAATTTCTTCAAAATTTTTTCAATTAAAAGAAACCATTTCGAATTTTTTCGAAATTCTTCTGAATTCTTACAAAAATTTTCCAATTTTGTTGTAAATTTCTCTGTAAGTTTTTTGAACATTTCCACCATTCTACAAAATTTATTGAAAGTTTTTGAAATTTTTGCCACATGTTTTCCAAATTTTTCCAAATTTTGTCAAATTTTTGAGAAATTGTTTCAAAAATGCTCTAATTTGTTAAAAAAAATTTCCAATTCTTTTCAAATTTTTTTGAAACGCTGCAGCATATCTTGATGTACATAAAACTTGTGCGCATCCCTGTGCGTTGATGGTAGAGAGGGGGCGATGGATAGACAGCGGAGTATATCTATATATATTTGTCCTGGAAATCGCCTATCCCGAGATTAAATTTTTCCGATCCCATGCGCCGCATCAGATGTTTCCCATCCAAACTCATAATGCGTATTCCAATTGCTTGGCCGCAAAAAGGAGTCCTCATAGATTTTATTAGAAGCGGTTGAAATAACTTCGTACCAACTTCTCGCGATATTAGAGGCATTGACACCAGCCGCACACAAATCCGATAAAACTCACATTAAATTCCCTTGCCCGCGACCCCTCATTTTTTTTTATTGCAACCAATTTTTATTCCCGATATCCCCCAATCGCCACTTGAATTATTCAAATGGCCCCGATTTTCACAGTCTCACTCGACTGGTAATTGCGCATCGTATATGCAATTTTCGTGGAATTCATACGGAAAAAATGACTTCATTACCCCTGCGGGGTAAACTCGAGATCGTTTGAAGCCGGTTGCAAGTTGTCCTTTTGGTGTTGTTGGATGATGCGAAAACCCGTGTGGCTCATCTCAATTCCCCCCCTATGTCGTTTTAACGTCGTAATAACGACGTCGGCACGCAACGATACTCGATACCAATGGTGCGAGGCCTCTCCAGTGGCTGTACGTTGAGATGGAGGAGGAAGTGAAACCCATGGCACCGCAGTTGCGATGCGACACGCATTTTCCACATGTGTTATACACATGTTAAACGTATATAACCCAGCTTCTGCGCATGTGTGTGGGGGATAATTTGCCGATTTTGCCTGCAGTTGAAAGAAAGTAAAAGAGGGGAATGAGTTAATGAGCCGGTGACAGGTAGAGGCATTGGAAGAGGTTTGACGCGTGGCCACATTGGTGTGTGATTACTTAGAGAGTAGCCCACAGCAATCAATTTATTTAACCCCACCCCCCCCCACCCACCCGCCGCCCCCTCCCACCCCCCGCCTGGTTTAGATACACTCTGTATGTAATGTTATATCAATGGAAATGCTTGGCAGAATTGTGACCGTGAGCTGCCGCATGAAGCGGATACCAATTCAAATGTACACTTGAATTTCCTATTTTTTTTTTATTTCTCCGGCCAACGACGTGTGTTTATTTAAATTGTGGTTGGGTATGGGGAGAGAGTTTTTAGGATGTAATGCATAAATCTTGGAAATGTCAAGGAACTTGGGGTTTTAAAAGCATGGCATACAGATAAATAAAATTGGAAATTACGTTGTCATTTTTAGATTGACTGATGAATGGGAGAGGAGGTGTCAGTAGTGTTCCCCAAAAGGGGCGAGATGAAACGAATCCATTAAATTTGATGGTTGTTTAGTAGACTTATTTGCGTTCAAAATTCAACTAATACTCGATTTGGGGTGTTAGTTGCGGATGAATCACTGTACCAAGCGCACGTACCTTCTGCTTAGTGGAGTCAAGTATTTTGGTAAGGTACCGTCCGAATCCCAGTTACGGCACACCTGGGGGCTAGTGCGGAGACGAACATATGAACGATCCTAACTTCTTATTAATTCAAGCCAAAGCTGTTTTAGTTGTTTTTCTTGGGTTTCTCCCGTGAGATGAACAAACTGCAATTGAATATTTAACGCTGTGATGGCATTTCATGGCGTTAAAAAAGTCTGTCGAGTCCAATAAGTCGGAAATGAGTTGACGAGTCTGCGTGTAAACACGGGCCTATGAAAGGTAAACACGATCGTCTCGTAGTCAGCCTTCCATTTGAACTCTTAGGAGCATTGTATCTGAATAAATCCAGCTCTCTGCCTAAAATGTTATCTATTATTGATTATTGTCTCCACACCCACTTCATTCCAATTTTTGACTTCCCGATTTTTTCGGGAATTATTGTAATGACCCCTGACTCGATTTTTTATCTTCCCGATCTAGAGAAGTTATTGTAACGACCCCGAAAATGAAAAGTGCCAGATCGATGAAATTTTCACGTTTCTCAACGTTTTGCATAATCCTGAAGTGATTCCAGAGAAGTTTCTGTATGTGTGTGTGTTCGGCCGTATGTGGCAAAATTTTTCGTTTATGTTTTCTCGGAAACGGATCGTGCGATTCGATTTTCTTTTTTTTAGTCGTTGCGTCTCCGTATAACTTAGAGCTGATTAGATTTTTGATTGAATCCATCGAGTAGTTCCCCTGTTTTTGACAAATTCATGTTGAGCAAAAATCGAAAATAGTGATAATGAACGTTCATTCACACAAAAATATTGGAATCCAGGTACTCAATGTCAGAATTGAAAGATATAAACATATTTTATAACTGATTAAATTTTGAGTAAAAGTGGTCCAGTACTTATGTTGTTATTAACAATGTCAATTATTTATAATGTTCTACTGCATATACTATTATAGTTAGCGCAAAATTCATATAAGAAAAGTTGTTTGCCATATAAAAATACGTATTTTATGTAGAATTCCTTTTTTCGATAATTTGCATAATTAAGGAGGTATACCAGTCTCCACAATTCTGTATGTAATAAGTGAACGAATAGACCCAGCGCTGTCATGACGGTCCCAATCGAAGCGTTTCCATGCAAAATCGAGCGGATCACATTTTGGATGGCATTTGTGCAGTATATGCAAGGTTATTAGCAATTGCAATTGTTTATACTGTTACACTGGGTAAAATATTGGACTTTTTGTTTTGCAGCCGCATCCTTATTGGCGTCTCACTCTCACTCAAGTAACACGCATAAGTCTCATCCTCATGCTCACCATTCGTCTACTCAAGTATTCATAATTATCTGCTTCATAAATGAGTCAGTTTGGAATTCTCAAATAGGCATGTTTTCGTTATGATAATAACAGGGGTCACACTGATTAACCATAGCATATTGGAGAAGAATAAATTTAGTAGATTGTGCTGAAAAACCAAATCGGGAAGTTTTGTTTGTGTCCCGAGTGGGGCACACACTTCACTAGTGTCTTTTCGTTTCGTAACTGGTGTTAAGTATACCAGGATGCTTCCCGCCGAATTCCGAACAAATATCGGTGTGTGTGTATGTTTGTATATGTGGAATCAGAATTTTTCGTTAACAAGTTCTCACGAACTATTCGGAGCATCTTCATGGAACTTAGATCGGATTAGTTTTTGGTTTAAATTGTCCAAGCAGTTTTTTCGTTATTAACGATTGAATTATTTACAACGCTCTATTTAAAAAACGGTAAGAGATACGGCAAAAAGTGTTTAGCTGAATTTGCTCTGTTAGTAGAAATGCATATTTAATTTCTTAGCACTTTTTTCCATATTCACCATAATTAAGGAGGTATGACGGGTTTAACCCTCGAGCGTTCGCAGCCCTATTGGCGTCTCACTCCCACTCCAGTAACGCGCATAATTCTCGTACTCACGCTGACTATGCGGCTGGTCAAATATTCATAATTATCTGCTTGATAAATGGGATTGAAACATTTAATTGACGTATTGGAAAATCTAGGAACGGCAAATATAAATATTGTGTGTCTGCGCATTTCATCTTCATCATCTGTCATCCTGTGTCTAGCGAACATGTGTTGTACATCAAAATTTTTGTCAACATAGTCACGGAACTAATCACGGAGACTTTAGAGAGTAGCGGAAAGCAATTAATTTATATAACCTTCTCCTTGTTTAGATACAAGTAAACATGTAATGTTATATCAATGGGAATGGTTGTCAGGCTTGTGACCGTGATCCAGGGTATGAAGCAGACAGCAATTGAAATGTACACTTGAATTTCCAAATTCTTTTCTCTCCCTCATTATTTTCACCGCCCAACGGTGTATGTTTATTTAAATTCTAGACAGTTATACCCACTCCATTGCACATGCAACAGTGGTATGCATAGAGAGTTTTGAGGATGTAATGGGTATCTTAAAGTAACTCCATAGCTATAGCTTGAGTGGTTGGGTGGATGGAAAAAAGAAACAATTTCTAGTAATCCTCGTTTATGAATTATTAACCTAAATTATAGAACTCGTCAATATTGCAATTATATTTTTTTAGATTTTAGTTACAACGAATATATTCATAAACCGTAATTTAGGAGATAATTTGGTTTGCAAATACTCTAACAATGTTTCGAATAACATGCGGAACGGAAGTGAGTAGGCCACCATAATTCTAATTGATACTTGAAGTACTATGTTATTATTTCTTATTACCCTCCGGCAAATGTTGATTAAGCTATTTGGTAGA
Source organism: Asobara japonica (assembly GCA_026005395.1). Taxonomy (NCBI): domain Eukaryota; kingdom Metazoa; phylum Arthropoda; class Insecta; order Hymenoptera; family Braconidae; genus Asobara; species Asobara japonica. The sequence goes on from BQMI01000225.1 coordinate 278,874, forward strand.
TGACTGAAACATTTAATATTCATCGTTGCTCGTCGAAATTACGTGAAACGTTAAACGTTTAGATTCCAAACGCCGCGAGCTTCCCGCCAAGTAACAGCTGATCGGACAGGCCGCCGCCATTTTGGATTCTGTTCCACTGTGGCATCAATTTCTATTGGTCAATGTGAATAGGAACGAAAATTGACCAGGCGATGAAGCTTGATCAAAGCTTGGACGAGGCTTGACTAAGCTTCGCCAAAGCTGTGTTTTGAAGCCTCGGTCAATCTGTGCAGAACATGCAAATGTAACACCAATCCCAGCTCAGAGAATAAGCTTCGTCCTAGCTTGGTTACGTAGGTTAATACAAGCTTCGAACTTTGTCTTCATTCAAGCTTCGGACCTTATCTTGGTACAAGCCTCGAAATTCATTTTCGTCCAAGCTCCAAAGTTTCTCGTGGTCGAAGCATCGAAATTAATCTTGGTCCAAGCTACAAAATTTAGCTTGGTTCAAACTTGGAGGATAGGATCATTGAGGTTGGACCAAGCTTAGTTGAACACTCGTTTCCAAGCTTGGGTTCAGGTGGTGCAGCAATCCTGGATTTATATATGCATCCAATATTAAGCAGAGTTTCGCTGAAGCCGGTAAATCGAAACTAGGAAGAATATGCTTCAATCCAGCTCAGTTCAACCTTAGTTCAGAAGCTTGGGTTTAGATGGTATGAGCAATCCGGGATTCATGCTTGTTGAAGCTAAGATTCTAAGCTAACAAAGCTGAGCTCGGACCAAGCTCAGCACAACATGGTTTCTGAAGCTTGGGTTTGGATGATTCTAGTAAGCTTGGATGTATGTATGTATCCAATATCGGACGTAGATTGGATTCTGCCTGTGGACCAACGCCAGGGACGCTAAGATTGCGCCAAGCTTGCCACAAGCTGGGCCAACAAAGCTTGGATATCTTTGATATAACTAAGCTTGGTTTAATCTAGGCTTATACATGGGATGAAGCTATGTCGAAGCTATCAAGTCCAAGCTTCAGCATCGAAGGTCACACCAAGATTGATCTCATCGTTCCAGCTTCGAATTCTCCACCTGGGATATATCTAACACTTTACATGATGCGTCTGATATTGTTCACTATTTTATTGTTACTTTCTATAAAGTTACCAATGTAGAGGATCAGCGCACCAAAATTTCACAAACAACCTTTTTTATCATAAATAAAATTCTCTACAAAAAATGTTTACAACAATTTTTCCTAAAAGCGCTCGGTGAGGTTTTAATTCAGCATTTGAGAAAATTTTGCATCGGTTTATAACGGAAAAAATGATAAACTGATAAGTATTCTCAATGACCCTCATTAACCGCCACTTTTTTACTTACGCTTTTTTCAAAAGCTCTATTAGATTCTTAAATGCGAATAAACAGGCTTTTTTATCGCGCAAAACAGGGAAAGGAGTGTGAAGGAATATAAATGTCTTCGATTATAGGAAAATTCCGGGACTTACGCGGGGGGGAAAACGGTGAAAAAAAATCGCGGTGGTGGGTGGGGGGGGGGGGGCAAAAATGTGGTGAACAGTAAATCCCGCAGTAAATTCTACGCCATTGTGCGATAGGCGAGAGGTGCCCCATACGGCAGTGTTGTTTTACTGGGAATGGAATAAGGGGGGGGGGGGGGGGGGGTGGTGGTGCGAGGGGGCCCTCTTGGGCGCGCGATCGAACCCGGAAGAAGCGTGTAGAGTGCCTACGGTGCCTGAACCTCCACACGGGACAAGCACTCTCGCACGCCACCATACGTACCCTTTCCACCTTATATTCCATGCCTAGTGCGGTAATCTCATGGGGATCTCATGGGGAATCGAGTGAGTCCCGCTTCCCCGAAAAATCTTCAGCCATGACTCACACTGAGGTTAAAAAATAAATCATGGGCGGGTGGGGGGGGGGGGGGGGGGGGGGGGGAAGGACGAAATGAGCAGGACGAGACAGCGGAACGGGAGGAGAAAGACAAGTTGACGGCATTTTTGCATAAATTACGAGCACTCGTTTTTGGTAACATGGTCTTTAGGGATATGTGCGCAACTTTGGGAATTCGAGGACTTTTTTTGAGATGGCGCAGGTGTGTCTGTGTGCGCGTCTGTGTATTCGTGACGGAAATTTTGAGCGCGGTTTTCTCACGAATGGAGCGACAATTCGCGCTAATTAGATTTTGGTTAAAAACGGTCCATTGCATTAATTGTTATAAACAATTTTAATTGGAAGGGTTCGCGATAGTTCAATTCTTGCGATGAAAAAATAAAATAAAAACATAAAATTGAGGAGAATGTTCGAGTGGAACCGTCGTTTCTTTATCATTGGGCAATGGGCCGACATTATCCGATCTCGACATAACTTCTTTCACAGCGAAACTGAACTAATAATAAGTCCAATCCATTGAGTAGACATATCTGACTAGCTTGATCGTCCCCAGGCAAAATTGCCTGAGATTTATTATTACATTAGGTTTATCACTCACGATTGTCTGAAGGGGCTACACGGGAAATTAGCCATCGAGATATTAAATTGAAGCCACAATTTAGGTATAAGTTGAAGGTTTAATTTTTCGATGTAGGGAAGGTATTGTAATTGCCTGCAAAATTAAAAGTTAAATGCACACCCCCACCCACCGTTCCACACCCACCCACCCATCCACACCCACCCGCCCACACAACCAACCACACCCACAGACACACAGCCACCCACTTATTCACCCACCCACCCACTCATCCACCCACATAATCACCCACCCATTCACCCGCCCACCGACATCTACCCACGCACCCCCACCCATCCATCCGCAGGCACACACCCATCCACCCACTCACTCACTCACCCACCCACACACCCACCCATTTACCCGCACACCGACATCTACCCACGCACCCACCCAGACACACACCCATCCACCCACTCACTCACTCACCCACCGACCCACCCACCCACTCACCCAGCCACCCGCCCACCCACTCACCCACCAACCTAATCACTCACCGACCCACCCATCCGCTCACCCACTCACCCATTCACTCACCCACACACACACACACACACACACACACACATGCATACAAACACACACACTTTCGTGAATCTTTAAAATCGTGAAACGAATATCTGTATGTTTCTTCTTATACTGCCCACTTTAGCTCCACACCCCCTGTGCTCCCTGCAGTCACCACAAAATGTCCTATATATATTTCGTAAAGTTGCTCAAGTAAATTTTTTCATTCCAGGATGACCAGTCACAACCAGACGGCTGGCCACTCACATTGTCAGGTAGAGGTCTTATTCTTCATCTCGGCGAGCTGGAGTCATCATCCTTAAGGCACGGCGAGTGTTATCTCTGTGTACGGAATACTGTCCCGTCAGATTCCACGAAGAGTCGAGAGAGCAGCAGCGATACAGTTGAGGTTTGCATTGGTGTAGTCTTACCATTAATTTCCATGAAGTCAATGGGGGCTATCTCAATGAGCCCCTTGCCCCCCCCCCCCCCCACTCAGCATTCCGCGAACCTCTGCTCATCCAAATTAATTGCGCATAGTATGGCCCTAAATCGCAACAAATTTGGCTTTTCTCAATGTTTTTTATTAGTCGAATTTTACCATACGGTCAACATGATAAAATATAATCTCCATTCTGATTGAAGATTGCCCTCGTCTGGCGTACGTCGATGCGCAACCGTGGAATAGTGGACTGGGAGGACGAGTTCATAAACAGGGAGACGGTTGATACAAGTCTGGGTTCGACGCTCGAGCCACCGCACGTGTTTTCCCCCCTGCGCATAAGCCAGGCTACCGATGAGGAGCACAAGTTGATTTGTCGAAAGTTGCCGACGATGCGACTTGAGCAGCGCCAGGCAGGTAGACGCAAAGAGGAGGCCAGAATGAAGATTGAAGATCTTAAGAAGCCAAGTTGCCTTGAGTCCATTATCAATGACACGAGATTGGCCAATTCACCTGGGGAGGATAGTCCGGAAGAGCTTGCTGATCTTATTAACACACTTCTCGTGACTGTTGAACGTAAAATTGAACGCGTCAGCCTTGACGACATTATTTTTCCATGTCCTGCTTGTAGGAACATTGACACTGATGATCCATTACTTGGCTGCCAATGCAGCGGTCATGAGGATACCGCCGGTCACAGTGACACCAACTGCGGCTGTGGTAATGTCACGGAAACAAGCAAGACATTTGAAATACCTGGGATCAAGCATATCGATAGTGATGATGAGGAGGAGGTCAGGATGGGCTTTGGTGAGTATCTACTACTGAATTGTCTCTAAGAATCGTGAAAGTTTGTAGGTTCTTAGGCTAGGGTTGTGAAAGTGGCGGAAATTTTTGGTGTTTTGCGCGATGCTTCAATGTTGTAGTCTTGGTACCAATGTTATAGTTTTGGTACCAATGTTACAGTATTGGTAACGATTCTGCGCTCCAAGAGTTGTAGGAAGTCCTTATACAGTTATTCAGGATAGTGTAAGGTGTGGGGGCAGCGGCTAGTTAGGGCTGTGAAGTTACTGACCAAATGACGAGTTCGTTAGGTTATCCAGCCCTCATGAATGGCCGCCAAATAGGGTTTACCTGATATCCACCCGCTTCACATTATAGAGTTTGTCTATCCGAATGTCTTCACGATACATAGGGAAATTAAAGGATTGGATCATCTTTTGACAAAATTCTCTCGCGAAGCTGGATTCGAAACCTTAATCCCCAGAACCAATGATCCTCGGGACCGATGATCCCCGGAACCAATGATCCCCAGAACCAATGATTTCCGGAACTAATTGCCCCCAGAACCAATGATCCCGGAACCAATGATCCTGGCACCAATGGCCCCCGGAACCAATGGTCGCCAGAACCAATGGTCCCGGAACCACTGTTCCCCGGAACGAATCTTCCCCGGAATGAATGTTCCTCGGAACCAAAGGTCCCCGGAACCAATGGTCCCCGGAGCCAATGTTCTCCGGAACCAATGTTCTCCGGAACCAATGTTCTCCGGAACCAATGTTCTCCGGAACCAATGTTCTCCGGAACCAATGTTCTCCGGAACCAATGTTCTCCGGAACCAATGTTCTCCGGAACCAATGTTCTCCGGAACCAATGTTTCCGGAACCAATGTTCTCCGGAACCAATGTTCTCCGGAGCCAAGGAATACCTTGAACCAATCGCCCTGGGAGCAATGATACCCGGAACCTATGATTCCCAGAAACAATGGATCCTGGAATCAATGATCCCCGGAATGAATGATCCCCAGAATCAATAATCTCCGGTACCATCGGTCCTCAGAACCAATGGCCCGGGAACCAATGCTACCCGGGACCAATGATCCCCGGAACCTATGATCCCCAGAAACAATGATTCCCGGAACCATTGGTCTTCAGAACGAATGAATACCCTGAACCATTGATCCCCGAACCAATGTTCCCCGGAACCAATGCCCCGGAACATATGATCCCCGGAACCAATGAGCCCCAGAACCAATGATCCCTGGAACCTAGGATCCTCGCTAGGTCCTCGATGACACCAAGCGCTGATTACCCTTATCTGCATCACAATCATAGATTGTTGTATGCTTAAAAAAAGAGTAGAACCAAATTCGAGTTGGCATGATCATGAGTGTCATCGATGAGTGGCAAAGGATAACGAAATACCTCGTAACCATCGCTACCGTCGTTCGCCAACTCAAGTCAGAGAAACGGATGTGCAGGAGTGCCACCCCGACTTTACTCATATTGCCGGTTCATCTCACATTGCTCCTTGCAACCTCTCCAATCAATGCAAATAACGTCACAGCTGACGATAGTTCCAATGGATGTGGAATTGTTCCCAACAACAATTACATTGAAGCCACCGTAAAAATCAGCTAGCACAGCGGTCATGAGCATACCGCGAGCTAATGTCATGGAAAAAAAAATTGGAAAAAAAGCCACTGAGGTCATCACCATAAAGCACATTGACAGTGACAACGAGAAAGACATTCAGAATTGCCATCAATGAATCTCAAATCCCAAACTATTCCAAACAGACATTCAACAATTAGCCGGAAGTCATTTGCCTATCGCAACGTCCGGTCGTTCATGTAACCTTTCCACACCTTTAATTCAATTGCCGATGGTTTCTCGTAAAACCATCCAACATACGAAAAAAAAAATAATAAAAATAAACAAACCGTACACCCATCTCGGGGGCCTAAAACCGTTAGCATTAGTCCCGTGATTTATTACCGCATTTCATTTAATTTTATTGAATAGCTTTATTGAATTGTAAAGAACAATAGGATTATTAAAACGGGAATGAAAAAGAAAAGCGCCGATGTACAGTTGAGAAGATAATGGGCTGACTCACTGGAGTGAGGGTGATCGATTTTCACATTAGATTTCAATTTACACGGCTCAATCAGCTGCCAAAGAATATCCGGACAATTAGGAAATAAAATAAATGGGACGTGTGTGTGACCCTCGACGGGTCGCATCTATAACTTCCCGATAGTGTGTGTGTGTGTGTGTGTGTGTGTGTGTGTGTGTGTGTGTGTGTGTGTATGTGTGTGTGTGTGACGATAGACGTATGAAGTCAAGTTGTATATCAGTTACGCAAATTCGACTATTGAGCGATTATTACGTTTTTGTATCGATATCTCGTAAAATATGATGCCTAGCAAAAAAAGTAATGAAACATGAAATATGTAGTTTCACGAGAGGAATAACTTTTGTTTAACACTTTTCCTCGTATCTGGCACCGTTCTCGAGATACAGCGTTATAAACAATTAAAATTGTTAATAACAATTGAAGGGATTGTTTTTCAACATTAACACTCCTTTCCGCCCTGAACATCAGTCAGAGGTAATTTTGTGTCGAAGGAGAAACAAATCGATCATTCTGTTTACTGGGAACCGTTTCTCGAAGAATCACTCGCATACGAACACACACACTCACACACACACACACCGACGGGGCTTTGGTGTAGTGGGTAGAGTGTCTGCCTACTATTCTAAAGGTCCCGCGTTCGACTCCCGCTCACTGCAAATATTTTTTCTGAAAAATATTTTCTCACGGACTCCGACCGATGGCAGGAACATTCCGTGTGTGCTATCGGCGGTATCCATGAAGTGAGACCGTGAGCCGGGACCGAACGCGACCCGTCGCGCGGGGGGGGGGGAGGGTTCCATCGTAGACGCCCGCCATCGCATCACAGGGGTTTCTGGAGGTTTACCCTGTGATTAGAAATACGATGAGCTGAAATGGCGAAGTCGGCCCCAGCCGCAATGGGTGGGTACTCTGATCCGTAGTATTGCCCATGAAGTAATGCCTAACAGCGGTTACGTGGGTGAATACGAATAGCGAAAGAGTAGAAAAAAAAAACACACACACACAGGACCCTCATCTAAAATTTGTCAGAATGATGGGAAACGTCGAGAAAAGTGAAAATTTTCGATTTCTGAGACACTTCATTATCGGGGTGATTACAATAACTTTCCTACATCGGGAAGTTAATGAAAAGTTCACGTTTGATTTCCGTGTAAGATAATTAATTAATTAATTAATTATGCGTGAAAATTCCACTTTTCATTTTCGGGGTGATTACAATAATTTCCCTCTGGGATTGGGAAGTTAAAAACATCGAACAAATGTAGGAAATATGGAAAAAGGTCGCGTGTGCCTTAAACTTGAAAATGTACAAGCTAACCGTGTATATACACGTTGAAATTGTTGGCTGGGGGAACGCCCCAACAATTACGAGCATCGCATTTCATGAGTAGAGGTTTTTTTTTTTCAAGGGAGATAGGAAAGGTAAGAGTAGCCGCTTCATACTGGAGTGTTGCCTGCCGGCATCAGCTATTGCTATTCGACGGGTGGTCCTAACTATTCTGTCTCTTTTCCCCCTCCCACCACCCGTCAATTTTTTCAGCTTAAAAAACCGCCTTTTACCCCCCCCCCCCCCCCCCCCCCCCCACCCACCCACCCCACTCCATTCTCTACCCGGTACCACAGCCTCGATCATCCTACCTATCTGTTTAGCCGCTAGAGATAGGTTTTACCATGCGCGGTATGCCAGACAGCTGGGTTTCCACTTGTCAGTTTCCAGTTTCCATTTGAGTTTAATCACTTCCGGTGTACACGAGTTATGGTGGCCGTTTGAGTCGAATAATTTTCTATCGATCATTATTCAGATTAGATGAGTTACGAGGAGTAAAAATAGATATACGCCCGTGTATATGAGTTGTTTTTTACCCATCTGGCTTGCAGCACCCATGGAGAGGGAGGGAGGGAGAGCGAGTGAGAGGAGGGGGGGGGGAGAGAAAGAGGGAAAAGATAAATCCCTTTCCCGCGCTGACGAAATAATGTGAGAGCGTTTTGTCACAAGTGTGTATGTGTGGGAGAACTTTTTGGCGCCAAGTGATGAACAGCGCCAAGAAGTAAAATGAATGTGAAAAGTGTCCAGACATTCAGAGCTTGGGCGCCGAATTGTCCCGTACACGCATATGCGACGATCTTTATTTATGTTCTCTGGGAGTTTGGTGGAGATGGAGTTAGTTTATATGCGTGATCCAAGAGGATGCTGGCAATAGAAAGAATAGAGATGGATAAAATTCGCTGGATAGAAGAATGAATTGTGCAATTTTTGGAGGTTAGGTCAAGGACAGCTAGAGCCGCGTCGAATGAATGGAAAGAGCAGAAGGAGTTTAATAAAGTGAATGAAATTTATAAAAGCCCTCAACGGGCAAGCGTCCCCAATAAGTGAACTCCTGGGTGGGGAACTCGAAGCTTGAACGATGAGATCAATCTTGGTGCGACATTCGATGCTGAAGCTTGCACTAGATAGCTTCGACATAGCTTCATCGCAAGTATAAGCCTAGATCAAACCAAGTATAGTTATATCAAAGATATCCAAGCTTTGTTGGCCCAGCTTGTGGCAAGCTTGGCTCAATCTTAGCGTCCCTAGCCTTGGTCCACAGGCAGAATCCAATCTACGTCCAATATTGGATACATACATACATCCAAGCTTACTAGAATCATCCAAACCCAAGCTTCAGAAACCATGTTGTTCTAAGCTTGGTCCGAGCTCAGTTTTGCTAGCTTTGAATCTTAGCTTCAACAAGCATGAATCCCGGATTGCTCATACCATCTAAACCCAAGCTTCTGAACTAAGGTTGAATTAAGCTGGATTGAAACATATTTTTCCTAGTTTCGATTTACCGGCTTCAGCGAAACTCTGCTTAATATTGGATTCATATATAAAACCAGGATTGCTGCACCACCTAAACCCAAGCTTGGAAACGAATGTTCAACTAAGCTTGGTCCAACCTCAATGTTCCTATCTTCGAAGTTTGAACAGAGATAAATTTTGTAACTTAGATCAAGATTAATTTCGATCCTTCGACCAAGAGAAACTTTGGAACTTGGACGAAAATGAATTTCGAGGCTTGTACCAAGATAAAGTCCGAAGCTTGAGTGAAGTTAAAGTTCGAAGATTGTATTAACCTACGTAACCAAGCTCGGACGAAGCTTATTCTCTAAGCTGAAATTGGTGTTACATTCGCAGGTTTGGACAGATTGACCGAGGCTTCAAAAGACAGCTTTGACGAAGCTTAGTCAAGCCTCGTCCAAGCTTTGATCAAGCTTCATCACATGGTCAATTCCCACCTTGGAGCTGACGCGTTACAAAAATAAGAAATCCCTTGTTCAGCAGTGATGACCGTAGCGCCACGTCAGTTGCGCGCGCAGCCTACTCTCATAGCCGCGCTGCGCAGAAATTTTGAAATTCAATCAATGGGACACTTCCGAATTGCATCAAACGATCAATTCCAAGCTTCTAAATTCTCCAGTTTTCGTTGAAATTGATATGTAAGTAATGATTGACGCACCAATTGATGGTTCAATTAAGTTTCAAAATGTTCCACTAATTGCAATCCAAAATTCCCGCGCAGCGCGGCAATGAGCGTAGGCTGCGCGCGCAGGAACAACGCTCGACGAGGTGTTAGGCCTAATTCAAAGAGCTTTGTAGCGAGGATTTGTAGAGAAACTTTCTATTGGTAACGGCGTGTGTATGTTTCATCATTGCCACATTTTTTCAGCCCATCCAAAATTTAATGTGACTTAGGGATTTGGCGAATTGACCAATTTGAAAATTTATATTTTCAGGGGCCAAGAGACTTGAGGATGTACCATCACCAAGGTCAATCCATGATTTACCAGAGCGCGTCCTCCATTGTGGACTTCGCTTACCAGGCAAGTGGTTTAAGGGTTTACAATTTTTTACAACGGTTTCGCCGGGCACAGATATGATCCTTATATAAAAGGAACAGGCGACAATCGACAGGAGAATCGAGAGATCGACATGAAAGTCGATTAGATGCGAGTAATCGATTGTTTTGCGATTGACATCGAGAAATCGACACAAAGTACATGAATTCTCATGAGCGACACTTGTGTAATGCGTTCGCGCAATTTGCGATTGACGTTTGCGCAGAAACATTTTTGCTTCTGCGCATCTGCAAGGCATGCGTACTGTGGTCCCGCGCAATAGTTACGTACTCTGAGTGCCATAACCGTCTTTTCGTCCAGGCACGTCCTCGACTAAACGTGTTCTTTGTGCATCGTCGACTTCATCCACCACTAATCCTTCCTAAAAGTGACCAACCATGTCATGGCAGCGGCCATTACACTAATTTCAATTGTCATGGGCTCTCATGTGGCCCGCCATACTGTTTTCGTTCACGTTCAGTCTGATTGGCTTTGAAATGTACGTCGCCATGTTCCTCTTCGCGCGGGCTCATATTTTAAATTCAAAAAATTTACAATTTCATTTTTCCAATTCTAAAATTCCATTTCACGTTGAAATTTTTTTTTCAAATTCAAATTCAGTTAAAATTCAAATTCCAATGCAAGCATTTATATCCATTTTTAAATTCAATTAAGAAAAATCGGAATTAAACTCAAATTTAACTATTACGAAAATTGAAAATTAAAATATTTCAAATTTAATTTCAAACTCCAAATCATTTGAATAAGAACAAAATGAATTTGAAAAGTTGGTCAACATCCGGCAAAAATTTCAGATTTTTGTTGTTTGCGTATTTTGGGGGCTGGCGGCGCCGCGCTCGTTATGCGAGCACAGTGAGATGTGGGTCGCATTCACTCGAGTTCAACTTTACAATTTCGAGTTTCATCAATTTTTCATTCTCTGTGGAGTGAGCAAATATCAGCAATTACATTTAGTCAGCTTTCATTGACGGAAAATAAAGTTAACCAAATCGAGTCGATGGCTTTCTGGCCGTCGGCCTTACCTACTTACCGCAATCGTGATCCCGCTCGTGTCTTCGTATACATGTACCAATGGCGAAGAGTTACCCAGCGTCAGCGTGTCAATAAAGTCGAATTCAGGATGTGACCCGGATCCCAGGATATCCGAGCGTGGTTTATGCGCCTCGAGAGTTTATATAGTAGGCACGAATATGTGTCGTGCTTGATCGATAATACTCCGACCAATCGACCATTGTCGACAAATGAATTTTGTGGAAAAAAAAAAACAATTGGGTGAGGTAAAAGGTGTTGGGGAATTGAATTTAAGGGGGCACGATACTTTCGGCCAATTGAAATTTTTCGGTCTGTGGAGCATCTTCATCATTTTTGAATTATAATTTTTTTTTTTTCACTTTTTTCAATTGGTCAGGTTTTTTAAACTAACATCGGAAAATGTGTTCTCCGACAAAAATGTTTGATCAATTTCAAAATTTTGAATTTGTTTTCTTTGGAATAATTTTTTCTCAAATTTTCAAAATCGTCGAAATTTAATTTTTTTTGAAGATTTCGGAAATTTTGGAACTTCTGAAAATTTTGAACGTTTTGAAGATTTTTAAATTTTGAAAATTTTGAAAATTTTAAAAATTTTGGAAATTTGGAAAATTTTGAAAATTTTGAAAATTTTGAAAATTTTGAAAATTTTGAAAATTTTGAAAATTTTAAAAATTTTGGAAATTTGGAAAATTTTAAAAATTTTGAAAATTTTGAAAATTTTGAAAATTTTGAAAATTTTGAAAATTTTGAAAATTTTGAAAATTTCGACAATTTTGAAAATTTTGAAACTTAACCCGCCGTAAGTCGTAAAATGAGACCAACGTTTTTTAGGCGGTCGTCCGATGTGAAGATCTCCCACAATCTGTTTTGATCCATATCTCGAAATCTAGAGCAGATAGCAGAATTTTCATAAAAATATTTTTTATAGAGCACACCGAGATCTACAATTAAGGTCTCTACGATGATTCATGAATATTCTTAGTTTCAAATATATCGGCCAAAAACGCGTTCGGTTGATGCCGCGGATTTTTGCCATCCATACCGCGAGTCGGATGGCAACGTTCGCGTAACGTATAAGAATTCCGAGTCGAGAAATATAATTCCCATCGCCTCAACTGTCTCCTATGGATGATTTTTATCCCTACTTTGACAAACTGGAAGAGTTTGTTGAGGCATTACAAAAATTTCGCTCAAGTATTTGAGTTTGCGAAGAATCCGCCACACGACTGCTTTGATATTTCCTTTTACTCCCAAAAAAAAAAAAAAAATTCCTGAGATGATTGAGCTACCTTAATATTTTTCATTTGCTTAATCCAGGGTATGCGGATGACGCGAGTGGCAGGCTCGTGCTGGAGTTTGAGAACGATACAACGGGGCGGGAAAAAATTTGCCCGCGGGAAATTGCATCATACCTCCTGTACCTAGCGAGACTACACAGGTAAATTGTTAGTGAAACAGGGCTCAATGTTGGGTCGTAAATGTGGAATGGGGGGGGGGGGGGGCGGGGGGCTGTAGATAAATTGTACATTTTTATTGTTACGATTGAAATCAGATTTTTACGTAATGGCTTTTCATTTCCCACACCCACTCTTTTTAAATTTTTTGCACCTCTCAATTTTTTTTTAAATAGAAACCAAAAATTTTGAACAATTCCCAAATACGTTTACGGCTCCCTTTTTTTCCAAATGTTTATTTTAAAATTGTTAGGACGTAAAATATTTTTATTGTTCAGATTCAAAGTGGAATTTCCGCGCAATAAATTTTTATTTAACGCAGCTCCGATCGCACGAAGAATGGCTGGACATTGGTGATTCGTGGAGGTAATGAAGACGATCTGGAGACATTAGATAGAGCACTTGTACTTGTTGAGGGACGTGTGCACGTACGTCTCGCTCTATTACTGCGAAATAATGAGGACCAGTCTGTCGACTCGCAATTTCCAAGGAGCCATGTCAAGGTAATTCAATACTCAGAGTTTGTATTGGTTTTGAGCTTTCGTGTATTTTCGAAAATTTTAGAGTTTTTAGATTTTTTAATATTATTCCGATTTCTGAAATTCTGGCCACTTTTGGAATGTTAATTTTATTTGATAATTTAGTTTTATATAATTTTTGATACTATCGATTGTACTTCTGTTCGGATTCCAGGATCCAAATTTGACCACCCATATACACCCACTGACACACCCACCCACTCCACCCCCCTCTCACACACCCACCTACCCACTTACCCATTCACACACATACACACACCCAGCCACTCATCCACCCACCCACTTACCCACCCACTTATCCACCCACTTACCCACCCACTTACCCACCCACTTACCCACCCACTTACCCACCCACTTACCCACCCACCCACTCACACACACACCCAGCCACCCATCACCCAATCGCCTACCCACTCAACCACCCACCCACCCACCCGCTCACCCACTCACATCCATAGACTCAGAAAAAAATTCCCCTCATCAGTCATTCCCAAAAATCTGGAAGTTAGAAAACGAATTTGTTACCTCCCTATTTGAAAATTGTTTACAGTCCATGTCTGCATTTTATGAACCACTGAGGCACATCCGTTTCGAGTTTCACAAGCACTCAACTTTATACAATTGTTATTGCTGTTTATCGATTCAATTAAATCGCCGGTAATAATGAGTTATTATGGTGCATGAATGGAGAGAAAAAAAATGGGAGTATTGTATGGGATAATTGGCCTCTCCCCAGTTTGTCGATCAAAGTACATTTCACTTGGGGGCACTTGGCCACTCAATGGGCCCGTACGAGTTTAGCCCGCGTTTCCATTTGTTTCTCCCCTTATGTCCACTCTCAATTACCAATTTGCCCCACTATGCTTCCTCCATTCCGCCTAAATGGTCACTTGAAAGAGGGATTCATGATCACGTTGGAGATGTAATTCGAGGCAACGAACCGTTCGATTGCAGTGAGTTTTGAAATTTTTCGATTCTTACCGCCGAAACGATACTTTGAAGGGGTGAAGAAAATTATGGAGCCCACTGCAGGGCCTAGAATCAACTTTTTTTAAACATTTCAATATCTTAAGGTCATAACCGCGACTGGGCAAGATTTTTTTTCGGATTTTTTGCAATTTTGGCAATTTTTGGAATTTCTAAACTTTTTTCATCATTTTTGGAATTTTCAAATTTTGTTTCAAAATTTTGGGAATATCTATTTTTTTTTTGAAAATTTCCAAGTTTTTTAAAAATTCTTGGAGTTCAAAATTTTTTTGCACAATTTTTGGAATTTCTCATTTTTTTCTTTGAAAATTTTTGAAATTTTATTTTCAATGTTTTCAAATTTCTTTCAAAATTAATCGAATTTGTAGATTTTTTTTTCAAAATTTTTGAAATTTTGCAATTTTTGAATTTTCCGAAAATTTTCGAAATTTGCGTCATTCCTAAAATTTACAAAAACTTCGTTTTTCTGGGAATATTTATATTCCAGAAAATGTGTAGAATTGTTAAGAGGAAATGATGATCACGTTGCAGATGTAATTCGATTCGACCAACCGTTGCTTCCCATTGAATTGCCTTTGTATCAATTTCAACGTTTCTTTATTTCCCAACAGATATCGAGCGTCGATGATGCCACGATCAATCGAAGGCTGCCCCGACGGCGCGACGAGGTGTTTGACCAGAAACAGTGGATTGCATTCTACAAGGTAAACAACACGTAAAAACTTCGACACGTCGAATCTCATTTTTATTGATCATTTCCCGCAAATCGCTGCAATTTTTCAGCATATTCAATAGAAATTAATTATCACCTGCAAAATAATCCAGAGTCTCTTGGTTGAATCTCATTTTGGGTCGGCATGGGTGGACGGGTGGGTGGGAGGGAGGGAGGATGGGTGGGTGAGATGGAGGATGGGTGGGTGGGATGGAAGATGGGTGGGTGGGAGGGAGGGAGGATGGGTGGGTGAGATGGAGGATGGGTGGGTGGGATGGAAGATGGGTGGGTGGGATGGAGGATGGGTGGGTGGGATGGAGGATGGGTGGGTGGGATGGAGGATGGGTGGGAGGACGGTGGGTGGAAGGGAGAATGGGTGGGAGGACGGGTGGGTGGGTGGAGAATGGGTGGGTGGAGGATGGGTGGGTGGGACGATGGGTGGGTCGGTGGGTGGTAAGAACAGGGCAATTTGACCAAAAGCCCTTACAGGAAGGGGGGGGGGGATTAAGTCAGGGCACAATACACCAGGGTACAATAACCCAGCAACATCTCTTTCAGGAATACGACACTTTGATGTCAGACTGGCAGTCGTCGGGTCGTCGCCTAGTGCTCGAAATGTCGGAATTAAAAGACACCGACCCCGGCGCCTCCCTGACCCCACTGAGTCGTCTGTTGACCGAGTCCTCCTCAGCACGCACCACCAGGGAAGCTGCGGAAGCACTGTCTCAACTGGATGAACGAGCTGCTCCACTGTCTCATCTGGACTACACAGTGAGTGCAGTGAAACGTGCCAGACGCCTAATGGACGAGGTAGCCAATGCAGCGGCACGACTAGAAAGCTCATTTGAAACGCGACGCACTACTATTCGAAATTTGGCTGTTTTACGGACAATTGAGGAGCAAGCTAGGGAGGTGAGAGTCTTTTGCGTGATAAATGGGTAAAGCACCGGAATAGGACAATACGGAGCTAGCATAAGAGAGATGAATCTAGGTGTTAATCTCGACCATTTCTAGATAATTGTTGAAGCTTTCCTTTCTGTCTCGTATCGTCCAACTTGTTCCAATCTCGGAATTCCTCTTCATCTGCCTTGGACGCTATTGGCCCATGAGTTGCATGAATGCACGCCTGATGCTTCCAGCTGAATGCTGCGATCAAGCCTCCCAATGATTGTCGCATTAGAAAATTTGTGAGAAAATAATTTGTTCAATTTGTTGCTCTGATGAAGTTGGATACCTAATGGACAAGTATGCTTGCCTAGATATTCAGATTAGGATTTTTTAGTCTATCATTTAGCCACGTCCCAGATGACAGCCAAATTGCATACCTGGAATAGGGCGGGAAACAGGGCGTGCTCTTTCCGTCATTCAAATCTCTTGGGCAAGTTTGGTCCAGCTGTCATCTGTTCAGATCTGAACACTGGATGCTGCTCTCAACGACTTGATCATCTTGATCGCCTAATGACAAAACCTACCTATGCCAATTGGATGAGACGTGTCGCAGATGAAAGCAAAATTGCATACCTAAAAAGGGGGTGGGGGCGGGTGGAAAAAAAGAGGCGGGAGTGGGAGGGGGGGGGGGTGGTACACTCACCATCGTTTAAATCTCTAGGACAAATGCGTCGTTTGCTCATTGTTCCAAACGGCTGTCTAGGCTAAAGCATATATGCACAAAGTGGCATGTAGCTATAGTCAACGATACCATTGTTATGCTACAACCGTTCATGCAAATAAGCGCACACCGGGTAACTTCTGGATAGCCAACTCTGCCATACATGACGCCTTATAGGCAACATAACAGAGGGGGCCCCTCTTTTTCTTCCCATAGTATTGCTCCCGCCCCCCCCCCCACCCACCTCCCCCCGCCTCATCCAAGATATTCCAACATCGTGTGTGCAATGGGCTCTTGTATACATGATGATAAAAGAATGAGAAACATTATCTCTCTCTTTAAACTCAAATATCCTGAATGATAGCGACGCGCGGGGTGGGTGGGGGGAGGGGGAGCGCGAGTTTACAATGCTTGCCTAAAGTAAAAAAAAAACGCGGGAAAATGAAATCCCATTCATTGCTGTTTGCACGGTTAATTGTGTACACGTTGTGTTTGTAATTGATTCTGTCTTCTTTTGTAGGCTGATTAAATTGATTTGAATAAAATGTACATGTGATAAGATTGCGGAGGGGGGGGGGGGGAAGGGGGGAAGCAGACAAAGAGAATTAGATGAAAGGCATTCCTACAGCGTTATACATATAAATAAAACCGCGACATGAGCCTTGTGAATTGCGAAAGTTAAATAGTTGTCCCTAAAGAAACGCCGAAGGGGGTTGACTTTATTACTGTTGCGCTTCTCTTGCGGATTTTTAAAATTTTTTTTTTCTTTGCAACTTGTGAAACAATGTGTTGCGCAAAATCAGTAGATCCGGTTCTGGGGAACTATAGGGAGTAGTCCCGGTGATTTTATTTGCTCAGCGTTACGGGACAGTGGTGGTATTGTTTTATTGGGTTTTGTTGGTATTTTTGAGTTTGAGTTTGGCTGTTGGGATACTGTGCCCTCTTTTTGGGGTGGGGTAGGAGGAGGGGGGGGGGGTGCCGCGTCGACCACTAGGAGTTTGCCTAGTTTCAGAGTTATATCTCGTGGGAATTGGATTGATCATGTCAATTGGTTTGATCAATTTGATTGACTAATTTGATTGATCAATTGGATTGGTCAATTGGATTGATCAATCGGATTGATCAATTGGATTGATCAATTGGATTGATCAATTGGATTGACCAATTTGATCAATCAATTTGGTTGAGCAATTTGAGTGATCAATTTGAGTGATCAATTTGAGTGATCAATTTGAGTGATCAATTTGAGTGATCAATTTGAGTGATCAATTTGAGTGATCAATTTGAGTGATCAATTTGAGTGATCAATTTGAGTGATCAATTTGAGTGATCAATTTGAGTGATCAATTTGAGTGATCAATTTGAGTGATCAATTTGAGTGATCAATTTGAGTGATCAATTTGAGTGATCAATTTGAGTGATCAATTTGAGTGATCAATTTGAGTGATCAATTTCAGTGATCAATTTGAGTGATCAATTTGAGTGATCAATTTGAGTGATCAATTTCAGTGATCAATTGGAGTGCAAATAAATCCGATTGATCAAGTTGATATGTGCATCACTCCTGCAAGATTGAATTTTGAAATGATTAATTATGTTCTATATGGTAAATCGAACACACATACCATCCACTGATGCTGTCCGCAATTCAATGGGGATGCTGCATATCCTCCGCTGGACCATTCCCACCAGCGCCAAGGAGTCGCAGAATTTGGCTTTGCACGCACGCTTATCATCGAAGACATCTGGTCCTGATGAAAAGCCAACACCAACGAAGCCTTAGCTATTGGAATATCCGGAAGCACAGTCAATCGGAGATATTAATCATCTTTGCGTACTAAAGTCGATTCATCATTTGGAAGATGCAAGTTGGGGTAGGGTTCACTTGGTCCATTCCATTCGACACCCTCTCGGGTTTGTTATGATCAATAGTGTGCCGTTGTGGTACCAATGGACCCCGACTTTTTCCGCATCCGTATTTTGGTCCATCCTACCATTTCAGCTCTAAATTTGAAGGTGGACTTCAAATTGTAGTAGTCTCTTCACGAGACTTCCCTTCGCTGATGAAACCATACAAGTGAATTATAGTCCAGAAAGTCCGAATTTTCTTAAAATAAACTCAGGCTCCCTGGACCATTACGCGGTCGTATGGAAATTGCAGGATAATTTCTAATCACGATCCATCTTTTACATGAATATAGATAGGTAACGTTTAGAGCTAGGTGCACTGCTCTTCAGGGCCAAACGAGGGAATCGAGACAAGACAATACAATTATGAATCCATGCAATACGGGAGAGCAATTTCATGATTATCGCCATGTCAAGACAATACGAGAGAGATGTAACGAGAGACGAAATGTCTCGACGATAATTCGAAAAAAAAACCTTTTAAACCAATCAATTTCACTCACAAACTAATGATTTTTTCGTTAATTTATGGTGATCCCAAGAAATAATAATGATGATAATGAACTGTTCACACATTTGGAAAATTTCATTAATTCAACAGTGTAAGAATTTGAAGATATATTTCTGTCAATATAACTACCAACATGAACACCCACTTATTGGCAATATTTTCTTTCTTAATAATTGCAATTTTGGTGTTGATGAACACTGGAAGCAAAAATGAAGGCACAGAAGCATTTCAGCATGAATATCACTCAATCGATTCCTGTGTTTTCGTATTGATAAACCAGCCTTTGAAAAGAGTCCTTCTGAAGGAGCACTTGAAAAATGAAAAAAATGGAGACAAGACGAGACAATGCGAGATTGGATTGCATTCTCGAGCCTCGAGACGAGACGATATAACAATTGGTTTTATAATTTTGATACAAGATGAGAGAGTTGAAATTTTCTAGGACCTATTCACGTAAATTTATCGGCTCCGTTAGGACGGATAATTTTCCTCTGTGTTAATTTACAAGTTGCTCATTGCCAGACCTAGTTATTAACCGTCCATCTACTTGTCTGCTCACCCTACTCATGGCTCAGAATAATTGCTAAGCATTCGACCAAAGTGCGCAGTGGGCGGTGGGTGGGTGGGAGGAGGTGGATGAAGAGGGGGAGTTG
Organism: Asobara japonica; assembly: GCA_026005395.1. Taxonomy (NCBI): domain Eukaryota; kingdom Metazoa; phylum Arthropoda; class Insecta; order Hymenoptera; family Braconidae; genus Asobara; species Asobara japonica. Next base: position 298,550 of record BQMI01000225.1, read on the forward strand.
AATTTCTCCGATGATCTGGATTGTGAGATACTTCATTAATTATATTTTGACACGAGGGCGGCAGGTCCTTGGCTCGGCCCAGTGACCCCAATAACCTGGCAATATCTGAAGATGAGGCGATAAAGCCGCGGGCCTTGCGCGGCCCCGCCACCCGAAAATCATGCGCTCAATGAAGAAAGACCGCCATTTTTCTTACATATTTCTTCTTGATTTTTACTTGATTTGCCGTTTTACTTTTTAAGCTTGAGTATTTTTTTCTTGCGGTTTTTTTTTCGGGGTCGCTATCCCAATTGGCCCAGAGCGAAAACGAGAAAACGAGAGCGTGCATTCATATGTGTGTGCGTAGCGCTGGTTCATTTGGGCCGAAACGTACCGCCCGCCCCAAGAAAAATTGAATCCTGTCTCGCAGCAATTTTTTTTTCACGTCTTTTTCTCATTCTCAATCTCATGTTTCATTTTTTTGTTGCTCAATTTTTTTTAACGCTGCAGGTACTCGCTTGGCTTTGCAAAAAGGGAGAGGACGTACTCGCGAAACACGCCAGACACGCGGCAACGACCCTCACAGCAGCACGCTTGCACGAGAGGGATTTTGAGAAATTCTATTTTGCATCTATGGTGAGTAGATTTTTTTTTTTTTTCTTTTTTTTGGGAAGTTTAATTGAGGGGATCTGCTGTACCGGTGCGCCAGGCGCTCCTGTGGTAAGACGCGCTTGTAACGATCTACGCGATAGACCGCCAGAGGCTGCCGCGCGGATGAATTTAGTGAAGGTAGGGCTGCCGGAACTAGCAAGTGGCAGTGTTTTCTATTTTTTTTTTTTCTGTGTTGGAAGCTTTAGAAAAGTTGAATTGGCTTAATTTGTTTGGTATTTTTAATCTCACGATTTTGGTGGATTGGATTTTTGGAAATCTTGTATTTGTTTTGATTTTTTTGAGTTTTCGAAATTTTTGAGGTTTTTGAGATTTTTAAAATTTTTGAGATTTTTTGGATTTTTGAAATTTTTGGAATTTTTGAAATTTTTGAAATTTTTGAAATTTTTGAAATTTTTGAAATTTTTGAAATTTTTGAAATTTTTGAAATTTTTGAAATTTTTGAAATTTTTGAAATTTTTGGAATTTTTGAAATTTTTGAAATTTTTGAAATTTTTGAAATTTTTGAAATTTTTAAAATTTTTGAAATTTTTGAAATTTTTGAAATTTTTGAAATTTTTGAAATCTTTGAAATTTTTGAAATTTTTGAAATTTTTGAGATTTTTGAAATTTTTAAAATTTTTGAAATTTTTGAAATTTTTGAATTTTTTGAATTTTTTGAAATTTTTGAAATTTTTGAAATTTTTCAAAGTTTTCAAAGTTTTCAAATTTTCCAAATTTTCCAAATATTCCAAATTTTCCAAATTTTCCAAATTTTCCAAATTTTCCAAATTTTCCAAATTTTCCAAATTTTTCAAATTTTTCAAATTTTTCAAATTTTTCTAAAAACACTGAAACATTTCATTTCCAGTGTTTACAACATTTTCGGAACTCTCCATTTTTTTCAAGTTTTTCGGAATTGGACAATTGACATTTCAATTCGTTGACAGAATTTGCCAAGTCGTTCGATTTATATAAAATTTTAAGCAATCATTTTTAACAATCTACATGATTGATTGTTCCATTCCTTCCTCCATCATTCCAACTGTACATGATCAATTCCTCCATGCATACAATCAATTTTCATCGATATTTTGACATATCACTACCATTTGCACCGGCATTGACCTACTCCAACGGCGTTATCAGCATTGCAATCGTTCCATTTTTGCTTTTTTCAATTTTACTCGGCAATAATCTAAAATTGTAGAAAACATAAACAGCTATAATTTCAATATCGTCTTCTAGGACTCTGAGCAATTTGGAAAATTGAACAAAATTGTAATGCTCAAAATTGAAAAAAAAATTATTTAATCAATAATTATTTGAAATTTTGGCGCGAAACTTCCGGAAGTTCACTTTCTGAAACAGAGAATTTCAAGCTTGTAAATTTATAAAAACTATTTCCACTATTTAGAACGCTGGACTGGGAGAAGAAGTGCTCCCCAAAGCCCTGACCGTCTCCGTCCTCTGTGTGTGTGTATGTGTATTTTTATCCGCGTCCCTCCCTCTTGTACTCCCCACGGTAGCGGCTCTTCAGCATGCCTTCAGAAGGGACTACCGGACACCCATCCATGCGGCTGGGATCGACTTTTGCCATTGAGGCTATCGTATTTTCTGAACACAGGGTAAACCTCCAGAAACTCCGGTGCTACGATAGTGGGCACCGTCAATGGAACCCCCTCCCCGCATCGGGTTAGGTTCCCACCCGACCTTGCGGTCTCATTTCATGGGTACCACCGATAGCGCACACGGAATGTTCCTGCTATCGGTTGGCATTCATGCCACTACATCAAAGCTCCGAGTGTGTTGGTGTATGCTGGTATCTGTTGGTGTGTGTTGGTTTGTGTTGGTGTGTGTTGGTGTCTGTTGGTATCTGTTGATGTGTGTTGGTGTCTGTTGGTGTGTGTTGGTGTCTGTTGATGTGTGTTGGTGTCTGTTGGTGTGTGTTGGTATATGTTGCTGTGTGTTTGTGTTTGTTGGTATATGTTGATATGTGGTGATTAGAGTTGGTGTCTGTTAGTGTGTGTTGGTGTGTGTGGGTGTGTGTTGGTGTATGTTGGTGTGTGTTGATGTATGTTGGTGGCTATTGGGGTGTGTTGGTATCTGTCAGTGTGTGTTGGTGTGTGTTAGTGTGTGTTGGTATATGTTGCTGTGTGTTTGTGTTTGTTGGTATATGTTGATATGTGGTGGTGAGAGTTGGTGTCTGTAAGTGTGTGTTGGTGTGTGTGGGTGTGTGTTGATGTATCTTGCTGCATGTTGGTGTGTGTTCGTGTGCGATGTTCTGCGTTAGTGTAAATAAACCTTTCGTTACATTTTTAATTTCTTCATAACACAGTCTTCGCATCCTTAACAACCAAAACATCTCGAAACACAACCCACAAAATCGACGCATTACATCTTGTAATTTCACTACTGAATTTATTCAACTGGCCAATTCAATTTCGAAACATTTCTTTTCGTTTATTGCACCCCATTATTTTCCATCGTCGCAGTACGATACATCATATCGCATTTTGTTGCATTATGCTACATTATGTAAGTGAGACAATCAATAGTTTAAATTGCCACGCTCAACACCTGGGCTTTCTCATTCGATTGCAGCGGAAAAAAATTTTTTTCACCCAGTGCATTATGACTCCCCTTCATTTAGGACGCAAATGACTTGTAATTATGCGAATTCAATCAGAGAGTTTCGCTCAATGCCCACCTTTTTTGGCAGTGCAATTTTAACCTGGGTACGTACTTGCACCAATTGCACTTGGATTATCGATCGAGGTCGCATTCTCCAAACGCCCCCAAACCCCCCACCCCCCCCCCCCTTCTTTCCTACGGCAATTGCTTATGCACGAAAACAAAAGCAAGTGGGAGGAGGGAAGAGGGAACTTGAAGAATTGCCTAACGAAATTTTGGAGAGGAAATTGGGAGAGCACGTGGAAACTTTTGAAACACGTTATCAAGATTGTAACTTTTGTGAAATTTTTGCATGTTTTTACTTTTTGACATTTACTCAAGAAATTTTTCGGAATTCTCTTTTTTTTTTCTTCTTTATTTTTGGAAATTTTTTGAAAATTCCTCCGGAAGTTTGAAAATTTCAATTTTTTTTCAATTGTTAATTGAAAACCTATTAAACATTTTTTTTTCTTACCGATTTAGGGAAGTTATTGTAATCACCCCGATAATGAAGTGTCTCAGAAATCGGAAATTTTCACTTTTCTCGACGTTTCACATCATTCTGACAAATTTTAGATGAGGGTTCTGAGTGTGTGTGTGTGTTCGTATGTGAGTGATTCTTTGAGGAACGGTTCTTGGTGAACGGCTCGATCGATTTGTTTCTCCTTTGACACAAAATTACCTCTGACTGATGTTCAGGGCGGAAAGGAGTGTCAATGTTGAAAAACAATTCCTTGAATTGTTATTAACAATTTAAATTGTTTATAACGCTGTATCTCGAGAACGGTGACAGATACGAGAAAAAGTCTTAAACAAAAGTTGCTCCTCTCGTGAAACTACATATTTCATGTTGTATTACTTTTTTTGCTAGGCATGATATTTTACGAGATATCGATGAAAAATCGTTATAATCGATCAATAATCGAATTTGCGTAACTGATATATAACTTGACTTCAGACGTCTATCGTCGCACACACCCACAAACTATCCGGAAGTTATAGATGCGACCCGTGGAGGGTTACTCTCATGTCCCATTTATTTTTTTTGTATTTGATATTTTCGATGTTTTGATAAGTAAAAATTATCTTTTGGGATATCGCCGCCATAGAAACTTGCCGCCGATATATAGCGCTATAAATTCATCAAAATCGTCCTCGTCCCATAATTGCTCAAGCATCTGTCGACAATCGACCGATCAATCGCGTTTTGTTAGGCAATAAAATCGAGTGAGGAAAAAAATTAATCCCGATAAGGGAATTCGAGAGGCCCATTCATGCGCGTGCCGCGAAAAAATTCTGGTTCTTCACAATTATTCTTACTTCTTACTTTTACAATTTTCCAAACACTCCAAAATTAATTCCTCAATTTTTTTTTTGAATTTTTGAACTTGAAAAAAAATGAAATTTTCATTCACATTTTTCGTCTCTTTCAAATTTTCCTGATTTTCGCTATTTTTAAAAACCAAAAATTTGAATATTTTTTTTTCCAAATTCTTCATATTGTTAACATTTTTGAATTTATTTAAATTCTGCAATTTGAAAATTTCAAACAAATTTTTATGGATATTCAAAATTTTGGACATCCATAATTAACATTCATTTGTTTGGATATTCAAAAAAAATTTTTATCCTTTTTTTATTCTGTCCAAATTGTTGACATTGTTAAAATTTCTTTTTTCCAAAATCCTGCTATTGCTAACATTGGCGAATTTCGGTTAATTCTGTAACTTGAAATTTCCAAAAGAACAATTTAATATCTTCGAAATTTTCCTGATTTTCGTAATTTTTTAAATTCAAAAAAAATTTAAACATTTTGTTTCCAAAAGGAAGCTTTGTAATCGCTTGATTTTTATTGTCCATTTTTCGGTGTTTAGGCAAAACAATTAGCAATTTGAACCTTGAAAGTTGGCTAGTTAGAAACCACAGTTTTTAGGCCTCGTCCGTATATATATATATATGTATGTATGTGTGTGTATATGTGACTAGACATTTTAGTTATTTCCTGAATAACCGCCACATCAAATTTCATGATTTTTTCAGGGTATGTAGAGTTTCATGAGAGCTGTCATTTGGCGACAATTAAACTTTGATCGGTCGTCTCATTTGGAAGATATTGCGATTTTTTGAAATTCGGTTTTTCGACGATTACTCAAAAAATAATTGTGCGAATTCATTCAATAGGCGCTTAAAAGATTCGTCTCAATGCCATCTTGGCCGAGTTCGGTAATGGTGACGATTGCATCATTCGTTTTCGAGTTATAGCCCTTCAAAAATCAACTTCAAGCAGAATTTGTGATTTTTATTCACTTTTGGTCATTTTCTCCGCAACTCTCCCATCGAATTTTGTGATCTTCACAGGGAATATAGAGTTCAGAAAGCCATATCATTTGGCGTTAATTAAATTTCGATCGGCGGTATATTTTTGAAAATATTGATTTTTAAAGAATCCCGATTTGTTTGGCAATTACTCAAAAGCTACTGATTGGAACTGTCTTCATTAGGGTTAAAAAGATTCGTCTCAATGCCATCTTCACCGAGTTCGCTAATAATGACGATTGCATTATTCGGCCGCGAATTATAGCCCTGAAAAGCAACGGATTCAGTCGGAACCTGGAAGATGAAAGCCATTCAGAAGCATTTTGCTAATGGGTTAGGAAAAACGTCGTCCCACTTGTTTTTTTTTTTTCAAATTGTTGACCTTTTGGATTTTTTTAAAAATCCTGCAATTTGAAATTTTCAATCAAAATTTCAATTTCTTTGGAATTTTCCACATTTTTGCAAATGTTGAAATTCCAAAAAAATTTGAACATTTAATTTTTTTCAAATTGCTGATATTGTCAACATTTGCCAATTCTGTTTAATTCTGCAATTTGAAACTTCCAAAAAAAAAAAAAATTTCTTTGGCATTTTCCTAATTTTCGTAATTTTTTAAATTCAAAAAAATTTTCAAAATTGTTTTTTTAAATTGTTGGAATTTTTTTCAAATCCTGCAATTTGAAATTTTCAGTCAATTTTTTCATTTCCAAAAAACTCCTAAATTTGCAATTTTTGTAATTTTTGCAATTTTTGCAGCTCAAAAAATTTTTGCAATTTTTTTCCAAATTGTTGACATTGTTAACATTTTTGGATTCTTTTTTTAATTCTGCAATATCTGCAATTTTTTTACAAAATTTCAAATTGCAAAAGTCTTGTAATCTTTCCGAATTTCCCTTCATAAATTCTTCAAAAACGTCCTCGTCCCAATTTTGTTTTCCCACCCAATATCGACGGATCAATCGCTATTTGTTATGCAATAAAATAAAGTGACGAAAAAAAAAATGAATCCCGATAAGGGGATTGGGGAGGCCCCTTCGGACTTGCGTGTCACGAAGACGTTTAAGCTGAGTTAAGACGCTCGACCGAATTACGTTTGTTCCGCTGACCCGATTGGGCTTGAGCATTCGATAAAACGCGGCGCGGGTGTGCCGAGGTGAGAACGCTGCGTGGGTTAATAATTTGTCGATGTTACAAATGAGCTCGTACGACTCCAACAAGAAATGCTCACATTTGCCAGATCCGATTTTTCGACCCGAATTTTATGCCATTCGCGGCGGACGTCGCGACCGAACCGCGAACCGCGACTCGCGGTTTTCGCGCTCGACTGATAAGATAGTAATTTTAAATATTTAGTAATTAATCTTCCAAAATGACGGCAAAAAATTATATAACTATTTTGACGTGTTAATTAAATTCCACTCATTTTTTCAATTTTGTATAATTTTGCGAATTCTTCATTTTAAACTTTGGACTTGAAATTTAAAACAGAATGAAAACGAAAGAATTCTAAAGCCAGTAATTTCAACCTGTCTTTTTATCGCGCCTTCGATTCATTGATATATAGAGTCGTGCATTAAATTTTGAGAGATCACGTTGGCGCGACGCCTGTGCTCGCGCGTATAGCGCATCGCCGCCCGGTATTTTCCAATTTAGGAGAGATCAGCATATGGGGTATTCCATACCAACTTGGACGTCCGTGACCCTTATCTCTTCAGATTTTAATGGCGATGTTTTCTGACGTTCTACCGTGAAAAAAAAAGTAGTCTCAAATTTTGTTAGATTTTTTTTTTTTTATGTGAAACATCTAATGCCGCGAATGGGCTTGAAAAAATTTGCTCTCGGGATAGGCAACTTTCCGTGACAAAAATGTATAGATATACTCCACTGCTTACCCATCACCCCCTCTCTCAGATCGACGCAAAGGCGATGCGCATAAGTTGTATGTACATATCGAGATACGCTACAGCGTTTCAAAAAAATTTGAAAAGAACTGGAAATTTTTTTAAACAAATCAGACAATTTTTGAAACAACTTCTCAAAAATTTTGACAAGGTTTGGACAATTTTTGAAAAGATGTGGGAAAAATTTTTGAATTTTCAATAAATTTTGAAAAATGTTGGAAATGTTTGCGAAATTTAGAAAAATGTCGAAAAAATTGGAAAAATCTGTCGGAAAAAAATTTTTTCGGAAAAATTTTAGAAAAAATTTGGCTCCTTTTAGAAAAATTTGGACAAATTACCAAAAACTTACAGAAAAATTGATAACAAAATTGGAAAATGTTTGCAAGTATTCAGAAAAATTTTGAAGAAATTTGGTTTTTTTGTTTTAAATTGAAAAAATTTGGAACACTTTTCTGAAAATTCGAAAGATTTACAAAAAACTTGGAAAAAGTTAGAAGAAAATTGGAAAAAAAATTCTAATAATTTTAAAAATCTGTGGAAAAACGTTTGATTCGAAACGTTTTTTTTCGAATCCTCGTCGAGACATCTCGTCTCTTGTCACATCTCTCTCGTATTGTCTCGACTTGGCGATAATCATGAAATTGATCTCTCGTATTGCATCGAATCATAATTATCTCATCTTGTCTCGATTGTGGACCAATTCTGGAAATCTCTCCTGGCAGCAGCTGTTTAAACATTTTCTCTATCATTGCATCGCTACGACTAATCCTGTTTACCAAAGCGATGCGCTCTTGCGATAACCATTTCCCGACCTTTCCCAACATTCGCCAGTGCTGTGTCATTGGAAAGCGTGTAGTTGCCCTCGAGATAATCGAAACTATCGCTAATTGTCACTGCTGACACATTGATAAGCATTTGAACTCGCATTTCCACTCAGAACACTTTTTCCTGGACATTAGAATGCCCAACGGTCATGGACAACTCCGAGATATCCTCAATGAAGCTGCACAACCGTTAGCTTTTTATTTCCTAGATTTATCTTTTTTTCCGGAGGAAAAAGAAAAAAACAAGACGGAATCGACCTCCTCAACGTTCCCGCACGCACAATCCTCGTACGCAGCGTCTCCTGAATTACAAATGAATTGGAAAACGTAACTGTATCCCACCTATCTTGTCATTTCTCCTGTTCACCATTGAAACATGCTGAGCATTTGGTCAGACAAAAGTCAAGACTGTCATCTTCAATTTTACATTACAGATATTTTGGGAAGCATCAAAAGTTTAAAAAAAAAAATTTTTTACAAACTGACAATTTTCAAAATCTCCAACATTTTGGAAATCACAAACATTTTTGGTATTGAAAAGTTTGAAAGTTTTGAAAGATTCATTTTTCAATGCATCTTTAGGTTTCATGGGATTGCTAATCGTTGTCAAGAAGATACGTATGTGTGTATGTGTGTATGTGTGTGTGTATGTATGTGTGTATGTGTATGTAAAAATCACTATTCCTCACGACTGAATTATTCAACCGGAACCCTGTGACGCACCAAAGGAATCTTTACGACCTCGACAACCGATTACTTTTTTCGTAAAATCGTCCAGTAATTTTCAGTTTTTTTCTTTTCTGGAAAAGCCTGATGAATCCACTTGATCGCAAAATCATCAAAAATTTTACAAAAGAAAATTTTAACAAATTGAAATCTTCCTGAAATCACTCGGTAATTTTGGAAAGAGCAATAATGCTGAAGGAAGATACCCAATCAGGAAGTTAGAGAATTGGTCCCAATGGGAAATGCTGACTCGGACTAGTTATTTTATTGACTTTTTTCTTAATCATAATCACCTGAATTGCTATTTCATAAATAATGTCTGAGAAAATGTAGAAAAAGGGGGCGTAATGCTGAATGGGTGGCAGTTTCCCACGTTTCTTGCTGGTGGATTGATACCAATAGTGGCATATATATTGTATATGCATGAGGCGCGATACATGGTGTAGTGGGTACTCGAGTCGCGGTCGCAGCCCTGGAGGGGAGTAATTAATGAAAGGGAGCGCCTTTGAAAGCGATCCGACTTGCCACGCGTTTTCTCATTTTTCACGCCTGCTAAAACCGAGCAAATTGACACGCGATGACACGTGAGCGAAAATTGAGCGGATTATTTTATTTTTTAATGAAGTCGTTGGGTAAAAAATTTTCTAGCCCAGGGAGCTCATACTTCAATGAAGCCGCGGACGTGAAAAAGTGCGTCAATGGGCGACTTGAGCCAAATTATTCGTATTTTTAACTAGCCGATAGGCCTCAATTTCAGAAAATTGATTCTTCAATAAATCTCCAGGTTTCAGGACATTTCTGACCATTTTTAACTTCCCGATTTTTCGGGAAGTTATTGTAATGCCCTCGAAATCCAAATTTGTTGTTTCATTATCTAATTATTGATAGCTTAGCGGTCCAAAGCAACCACCTGGATAGTGGGAAGACCCGAGTTCGAATCCCGGTCGATCGATTCGAGCATTCCTATTTTTTCCAGTTTATGCATATTGAATTTTCGTAATTAATATTTTCTTAATTGAAAATTTTCAATGTGAGGAAAAGTGGAGAACGAAACATTACGCACATTCTTCGATATAAACGATTGTTATACCGAATTGTTTAATGGCAATATTCAGTGAAAGAGTAAAATGGTTAAAGAGTCAAATAAATAAATAGAAAAACACTTCACTTAAATGGCAATATATTTTCACATAAATTTACACTTGGTTAAGAGTTCTCTGTTTTTAAAATGAATGAATATTTTTGGACTGTGAACGGATTTTAAGATAGAATTAGATTTTATTATAGAATTATATTTATTATAGAATTAGATTAAATTAGATTTTAAGATAGATTGTAGTTTAGTAAAAAAGTTCGAATAATAACGAACCGTCGAAAAATGTTACCGAGCAACTGGTATTCATACTTGTACAAAGGACTTACCACTAAATTAGGAGTAAGTTTCGCCGACCTATATACTAAAAGTCCGCAACAACTGTCTTAAATTAATTTCTGACCTGTGATTGGACAAAAACTATGGAGGAGGATTGTGATTGGTTGAGGGTGTTTGGGTCTAGGCTAAGTACATTGGAGAATGGTGGGGTGCATGACGTCAAGGAATTTGGGCAGGTAAATTACAATCATTGGGGTAAATGACATCAATGTTTTTACAACAGTCCAATGTCTAAAATGTGCATCTGTCTATCAGAAAACAATAAACGTCAGATGTTTGCATTTTCCGTATACAGTAGAGCTCCTTTAATTTCCGCGCTCGGGGGGTGACCTTGAAGCCATTTCGTGGAGAAAAAAATTAAGGAAGCCCCCCACTCTGCCCACTGGATGGTTGGCGTGGTGGGGGTTGTCGGGAGCGGAAGGGGAAATAAGAGCAGAAGTAAACGGACTATGTATCAAAAGTAAATAGGTTATGTTTCATGAATGCTCCGTCCCACTATTGAGACGCTGCGCAGTCTGGAGCGCATGACGTCGAAAACAAGGATAGACAAAGTACGGGGAGTGGGAGAAGGTTTTTGAGGGGAGACAAGTTGTGAGGGGAGTACAGCGAAAATAAAGGAAGCGGAAAATTAAGGGAGCTCTACTGTATTCTATTTTGAAAACGTTTTTATTCCAATTTTGGCAAGTCTTCCGGACATATTGGCAAAACAAGTTATCAACACAATTTTTTAAATTGCGCGCTGCGCAGTGTGATTGGTCAGCGCGTCACGTCACATATTCGCATGTAGCGACAGCTTTCGTATTCCAGTATTCCAAATTTCATGATGCCTATTTTTTTTCTCTGAAACCAGTCTTTAAACATCGGATTGACGGGTCGAAAAATGTAGGAATGGCAAACAGAAATTACGAATCGAGAAATTTTGTGTGTGCCCCCAACGGGGGCCTTATGAATTTATCTTTACGAGGCTCTAACCCGGTCGCCTTGTCCGGCTGAGGTATCCCAAAGCATTTCATTCTTCATCAGGGTCTTACAAGGTACCCGTATAAGGACCGGACATCCCGCGTCCGGCAAACCGCACCCGGGCCGTATAAGATCCGTACTGAAATTTCCAGTAGGTCAGTAGAAACCATTTTTTAGGAGTGGAGGGGTAGTGGCTGCAGATTTCTCTTCGCATCTCGATCTAATCCTTAATAGGGCTCCCGGAATAATTGAAAGGAGGAATGAATGGAAATCATTGAATCGATTTCAATAAATATTCCATTGAGTCTAGGGTACGCGAAGATGATTCGATTAGTCCATTCAGAAACTCGATCGCGGAATTGGGTCGCGAGAAATCGATGGAGGAAAATTTTGGATACGCGTGTATGTGCACAGAACGCCCACACATGGAAACACGCATGGTGTTGAGAGGTCTAGTGAAAATTTTTTAGTGTCGCTTTTGGAAGGTTTCAAGTTTTGGTGATTTTTGAAATTTTGGAAAATTGAGGAATTTTTAAAGTTTTAAAATTTTTGAAATTTTGGAAATTTTGGAATTTTTGAAATTTTTGAAATTTTTGAAATTTTTCAAATTTTTGAAACTTGAAATTTTTGAAACTCTCGAAATTGTTCAAATTTTTGAAATTCTTGAACTTTTTGATATTTGCAACATTTGCAAAATAAGCAAAAATTTCAAAATTTTCAGAATTTTTATGTTTGAAATTTTTTTTTTTTAATTTTTGATTGATGAACTTCAATCACAAATTGAAGATCTTGAACGTCAATGGCTTCAAAATTTTCCTTTTTTTTCCAATATTTTCAATCTTTGTAATTGTTCAATCCATACAATTGTCTCCGTACTTGCTCATGCTCACTACCAACCGAAATCTCGTATGACTGGAATGGCGAAAAGTGGAGGAATGCCTGGAATCTCCTTCAATATTTCGGTAGAACTTGACTTGCAAGATGTCAATGCACCCGTGCCTGGCAATGCACCGGCTGCGAACCCAGTGGGGTAAAACGATACAGGAACGTTCAACTTTTTTATTTCGTAAACGACAGGCCAAACGGGTGAACTCGTTCACTCACACGACGGCGAAGAAACTTTTTCCCAACACGCAGTCTCCCTCACACTAAAAATTTCTCCATCTGTGCTAGTGCACTTAGAGCGCTATATATAATTGTCGGAAATTTCACGAGTATTTTTCAAAATTCATACTCAAAATAATAATCGTAAAAAGTATAGAAAATATAAATACATTTTTTTTTATTTTTCAAATTCTTCCAATTTTTCTTCTTTTTCCAACTTTTCCAATTTTTTCCAATTTTCAACATTTTTGAGTTTTTAAAAAATTCCATTTTTTAAATTTGTGAAATGTTTTTTTTCGATTTTGTAAAATGTTCAATTTAAAATTTTCACCAAATTCTCGACTTTTCCAAATTATTTAAATTTTTTTCTACGTGATTCTCTTATTAAAACAAAACGAGCTAAGCCCCCACATAAGCATACGCCCTCCTAAACAGTTTAGACAAATTGATCCTAAAAATTGCATTCCTTCATGCTTCCAACCGGCAAAAATAAAATTGACTGAAAAAAGAAAATCGTTAATAAGGCGATATTTCTCAAGCGTGGTAAACCACGTGTTAAGTGGACAATTACGTGTTTATGGGATTTTTCATGTTTAGTCTACTAACCCAGTAAATTTCGAATTAACATAAGCCTCGAGTGCGATTTTCCCTGATCAAAATACTTTACATGGAAAAATTTCACTTCAAACTTCGTTACAATATTGCAATTGCCAATGATTGGAGCGATTGTTAGTCAGCGGAATGGTAAATTGCGTGAAAAAATGTGTAATATCACAGTTTCATTGAAGTGAATTTCTGCGGAAGATCATTGATCTAAAAAATCTGTGATAAACATGTATATACAGCTAACCACCGACCCACTTACACCCACCCACTTACACCCACCCACACATTCACCCACTCAGCCACCTACACACCTACCCACCCACTCAGCCACCTACACACCTACCCACCCACTCAGCCACCTACACACCTACCCACCCACTCAGCCACCTACACACCTACCCACCCACTCAGCCACCTACACACCTACCCACCCACTCAGCCACCTACACACCTACCCACCCACTCAGCCACCTACACACCTACCCACCCACTCAGCCACCTACACACCTACCCACCCACTCAGCCACCTACACACCTACCCACCCACTCAGCCACCTACACACCTACCCACCCACTCAGCCACCTACACACCTACCCACCCACCTATTCATTCACCTACCCGCCCACCTACTCACACACCCACCCACCCACCTACCATATACGCATACACACATAGTCACAGACAACCACCCACTTACACCCACCCACATACACACACACACACACACCGACCCAGACACACACACATTCACCCACTCAGCCACCTACACACCTACCGACCCACCTATTCATTCACCTACTCGCCCACCTACTCACACACCCACCCACCCACCTACCAGGGAGAAACCTAACTCCCGAAACCAAGGGTGCCAAGGGTGGGCTCCCTATAACAGCCTACATATTAAAGAAGAAACCATGGCCAGTACAACCATTGGAAAAATGATTACGGTGCAGGGGAGGGATACCCCAGTACCGGCGGGTGAGAGTGCCGAAGCAGGCTCGAGCTCGTCGAGATCCGACTACTGCAGCCCTCAAGAGGTGGACCACTTGGCCTCTGATGGGTCTACTACCCCAAGTGAAGAACTTCTGAAGAAAAGGCAAGCTGAAATGGTTAAGATTGATAACCTTTTAAAAGACTTGTTGGAGTATATCACTCCGAAGGCAAACGTTCACAAGCACATTAAGTTGCAAGTCAATAAGATGAAAAGCAGTTATGACCGTTTCGTGGCACTTGACAAAAAAGTGATCCCACAACCAATGGTGCAGACTGCTGACGCCCAAACTTCACCTCACCTAAGCGGGCAGCCGAAGAGAAAAGATATCTCACCTCTGGAGGAGAGAAAACTTCCACGACAGGTGAAAAGAAGGAAGGAAATGACCTTGGAGAACTCTGAGACTGCAAACTCAACCGAGGCCACGGAGAATGACCGAGTAGTTCGAAACCCTACTATCCAGAACGTTACCTCGGATACGGGCGAAAGTTCCAGTTGGACAAAGGTCCAAAGGCAGGGAAAAGTGGCAAAGACACACCAGAATCAGCCTCGGACGAAGAAGAAAGCAGTAATCCGCCCTGATGCGCTAATTATTCGTCCCACGGGGAAGGATACGTACGCTGAAATATTAGGACGTATAAAGAAAGACCAAGGTGTCTACGCGGCTAGCTCATGCGTGGACAAAATCCGTAAAACAGCCTCCGGAGATGTTCTTTTAATTCTAGCGAGAGGAAAGAAGGACGAAGGTGTTGAGCTGGAGAAGGCACTAGTTGGAGCCCTCCAAAACGAAGCTAAGGTGTTCAATAAGGGACCTCAACAGGAACTCGAAATCAAAGACCTCGATGACGTCACTACCAAAGAAGACATACTTGATGCCCTGAGGAGAGCTGATGGCGCAGATAGTGATATCTCATTGAGTGCCATCAAGTCTCTTCGCAAGGCCTACAGAGGAACACAATCTGCTACGGTGGTACTCCCTGACGCTACTGCAAGAAATATACTGAGTAAGGGTAGTAAAATACGAATAAGCCTGGTATATGCTCGCATCGTGACAGTGGTAAGGCCCATCAAATGCTTCAAGTGTTGGCACTACGAGCATCTTGCCGTCAATTGCAAGAGCTCCATTGACCGATCAGACCTGTGTTACAAATGCGGCGAAAAAGGGCACAGAAGCGCCGATTGTAAAGTGTCTCCAAAATGCGTTCTATGCGTAGAACTGGAGCCCACGAAAGACAATGCCCATGTAACTGGTAGTATCAAATGTCCAGTCTACCAGGGTGCACTCCAGAAGATCCGTACACAGTCATAGTGCGGGTGTTACAGGTGAACCTGGCTCACTGCACCACAGCACACGATCTGCTGACGCAGACGGTTCGAGACCTGAAAGTTGATGTTGCCGTCATTTCGGAACCTTACAGGAACCTATATACCCAAAACTGGGTTACTGATACTAGCAATAAAGCCGTCATTTGGTCCTGTGGTGCTCTGCCGCTTGAAGCATATGACGGAGACCAACAGTCTGGATTCGTTGTGGCCAAGGTGAATGGTATCTATCTTTATAGCTGCTATGCACCACCAAGCCTTTGCTATGAAGACTTCACAGCATTCCTAGATAGACTCGTCGTGGATGCAAAACAGCATTCCCCAGTGGCAATTGCGGGAGACTTCAACTCTTGGGCAGTCGACTGGGGCAGCAAGGAGACGAATCAACGAGGACGGGCTTTACTGGAAGCCATGTCGGCTCTAGATGTTGTCCTATTGAACGATGGAATCAAACCGACATTTCGCAGAGGACAAGCGAGCTCATGTATAGATCTCACCTTCGTCAGCAGCAGCCTGATGAAGGGAAACTGTGCATGGGAAGTATCCGAGATCTACACTGCCAGTGATCATCAGGCAGTACTCTGGGAGGTGTCGGTTGATTGGAGATCCGCACCCACACCGGAAAGAACAAATGGAGTCGGCTGGAATGTGCGAAAATTTGACATTGCCACTTTCCTTATGGCACTGAAGACTGCCCGATTAGACAGTAAGAATGCCACAGGGAAAGCAGACGAAACCATGCGGAGAGTCACCGACGCCTGCGATGCCACTATGCCCAGGAAATTTAGTGGAAACCGACGGCCACCGGTGTATTGGTGGAGCGGTGAAATCGCGACCCTCCGCAGGGAATGTTTCGCAGCGAGGAGAGCTTGGCAACGCGCAAGGAAGAAGTCCAACCCCGAAAGTCTCGAAGTGGAGTTTAAAGCCGCTAAGCGTAAGCTTACTAAGGCCATAAAGCTTCGCAAACGAGACTGCTGGAACGAACTGTTGGAGGAAGTGGAGAAGGATCCTTGGGGCAGACCGTACAAGGTGGTTATGACGCGGCTCAAGAGCCAGCCGATGCCATCACCAACCTGTCCTAGGCTTCTGGAGAGAATTGTCTCAGTCTTATTCCCCCAGCAAATGAGTGTGACTGAAAAGCAGGTGGAGGGTGCTATTATCGACGGAATACCGCCGATTACAGCTGAGGAACTATTGCAGGCCTGTAGTAGAGTGGGCAACAACAAGGCCCCCGGTCTCGATGGTGTGCCAAATATAGCGTTGAAAGCCGCCATCAATGCAGCACCCGGCATGTTCCTCGAAATGTATAATACATGCATCCAGGAAGGTATTTTCCCCAGCAGATGGAAGCAACAGAGACTCGTGCTTATCGCCAAGGGGAAAAAGCCACCGGACGAACCATCATCATATCGTCCACTCTGTATGCTGGATACGGCGGGCAAGATCCTGGAACGCATTATACATCAGAGAATTGAGGCAGTGGTGGAACCCCTATTGGCCGAAGCTCAATACGGTTTCAGACGACGACGATCCACGTTGGATGCTATAGACCTGGTGGTCAAAACAGCAAAAAAAGCAATCGATGGCAGGCGATGGAAAGGAGGTACGAAGCAGTATTGCTTGGTTGTTACCCTGGACATCAAAAATGCCTTCAACTCGGTACGGTGGGATCCCATCCTCGCGGCATTGTCGAAGCTGCAAGTACCGGCATATTTGCAAAAGATGGTAGGTAACTACTTTACCGACAGAGTACTCAGATATGACACAGAGGTTGGTCCTAAAACATATAGGGTGACTGGGGGGGTACCTCAAGGCTCAGTGTTGGGTCCTCTTCTGTGGAATATCGTATATGACGACTTGCTCAAAATAGCATTACCGGCGGGGGCCAAACTCGTAGCTTTTGCGGATGACGTAGCCATAGTCATCGTGGGCAAACACCTTTCCACGCTCCAGCTCATTTTCGAGAATGTTTTTAACAAGATACGACAATGGATGGACTCGATTGGGTTACAACTTGCGGAGCATAAGACTGAGGCACTCCTCATTACGAGCCGGAAGAAAATAGAGACAATTACACTGCAAGTCGGTGAGCACGAAATAATTTCCCAGCCCTACATACGGTACCTGGGAATTATGATTGATGCCCGACTTAGTTTCAGACAGCAAGCTCAACATGCAAGCAGTAAGGCAGGAGCAGTGAAGACTGCTCTTGCAAGACTTATGCCAAATATTGGAGGGCCAAAACAGAGGAGAAGGCTCCTGCTATCATCAGTTGTCACGTCGGTATTAACATATGGTATTCCTATATGGAGTGATGCATTACGAAGCCAAGCATCTCGGCGGCAAATTGTTCCAGTCTACAGGCTGAGTGCCCTTAGAGTGGTCAGCGCATACCGCACAGTATCGAACGATGCTGTGTGTGTCATTGCTGGGATGCTACCTTTTGAAGTGCTAGCGGAAGAGCGTAGGCGACTCTACACACGCAAAACATCAACTGAGCTGAGCTCAGTGGAACTGAGGACAGAAGAACGAAACCACAGCATCCAGCGATGGCAGCTGCAGTGGGACGCCTCGAGCAAAGGCCGGTGGACTCACAGACTTATTCCGAAGCTAGATGTTTGGCTTGACCGATCACATGGACAAGTCAATTACTACCTAACCCAGATGCTCTCAGGACACGGGTGCTTTCGGGAATATCTTCACAAATTTAAGCATGAGGATTCTCCGGATTGCCCAAAGTGTCCGAGAATGAAGGAAAACGCGGAACATGTTCTCTTTACGTGTCCGCGTTTCGACGTCCAACGAGCTGTATGGGAAAATAGCGCAGGCAAACCCATCAACGGTGGAAATCTTGTGGAAGTTATGCTGTCATCAGAGGCGGCATGGAACGCGACAAGCGACTTCGCAATGGAGGTTTTGCAGGAGCTGCGCCGCGAGGAGCAGTTGCGGAAAAATCCAGAGTAAACGGAGGATCTTCTTACCGTCAACGAGCGGAAAGGATTCGCAACTGAGGAAGCCAAGGCTATCGTCCCCTACACAACGAAGTATTGCTCAGCAGATGTTCCGTCGTGGTCTGGGGACCAACCGAACGGTATTGTATGTGACAAGGGGTATTGTCCCTTGCACGTCATGTTTTATTTGTTAATTTTGTAAGTTTGTTCAATAAAGGAAAAAGTAAGAAAAAGAGGAAGGAAAGAGAAAGAAGGAAGTGTGAGGAAGGAGGTTGACTTCCTTCTTTCTCTTTTTTCCAAAAAAAAAAAAAAAAAAAACCCACCCACCTACCATATACGCATACACACACACAGTCACAGACAACCACCCACTCATTCACACCCACCCAGTCACACTCGCTCATAAAATGGGTACATACACACACGCGCGCGGGCTCATACACACACACCCATAAAATGAGACCGCTCTGCCCGGAGAGAGCCTACGTCGACGCAGGGGGTGGAGGGGGGGGGGAGCCCGCCGTCGTCACACAGGGGTTGCTGGAAGTTTACCCTGTGTTTAGAAATACGATGGCCTAAATGGGCCCTCCATTTCCATCGTGTATGGGAAAATCGGCCGCTACCGTAGGGCGCATCAGAGGAACGGAGAAAAACGAAACATACACACACACCCATACACGTATACGATTACACACGTCTCACATACACACACCTATCCTAAAATGTCCGTCATTGCGCGATTGCTCAGATACATTACAGAGCGATTAGCATGTAAGTTATCGCTTTTTTATATTCCTTTTCATGGCTATGTCTGAAACTGATAACTGGTCACTAACTGATAGTATTGAACATACCATGACAGTTGCAAATCAAAATTTTTATGAGCTTGAAACATTGTAAAGATTTGCATAATAATTGTCGAAAAACAATAATTACTAGTCTGATACATCAATTTTTTTTTGTAAGTCCGCATTTGCAACGTCTGACTATTCAGGTGGGCTCTACAATTTTCAAATTCTGTATAATATATATACATTATACATATATGTATTATATATATATATATATATATATATGTAATACATATATATATATATATATATATATGTAATACATATATATATATATGTAATATATATATATATGTAATATATATATATATATGTAATACATATATATATATGTAATACATATCATATATATAATATACATCATATAATATGTATAAATTAGTTCGTGGTCCTTTTAAGTCGACCTTCCTCAGCACATAAATAGTTTATGAAAATATTTTTAAAAAAAACATTTTTTTCTCACGATTTCTCAATCCTTTAGTCATGGTTTAAGTCGCCCATTAATGCATTCTCAATGTCTTTACATCTGATTCATATCATCGCATGAAGAGTCGACATTGAAAAAATGTGAAAAATATCAAACTCCGGGGATAGAGCGCAATAGGAGAATAGCCAACTTATTTGAATTTCACTGATCGCAATCGGCTCTGGCAGGGTCAACGTGGGTAACTCTCTCTCATATTAATTTGTTTTTTTTTTTCAAATTAGATAAGTGTATTTTTAGTGAAAAATTTTTTACTAACTTTTCCAATTTCTAGACTTCATAAGAAAATTATTCTGGGTAAATTTTTATTTAGCGCAACCAGGAGCTGGGCATTGTCTTAAATATTTTTGATTTCGAATTGTTCACTGTACATTTTTTTATTATCAATTTTCGCGATCAATGGGAAATTTGACTTTCTAATCATTCCATTCTATTGAAGAAAATTGTCATTTAAAAAATCGTATGAGAAATGTGAAGCGAATTTCCATAATTATGAATACTAATGAATGCTGGTTATCACTGTAATTAAAATTGCTGGCATTGAAATTTCAGTGACGTTTGTCAGTGCTGGTTCAATGGTACATTCTTCATTTCAAGACATTCATTAGCAAAATTAGTTACGATATACAAAAGATACAACTTTTTTCATATGGTATTTGAATTTATAATAACAATTTTCTCTTAAGGGTAGTAAACACTCTTTCCTTTCTCACGCCTATACCCTCGTACTTCCTACTTTATTCACAGCTTTTGGTTTTACTTTTGGACACTACCAAGTCCTCAGATCTCCTCAACTTGTATTGATGGCTTTTATAAGATATCAAGTCCGACATGTACTGCGGCAGCATGCCGTTCATCATTTTCAGTACAGTAGAGCTCCCTTAATTTTCCGCTTCCTTTATTTTCGCTGTACTCCCCTCACGACTTGTCTCCCCTCAAAAACCTTCTCCCACTCCCCGTACTTTGTCTATCCTTGTTTTCGACGTCATGCGCTCCAGACTGCGCAGCGTCTCAATAGTGGGACCGAGCATTCATGAAACATAACCTATTTACTTTTGATACATAGTCCGTTTACTTCTGCTCTTATTTCCCCTTCCGCTCCCGACAACCCCCACCACGCCAACCATCCAGTGGGCAGAGTGGGGGGCTCCCTTAATTTTTTTCTCCACGAAATTGCTTCAAGGTCACCCCCCGAGCTCGGAAAATAAAGGGAGCTCTACTGTACCCACATTTGATATCCACATTTAATATCAATCTCATCGCTCTGTTTTGCTCAATCTGTATCTTTTTCAAATATCTCTTACTCATGTTAATCAGAATAGATCCGCAATATTCAAAGTGCGGTGCTATCATACTTCTATATACAGTGTCTTTGGCATAACTACTCAGTGCATATCTCATTCTGCCGAGGCAACTTACTCTGTGACTAGCTTTACTTATAATCTGTCGGGCATGATCATCGAACTTCAAATTCATGTCAATAACACCTTGATATTTTGTCTTCTCAACTGCGATGATCGCAACACCTTCAAATTTTATATTACATTGCTCGCCACTTAGTATTTCTTTTTTTTTGGTTTTGTTATTATCGACGCATCAACTACAATGGTTCTTAGCGCCGGCTCTGGACTTATTATCGTCGTTAGACTCTCACGACTTTTTCCTCTGCAACACAGTTGCGGATGGTATTCGTTCACAATGACGCTAGAATCATTCAGTTGTAAACTGTTTTTTGGTACTCGTTTGTGGAACTTTTGGGGATTAGTATTTTTCTACGAACGTCAATTAACATAAATAAATAAATACTGTCTCTCTGAGATTAATTATCATTGAATTTTTACTCATCCACTCTTTCGATAAATCAAGCGCATCATTTAGACAACATTCAATAACTTTTGTGCATTGTACATTTGTACATCCATATATGTACATTTAATTTCATTAATTTTAGTTCAAAATTGTTTATTATCATAAATACTCACACACACTTTCGTTGCCATGGTATGCATTTCTACTGATAATACTAGTGATAGTAGACTGTTTTGACGTACCCGTACGTGTGCGAAAGCGGTACATCGAATCGAATGGCGCGCGATTGGTGCGGTGAGAAGGGGAGAGTGAAGCCAGGACCGACATTAGGAGACGGCTCGACCCGGCGTGGTAATCCCGGCGTACGTCAGTAGGCCAACGGCGGTCGCGACGCGGCGTTCGATTTGTTTCGCGTTCACCTCCACCCAAAGCACCCCTAAGAGAACTGCGCGTAAAAAAATTCCGCCAATATTTCAACCGCCCCCCCCCCCACCCCCCAATGTGGCCGATGAATAATCGGCAAAAATTGTGCAAAAGTTCATTGAGTTCCTGACCTACCTTAAGGTGCAACATAAGACCGCGTAACGCATTCGAATCGCTCAAGGTTCAATTCAGAAAATTTGCGCTATACGCGCGATCAATCACTTTCTCAAAGGGAATTGCAAATATTGCTTTCACTTTCGTGCAGCCTCACAACTGCAGTGGTCCAGACCTCCGGACAGGTCAGAGCTTCGAAAAAAAAAGAATATTTAAAAACATATTTACACTGAAGTATTATGGTCACTACGATTTCGTACTACCGCATTATATTGTAAAGAATCAGTTTCTTTGATTTGAAGAAAGGCAGATTTATTTTTCTTTACAGGAATCAGTTCTGTCATCACCATAATATCTTGAGCATAAGACTAACTCCTTCCAGCCCTTAACCCTTCATTTGTCCCTCTCTGCAGATCGGACACGGAAACAGTTATTCATTCTGAGTAATTCACAACAATGTGTTTTGGGCTTCATCAATGGATAAATTTTTTTATTGAATTGCGCGAGATCTATTTTTGATCTTACACAATCAGCATCATATATATATATATATATTTTCTCAAGCATTTGGATCTCATAATTTGTTCGCGGATTCATTCATGATACTTCTGTATCAAGTATAAAAAACATTATTTTTTCATATTTTAATTTTGGATCCGACATAACACCCCCCCCCCCCCCTCCACCCTAAATGTCATTTGCACGTGGTACTGGGGTTATATCAACATCAGGATCTGTCTACCGATACCGACTTTCGTAAAACAAAAATTGCAATATTAATTGACATAAAACTATTTAGATCAATATTTATTTGAATATTTTTTTTTTACCTGGCAAATCGTTTGACCATACTACCTTAAGGGGGTCCAATGTGAAGTTTCAGAATTTTTTTCGGAGAACTCCACTGTCAAGTGAAATTTCGTGCTAAAAATTTGTTTCTTAAAAGTTCGTAGAAAATTTTCAAATTGAAAATTCGGAGTCACTTTCACAATCTGAAATTTCGCGGTCTTTTCTGTAATGTTCGGTAAAAGAAATGCTTCTACAGGGTGTTTCAAAAATTGTAACAGGTACCATTGAAATAGCGCGCGAATTTCAACATTTGCAATTCTCTTGGAGGAAGTGTTACCAATAATTGAAAGACTTCCCCACCAAAAAATCTGACAATAAAGATATATTATCAAGAAAGTCAGCCGACGTTGCCCACAATCTTTTGAGGAAAAAAAAAGCTCCGGTGTTGCCATCTAAAATTAGCTGGAGAGCAAAAGGAACAAGTGATGTGCTAAAACCATTCATAAAATTCAATTCCAGCTTCCACATGAGTGAGCGTTTAAAACCAGCTGCTTCAACAAATGAGCTCGGTTGAAAAAAAACACACATTCTCTTATGCAGAATTACCAAAGGGTTGAATATTGTTCCCTATGAATGAACAAACTCGTCCAAAGGTTTCCAGTGATTATCGGTCTTTGATCTTTTTGAAATTTCCCGGGAAAAAATTACCGGAAGTTCCTCCAAACCCAAATTTCCCCGAACCTACCAGCTGCAAAATATCCATAAACACATTTTGTATACGTAGAAAAGACCAATCCGGCCGATAAAAAAAATTTGTATTTCACAAGTGAAGTGGTCACCTGGGTCACCCCCATCTGCTTCCTCGGTTTTCTCCAACTATCCCAAAATCTAAGGCAGATAGCAAAATCTTCATCATAACCATTTTTGTAGAGCAGAATGAGATCTACAAATTTCATTCACCACAAATTTTCATAGCTGCCATAGATTTCGAGATATCCATGACCAACTGAAGCTAGGTGACTACTGTGCTGGCTTGCTCATGGAAGACAACTCTGATTGTCAAGGAAAAAATTCGGAAAAATTTCTGTCGAGTGATTTGGTTCTCGGGGAAATTTTGGCCGGAAGCTTTGACCATCTAACCCTTTTCTGGATTTGACCAGATTGCCCAGTAGGATCCAAGCAATGTAGAAGATTAAAAA
This sequence comes from Asobara japonica, assembly GCA_026005395.1. NCBI lineage: Eukaryota > Metazoa > Arthropoda > Insecta > Hymenoptera > Braconidae > Asobara > Asobara japonica. The sequence goes on from BQMI01000225.1 coordinate 322,654, forward strand.
CCAATTGAGATCAATAATTGACCAATGGTCATGCATCATCCAACATCATTCGAATGTTGACACGAGAAGGTCTAGACAAAAACGGCGGATGCCGTTTGCTCGCATTCCGAAAGCGGCCAGACGTCCCAGAAGAGTCACAAGTGCACTTGAATTGCGCTGAAATTGAGGATGTCATCGATGCCATTCGAGTGCGTTATGTGGAGATTGATAGGCCATCTAGGCCACGCCGTAAGACCGAACCAAAGCGATCACAATGCCGTTCATCATCAATGGGCACCACCCTGGATGTGAATTCCAAATTCATAAGATTTGTCCCAGAAGGTCTCAGGAAGGTTCTGTCTAGTCCCTACAGCTTTGAGCATTCCCTCTTGATAAGACACGATGAATCCTCTAATAGTCTGGTCAATCGACTGGAGGACAGTACAGAGGCAGTTATACCGATAAGATATCAGGTTGTTGAACCTGAGGACTATTGTACGGGGGATAGTGCCGTGAGAAATGTCTATATGGGCAAGGGCCCCAGTGATTGGATGCTTGAGGAGGACGATGATCAGGCATGCGTATTCCTGGGCTTTAGATCCCTCGATGAGGTTGATGCACCTAAGGCTGTCACGTTGACCTCGCAATCGCTTACGCCCCCGCGACCACCGCGAAGAACCGAAAAGTCGACGAGACGGGATAGAGAACGGGGAAAACTACTCAAGAGACGGCGACACATGAGATCTACTTCGGTACCAGTGAGTTTCAGTTAATATCCTTGTCAAATTCTTTTCGGGTGGAGGGAGAGGGGGGGGGGGGGGTGTCAATTTGGATTTTACAATCGGCAGATCTATGTGGGGGAAAAAATGTATCCAGATCGAGGATTGAAATTTCCCTGGGTCCGGGATGTAGTTTTCCGCGGACGCACCCAGCTACCCACATACCCACCCACACACCTACCTACACACCCACCCACCCACAGACTTACCTACCCACCCACTTACTCACCCACCTACCCACCCACCTACCTACCTATCCACTCACCTACCCACTTACTTACCCACCCACCTACCTACCTACCTACCTACCTACCCACCCACTTACTTACCCACCCACCTACTTACCCACCCACGTACCTGCCCACTCACCCACTCACCCACCTACCCACCCACCTACTCACTCACCTACTGACCCACCCACCCACACATTCACCCACTCACCCACACCCACCCACACACCCACCCACCCACCCACCCACACACACACCCACCCACACACCTACCCACCCACCCACTCACCCACCTACTCACCCACTCACTCACCTACTGACCCACCCACCCACACATTCACCCACTCACCCACACATTCACCCACACCCACCCACACACCCACCCACCCACACACACACACACGTCATGAACGTGTGCAATAGGAGTTATGGTCAATTCTTTCTTCAGAATGTCAAACTGCAGGCATCTTGATTCTAGAATATTGTTCCCCATCTAGAGAACGCATTTTCAAGATCTTGGTTTTTTTTTTCAATTGCTGGTGAGGTAGGAGTGGTGATTTGGTTAAGATTTCTGGACACGGATGACCTGAAGAAAAATTTTGAACGGCCCATTGGAATTGGTAACACTCGAGCGTTCTTTATCGCTCGGACCGTTGGGACAAGGGCGCGGCTCTGGACTATAGTTATTATATAGCCGGAGAAAAACATGTAGCGCATCTTTAATTCTGCTCATGACAAACGCACAGCTCATAGGCTCAAAAGCGCTTCTGGAATAATGAATGATTTGCACTACTTTTTTTACCAGATACAAGTGATCGACTGTCATATAAATGACATTCGGTCAAGTAGCACAATTGCTTCCATCCTTCGAATTTTTTTTTGTATATTTCCCTAGGTTCAAAAATTATAATAATTTTTCCATAATTCATATTTTTGTCTTCATAATTCACAAAAATAAATAATTTTCCAATTTTTCGAAACTGATATTGAAAATTATCGTCTTCTATAGGGATTAAATAAATTATCAGAATTCTCGGAAAAATTAAAAATTATAAAAAAAAAAAATTTTGAAATTTTGTAAATTCAAAAAATTAAAATTGAGAATTTTTGGAGTAGAAGAAATGTGGAGACTTTCCCAAAAAATTTAGAAAGCTCATCCAAAATCTATAAAATGTCTACCATGACTTGATGACAAACACACACACACATATACGCGCAAAAAAATATAGTGCTTTTTCCCATATGTTTTGCACTTACATGGCACGGATATTTTTCAAACAGCCATAGCTCCTTAATTATGCGAAGTACGGAAAAAACATTATAAACATAAAATTTGACATTTTACATGAGGAATAACTTTTGTTAAACAATTTTTCGGCTAGTACTGACCGTTTACGCGATAGAACGTTATAAAGGATCGAATTTAGGTATAATATGCACCTATATAATACTTTTATGATTTGGAATGAGGAATTTCATCCAAAATCTAACAATACACACATACACACACCAACGCACACCAACACACACCAATAGACACCACTATACACCAATGCGAATCAACCCACACTACCACAAATCAACCCACGTCGACCCACACCAATACAAACCAACGGAGGTGAACACACACCAACACACACCAATACACACCCACACACACCAACACACACCAACACACACCAACACACACCAACACACATCAACACACATCAACACACACCAATACAAACCAATACAAACCAATACAAACCAACACACGCTAACACAAATCAACCCACGCCGGCCCACACCAATACAAACCAACAGACATAAACACACAATAACACACACCAACACACACTAACACACACCAACACACATCAACACACACCAGAACACACCAACCACAGCTTGACTCAAAGTTTCTTGATGACTCTTTTAGTCCCTCTAAAATATTAACCACCGACTGAAAAGACACATTGGTTTCGGGATCAATAAAATAACACCTCCCTAAAAATCGGGAAACTATATACACGTTTTGCAAAAAACCATTGAAATAAGTTTTTGACGAAACAAATTTTCCTCGAAAAAATTGGAGGGTTCCTCCTTTATTGAGACAACCATTTTCAAAAAAAATGCGAATTTCCAGATACCAAAGATTTTGTCATCCTTAAATTCCATCCGTTTATAAATGAGCTGTTTGCTCGTCACCTCCCAGATTTAAAAAAAAATTTGTTGCTTCACTGTTTCTAGATTACCTTGTTTCGCGAAATGATGAGAACCGGCTTTGGGCCAGTGTATATGCACACGTGCTTTAAATTTATAACGACATAAAACAGAAAAATTATCAATTTTCTTTACTTCCATCCCAGCTCCTTTATGGGCACAACGTGTCCGGTATTTCGACTGAGAGCCAGTTGTTATCGTTTCCCCGGTAAAAACCCATAATCATCAATGAAAGTGAAGGAACAAGTTTGCGAAAGGCCAAGCAACATTTTGCCAAACTGGAATTTGGGGGTACAAAAATATTTCCAAATAAAAAAATTTCAATTTCTCTCAAAAAAAATTCCAACTTCCCCGCAAAAATTTTCCATCAATTTTTTTTCCCATTCCCAAAAAAATTTACATCCCACTGAAATCAATATGTTTCAATCATCAAACAAGTATCTAACTGTTTCCTTTTTTCACATTTCTCCACACACCTCGACTTCCGTATTAAAATCCTTTCATAATTTTTAGTGTGTCTTTTACCTCTCAAGAAATACCTGTTATACCTTCGTTACACGCCCCTCAATTGATATTTAGCATACATGATTTTAATTAATTACGTAAGAAACACGGTGGTTACTGTTCCGGTTCTTGGGTGCACCGCCCAACGGTAGATGCGTACTTTTCTTAACAGTTGAAAAATTCCGCAAAATTATTGTTTACGATTGTTATGCTGCGTTCACCCCCCCCCTCCACCCCCCTCCCACCCACTCGCTCTCCCCCCTCCTCCCACCCGCTCCCTCTCCGGATCATCCCCCGCAGTCCCCCATCGCCCCCCTCCCCCCTGACCCATCGCCCCCCTCCCCCCTCATCCATCGCCCCCCGCAGCCCCCCTCCGACCTCCCCCCTCGCTTCCATCACCCCCCCCCCATCCATTCCATCACCCCCCCCCCCTCCCACCACCCCCTCCCACCACCCCCCTCCCACCACCCCCCTCCCACCACCCCCCGCCCGCACACCCCCTCGCCGCAATTCTCCGGAATTTTCGTATTTTCTATTTTCTTCCTTATCTTCACTCCTAACATCTTCTCCATCTCCCTTCATCCTCATTGTCTATGTGTGTATGTATGCATTTCAGCCTAGAGGAACGCGTCACGAATGCTGCTCGCGGGATTTATAAAAGGCGTTTTCGCATACATATTTTCAGAGCTCCAGCGCGCGTGACACGCTAGCTATTTCAAGGTAACGGCGTGGTTGGCGCCGACGTTGAGTTCACGCCCCCGTGCGTTATTGCGAGCGCAAACGAAAAGAGAATGTGTAATTCATCTGTGCTAGTATCTATGGTAAATTATCAAGGTACGTGCCCATCGCTGTAGTCGTTGTGGGACGTAAAAAAAAACTAGTGGGCCCCCAATGGGTGAGGGACGAAAAAAAAATCCGATTTGTAATTCTTGTCTGACCTGTTTTTTCTTCCAATATTTGTGAACAGAATTCGAGTCACACACACACACACACACACATCATGTCAACATCTCACCCAGGTGGGAATTGACCATGCGATGAAGCTTGATCAAAGCTTGGACGAGACTTGACTAAGCTTCGCCAAAGCGGTGTTTTGAAGCCTCGGTCAATCTGTGCAGAACATGCGAATCTAACACCAATCCCAGCTTAGAGAATAAGCTTCGTCCTAGCTTGGTTACGTAGGTTAATACAAGCTTCGAACTTTAACTTCATTCAAGCTTCGGACTTTATCTTGGTACAAGCCTCGAAATCCATTTTCGTCCAAGTTCCAAAGTTTCTCCTGGTCGGAGCATCGAAATTAATCTTGGCCCAAGCTACAAAATTTATCTTGGTTCAAACTTCGAAGATAGGAACATTGAGGTTGGACCAAGCTTAGTTGAACATTCGTTTCCAAGCTTGGGTTTAGGTGGCGCAGCAATCCTGGATTTATATATGAATCCAATATTAAGCAGAGTTTCGCTGAAACCGGTAAATCGAAACTAGGAAAAATATGCTTCAATCCAGCTTAGTTCAACCTTAGTTCAGAAGCTTGGATTTAGATGGTATGAGCAATCCGGGATTCATGCTTGTTGAAGCTAAGATTCTAAGCTAACAAAGCTGAGCTCGGACCAAGCTTAGCACAACATGGTTTCTGAAGCTTGGGTTTGGATGATTCTAGTAAGCTTGGATGTATGTATGTATCCAATATTGGACGTAGATTGAATTCTGGCGGTGGACCAACGCTAGGGACGCTAAGATTGAGCCAAGCTTGCCACAAATTGGGCCAACGAAGCTTGGATATCTTTGATATAACTAAGCTTGGTTTGTTTTCGGCTTATCCATGGGATGAAGCTATGTCGAAGCTGTCAAGTCCAAGCTTCGGCATCGCGCATGCGCACACTCGAACGTCGGAATTCATGTGTCCTCAACACCGGCAAATCCGCCCAGCCCATCCACAAAAATCATTAAATCTGAGATATTCAACCTGATCAGTGCAAATCTTTTACCTCTATTGCTCTGCAGTGACAATTAATCTGAAATTAGAAAGCACTGATTCAATTTTACCTGCATAAAAATGACGGTGTAAAATTCCAATCATACTCGTAAACAAACCAGAGTGAGTTGAATAGACTTGTATTAAAAACAGGTTTAGGTTACACACCAATCATACTATCAAGATGGCACATTGATGAGCTCAGCAACTGAGTCATACGTACAGTCATGTTAATAAATATAGATCATACAGAGGTCTTAACCATCTCAATTGTGTTTTCTTCGTTTTGCTTCCTAAGAGCCGACAGCACGAGGCCAATTACAGGAGTCATTACCCAATTACAAAAGTTGGGTCCCAACGTATTTCCCTATATAAAAAACAGGTATCAACATCATTTGATGGGAATGTCTTTTTTTTACCTGTCGAGTTCTTCGCGATCTTGTAGAGTCTTGGGTACCAAATATTCATGTTTTTTTAACTTGCCGATAGAGGAAGTTATTGTTTTGCCCCCGAAAATGAAAAACCGATTTTCCATCAGATCTCCACGTTTCATGGCATTTCTGAACTTTCTAGACAATTTAAAACAAAATGTCTGTGTGTATGTGTGTGTGCCGATGTACGTCTGTAACCAAAAATTTCCCGGAACGATTTCTCGTGTACAAATTATCCGATCAATGTCCTGTATGACGCAATCGAAGCGTCTTGCCGTAACTCAGAGCTGATTAGTTTTTGCTCCATATATGTCTCCTGGTTTCTATTACTATTAACAATTGCAATTGTTGATAACGCTGTATCTCACGAAATATTATAGATACGCAAAAATGTGTCGAATAAATGTTGTTCCTTATGAAAAAATACATATTTTGTGTTCTCTGACTTTTTTCGTATCTTTAACTGTTTCGGCGTTAGAACGTTATGAGCAATTGAAATTATTTGGAGAGCTCTATGGCGAGAAAAATGAGGGATTGGAAAGAAAGTAGACACACACACACACGCAGCCATCGGGAAGGTACGTGGTACCTGGTCCCCATGAAAAGGGCCCACTTTGTCGATATGGTTCCATTGATGCGTCCATAACATTGATGGCATTCCACAACTTTTTAGGATACCAGGTACCTTAAGGATATTCAACACGTATAGTCGAAACAAAAGTTTATGACCCTTTCTATAATTCGTTATATTTATCGCCAATGCTTTTCAATTTATATTTCAATGCGTTAATTAGTTGAAGTGATAGCCATAGAAAATTATTATAATGTATTTGATTTTGCGAATCAATATTATATTGTTTAAACAAATTAATGAAAAAAAAATTTAGTCAATCGTCATGAAATTTTTACCATCGTTTTATATCTGCTTCAAAAGTAAATGTTCAAAATTTCAACAAATTTTTATATTTTGAACTGTATTTACAAAAATTTTTATTTTCCCCGTAAGAAGCCGTGTCAATTGATAACATTGATAATTAATAACTACAAAACGGTGTTGTGAATCAATCTCAAATTTCATACAGGCATCTGTTACCGCTTCAAAAACATTATGTCAAAATTTCAAGCAATTCTTATATCTTCGCCAATATAGGTGGGATATCCTTAAGTGGTGGCGTGGGGCCTTTGAAACCAATGTGCTCCTCTGACAATGGAGAATCAGTTAGACCCTCAATAACTGTAACAAGAAAAAATATAGAGTCCAACATTCTCTGCTGTCCAGATGTTGTGCAGCCAAGCCGATTGCACAAGTCATAATAATCGCGGACTTGTTAAGGATAGAGTCCCATTTGCCGGTCAGCAATGTTGAGCATTTTTTCATACACTGAGTGTTTAAACAATATTTTCAACTTCCCGATTTAGGGAAGTTATCATAATCACCCCGATAATGAAGTGTCTCAGAAGTCGAAAATTTTTATTTTTCTCGACGTTGCACATCATTCTGACAAATTTTAGATGAGGGTTCTATGTGTGTGTGTGTGTGTTCGTATGTGAGTGATTCTTTGAGAAACGGTTCCCGGTGAACGGCTCGATCGATTTGTTTCTCCTTTGACGCAAAATCACCTCTAACTGATGTCCAGGGCGGAAAGGAGTGTCAATGTTGAAAAACAATTCCTTCAATTGTTATTAACAATTTTAATTGTTTACAACGCTGTATCTCGAGAACAGTGACAGATACGAGAAAAAGTGTTAAACAAAAGTTGCTCCTCTCGTGAAACTACATATTTTATGTTGTACTACTTTTTTTGCTAGGCATCATATTTTACGAGATATCGATAAAAAATCGTAATAATCGATCAATAGTCGAATTTGCGTAACTGATATACAACTTGACTTCATACATCTATCGCCACACATACACAGACTATCGGGAAGTTATGGATGCCACCCGTCAAATTTTCAAAATTGACTTCTCCAAAAGTGATCAATTTTCGTTAATTGAAAATTGAAAACCAAAATTTACTGATCTGGCGACACTACCAAAGAAGCCTATCGGAAGTTGAGAGACCCGGGTTCGAATCCCGCCGGAGTTTCCCGATAATTGCTGGCAACATTTGATTCATCGCCTTATTGAATGAGACCCTGGTAATTGCTGACCTCCAGAATGAGACATTACCATAACCCCGGTATGCGCGAGACCCGGGTTCGAATTCCGTCCGAAAATTTTTATCGTTCAATAAAATGGATAATTTTTATGCCAAATTTTTTTAAAACCGATCTTCACTCTGTGAATCTCCCATTAAGTTTAAAATGCATATTCTAGATCATAAAATAATTGATTTTTCATTTCCAGAGCTAAGAAAACTTGTTCATACGTTCTCAATTTTCCCGATGATGGCGTCACGCTTTGCGAAACTTCTAACTTGCTTCATCCTCTCATCCATCTTCCGCCTAAAAGGCCCCCCCCCACCCCCCCCCCCCCTCCCCTGAAATCGAAGCCCGCAAGTAATGGTTTGCCGTGAAGCAATCTGTGGAAATCCCACAACGAAATATAACTTAATAATAATTGATTTTGGTGCGCACAGTCAAGCGTTAACACATGGCATACCCGGGCATTATCCCGCGAACTTTCTTGAACAACTCGCATTCCGTTCTGGTCAGCAACCTGGGCTCACCTCCCTTTAGGTTGGTGAGTGCACCCACCCGCCCCCCTATCCTCCTCCTCCTCACCCCCCCCCCCCACCACCCCCCGCCCCTCTTCCTCCCGCGTATACCACATGCGAATATAAACGCATTGCTCGCGACTCGCAGGATAACCCGGGAGGAAAGTGAGAGCGGTGGGAGAATCGAAAGTAATGCATTGAATTTACCCGACCAGTAGTAGGACCCAACTTTGATAATTTTTAGATGAATATGCGAATTTATCTTACATTCCACATACTTTTAATGTAAATTCAGTTCCTGTTTGATTACGTATGTATATTTGGAAGTCTGTGTGTGTGTGTGTGTGTGTGGGTGGGTGGGTGGGTGGGTGTGAGCGGGTGGGGGGGGAGGTGTGAGCGGGTGGGCGGGAGGGGGGGAGGTGTGAGCGGGAGGGGGGGAGGTGTGAGCGGGTGGGTGGGAGGGGGGGGAGGTGTGAGCGGGTGGGTGGGAGGGGGGGAGGTGTGAGCGGGTAGGTGGGAGGGGGGGAGGTGTGAGCGGGTGGGTGGGAGGGGGGGAGGTGTGAGCGGGTGGGTCGGAGGGGGGGAGGTGTGAGCGGGTAGGTGGGAGGGGGGTATGTGTGAGCGGGTGTGTGTGAGTAGGTGGGTGGGTGTGGGTGAGTGAGTGAATAGGTAGGTGGGTGGTGGGTAGGTCCCTAAGTGGGTGGGTAGGTGGGTAGGTGAATTTTTTTCCTAACTTGCATAATTAAAGAGCAACAGCCGGTAGAATTTGCCAACGGCGCTCGAGTGTCCGCATCAGATGTGCGCGCGCAATCCACCGTGGATTACCCGCCACTTGAGGTTTTCGAAAATCTTGAGGACATAACATGTCATGCATTATAAATCGCAGATTTTTTTCTCCCTTGGATTGCCACACACACACATTTTTCTTCTCCCACACATACACATATTTGACCCACTACATAAGTAGGGGTCCATCGTCAATGGAACATTGAAAGTAATTTGATACAGGGATGGGGACTAAAAAGATTATACATTCTTTGCAATCTCGTCTGCATGAGCGCTGAAAAAAAACTGACACACTCTCAGTAACTCATGGGGACCAATCGCACTGCAGTCAGAGCCCACCGCCCTCATCCAGATGTCCACCTAACATCAATTCCAGTATCACAATGGGTCTGACAATAGCGACTCAAGTACCACAGAAGCGTGAAATAAATCCGCTATGAGGGACGATGACAATTGTTAATTACATGCTTCAATGGTATAATGGTAGACGCAAGTACCTCGGCTAAATTCAATGCATTACTTTCGATTCTCCCTGCGCTCTTACTTTCAGTTCAGGTTAATGTGTGCAAGTTGGACGCGAGCAACGACTTCCTTCAATATTAAACTTATGGAATGCTATCTTAATATCCGTCTTTACGTATAAGTATATGCCAGTGATATCTGCAGTATGGATATTACCTATTGCAAAATGCCAATAAATGGCGTAAAAGTAGTTCCTAATTTATCGGAAAGTTATTGCAATCACCGTCTAAATCGATTTTTTTTTCGATTCGTAACCGGTGCTTTGGGTATGCCAAAATGCTTCCCATTGAATTCTGAACAAATGTGTGTATGGGTGTGTGGGTGGGTAAGTGGGTGAGTGGGTAAGTGGGTGAGTGGGTAAGTGGGTGAGTGGGTAAGTGGGTGAGTGGGTAAGTGGGTGAGTGGGTAAGTGGGTGAGTGGGTAAGTGGGTGAGTGGGTAAGGGGGTGAGTGGGTAAGTGGGTAAGTTGGTAAGTGAGTGTGTGTGTGGGTGGGTGTGTGGGCGGGTGGGTGTAGGTTAGTGGGTCAGTGGGGATGAGTAGGTGTGGGTGAGTGGGTCGGTGGGTGTGTGTGTGTAGTGTGTCACGCAGAATAACAAATTGAATACCATACATAACAGAATTACAAATACCAACGCTATAATAATAAGAAAGGCAAAAAGTGAAAAATAAAATTATTTATGAATCTGTATACGCAGATGGTAAAGTGTGAAGCGGAAGCCATTGTATCCCGTAGGGGAATCAATGAAGACATACAATATTCAAGGAAGCACTTGGATCGAATATGAATCGAGAACTGCAATTATTCTTGTTATGCATAACCCGGGGAATTTTACTCTTTATATATTATTAACTTCCCCAAGGGAAAGTTACTGTAATGGCCCCGAAAATCAAAAATGGAAATTTCATCATATCTTCACGTCTCAAGCTATTGCCAATCATCTAAAGCTATTGTAGCAAAACTGTCTGTGTGTATGTAACGCTGTATGTGTATCCGTATGTATGTGCCATAAATTTTTGTCCAACGATTTCTTCAACACCAATGAAGCAATTTGATTAACTTTTTTTAAAGCGATGCGTTTTCACGTAACTAAGAGCTGATTAGATTTTGGATTAAATCAATACAGTGGTTTTAAATTTATCCAGAAAAGTATGATGACCCAAAACCATGAAAATTTCGAATGGATCAGCTTTTCTTAGATAAAAATCATAATTGGAAGATGAATGCGGTTTTCAGGCTTGTGTGAAATTTGAGCAAAATTCATCTACACATTCAATAGTTATTCACTTTTTGCAAGTGGCGCGAAATTTTTCTTCACATTCAAACTTGCAAAGTCCCATATGCGACATTTGGAGAGAAAATGACTCTCAACTTGTACCCAAGAACTTCTCTTTGGCTTGGGCCTAGTGTTTTCCGATACACCAAAGAGTATCGATACTCTGCAGTGAATCGAATCGAAGAGTTCAGTATCGATCCGCCAAAGTATCGATGCTGTATTGGTAAACAGTACTTGGGCCGGTATAACTGTGCGCGCTTTGTACAATTTCATTTTGAAAAATTTAGCGATAAAACATGCTACTTGAAAATGTCCGTGTCATTACATCCATTTACATCATCAGTAGAGATTATAAATTTTGAAGCTGGGGATACAGCCGTGTAAGTAAGCCATTCCAATCTCACACAATCCCTGCTATTTGTGTTACAGAGACATTTGGACAAGGGTAGCGATTTAGCTGAGGCAGCTGGTACAAGTGGTCTCGATGAGTTGGCAAGATCATTGCGCGAGCATTTGCGGGATTTTGGGTCCAGGCTGGATGAGAGGCGTGAGCATTTGGAGGACACATCAAGATGCTGCCTACTGCAAGATCGCGCCCAGGAGTGGGCCCACGAGGCGCGCAATTCGGTAGAGCGGGCGAATCACAAGTTTTACGCACAACCACCTGCGCCATTGCCAGCAGAACACTTTGCGGAGATGGTGGGACTCGCGGAGAAGCTCGGCAATGAAATGCTCGTAGAACAGTGTCGAAATGTCGTGAGCAAATGCCAGGAAATTGCGGAAACTGTGAGGTCACACTCGACGCCAGATAGCCCTAGCGGTCGCAGGAGATCTTTCGCCACTTCGGAGTCCGCGGCTGAGTCCAACTCGTGGGACGATAGTGATAGCAATGCTGGATCCTGTCCCATTGAAAGCCCTCCAGGTTAGTGTTGTTATGAGGTGCTTGGTACAAAAAAAATTTAGGGGATGGAGAAAAAATCATGGATCAATTTTTTCAATTTTCTAATTTTAAAGTTTTTTGAGCAGGTAGAAATTGTTGTGAATTGTTGAAATATTGACGGTAATTTCCCAAAATTGGCGGTAATTAGTCAGTCATTTTGGAAAAATTGTCGGTCATTTTAGGAAAATTAACGGTCATTTGTCAGGCATTTTGGAAACATTGACGGCCATTTTTGGAAAAATTTGTGGTCATTTGTCAAGCTTTTTAGAAAAATTTCCGGTCATTTGACAGTCATTTTGAAAAAAATGAGAGTAACTTGTCAGTCATTTTGGAAAAATTCAGGGTCAGTGGTCAGTCATTTTCGAAAAATTGACGGTCATGTATGCGTCATTTTCGGAAAATTGACGGTAATTTGTCCGTCATTTTCGGAAAATTGACGGTCATTTGTCGGTAATTTTCGGAAAATTGACGGTCATTTGTCCGTCATTTTCAGAAAATTGGCGGTAGTTTGACCGTCATTTTGAAAAAATTCACGGTCATTTGTCCCAATTTTCGAAAAATTGGCGGTAATTTGCCGGTTACTTTGGAAAAATTGACTGTAATTGGTTAGTCAATTACAATTTTGGAAAAATTGACGGTCATTTGTCAGTCATGTTGGAAAAAAATTGACGGTCATTTAGCAAATTCCCTGCTGAATGAGAGATTAAAAAAATGACCGTGAAATTATGTATATACAGGTGCCAGCGGCGGATCTCGACCCTTGGATAACATTGCCGAGATGGGCGAGAGTGGACAGAACCAACAAGTCTTGGAAACACCGCCCCGAAGCCCCCCCAGGAGTCCAACTGGAAATAGACGCCTGGGAAAGCCACCCGTGAACTCACACCTCCAGAGATCGCCCAGCATTGCGCCCGCGGGCATGAAGGCGAAAAAGTAAAACTTTTGTTTACTGCGCTTTAGATGACGCGGAAAAATACCTCGTACTTAACAATTTTTAGCATTGTATTTTATCGCATCTTTCACAGAAATGAAATGTGAGAAACCATTGCAAAAAATTCTGAAACTAAATTTGAATCATTTGGAAAGTTATCACCTTAAAAAAATTTTTTTTAAAATAAATTAAAAAAAAAACAATTACAACCTTCAAAAATGTAAAAATCGCGGATTTTTGATAACTATTAAAATTTTCGGAAAAAAATTTTTTTTTTTTTTGAGAACTTTACAATTTTCCATAAATTTTGAGAATTTTCAAAATAGTGGCAAATTTTCGAAATTGACTAAATTCTCTCAATTTTTGAAAATGAAGCAACTTTTTACGAATATTCGAGTGTTTCAGAATTTTTAAAATTTGTCAATATTTAAGAGATTTTCAAATCGTAAAATTTTTGAAATTTTTTTTCAGTTTTTTGAATTATTAAAAAATATGGATGTTAAATTTGTTTTTCTAAATTGAGATCTGACCATATTTTATTATGAACTATGGAAGTTTTACGCTTTCGATGACGAAAAAAAGCCATGTTCCGCAATTCACCAATTTCCTTTTATCGTATGCTTCGCAGAACTATTTTACTGATAATGAGGGAAATGATACAGACTGAACGCGATTACGTCAAGTCCCTGGAGTACATCATAGAGGTGAGCGAAAATTTCCAAGTTCCCGCCACGTACAAATAATAAAGTGGTAAAGTCAACCCTTTGCTCGCATAATGAGCAAAGTGCCGCCCTCCGTCTCCGCTGCCGCGATAGGCGAGAGAATCGACACAAGACGAGACAATTATGACTCGATACAATACAAAAGAGCAATTTCATGATTATCGCCAAGTCGAGACAATACGAGAGAGATGTGACGAGAGACGAAATGTCTCGACGAGAATTCGAAAAAAAAACCTTTTAAACCAATCAATTCCACTCACAAACTAATGATTTTGTCGTTAATTTTACCATCGCACCCTAAAATATTTGTGGCCTGGTTCATTGGTGCCCATCGACAAAAATTAATACCATTTTTTTCCACGAAACTTTACCACTTTATTATAGACATTAAAAAATCAAATTGGAAGTAATAAAAATTTATCGCTTTGCAGAATTATATTCCAGAGCTTGTTAGAGAAGACATTCCACAAGCTATGCGTGGTCAGAGGAATGTTATATTTGGCAATGTTGAGAAGATATATGAATTTCATAGTCAACATTTTCTTGGTGAACTTGAGCAATGCGAGCATAGTCCCATGATGGTGGGCCAGTGTTTTCTACGACATGAGAAAAAATTTTATCTATATGCGCTTTATAATAAGAATAAACCAAATTCGGACTCATTGATGGCAGAGTATGGTACAGGATTTTTCAAGGTAATCTATTATTAGTTAACTTTTACATTTTTAGAACAAATTTCGAGTCGACATGCGTGTATATATGCATGTTTATCTGAGCATATAGTCTGAGGTGTGAGTGGGTTGGTGGATGGGTGGGTGGGTGTGTGTGGGTTGGTAGGTGGGTGGGTAGCTGGGTGGGTGGATGGGTGGGTGAGTGGGTAGGTGGGTGAGTGGGTGAGTGGGTGGGTGGGTATGAGTGAGTGAGTGAGCGGGTGGATGTGTGTGTGAGTGGGTGGGTGGGTGTGAGTAGGTGGGTGTGTGTGAGTGGGTGGGTGTGAGTGGGTGGGTGGGTGTGAGTGGGTAAGTGGGTGGGTGTGAGTGGGTAAGTGGGTGGGTGTGAGTGGGTAGATGGGTGGGTGAGTGTGCGTCGATGGGTGGGTGAGTGTGCGTGGGTTGGTGGATGAGTGCGAGTGGGTGGGTGGGTGGATGGGTGGGTGAGTGGGTAGGTGGGTGAGTGGGTGAGTGGGTGAGTGGGTGGGTGGGTATGAGTGAGTGAGTGAGCGGGTGGATGTGTGTGTGAGTGGGTGGGTGGGTGTGAGTAGGTGGGTGTGTGTGAGTGGGTGGGTGTGAGTGGGTGGGTGGGTGTGAGTGGGTAAGTGGGTGGGTGTGAGTGGGTAAGTGGGTGGGTGTGAGTGGGTAGATGGGTGGGTGAGTGTGCGTCGATGGGTGGGTGAGTGTGCGTGGGTTGGTGGATGAGTGCGAGTGGGTGGGTGGGCGGCTGTGTGGGTGGATGTAAACAATCAATGTAATTTATGAAAAAAAAAATGGACGAAGAGGGGGTCGAGTGGACATAGACTGATTGAATTTTTAGACTCTTTCCCATTCATAAGACCATCCTTGAAGCAGGAAATTGATCTAACGTTCAGGATAATAATGGTATTTTTAATCTGCCCAAAGACAAAGCAACTTGAGCTCGGTGACAAGATGGATCTGGCTAGTTATCTTTTAAAGCCCGTACAGCGTATGGGCAAGTACGCTCTGCTTCTTCAGCAATTAGTCAAAGCAGGCACTGACCTATCAGAACAAATGGCAAGCAAGTGTGACAAAGGATCGACGGAGGATAATAATGGTGTTAGGCCCATTGTCGAGGGCGAAGCCGAGCTTAGAGCTGCTGAGCAGATGGTGCGCTTTCAACTGCGACATGGAAATGATTTGCTTGCTATGGATTCATTGCGCGATTGCGATGTAAGTCCTCATCCATCCAAAACTTTCTAAATATGACAAAATTCTAATAGCCCACCTCATGCGCTAAATTGCCATCCGCGGCGACGACGCGGATGGCACGCACGCAGGACATGGTGATGAGTTTTTTGGCGCAAGTACACAGTTTTGTCATGTCAGAAATTTTTTCTCACAGTGTACTTTTTTTTATATGGTCACATTACGGGGTGACGAACTATACCAACAGTTTGTGTAGATAAAATATGTATGGTTTAGGATGAAGAACAAGAACTATAAGGGTATTAGAATTTTTAATACAAACTGGCGAACTGATTGAAATTTCACCTGTCTCACCTTAATGAATCAGTTTTTAACGCGACTTATTAATTCCAATTTGTTTTTGTTTGTGAATATATCAGGTAAATGTGAAGGAGCAGGGTCGACTCCTGCGCCAAAACGAGTTCCTGGTATGGCAGGGGAAAGGCAAAAAGTGCCTCAGGCAAGTCTTCCTCTTCGAGGATCTGATACTGTTCAGTAAAGCGCGACGGTTTCCCGATAGGAAGGTGAGTTTTTCTATGCCGCTTCTTATTTCAAGCCATTTCACTTTTCAATGAAGATTTATGATTGACCGCTGATTGACCCAGAGCCGATAATGAAGAGATATTGCAATGTGATTTCCCTTTTGTGAAAAGGGAGCGGAGATCTATACGCTATGCGTATATACAGGGTGTTCAAAATCTGATAGTTTTAATTTTATATATTGACTAGTGGCGTGCGATGTATGTGTCCCCATCGGGGACACGCATAAAATTTGCCGATAGCTACATTACTTACACGGCTGTATCCCCAACTTCAAAATTCATAATCTCTTCTGATGATGTAAATGGATGTATTGACACTGGCATTTTCAAGTAGCATGTTCTATCGCAAAATTTTTCAAAATGAAATTGTACAAAGCGCGCACAGTTATACCGGCCCAAGTAGTGTTTTCCAATACATTAATTCAAATTCAAATTCAAATTCCAATGCAAACATTTATATCTATTTTCAATTTCAATTAAAAAAACTCGAAATCAAACTCATATTTAACTATTACAAAAATTCAAAATCAAAATATTTCAAATTTCATTTCAAAGTCCAAATTATTTAAATAATAAAGAAGTCAATTTGAAAAGTTGGCCAACATCCCGGCCACTTGCGCCGGGCCGGCGCTAGTAGGATAAAATGAGAGCTATCAGGTTCGGGGGCACACAAGTGCAAATGTCCTCTGAACATTTTCAATCTCTTAAATTTCTAATTGCATTACAGAATCTCGATATCTACATCTACAAGCACAGCATAAAGACCACAGACATTGGTCTCACAGCTGTTATGGCGGATTCGCCCACAAAATTTGAAATCTGGTTTCGAAAACGAAAACCCGGCGACACCTACACACTCCAATGCGCAAGTGAGGAGATCAAGAAGGCGTGGACCGAAGAATTGAGCAATTTATTGTGGAAACAGGCGCTCCGTAACCGAGGCAAGTATCATTTGCCACTGTTACCTCTACTTACCCCTAATTGCTGTTTTAATTTGCAGAAGTGCGCCTTGCAGAGATGTCGAGTATGGGAATTGGTAACAAGCCATGTCTGGACATAAGACCAAGCGCCGACCAGATCAATGATCGATCCATCAGCGTTGCTCAGTTATCAAAAAGTAATAATCAAGTATTGCAAAAAAAAAATTAATCAAGTATTGCGTCAATTGAGGACAAAAGTTGGGAAACGAGATGAGTTAATTGAACACTGGCAGCATTTTCATGGGAATCTTTTTCATAGGGCCCCCCTTTCACCTTGTACCCCATTCGGGACTTAATTACGTCGGGGATTTGGATGAGAGAAAGTGCAATTTTTAATTTAACCGAATTGAGAAGCGTTCATTTCAATTTTTGGGCAAATTCATTTCGACCAGTATAATCGAAATTTCGAAATTTAGTATGGCGGAAAATTAGTTTATTGCAAATTGTTCATTTGGGAATTTTTGAGACATCAGTTAGAATATGCCAGAATATGATAGTTGGATTTCCATTTTCCTGGAAATGCCACTCGCCCTCCCAAGGTTGAGTACATTGATTCGGCACCCAATGGGTGCGAACTAGCTAAATTTTAAATAGTTTCATGTGTCCCACCTGACCCATACGCAGACTGGATTCAGGTTACGTTTGTTTTTGCCAGTCTTAATACATGCGGGTCTTAGCTGTAAAGTATATTCCTCGACTAACATATTTTTTCTCTTATCCCTGAAGCCCCGAGGTTCAGAAACTCAATAGCAGTGTCGGTGTCCGAGGACTCTAGCCGATGCAGTAGACGTCCACATAGTGTAATATCCGTGAGCTCATCATCTAGCAGTGGAGGTAGTAGCGCTGGTCCTCCCACTACTTTGCACCTAGGTCTCGACGCAAGTCCACGCCTTCACCACCGTAGCACAACATTGAATAGCCAGTGTAGTGTGGGTCAGTATTACTCAAATTCTATCCTACCCCATTTGTATCACTGATCTCTATAATAACTTATTACTATAGAGATCAGTGCTTTGTATCTATGAGTACGGTGGCGCGTGCTTCGCACGCGCATTTCCTGTTTCCGCCGCGCTGACTGGTAGCGCGTCGGTTCCGATCTTACGCGTTTCGATAATTTGCCATATTTCACTAATTATTCGAGCTAGCGTAAAAAGTCATATAACCTAAAATATGCATTTTTGCACGTGGAGCAACTTTTGTTATACATATTTCTTTGTACCTCCAACGGTTACCTCAGAAGAGCGTTATAAACAATTAAAGTTGTTTATTCAAAAAGTGATTTAACATTTTTCTGTTCTACTCCAGAGAGTGGAATTATCGCAGACATCTCCATAACATCGGACGACGGAGTTGATAGTGGTGACAGGACACCCTGGAAGTCAACCCTGGAAAGCCCTACGTCCTCAAATCCACCAACAACCTCAACGCCCCTTCAATCGCCAACGAGTTCTCACGCACCTGCCGTTCCATCCACCTCATCATCTTCTACAGATGTTAATCTAACTCCTTACGACCAAGAAATGTCCATAAATTTGTAAGCTGTAATCTACTAAAAAGAATCAACGGAAGTACATGGAAACAAAAATTATCAGGTTGTAGAGAACTCAGTACCGAAGCGCTACAACAGTTCTGCGCTTGGAGTGACGTCAGTTTTTAGCGAATATCTCGAAATCTGAGGGTCATAGGAAAATTTACTTTAATACAAAATTGTAGGTCTCAATGTACCCTACAAAAAAGGTCCTAACGATTGTACCCCTATCTTCATGCTGTTAGGAAATATCAGGGATGAAAGCGATGACGAGCCAATTCGAATTGAACCATTGTAGTGCTTCGCTAAATCAAGCGGATTTTATCAACTAACAATCTTGTAATTAAATATTTTCTTTTTCGTTTCCATTTTTTTGTTAATGTTTAAATTCTTTGATTTTTTCTTTGATTTCTAAATTTTTATAATTTTTGAAAACATTTTGAAACTTTTGAAGTTTTCAAAATTTCTTCACGTTTTGAATTTTATTTTGTTTTATTAATTTTTTTTATTTATTGAATTTATGAAAATTTATCATTTTAGAACAAAATTTTCATTATTTTGAAATTTCTGAATTTGTAAAAACGAATTTTTATACTTTTTTTGAAAATTGATGATTTAGTTGGGAAAATTTATATTTCAATTTGTTAAGTACGTTGACCTGATGATTTTTCCCACTATGTAGTGAAAATATTTCTTGAAAAATTTGTAGGTAAACTTATAGCTAGCTCTGACACTGGCCTGTAAGCGCGAAAGCCAAATACTTTTGTTATGCGTTTTCTCGAGTTTTATATCATCCATTGTTTTTTTTCTCCTTTTTATCTTTAGTTTACGTACTCGTCCGAGTGTTTTGGAGTGGCTTGACGATTTTTATTCAATTAAAATGAGGTAATATGATTAAGCCAATCTCCAGAATATAACACGTGACTTACTCGAATTGAGGGGACTCGCATGAGTTTTAAATGTCCGGGGCTTTGGAGCATCCAATTTTTTGCCCTATCAATTCCCTTATCTATTCGATTTTTACAAATTTTTTGAAAATTCTCAAACTCTTTTTTCAACTTAAAAAAAAAATTTTTAACCCTTCATTTTTTTAATTCTTTATTGAAAAAAAAATTCAAAATTTCCCGCGCATTTTTGCACTTTTAATTAATTTTTCTAAGAAAAAAACAGAAAAATCTATGAATTATTGAATACCAAATTTTTCAATCTCTGTCAGACGAGTCCCCCCAATTTCCCCCCATCAATAATTGTTTCCCAAAATTAACAAAGTGAGTCAGGCAGAATTGTGGCCTTCAATAAAACGGCCATTTGCCAAGGTATTGCCAGTGATACCTCATGGACAGGGGCCCGCAGGGTTATCTAATTTTATTGTACAATTTTTGTTTAATTTTTCCCTTCTCCCTTATTTTTAACAACCAGCAAAAAATGCTTATGGCACTTGTGTTAGATTCTTTCCAATCGACCACAATGAACAATTAGGTACAATCGGCTAATCGATACTATCTACTTTTGTTATTGTAATAACATTTTATTTGTTGGAACAACAACAACAATTTCAAGTTGGAATGATTTGCAGGAGCCATAACAATTGTACCTTTCTTTTTTTTTTTACATATTTGTAATGTTTCAAGTCATAGCCCTTCCCTTTCCTCTTCAGATATTTATTAATATATATTTTTCTGTAAGAACTATCGTTATCAATGTATCAATAATATTGGAATTTGGAATTGGAAATACGAGTCAAGTTGTGCTGATCTTTTTTCTTTCTATCAAAATATTGTACTCGTTATCTCGTATTTTTCACTCAACCACCACTTTAAAAAAAAAAACAAAAAAAAAACAAATGGTACTTAACATTTTAATAACAAGGAATTAAAACTGTATATATTACAATTAAAATGATGATTTATTTCAGTATTGTTCTTGCATGTATTTTATTATATCAAATATACTGTATTGGGTGCCTTTTTGTAGCGAAAAAAAACACTTATTATTGCTTATTCCACTTGTATCGCTTCAGGGACTAGCGCCGGTCCAGTAAACTGTATTTTGTAATCTTCGAACCCCTTCGTTTGTGCAAAAAACAACCAAGCTCACAGTAGTAAGCTGCCAAGTTGTCCGTCCTGGAGTCCAACGTGAGCCCTTGGAGGGATGATAGCCCCCACTCTAGCACTCCCCTCCATCCGTGTTCTTCGGCTGTCTTTCGTTCTCTCTCGTGATACGCTCTTCCCCCACCACGGCACATACATGTATCCTTCAGTGAGCGTTCGCACTCTCTCCCCACTGCGGGAGTGGGGACGTTCTCGAGTTGGCCACAAACCCTCGAGCATCAACCCCTCGGAAGCTTCTACTGTAAACCTTAATATAAGTGTAATTATGTTAAGGTACTTTGCAAGCCTCGTTCCGGAAGTAGGCCTCAACTCAGATGCATGATTTAAGATTTTTTTTTTTGCTGCGAAATACGTTTTTGAACAATCAAATTAATTGAAAAAATAATGTAACCAATGTGACGGTACATTTGCGCTCTTATTCAAAATGTTTTTATTATGAATTGTTTATATGGAAAGTATTTTGAAAACCCCAGTTGTCACTAGGCCAATCAGCATAACGCGCGAGCATCGCGATATTTATGAATACATAACCTCAACAATGGCGCAACACGCGGAGAGATTTGGATTAAATGGAGCATTTATTAAAAAATCCCAGCTTAAACGACGTAGAAAAACTCTCGATAGTTTGGAAAATTACAACAGTGCAACCTCGTTGTTACCTCAAACTTCGCATCACACAACTCGCACTGTTTTGACATCCGTGAGCCGCCATGCCACTTTTCAAATTCTCGGGGAATTTCTAGTGGGGCGCCATTTTTTGGGCAAGCCACAATTAGTGAAAAAGCGATTCGGCAAACATTCGCGAACGTTTTTCGTAACTAATTCCTAGGCAAATTGAGCCAATTTTTCAATGAGACGTAGATAAAAGATTGTTCTTCCTAGTGGTATATTTTTTTCAGCAGGTCGAATGTCAAACTTTTTTATAGGCAAGTAACTTCCGGTGAAAAATCGAGATCTTCGCTCCGCTTCCCTGTAACCATATACTTCTTTATGTACCTATCTATATCTTTTTAGTTAATAGGGAAAAAATTCTTAAATCATTTGAGCAGATGTGAGAAAGGGAACTCTTCGCAAAGAATA
Source organism: Asobara japonica (assembly GCA_026005395.1). NCBI lineage: Eukaryota > Metazoa > Arthropoda > Insecta > Hymenoptera > Braconidae > Asobara > Asobara japonica. Next base: position 344,750 of record BQMI01000225.1, read on the forward strand.
CAAAAAAACATGTAACCAAATCAGGTGGCACAATTGATATCAGTCTGATCATGCAGTTGGTGTAATTGATGGAAGGATAGGAGCTGCCGATGGATCCTACTGCAGAACTGTACCCACATTCATGGGATTGCAAACTTCAGCATCCTGTTCTCTCAATATATCACAAAACATGTTTATGAAGGTTCAGTTATAGTCTCCAGTATTCGATCAACGACAGCGCCGGAAGTCCGCCGATGCGCGGCCCCTTCGAAATTCCAAAAAACTGGGACAATTCCGAAAAATTAAACACACAAATATTGACAGTCAAAAACTTCAAGAATTTCAAATGCTATTCTCACTTTTTTTTTTTTTTTTTTTTAAGCAATTTATTGAAGTCCTGGGGCAACCAGACCCCCTAAGGACTATTACAAGAATCGTTACAAAAATTAGGTTATCAATAAGTACACGATATAAGCAATAAAATATTAATTAGCATCAATCAAAAATATCATTATAAATTCATTTCGATAGTTGGTACCACAAAGATCAGTCATAGAATCAATATAACATAAATAAGGTTTTATACTAAATGTAAAAGTAAGAGTGTAAAAAAAAAAAAACAAAGAAATGTCGAAAAAATTTGGAAAGCATATATATATGTATACACTGACATATGCTATACATATAGGAGCGAACTTACCAGATTATTCATTTTGTGCACATCCCTAAACTGTTTTTACTTCCGAAAATTTTCAATATTTCTATTTTTAACTGCCGCCAAAATTCAAGGTCACCACTGGCAACCACGTGACTTTGGGATCGCAACGTTGCCAACAGTAACCAACAGCGCAGCCTACTGCGCAACCACTTTAACTGCTATTCTCATCATCAGATGGAGCACAATAACGAACACACCTTTTTAGCCATTGCGTCAACTGCGCTATCTCCCACCCTCGATGGCATAACCATTATAATTAGCCGCCCACGAATTATCCGGGGGGCTCCAGCTTCACCAGTACTAAATTTGTCCCAAATTGGTCACGCGTATGTCGCGAGACAATTTCCCACCGCAGTGCAATTAATTCAAGTGAAGTTCATCGAGGATTCAGTGTCCTGACAGAAAAAAAGGCCCGAGGAACATGGTTATATTTAGTGCATGACGTCTAGCCTTTCTGGGACGTTCCACCCCCGCAGTATTAATAATTTCAGTAGTAAATTGGTAAAAGTAGGTGAGTCCAATTCCGAGATTTATATATATATATATATATGTATCAAATGAAAGGATCTCAGATTATGTTTTGTATACAAATATTAGTCACCTAAAAAATCTGACATATATAGGACATCCTTGGCAGACATTTACATTAAAAATTTCCGCTTTTTTTTTTTCAGAAAACTAAATTGGAACAGTTAAACGAGTGCGGTGATACCTTGTATGGTTTATTGAAAAAAGCAACAATGTTTTTTGTTGGTCAATTCCGGTTGTTTGTTTACAAGATGACATTTTGAAAATGGACATGCCCCGACACTTTGAATATATATATGTATACATAGCGCGTAATTTTAGCGATAAAATTTAGTTCTCGAGAGAGGAGAAAAAATTGAGGTTAAGAGATTATATAGAGTAACACATGACAAGCGACTGCTTTTCGACTTTTGAAAATCAATTTGAAAACCTCAGGTTCATTGCGCGCAAAAAAGAACCATTAAAAATTAGTGTGTTTTCCGTAATCGCGTGACGAAAAAATTAAAGGGACGAGTTGAAAAAGTGAGAAGCGCCTGCGAAAAAAATTTTTGTCGTACTAGTTTATTTGCAAGTGGCTAATCAATTTTTGACGCACGCGTTCCAGTTCCTCATCCTCGCCCTTGATTCTTTGAGTTCACACCAAAAATTAAATGTCCTCCAGACCATGCAATTGGTAGCATAATATATGTATATTTTTATGAGATTTTATTTCACTTATGCCACGATTTTTTTTCTTCCCCGTAGCAATAATTTGCGTTCCCATTTCTCAAGGTCATCTTTCAAAAAGTATGTTGAAAAGTCATAAAAGACATAAATAAACAAACAACCGAATTTATATACTGAAATGTTTCAAACAATAATTGTAAAATAATTATGTTTTAGTAATGGTGCTTCACCGTACTCGTTTATTATTATTATTATTATTTTTATTATTGCGCTACATTATTTTGTTACAATATTGGCATGCATGATTTCACTACACTAGCGCCTCCCCGGCCGCAAGCGGCACGCTCGTTGATCCCCCTGTTCTGTGTTAGATTTGAAACTCGTATTTTCAATACAAGTATTGCAAAATTAATGCTAAATTCTCAAAGAACATTCAAAAACTTATACATTTATGGAAACCGAAAGAGATTCCAATAGTTTGGCATTTAAAAAACGAAAATTCCATAATCGGTGGACCATTACTGGCAGACATATTTGTAAATGCAATGTGCGCATGCGTGAAGTGTATCCACGTTGTAGCAAACTGTCGCTCATGTAAACTTGCCGCGGAAAATAAATTCTCATGTACACTTTCTGATGTCGATTGTGCATGTTCTTTTCATATAAAAATATTGCAATGCATTATTTTATTATAATTTTGCGGTCCCTGGTAGGTGACCCACAAATTTATATTAAATTGCACAAGTAACGAGGGGCCAAAAAATGTTGACGTTCGAAGAAGAAGGTTGGAAGCGGGCTGAAAAATGTTTAAATCTTGGGATGCCATGTCTTAACTCGTTTTACCACTTTGTGCAGATCTCTACTTGGAGCAGTGGTTTTTTGAGCAGATCCGTGGAATTTTGGAGTGAGAAAAATGGAGGATATTTTCCAGTGGTGTCGCGAGGGAAATGCAATGCAGGTGCGGGTCTGGCTCGATGACACCGAGCATGACATGAATCAAGGGTATGTGAATTTGCCTTATTTGGAGAAGTCGCTTGCCAGCTCTCCCCCCCTCCATCAGTCAGCCAGGGTCATTTTACTCGTTCGCGTTTTAGTGGACTCATTGGTATTCACGTATTTCATTTGTGTATTGAATTTCTTCATCGGTGTATTTTTTTCAACCAATTATATTGCAAAAAAGCAGACGTTGGAAACGTTTTATAGCGGAGGGCCATGGCGCGAAATTCGAAAAAAATAGGAAATTTTGAGATTGTCGGAAATATGAAATTTAACAATTTTTAGTCTCCAAAGTTTTTTACAATTCCAAAAAATTTCAAAAACTAGTGGTGTGTGCATGTGTGTGCCGCACTCGGGGCACAAACAAAACTTCTGGATTTGGTTTTTCAGCACAACCTACTAAATTTATTCTTATCCAATAGACTACGGTTAATCAGTGTGACCCGTGTTATGATCATAACGAAAACATGACTATTTGAGAATTTCGAACTGACTCATTTATGAAGCAGATACTTATGAATACTTGGATAGACGCATGGTGAGCATGAGGATGAGACTTATGCGTGTTACTTGAGTGAGAGTGAGACGCCAATAAGGATGCGGCTGCAAAACAAAAACTTTAATATTTTACCCAGTGGAACAGTATAAACAATTGCAATTGCCAATAACATTGCATATACTGCACAAATGCCATCCAAAATGTGATCCGCCCGATTTTGCATGAAAACGCTTCGATTGGGACCGTCATGACAGCGCTGAGTCCATTCGTTCACTTATTACATACATAATTGTGTAGACTGCTATACCTCCTTAATTATGCAAATTATCGAAAAAAGGCATTCTACATAAAATACGTGTTTTTATATGGCAAACAACGTTTCTTATATGAATTTTGCGCTAACTCTAATAGTTCATGCAGTAGGACATTATCAACAATTGCCATTGTTAATAACAGTATAAGTACTGGACCACTTTTACTCACAATTTAATCAGTTATAAAATATGCTTATATCTTTCAACTGTGACATTGAGTACCTGGATTACAACATTTTTGTGTGACTGAACGTTCATTATCACTAATAATAATAATAATAATACGGTCTTTATTGCAAGAAATCTTACAAACGGCCATCGCCCTAGGGCCTTCAGCCAGGTATATACAGTTTTTTACATTTGGATATAATAAGAAAATAATATAAGACAATTAAATAGAAAAAAGGCATAATAATAACGGTAATGATAATAATAATAATAATACTAATAATGATAATCATTTCTACTATAAAATAATAAATAATAAATCAATATCACTATTTTCGATTTTTGCTCAACATGAATTTCTCAAAAACAGGGCAACTACTCGATGGATTTGATCAAAAATCAAATCAGCTCTAAGTTACACGGAGACGCAATATAATTCCACTCTATTCGTATACCCTTTCAGGTCTTTACGATTTGTTCCCACCCCCCTTTAACCCCACTGCACAGCATTCGCCCAGTTTTTGTCACTGGAATCGAAGGAAAACCATTGGAAAAAACCTCAGATTTGTACAGCTCGTTTCTTTTACGAAACTCCCGCTCTTTGTGTCGTGTGAGTTAAAGCCTGAGAGAACCAAATAGCGCCCATGCCGGACTTGAACCAGCGATCTCAGATCTCAATTAGCTCCCCCCAATTCCAGTGCTTTAACCCGCACGGCCACAACCGTCGGTAAGGTCAATATAATTATCCGACGTTCGGGAAAATTAATGAGTTATTGGAATCTGCCGTCCGGATCCTAACTTCCGAGTTTGCTCGCATGGTGAGCGAGCCGCCGCGCCGAGCTGGTCACATATGAATACAAAGATTTTACCTAAATCTGCAACGTAACAATGGTGTCTTTCTAAAGCACTTCCATCTTATGATGCATTACAGTTTGCTTGTACCATCTACTCACTCCGCTCATACACTATCACATATACACTCAAACCATGTACCATACTGACTGATGGCAATATCATCAATCAACTTCAGCGATATCCGTTCAGAGGGTCAATTCACTGCGGGGATACCAAAGAAGAACAACAAAAAAATGATGAACACATACGCCAACATCCGTTCATATTTCCTCAGCTTCAAGGCTCTCCTGCAAGCTTCACATCGATCCATGTTTTCGTTATTGAGACCATTTTTGACATACACAACATACGTGCCACACTGGAGCAGTTTCTGACATCAATGAACCGCAATATTGCCCTCAGCGAAACCACTTCCTTAACCTGGAATGCAGCAAATGATTCTGTACTTGGATTTTTTTGGAAAAATCAACCATTACCACCTCTATTTACAATTTCGTGAATAAAAGATGCATTTTTAAGTCAGGTACGTCTGAGCCTATTTGATAGACGTGTAACCGAAGATCGTTGCTTTTTTCGCCACCAGTGGTCAATCGTTTGGAGATCAGGTAACACCGATTGCGATGCCCTTAGCTTTTGAGCTCCGAGCTCTAAGGATCGAATCGCCGTGAAGTCTCCTCTCGATATAGTACTCTATATCCTACGGATCGATGGCATTAAAGATAATAATGATAATAACAGAAAAGATATAGCACTGTGGTATTATCCCGGCTCCAGTACCTGCCATAGTGGACCGCCAGGGTCGCCACCATCGATCTATATCCTGCCTGCACAGCTTGTCCGATCTAGTTTGACATCGTAAGGTACGAAAGTTGTTGATGTAGTCCTTATCACACAGCATTTTATTAAACTAAGGTTATCGAAACCTCTCAGCTCTTCAAGACGCTTGGTGGACAGTTTACTACCAGGAATCAGCGGGCGCTCTCCGAAAGTTAGGTATGGCGGTAACCACTGGTAATTTGGTTAAATACTGGCCCTTAAGCAGGTTCATCGCTCCCTGCTGCCACCTACGCTTGTCTGGGAACCTTATCCTTTCATACGGATCCATCGACGACCTGGAGTTTCGTAGAAGAAACTGCTGGACAAATCCTATAGTGGAAAGGATAGACGAAGGAAACTATCGATATATATCGAAATTATCGAACCGCGTAAGACCGAAACCGACGCGCCACCAGTGCGCGCGGCGGAAGAAGGAAATGCGCGTGCGAAGCACGCGCTACCATACTCATAGATACAAACTCACTGATCTCTATAATAAGAAGTTATTATAGAGATCAGTGATACAAATGGGGTAGGATAGAATTTGAGTAATACTGACCCACACTACACTGGCTATTCAATGTTGTGCTACGGTGGTGAAGGCGTGGACTTGCGTCGAGACCTAGGTGCAAAGTAGTGGGAGGACCAGCGCTGCTACATCCACTGCTAGATGATGAGCTCACGGATATTACACTATGTGGACGTCTACTGCATCGGCTAGAGTCCTCGGACACCGACACTGCTATTGAGTTTCTAAACCTCGGGGCTTCAGGGATAAGAGAAAAAATATGTTAGTCGAGGAATATACTTTGCAGCTAAGACCCGCATGTATTAAGACTGGCAAAAACAAAGGTAACCTGAATCTAGTCTGCGTATGGGTCAGGTGGGACACATGAAATTATTTAAAATTTAGCTAGCACCCATGGGGTGCCGAATCAATGTACTCGTTGAGGTTTGAACCGAGGAATATAATGAGCTCTAGACCGTATAAATTTGCAAAAGGAGGGGGAGGGGGGGGTCGCGGTATATCGAATAAAAAAGCGGTAGGTCAAGAAAAAAAATAGGTCAGACCCAATCAGAGACACATGGCGTACAGCGCAACTACATGCTGATTTCAAACAGCATTGCTAATTTTTCTCAAGACGCTCCTTCCTAGATGATAATTTTTTATGTTCTTTCAGGGATGATCACGGATTCAGTCCCCTACATTGGTGTGCAAAAGAGGGCCACTCGAAATTAGCTGAATTACTTGTCAGTCGAGGTGCAAGGATAAACGCGACGAACCGAGGTGATGACACACCACTTCATCTAGCCTCTGCCCATGGCAACAGGTATATAGTGCAATTGGTGAGTAAACTCGATTTACTTCTCCGTGTTTTGAATTCTTAATTAATAATTTATTTACCCAGCTTGCGCCCAACAGAGCGGACACAAACGCTACAAATTTAATTATATCCGTATTTGATAGGGGTTCTAAAGAAGTTAAGATCTAGAATTTATGAGGTTTTTTGGGCTTCAGAAATTTTTCGACTTTGGAAATCATTTGAATTTTTTTGAACTATTTTCGTTTTTTGAAATTCGTATTTTTTCATGAGTTTTCATTTTTTTTTTTATTTTTCAAATTTATAAAAGTTTTTGAGACTTTTATTCAAAATTTCGGATGATCTCTGAAATTTTCAAAAACCTTCATTTTTACACTCGAAACTTTTCGAGGTTCGTAGGAAAAACTTTAGACACTCTCACTCTCAAGTTCATTTGCTCAACGTTCACCACTTTTATTTCACAACTCTGCAATTAACAATTTACTCATCAGGGATGTTAATTTGTAATTTGGTTACCCAATTTCTGCTTCGCAGTGTCAACGTAGATGTTACAAATGAGCGCTTCAGCACTCTAACTTCTATCAGCATTTTGCAATTTTACATATTTTTGAAATTCTCAACATTTTCAAAATTTTTACTCTTTTCTAAATCCGCGGAATTTTCATCTCCCCCTTCTTTTTCTATAAGACAAGCCCGAATGCGCACTTCGCGCGGTGAATTGCAATTTGATATTTGAAGGAACAATATATTTTCCGAAGTTGAAAATACTGTTAATCATTGACTCCGAAAAAATGAGAGCTCTCAATTTTCCAATTTGGTGCAAGCATCTTTCGTTTTTTTTTTTGTAATTACCACGTACATATAAAATTTGTCAACACTGGACAGAATATGTAAAACACTCATGAAACGTAATATTATTATTATTAATATATTATTAATAATATATTATATATTCTTTCTTGAATGGGATTATCCCCGAGGTTAAAAACCCTTTTTCCACGAGTATGGAACATTATTTCTCCCCTCGCTACCTCGGAACCCACTATTTTCCAGGCACCCACAAAAATGGGGACACATCACGCAGCACTAATCCCTTCCTGCGTGCTTGCCATCCTCCGTGTCGCCGCGGATGGCAACTTAGCACATGGTCGGGAGTGATGAGTTTTCCACGACCAGCGCGAAAACATACGACCTTGACAACCCCCTCCCCCTTCGCCTGACGGACCCCCCCCCCCACCCACATGATATTTGTCGATACCTGGACGTAACTAACTTTTCCAGTCACTCGCCGGAAAGTTCGTACTCTCTCCTCCAAGCTCGTGGAGAACAAGTCCTTTGCGCCCTCAGTGGGTGGGTGGGTGGGTGGGGGGGGGGGCGGGGGAAGGGTCTCGCTGAAGCTTCTGTTCTTTCCTATATGGAAAATCAGGAAGCTATTGATGTTACTATGAGTTTTATATTTACTTTTATTGGTCATATTTGCAATTTTGAATACTCAATGATCGTTATTCCTTCCAACAGCTTTTGCGCAACAGAGCAGACGTTAATGTGACGAATGAGCATGGGAACACAGCCCTTCATTACGCGTGTTTTTGGGGAGATCAGACAGTGGCTGAGGACCTTGTTGCAACTGGAGCACTCGTCTCAATTGCCAATAAAGATGGAGACACTCCCTTGGACAAGGCTAGAGGACCCCTGGCCAAACGTTTACATGGTAATTGGCGAAATAATGAATCAGTCATCCCTGTAGAGGAGGACAGTCATCTCGTAGATCATTTGACTTTCCAGTATCAATTGTCCTGATATGGTTGTGTTCTGGTGCCAATTACGAACTTTTTTTGGTGAAATATTTTGGGCATATTGATCTAATTATGTCAACACGTTGTAAAAAAAATTTCGCTTCTTATGTGAAATTCTGGAAAATTTTTGTAGTTTTTGAAATCCTGTCTCCAATTAGAATTTTTCTACGTTTCTTGATATTTTTGTAATTTTCTCATTTTTTAGAACTCCTTTTTTTTTAGAAGTTTGTATCATTTTTGACAAATCTGAATTCTTATATTTCTAGTTTTATTTCAGGTTTTGAACAAAAAATTGAGGTTTGAAATTTTTAGAATTTTATAAAGTTGACATTTTTGAAATTCCCAAAATATTCACTTTTCTAAAATTTCTTAACATGGATTAAAAAAAAAATTGACGCTTCTGGAAATTGAAATTTTTTAACTCTTTGGAATTCTGAAAATATTTACTGTTTTTAGAACACTCGTTGTTGAAATTTTTCAACTTTTTTGGTAATTTTGGAAATTTTTCATTGTTTTTTTAAAGAAAAATCTTATTTTCAGAGCATTTCAAAGCACTGGAAGCGTTCAAGTTTTGTTAGATTGCACAATTTTAAAATGTTCTATATTAGCAAAATTTCGAAATTTTTTTATTTCTTTTTCCTTCATTTTTTTTCTGTGATGGATAATGCAATCGAGAAAAAGAGAATGAAAAAAAGAATAAGAAAAAAAAATACGAAAATAAAAATAAAAATATAGATAAGAGCAAAAAGAAAAATAACGATAAAAATGACAATGTATCAATTTAAAAAAAAAATCAGAATGCAAGGTTCCCATTCGAAGTAACCCAAAATAGAAGAATTGAGACTTCCTATAAATGTTTTCACAAAAATAAAAAAAATTCAACATTTGCAGATTTGGCGGTGGAGTTTGGCCAGGATCTCAAGAAGATTCAATTCAAAGATCAAAGTTGGCTTGGACTAAAGACCCGAAGTCGTGAGTTGGCAAGCTAGATGCTTATTCACCCAATTCCATTGAATTTTTTTCACACATGATTTTTTTTTCTCTTGCCGCAGGTGATGCAACTTTATCCAGACATAAGGGAATAAATATGGCAGAATTGTCGCTGCACACTCACTTGGCAAGCAGCCCAAGTGGTGAGACTTGGCGTGGACGCTGGCAAAACAACGATATTGTCGCAAAAATTCTCAATTTGCGGGAGTGCACGGCCCGCATATCGCGGGACTTTAATGAAGAATTTCCCAAATTGAGAATTTTCTCTCATCCCAATGTACTTCCAGTTCTCGGCTGTGTCAATCAACCTCCTCAGCTAGTTACGGTAACATAGCTAATTTAATTGTCCAAAAATTGGATTACTTTGCGTTTTTTTTTTTAAGTCACAAGGGAAAAATGAAAATTTCTGTTTTATTTATAAAGTTAGGAAATTTGAGAGAGAATTCAGCAATTTTTCAAATTTTCCAAATTTTTCAAATTTTTCAAATTTTTCAAATGTTTCAGATTTTTTAAATTTCCATTTTTTTTTTTAATTTTTCCAATTTTTAAAATTGTTAAAATTTTTCAAATTTTGGAATTTTTTGTTTACAAAAATTTTCATTCTTTGCACAGTTCCAAAATCTCCATAATTTGCAATATTCAAAACTATTCCACGATCTATGAGGAAAAATTTAGATTTTTGTAGCAATTTTCAGAATGCAAAGTTTATTTTTAAAAAATCGCAATTTTAAGAATTTCGATTCAAAATATTGAAAAAATTGGAACCGTCGAAATTTTCTGTTTAATATTCCAGTTTTGCAAAATAACATCCATTTTTTTTCTTCAAACTTTAACCCTATATACTCCGTATTTCAAAATGCTGAGAAATTGTACTGCATAAAAATCGCGATTTTACAATTACCCAAAAGTCCGAAAAATCAAAAACTTGAGAATTTCTGAAATGCGAATTGATTGAGCTCCCATAAGTCAACCCCTCCACAGTTGACGGCAACTTTATTGAACATTCTGCTTGTTCAACATCCGTAACAGATGAAATTCCTGTTCGACGATCCATATGGTAATTGCCCGAAGCTTTTGCTAACGCTAACATCCACGAACCTCGTAATTCACTATCGTATCGTTTGTTCAATTAGAGCTTAGAGTACATGTGAGGAAAATCATGGGTCAACTTTGAATGAATTAAACTCAGGAGTTCAAGCTTAATCTGATAAATTCAAGAGCTTAAATACAGGAAATTTAGATTTATTTCAATCCTCAGAGTTTCATTCAAATAACCCCCAAAAAATTTCTTATAAAAATTGAATCAATTTTGAACTTCAATTAAACAAATAATATTTCAATAAAAAAAAAATTAAAAAAAAAAAACAAATAAAAAAATTAATTGAATGAATAAATTAAATAAATAATTTCAGTAAAAAAAAATTCTAGATATTTTCAAATTTATTTTTATGAAATTTGTATAGAAAAATTTCGAACTATTTCCTCGAACATGGAACGAGCATTAAATTTTTTTTTTCCAATTCTTCATCGATGATAATTTGGTGAAAAATGGAAAAATAGAATACGGCACATTGCTCATGGTGCGAGCTCTTGGTGGTTAAAATTTTTTTTTTTTCAAGGTTTCCCAATACATGGCGAGAGGAAGTCTACATCGTCTTCTTCATGGTGGCACTGGTGTGGTTGTTGATACAGCTCGCGCCCTTAGACTGGCTCTCGACGTGGCTCGCGCAATGGCCTTCCTGCATGGTCTCGAGAGGCAGAACAGATGCAGATTCCACTTAAACAGCAAACACGTTATGGTGAGTGGGCCCTGCTCTAATTAAAATTCCCTCTTTTTCCCGGAATCTTGTTTCTCTTCCCATTTTTACTCATTTTCTTCCTGGAGAGCATTAATGAAGGCCGCTCTATTTAACTACATCCTTCAATTATGGTACAATGTGTTTTAATTAAGGGATTTGTATTTGTTCATTAAATTAAATTGCCGTTGGTAATTATTCAGTATTACCATTCTCATTGACGTCTAGATTATGGAGTGTGTTGACATGCTCAATCCAAAATTTTACGTCATGGAAATTTCGTTGATGCATTCATTTGCATGGTGCAGCTTATACGAGCTAATGGGAAATTGAGGTTTGGATTTTTGGGGTTTTTAAATTTTTTTGAAACTTTTTGATGTTTTTGAAATTTTTTTCATTTTGGAAATTTTTGACAGTTTTGAAAATTTTTGATAATTTTGAAAAATTTCACAAATTTTTGGAAATTTTCAAATTTTGGACACTTTTGAAATTTTTTGAATTGTTTCAAATTTTTTGAAATTTTTTGAATTTTGGAAATTTATGACAGTCTACAAAATTTTGGCAAATTTGAAAAATTTCCGAAATTTTTTAACTTTTTTGGAAATTTAAAAAATTTTGAAAACATTCCAATTTTTTATATTTGCAATTTTTCTATTCTCATTTTTTGTAATTTTCATTTCTTTATTTTTTCTTTGAAAATTTTTGGAGAATGTGGAATTTAAGCCCAAATACCCCTTTAAAAATAGTTTTCCTCAGACATTCTCAAATTATACATTAAAATTTCCCCTCCCCTTTTAAAATTTTCAATTACCTAAAATTTAATTTCCAAATTTCAAATTACAGAAAAATAAATTTAAAACATTTAAATTCCGTAAAATTTTTTTATTAATAAAAACATCGTTCCAGATTGATGAGGACCTAACAGCGCGTGTTAATATGGCGGATTCAAAATTTTCATTCCAAGAAGTTGGTAGAATTTACGAGCCAGCTTGGATGTCACCCGAGGCACTCAGCAAACGTCCCGCTGACATAAATTTGGAGGCGAGCGATATGTGGAGCTTCGCCGTTCTATTGTGGGAATTGGCAACACGCGAAGTTCCATTTGCCGATTTATCCCCCATGGAGTGTGGCATGAAGGTATGTATATTAATAATTGAACACAACTACTCGCCTCTAATGATGTATCTCATCAATTCGTTATAATTAATTGTATCTATGTTGCTGCAATTTCAGATTGCCCTGGAGGATTTGCGCGTGGAAATACCACGTGGAATTTCACCTCATCTAGCAAAACTCATTCGCATATGTATGAATGAGGATCCAGGTAAACGTCCTTCCTTCGACATGGTTGTACCAATTTTGGACAAAATGAAGCGTTAATTACCATTTGTAATCATCAACCTATAACCAGAGATCGGCATCGTTATTACTCCAGGTATAATTATCGTCAATGACACTTTGATTTTTCCATTAGCATTATTAGCAACTGACAGAGAAAAATTGTCCGATGACGGATCAATCGATAATCCAGATAAGCATAATTTGACAAAAGTGGAGATTTTAGAAATTTTACTCAGGTCGCAAAAAAAAAGATTGGAAAAATTTTATTTGAAAAAAGGGAAAGTTCAAAAAAGTAAAAAATTGAATGTTCTCAAATTTTTAGATTTTTGAAAAGGAATTTTTTTTTCTTTTTAACAAACTTGAAAAATATTTTAGATATTTTGAGCTTTTACATATTTCCAGAGCTTTGAACTTTAAAAAAAAAGAAAAATTCTTTTCCAATTTTACAGTTCAAAAATTTTTGAGATTTTGGGAATTTGCTTTTTCGTACCTCGAGGTCAGAATGATAGATCGACAATCGATAATCAAGATCTCGATTATCGACAGAGGATCAAAATTTTCTGTATTTAAAAAAAAAATTATATTTACAAATTGAAGTTTCAAAATTTTTCAGATTAAAAAGTTTTGGTAAAAGAGAATTTCAAAAAAAAATTTTTTTTTAAAAATGCAATCACCCAACACTTAAAATGTTCAATCCAAAAAAGTTTTCAATCAATCGTCAAATTCTGCAATCTTAAATTGATCATAAATTTTTCTTCTCCATTTTTGCAATAGCTCACTCACTCAGAAAAAATTTTCACTCCCTCGAAAATTGTTAATGTACTTTATACATTATATACCAATCTTCCTTCAAGAAGGAAACACCTGCATGATTACATACTTTATTTACATAAATCCCAGTAGATCTCCAGACATTCCCAAAAGGGGAATATCTGCTCACCTACTTCTTAATTACTCCAATAATTAAAAAGTTCCCTTGGATCATCATTAATATTTCTTCCTCTTGATGAATGGTTCACGCCTCAAAAATCGTCTGAATGACATTGAGGGTTGATCAATTTTATAATGCTTCCAAATTGGTCCTCGATATAAAAGTAGTTCTCCGTTCCTCATCCCCGACCTTCTGATTGTCGATGATCAGAGCTACCCACAGCCATTCAGATGGAGTTGGGGCACGGTTAATAGAAACCAGGCAACGCGAACGCCATAAGTCATTACCAACTTGTTAATTAATTGGTTATACCTCTATTCATTACTGCAGACCATATTCCAAGACAACTCATCGCGATAAAACTAATAGATTTTTTTAAGTTCGATTCTTCAACATTTTGATGATGATGTTGATGATGATGTTAATGTTGATGTTGATGTTGATGTTGATGTTGATGTTGATGTTGATGTTGATGTTGATGTTGATGTTGATGTTGATGTTGATGTTGATGTGGACGTTGATGTTGATGTTGATGTTGATGTTGATGTTGATGTGAACGTTAATGTTGATGTTGATGTTGACGTAAACGTTGATGTTGATGTTGATGTTGATGTGGACGTTAATGTTGATGTTGATGTTGATGTTGACGTGGACGTCAATGTTGATGTTGATGTTGATGTTGATGTTGATGTTGATGTTGATGTTGATGTTGATGTTAATGTTGATGTGAACGTTAATGTTGATGTTGATGTTACTGTCCTGGTTTACAAGGAGTGCTAACAAATCACATTGTCACAGAAACAAGTCACGGGGATCACTCCTCAGACTTCTTCAAGTTTATCCCAATGTAATGCATACCCTTTTACGTGGATATCCATTTTAAATTATTAAATTATTCATCAACACTCTTCGGGTTACCATTAACTTGGGAAAAAATCCAAGGACTGGGGAGGACATATCTTGCCTCACCAGCACTTAGCGTGAGCCAGGAATCATGACGAGGATGTGGTTGCTCCCACCACTGTCTTCTCCTTTTTTTTTTTTTTTTATTAAAACTGTCTTCTCCAAAAAATATATGTGTAAATGTATCTTGATTTTAAAAATGGTAACAAATTCTGCCGTAATAAAATGTGATCGTGATGGAATGTCCAGTAGTGAATCCAGGAACCACCAATTAATTGGCTAACATTTAATTACCAGGTAACTAAATTGATTATTTGAAATTCCGCTCACGGAATCAATCAGAAAATGGCCCTCTCGACAGGTGAGATTAATTGACCATTAATTTCCATGGAATATTGCGCCGATCTCTGCGCAATGCACAGCGTGCAAATGTTCAGTACGTATAACTTCCAGACTAATATAGATTAAGAGATATTCGATGAATGTCGTAGAATAACATGACTGATTTTTTACGACTCGTGAATCTCACTGGTGCTGCCCTTTTAGTGTTTTTTTTTTCCTTTTTAATTATTAAACAAGAGGAATAACTAATGTTATATTTTTATACTATTTATCGCCAATGCTGAACAGTACACAACGTCCAACAATTCATGTGCCTTATTCTAGCCTATTAACTGGACTAATTGAATTCGATTGCTATTGGATAGAGCTTGTGCACTTGAATGAGAATTGAATGTGAATAAGTTGAGCTCTTCATGGATATATATCGGGCATTCAGAATTTGAAATTGGGGCCTATTTTTGCTACAGATTTTTTCTGGTTAAAAAAAAAACTTGAAAAAATTTGAGAGTACTTTTTTTTCATGGTAGAACCTCAGAAAAAAATTTCATGAAAATTTGAACAGGGGAGGATCACGGGTTATCCAATTTGGTATGAAATGCCCCATATATATGCCATATTTTGGCCGAAAAAAAATTTTGTCAAATAAAATTTTTTTTTTTCAAATTTAAAAATTTCTCAAACCTCAAAAAAAAAATTAGAAAGAATGATATGATCTGGGGAAGCATCAACGAATGCACATTTGAGAGAAAAAAAGTAAATCAGTGCAAAGCTCGAAGCGAATTCATTTTTAACCGTTATCTTTCAATCAATGAAATCGTATAAATAGAAGAGAGTAATCAGTCGATAACCAAATGTTTGTATTTGATAATATATTTATACCAAAAGAATTCGAAGGAAAATAATTAATGAAAGAATTTATAACGATGTTATCATGATCTTGAGTGACGACATTCAGTGACTTTTATACATGTGTTGAAGGTAGAAATAAACCCTCAGAACTATTTAAAATGTTTCCTTTCATGCTTTCTGGAGTAACCCCCCTCCCCTCCCAACTCTCCGTTTCGCCGAGGGACACGCTCATTGTTGTAAACTCCGGTTTCTCGGAAAGTAAAGGACCCAACGGTCACTACGGACCATAAGGATTTATTACACCCAGCAAATACCCCCTGGCTTGATACTGGTAATACCCCAGGAAATTTTCAATTCATTAATGTATAGTAAACTA
Source organism: Asobara japonica (assembly GCA_026005395.1). NCBI lineage: Eukaryota > Metazoa > Arthropoda > Insecta > Hymenoptera > Braconidae > Asobara > Asobara japonica. The sequence goes on from BQMI01000225.1 coordinate 360,935, forward strand.
GTACTGCGAAAAACTGGGCCATCGATGTTCCCAATTTTTCTTTCAAATATTCTACCTAACTATCTAAGTTTAATACCTGAAATAATTTAGCAATATTGTATCACCTTTCCCGAAAAATCTCAATTTTATTCACATTTTTCCATTGATTTTTTTCATAGTTAACACGATTTTTATTTAGCTTATCTTTTTTTATTCGATCACTTGCTATTCTATTAAAAAAATCCTGAGAAGTAATTTTTTTTGCAAAAGTGGTCAGCATTTTTATATAATTGCAACAAAGTAACGATAAACGTTGAAGCTACTTCCAAAAATCTAGACTATTTCCAGATTGTTTCAAGAGATCCGAAAAGCACGTCTAAAACAACCAGCGACATGTCCGAAAAACTTTGTTCCATAAGTTTCCAACGAAAGCACCATGAAGAAAATATCCAAAAATTCTTTTAGGAAATGTTCACTTTTGTAGTACCTAAATAAAGCAAGTTAACATCATTCCGACAATTCTAAATACCAAAAAAAAATGTTTGAAAATGTGAGGTGAGTCGCGCAGTCGTCGCCATTTTGGCGCGAGCGTCGGAACACCCGACCAAGATGGCGGCGTCCAGTTGGTCAAAACGGCAACTATATGCAACCAGTGTTCTCCATTACATCTCAAATTTTCCAATTGTCAAATATTCTCTTAATTCGAATTTTGGATAAAAAATTGTCACTTCCCCAAAAAATACCCGCCTACACGGATAAGGTTTCCCCCTTAAACATAATTTGATACCGACAGAAAATCGGCGAAGAGCGACTAAAACGATCAAATTTATCCATGCCACGAGTATCCCGTTGCAGGATATGGCGCAAGTGTTTCACCTCTAGCCTCGGTGGTTTGGGGCCCGCAGGTAAGAATTGACGATGCGATGAGAGGCCAAGCAGAAGCCCGACAACTACCAGCGAGGTACAAAATTTTTTCTCTCTCTTTAGTAACCCTAGAGTCGCCGACAGCCCAACAGGGGTGCATGGCCCGTGGCACCAAAACTCTCACCATTCAAATGAACTTCTAAAGCCGACAATTGACGCCCCACATGCACTGGGGGAGGGCAAAAAAATTCTTGTCAAGCAAATATGTACTTACCCCCTCAACTGGAACTTTGGGCAGAATAACGCTCTGCATTACTTGGAAATATCACGAAGCCAAAATGTAGGATTATTGCGGTTGTTTACCTGCGGGAAAACGAATCGACATTTGGGTTTATATAAGCTCAAAAATTGAAATATTTGGGCGACATTTTTCTATCGAAATGGAGTTATGCATATGGGCATATTCCCGACATCATTCTCGAAGTCTTACGCCCCAATAATCACCTCCGAGTTGAAAATTCGCAAAGTCATGCAGGTTCGAAGTCGAAAACCCAAAAAATACAGTTTTGAGAAAAAAATGCAAATCGCATTTATAAGCATTCTACTTGGCACTTAGTAGGGTTTCGGTCTTAATTGATTCAGCGGGTCATGTAGATAAAAAAAACTGACTGGTCATTACTTTACATACACAGTGATAAAAATTTTGCTGTACTATAGACATAGCGTTGTGCGAAGCCACTTTATCAATTTCCAGTTTTGAAGAGTTTTGACAATTATATGACATTATTTGCTATTCTAGTATGACTTTGAGGTAGATAATAATTAAAAGACGTGAACGAACTGATTTCAGGTCTTTATGGTCATATTTATCTATGGTCAGTTTTATCTATTTTGAATTAATTTTCAACGTGAATGTTACTTCTGTCACATAATTCTACTATGAAGCCAAACTTCAGATGTAATTGGAGATCGGTATACACTATGGAACAAATATTTGTGCTTGTAATAACTGCGCCAGTCACTGAATGCGGGATGATAATTCAAAAAGTTAATTGTTTGGAGCGAGCGTCAACAAGGGTTGCTTTTCCGTTTTTCTTTCGAAGAGAAAATTTCTGACTTATACTTATGACAATGAGATTCAATAGGTCTCATTCGACGTGGGAAGAGTGCTAGTTATGAATGGGCTGATAAAAAAAAATGGCATTTTTGTCGAGATTTCAGTCAATGCCAATATCGCGGAAACTAGGACCCAGATGTGAATTGGCCATGCGATGAAGCTTAATCAAAGCTTGGACGAGACTTGACTAAGCTTCACCAAAACTGTGTTTTGAAGCCTCGGCCAATCTGTGCAGAACATGCGAATGTAACACCAATCCCAGCTTAGAGAATAAGCTTCGTCCTAGCTTGGTTACGTAGGTTAATACAAGCTTCGAACTTTACCTTCATTCAAGCTTCGGACTTCATCTTGGTACAAGCCTCGAAATTCATTTTCGTCCAAGTTCCAAAGTATCTCGTGGTCGATGTATCGAAATTAATCTTGGTCCAAGCTACAAAATTTATCTTGGTTCAAACTTGGAAGATAGGAACATTGAGGTTGGAGCAAGCTTAGTTGAACATTCGTTTCCAAACTTGGGTTTAGGTGGTGCAGCAATCCTGGATTTATATATGTATCCAATATTAAAGAGTTTCGCTGAAACTGGTAAATCGAAACTAGGAAAAATATGTTTCAATCCAGCTTAGTTCAACCTTAGTTCAGAAGCTTGGGTTTAGATGGTATGAGCAATTCAGGATTCATGCTTGTTGAAGCTAAGATTCAAAGCTAACAAAGCTGAGCTCGGACCAAGCTTAGCACAACATGGTTTCTGAAGCTTGGGTTTAGATGATTCTAGTAAGCTTGGATGTATGTATGTATCCAATATTGGACGTAGATTGGATTCTGCCTGTGGACCAACGCTAGGGACGCTAAGATCGAGCCAAGCTTGGCACAAGCTGGGCCAACGAAGCTTGGATATCTTTGATATAACTAAGCTTGGTTTGATCTAGGCTTATACAGGGGATGACGCTATGTCGAAGCTATCAAGTTCAAGCTTTGGCATCGAAGGTCGGACCAAGATTGTTCTCATCGTTCAAGCTTCGGATTGCCTACCTGGGGAGTGGCAAGAAGGGCTGGTTTCGCGCGGACGGCCACATTTACTTTCGGCCAAAAATACTGTATGTGAGATATATGCAGGGGTATTCTACGTGTATATCCATGCGGTCATATAAACTATGTATTTTCAATATAAGTAAGATATATATGAAATATTTCCTCGGCCAAAAATTCGTCGGCGATAATTCGATAGGAATTATCGCGAATTGACCGTGGCATGGAGACGCTGAGAGATCAGACGCATTTTTGGCAGATATATTCGAAAATAAGAATATTGACGACTGTTCATTGGAAGCTTCATTGTAGCTCTTGGTGTGAGCTACAAAAAACATCTTTATCAAAATTTCACTATCTCCGTCACATTTCGACATAGGGTCGCAAAACAACGGGTGCCAGATTCTGGTAATCCACGCTGAAAACACGTGGGGGGAATGGTGCAACCACTGAGGGGTCAACAATTTTTTATTAGTTAATTGAAAAAGAAAGCTTTTTTTTGAATGACAATTTGGGTGATATGAAAAATGATGGATGGTAGGATCGAGGTTTTATTACTTTTTTTAATGGTTTTTATGGATACTATTAAGTTGGTTACATCGAATTGATATTAAAAATTGAAGAACAATGTTTTGAATTTTAGTCATATTTTTGTACAGGTTGATTAATTTTTTTTTATTTTTAAATTTTCCTATTTTTTAATTTCTTCTGATTTTTTTAATTTTATCGTTTTTTGTTGATTTTTTTTTTTCAATTTTCTAATTTTTCTAATTTTATTTAATTTTTCTATTTTTTTTCTAATTATTCTAATTTTCCACCATTAAAAAAAATATTAATATTTGAAAATCTTGAGATGTTAAAAATTATAAAAAAATTAAAAAATGCGCAAAATTACAGAAATACAATTTTTTTGATTTTCAAGAGTTGCACTTAACAAAATGTATTTTTAAACATTTGCAAACAAAATTTTCATACGTATTTTTTTCACCAAAATTTTTAAACAACCAAAAAATTCGAAGATACGTCTCTCAAAAAACAAACTAAAAATTGAGGAATTGCAATCTTTGAAATTTCCAAAAACAAAAATAAATAAATAAAAACTCAAATTGCAAACAATAAAATCAACAGATTTTTTTTTTAGTGCGGGTCATAAAATTTAGAAAGGCACAGTCTAAAAACAAGTTTTTTATTATTATAGCTGTCGATGAAAAAGTAGATTAATAACGTTTAGATTGACTAACGATGCTCCAGTTTCAACTGACCCTCTGCCCCCATTCCCAATCAATCACCACAAAACATTAACAATATAGAAAGCATCGTAGCCGAACTAATGCCAATTATTTTTGTTATTCTCCCTAAAAAAAACTGTCGCAAATAGAAAAAAAGGAAAGATTTACCGCATGGCGTAAAATCTAAAACATCAATTTCGCGCCTTTTTTTAAAAATAAAAACACACAAAAAAAAAGATTCAAAGTTTCCTGCACTCAATTAATTGTTTTCTCCTTTGATTAGTTCGCCGCATTAAAAAATTGCTGATAAGACCGAAGGTCACGTGGAAATTTTTCTCTCAAAAAAAAATTTCCTCTCGAAAAAAAATTGTTATCACTATCTGATAACATTATTTACGAGAATTAAAATCTGCGCCTTTGCGAAGGACTTTGTGTATTTGATCAAATATGTGTTTCAGGTAAAGCATTACGTACCGTAACGTTTCACATTAATTGGAAATCCTTTGACCATAAATTTCAATAACTTCAAACAAACCTGGTTAGTTAACTCTGCCGCCACAACTTCAGCAATTTCACTGAGGTCCGGAATTATTCGTTCCATAATTACAGCCAGTTATATCCAAAGGTTTGCAACAGTTAATTATGAAATTTATGCCATTTGGATATTCGAAAAAAAGTCATTGCCATGAGGCGTGCGCACACGCGCAAACGGAGATATCTTCTCAGTTTTGAGAGCTAGGTCAAAAAGTCATATAACATAAAATGTGTATTTTCATATAACGAACAACTTTTATTGGACACATTTTTCTGTATTCCTAACAGTTTGTGCAGTAGATCGTTACAAACGTTGAAACTGGTTCCACAGGGTGGCAGCCCGACGTATTCACGCTATTAGTAGTAGTAATTTCAACTCTCTCGTCTTGTATCGAAATTATAAAACCAATTGTTATCTCGTCTCGTCTCGAGGCTCGAGAATGCAATCCAATCTCGCATTGTCTCGTCTTGTCTCGATTTTTTTCATTTTTCAAGTGCTCCTTCAGAATGACTCTTCTCAAAGGCTGGTTTATCAATACGAAAACACAGGAATCGGTTGAGTGATATTCATGCTGAAACGCTTCTGTGCCTTCATTCTTGCTTCCAGTGTTCATCAACACCAAAATTGAAAAGTGCCATGAAATATCCGTTGCAATTATTAAGAAAGAAAATATTGCCAATAAGTGGGTGTTCATGTTGGTAGTTATATTGACAGAAATATATCTTCAAATTTTTACACTGTTGAATTAATGAAATTTTCTAAATGTGTGAACAATTTATTATCATCATTATTATTTCTTAGGGTCGCCATAAATATACGAAATAATCATTAGTTTGTGAGTGAAATTGATTGGTTTGTCTCGAATACTTGTCGAGACATCCCGTCTCCACTCTCGTTATACCCCCCCCCCCCCCCCCGGGCCCGTCAAAATACTGAACTCAAATATTTCCATGGTTAGTACCACCTCGTAAATTTCGGGAAGCCTCCATAGGGTGTCCCATTTAGAAGGCTGAGGGTTAAATACGTTTTCAAATGCAGGTGGGAGACCAGAAAAATTCCGATGAAAGGGTTTGAAGGGGGGTCAACTGCGTTGATGTAATCCATCCCCGCATGGCTCCAATCTTCCACGCTGCAACGATAACTCCACTGTTTTCACCAGCTAATAATTTTTTCCCGCTCATAAAACTTATGCACCTTGACGAGACAAGCACAAAAATATCAAACGTTGCAATACTCTCATGAATTTCCATGAAAATACTGCAGAAAAATTGAAAATGGCCAAAAACCACGTGACCCCTACTGCGCATGCGCAAAGCCAAATCGCGCCAAAAAAATGTTTACAAATTGTCCGCGCCATTTTCTACGGTTATATTTCACGTCAAACTGATAACATCTGATATTTTGCAAACCGGTTTGGCGCACAATTTTTATGGATAAAAAACAACACTGAATTTGCCCCCCCCCCCCCGAACATTTCATCCAAATGTCTCTGCCATGCCACGTGACCTTGAAAACTTATCTCCGCCCACTAAAAATGTAACTGTACATAAAAAAAGAGGAAAAAATATCTCACCTAATTTGGGAAATGCATAATGCAACAAGCAACACAATCTCCAACCCTTTCAACCTATATTAATCGTCGATTGAAACAGAAGCCAGTAGACTGCATGTGATACCTCTGCAATTCGAAATCCAATTGAAATCACCTCGCCTCCCCCCCCCCCCCCCTCCTCCTGCCACCCCTTTTTCAACGAATCCACATCAAATGTATTTGATGAAGGATTTCGTCGGCTCATGGAGACGGAAGTAATTAGCGGAAGCCGAGTGTAAAGCCCTTTCAGTCAGGATTTATCGAGCTCCGTTTCGCATTGGCGCATGCGCACTAACACAATCCGGCCCCAAACTGTATAGCGCACATTGTAGATGCATCGAGCATTGGTTTATTGATCAGCAATTAGCTAAATACTGACATTAAATGTGAATTTACTGTTAACGTCCGCGTCTGTAGACAATGAAACAATGCGTCTGGATTATTATACTGAGCAGTGGTATACCAAACATGTCTGTCTTCATTTTATGCGTGTGTATGCAGCTGTTTTTGCCAAGTGGATTTTGTTGAAATGCACGAATAAGAGAGAACCCCTACCCCTATTGTGCGCTTAAGGCTTCGTTCAGAATGGGAAATAAGGAGAGGCACAAATTGAAGGATAGGTGGACGGGTTTTTCAGACGCATGGCATTCCCGAATGACAAGCCAACATTGCAACCCTTATATTGTGAATTTTTCAAGCGTTTCAGTGTTTGGGCGAATGCTATTTATTAGTTTGAGTTAATTAGATACTTCATCTCCTTAGTTATTTCCTCTGTTGTTAACTTCCCGATCCCAGAGGAAAGTTATTGTAATCACCCCGAAAATGACAAGTCGAATTTTCAAGAAATTTTCACTTTTCTCGATGTTTCACATCATCCGGACACGATTTTAGAGAAGTGTCTCTATGTGTGTGTATGTGTGGGCAAAACTTTGTTTAACGTTTCCGGCGGGACCAATGGACCGATTTATCTTTTTTTTCTGACCGACGCGTCTTGCTGGTCTCCAGGTCCGAAAGGAGCGATTTGTCGAAAAACTGATTCTTTCAATTGTTATTAACGAATTGAATTGTTTATATCGCTCTATCGCAAGAACGGTTCGAGATACGAAAAAAAGTGTTTAATGAAAGTTGTTCCCCGCAAAAAAATACACATTTAATATCTTATGACTTTTTGTCTTAGCACGCATAATTAATTGATTAATTAATTATCTTACACGGAAATCAAACTTGCACTTTTCATTTTTTTTGTAATCGACACGTCTCACTCGTGGTCAAGTCTGAAAGGAACGCTTGTCCCAAAAACTGATGCGGTCAATTGTTATTAACAAATTGAATGGTTTATATGGCTTCATCGTACGACAAAAAGTGTCAAAGAAAGTTGTTCCCCACATAAACATACACATTGAGAAGTTATTGGTTTGACCCCTAGAGGTTCACACTCTCATCCGGTTTACGGACGGGGGCCTAGCCCGGAGCAATGTTGCCAACCCGGCTGGCGCGGATCATGCCACAAGGCGGGGGAAATAATGGTATTTCAGAGCAACTCATGGTACCAGTGGGTAAAAAAGTATTTTCGACTTTTTTTTTTAATTCTTTAATTTCATCATATACATTAATCGTTGGTAGCCCATACAGTAATTTTTATGTACTTTATTACAGGCCCGGCGAAAGGTGTGTGGTGTGTATGGTGGAAACCACACATGGAATTCGGATGAGTGTGGTCCACCACTCGCACCATTTGCAATTTCCATGGGTGCCCTGGGTGCCCTCCCGAGTTTCTGACGTGTTTGACGTTTTTGACGTAATTCACTAGTTTTTGACAATGTCAAGTCAAAAACTCTGATTATGGAAATTTTCCGAATATTTTTTTTGCAATTTGGTAGATTAATTGCCAGCATTCTTGAAATTAATGCATTCATCTCCTACTCTCCACAATAATTCCAGCCTCTTGTCCACAAAGTCATAATTTGAATAAACCGGGCCGGAAGGATTGAGAGGATTCCATTTCTTTCATTTCATGAGAGGCCAGTTATTGCGAAGAGTGGCTGCATTCATTTGAAAAATATGCCAATCGACGATTCGTTCTATGGGCACGAATATTGAAATGAAGAGCAGGTACTTGAGCGTTAATTTACATTGGATTTACGAATTCATTTTTTAGCAAATTATTTTAGAGCATCCCTGGCGATTGTACTTCCACGCAACATCCACGCTACCCCACGTGGGAAAATACAACTGGCCCAGGCCTGGCGGCCAGGCGGGTAGGACTCGGGATCCAATGTACGCCCATGCACAATTTGCGTATATTTAATTAAACTTAATAATAAAACCAAGTTATCAACGCTTGTTTTTGTGGATTAAATGCATAAATATTCCCTGTTTTTCGCCCAATAAAAAAAAAATCAACTGAAGAGCGGGATCGAACTCGGGCACACAATCCTTGTTACGATATGTTAAAAATCCCCATATAACCCTTAGCCACATTATTTCTCAATTTCTTAATTTTATTCATCGATTAGTTCAATAAATGGATTTGCTATTAAATTGTTGTGATTAAATTGAAGTTTTTAATACAATAATGAGTGGATAATTAAGCCCTGGCCGCCCTAGAAGCCCAGCATTGGTCCAGATGCGGCAACCAGAGCCTCCACCAAATCCTGGCTACGAACTTCGGCCACTCTTTGGCCCAAGCTTGGGGCCCAAGGCTTGACAGCCCAAGCCTGTGCCAGAGCCAGCTCGTTTCCTGAGCGCTGGCGTTTCGTACCTGAGCGAGGGGACTCACTTATTCACAATATATGTGCTCAGAGTTATGTATGAGTTTAAGAGGTGACGCCTAGAACGATGATTTTCTACATATCTTGGTGCAAATGAATTGCCTCTGGCAACCAATGAGTTCCAGGGCTGGCCCAGTCTCGGGTGGACCATGGCAGACAACTCCTGTCCCCCAAAGTTTTCCGTGATTTGGGTGCGAGTGCTGGCCAAACTTTGGGCCAACCTCGGGTACCAAGCCCTGGCCCATTTCCTGAGCATTGAGTGAAATGGAGTGAAGCCGGAGATACGGACTTATTGAACTTCTTCAACGTAGTTGTTGGATATTCGTGGTTTTAAAATGCTTCAATGAGACTCAAAGGATTCAATGAGAAGTAAATGGCCTTCATCTGGAAGAGGGAGTTATCTCTTGATTATGAAAAAAATGATAAAAGGCAGCGAAATATAGAGAAATGAAAAAAAAATCAGTAAATACTGAAGTGAGAAGTCTCGTAAATTTTTGAAACAGACATAATCTCGAAAACTCAAGTTAGCAAATCGGGAAGTTTACATCCCACCCACTAGTTTAAATTTTACTTTTATCGATACTATAGGGTTAGTTCTGGGTTTACAACATGTTAAATCTTATGGTCTGGATGCCGCCATGTTGGATTCCGCCCTTCCTCAACTTCAAAATGGCGGAGTTCAGAGTTGTCCACCTCAGATGTTTAAAGAGGTTTTGAAATAACTTACAGTGTTCGGATTACTCTCAACTCGTTCTATTCCGTTAACGTAATAGTAAGCATTTTTTAAATTGTACTATTCGTAGTTTTCAACAACTTTTGCGTTGAAGATTCATGGGGCAAAGTGTAAGCCAGTGTATCCCATGATACTGTCATATCAGTAGCTCTTCTTCATTCCGTGGCCTTTTGAAAAGATAATTGATTACACAACTGATTGGCTGTCACCTATAGCGACCTCAGTGTAGATTAGGAATTCTTCAAATGTTTAAGTTGCTGTTAAATAATGTGGAAAAAGAATCCAAGCATGATTAATTTTTGTTTACGGATAATATTTTTCCTTTTCATGATTTTCCAGGGAGATACTCTACCACTACGCCAAAGCCCCGACAGAGGGTTCTGTGTGTGTGTGTGTGTGTGTGTTCGTATGTGAGTGATTCTTTGAGAAACGGCTACCAGTGAACGGCGCGATCGATTCAGTTCTTCTTTGACACAAAAAAAAATTACCTCTGACTGAAGTCCAGGACGGAAAGGACTGCCAATGTTGAAAAACAATTCAATTGTTATTAACAATTTGACTTGTTCATACCGCTCTATCGCGAGAACGGTTAGAGATAGGAGGAAGAGTGTATCATGAATGTTATTCCTTATACAAAAATACACACATAATGCTTTATGACTTTTTTCATAACGTCCATAGCTCAGGACATATCACCGGTTAACAATTTTAATTGTTTATATTCCTCTATTACATGAACAGTAAGAGTTAGATGGAAAAGTTCTGAATAAAAGTTGTTCCCCATGTAGAAACGCATATTTTCTGTTTCATGAATTTTCTTGTAACACTCGTAATTAAGACGATAGCGCTCAATTTATCCCAAATTTTCAACACTCGCACACGCACAGATTAACACATCGGGAAGTTCCTGGTGCAACTCGTCGAGGGTTACATGTACATCCCGTTTATTCCATCCAATAATTCCCTAAGAGTGGAGATTTATTTATCTCCCTTCCATTTTCCCGTCGTTTCTTCCACCGCATTCCTAAATTACAATAATGTATTTTCCCGGTACACTCGCTCGCACGCATAATTTCCCAATTGTCGCGATGATCATCCTGTGTCGAGCTGTTATGCACATTCGCATCGCTTCGCCAGGGTTATCCAACTTTGTGAGAGAGATGGAGAAATACCGATACGAAATTGTGATATTTTTTTAGATTTGTCAAGTCAGTGGGAAAAATGGTTTTCATACAGCAATGGAATTTTTTTAAATCGTGGCTAACTGATACAATTTTTTTGTGATACATCGTACAAGGTTGATCCGTGCAAATTATGCAGGAATATAGTTCCAGATTTCCTCTGTGTATATGTGTGTGCGTGAACAGGTTACATGATCGGGATTATATATTGCATAATCGAATCATGTTCACGTAACTTAGATCTGATTAGATTCCAATCCTTCATGAAGATCTAGGATGGAAATCATTAGAGATGGAAAGAAAAGTGTCGCATGAATATTGTTAGTATTTTTAAAACATTTTATATTTCACGACTTTTTTCCACAGTTATTCGAAGTACCTCGTTTGTTATCGACAATTTAAATAGTTTTTAATGAAATTATAAGAATGTTTGTAACAAATATTGATGCCGATTCAAAAATACATATTTTATCTTATATGACTTTTGTTGCTAGCGCCAGTCGTTGCGGAGATATTCCACGTTGAATGTATTATTGTTGAACTATTCCGTAAATTAATCGGTTGAGGAAGGAATGATACCACTTTCTGCCACCCCTCACCGGAAAGATCGTAATTTCCTGCCGGAAAGTTCGTACTTTCCGCCCCAGGACGGAAAGTGCATAAAAGTCCTCCCTCGGGCGGCAAGTGCGTACTTTTCAGCCGCCGGCCGAGAACTTCCGGTAAGGGGTGAGAAAAATAGTATGTGCGTCTTCTGTGTAAGAGTGAATTCTGGGGGAGTGTGTGGGATGGACTGTCGGCTAAAATACAGGCCCCCCTCGGGCCTCCGGTCCTCGCACTGCTGACCCTCTTTGGCACTTCCGGCACACCCACCACACTCGCCGGAAATGTTCAACTTTCTGCCCTAGGTGCACAATGTCCTATTTCTGCTCATATGCACGCAAAGCGCGCATTCTAACCTCACTTCGCTCCGTTCGAATTCCTACTCTTGTGCATGTAGACAGAACAATCGTATTCAACCCTCGGGAGGACAATCAGACAACCATTCCCCACGTGCTTGCTACCCTCGCTCTCGGCGCGGGTGGCAAGCTTGCACGTGGGTAGGACTTGTCGGTTTTTCCTCCATAGGTGAGAAATATGCTGATTTCAACATAATCTAATAATAATAATAATAATAATAATGTGTATTTATTTAGCCTCAAGCTACTTTTGCATATACAATTCCATTACGATATATATATATATATATATATATATTCGATAACAAACTTATATAGCTCCACTTTTCATTTCTTCTCTTATGTGTCGTTTAAACACTCTGTGAACGATCTCGCATTTTTAGTCTCACTTTTTAATTTTTCAAATAAATCCAATCCATAGTAATCTATTGTTCTTTCCGCATTTCTAGTTCTATTGCAAAATTATAGGTGCAACTTGTCGCACTTGCATGTTTCATCTCTCTTGAAACATTAAATGAATACTCCAAGGATCGATAAATCCGATTTTCTAAGCGTAATCATTCGCAAAAAAACATTAAAAGTTGCAATATATATATATATATATATATATATATATATACAAAAATTTCTATTAGGTATGCATATATATAGAACAACTTCATCACATGTAGACTCGCCGAAATTACCAAAAATTCAAACCACACAATGTAACCGGTCGCGTTAATTTCCCGCCTAATTTTCAAATGCACTTGAAAAAAAAAATTAGTCCAAAAACTGTTCCAAAAACAATAAATGCGTACGCGACAGGTTCAGGAATATGAAAAGCGGCAAATTGTTCAAAATTCCCCAGCCTCATGCAGACTTGTAGAGTTTGTGCGATGGCCGAGTAGGGGCAGCGCGGGAGAGAGGAGGGGGGGGTTATAATGCACGGAGTGGGGGAAGTGCTAGCGTCAGCTCAGTGCCTCGTTGCACTTCCACCCAGTGTCAATATGGCCGTGGTCTCGACAGTTGCGAGCGCACTTTGGGGGTGGACGCGCACACGGTAGTTGCCCACAATTCACAGTTATCCTTTTCTTAATTTTCCATTTTTATCATTACCAAAATTTCGGCCCACAACTTTATCACACCAACATCCGCGCACACTCCCATGGATGCGGGATCATTGATCAATCATAACCATCGATTTAACGCTCCAAGATAACACAAGCAAAATAATGGAGCTGACGCAACGGATGGAAAATTCACTTGCGTCTAAAGGTAAGTTGAGAAAAGGGGGAAAAAAACTATCCCCCCCCCCCTCCTTTTTACGCTATCATTCGGCCATGTTCGGTTAATGTTCGCATTGTTTACTATTGTGTAACCTATAAAGTCGCTCATCTCAATTGCCCTCGTTACATTATCCCAATTACAAATGTCCCTCCGAAAATTTTTGAACTTTTTTTTTGCGCACTTTTTGAGCGCGCCCGGTGCCGGCGGAGGGGGGGGGGGGTTGGAGCAATTTTGTGGACGGTGACGCTTTACACCGAAAAATAATCAATATGTTGCGTGCTATGAAAGAGACGTTGTAGCCAGTAGTTTTTCCTTCCCGCGATATCCCTGAATAATGAAATATAGTTGGAAAATTATGTTTTTTTTTCATTTGGTTATTGCGTTAGTTATATAGTGGCAGATGTTTTTAGGGGGGGGGGACTTTTCCGGTTTTCGTTGGCGCGCCATTGGAAAATGCGCCAAGCGTAGGTCGGGAAATGGGGAAAAAGTAGTGAAAGCACCTGCCAAGCAGATGTCCTTAAAAAAAAAAAAAAAAAAACGGGAAAACAGGAAAAAAAAATGTCATAAAAAATGTGTCGTAAAGACGGAGAAATGGCGGAGAGTACATTGTTTATTTATGGGTGGATAGTTTCTGCGAGTCACACGAGGCACTTACAACGGAAAATGGTGGAATATAATGTAACAGGAGTACATGTTTTATTAGGTATGGAGGGCGAGCCATGGATGGAAAAGTTTCGTGAAATGTGTTTGCACAATCGATTTACACCCACCTCTTTGATCAACTTAATGACATATTATGCAAGGTAATTGAAAAGCTTTTGTTTCGTACTATTGTTTAATCTTGAAACATCCGACAATGTTATACCAGTAATTGCCTGACCCTGTGCACTGGTTTTTGATTGCTCATTAAAACTTTTAACATTACCATTATTATTATTAGAAACTTGGTTGTTGTTAATTAAAATGGATGAAGAACAATATATACAGATGAATTGGACCTTTCATTCGCTTTTTCTAATGTAAAACATTGAATGCATAGCGGTACCTAGTCAGTTACTATGTAAATTGCCATTTGCACGTATAATGCTTGGTTTGACTTTCACTAAAAGGGAAATATTTTCGATTAGAGTGAATGAAAAAAAAAAAAAAAAAAAAAAAAAAAAAAAAAAAAATAGTACACAGAATTCACAGAAAAACATTTTTTATTGCTGGATGTGAAAATAAAAAAAGTACTATTTGTAATTTTTTAATTGCAGAAACATACAACCGAGTGTTAATGAGTGTCAAACAAGGCCACTCATGGTGGACAAATTGAGGGGTTCTATCAGTGAAACTCTGCTCTTCTTCTTGTATTGTTATAGAGCCCAAGGAGAGGTGAGAGCATTCACTATTCATACTATCATTAACAATACATCATTTTGTCTTACCTCCATTGAAATTAACAAATTTTACGTTAATAATAATCATTTTATATTTAAGGCATTTCAGGTGGCTGAATGTACAACATATATGGACACAATGTCTGATTTATTGGCAATGTATATAGATATAGAGCTGCAGACATCTAAGCGTAGTTATGAGATACAGGCCAATATTTCAGCGCGTCTAACTTCCTACCTTTATGTTTGCTTAGGTAAGCCAATGAACTCTACTATCTGCTATTATCAATTATTAACTTCCCGACAGGGATGTTATTGTAATGACCCCGATAATGAAGTGTCGTAGAAATCGAAAATTTTCGTGCGATTTGTCGAAAAACTGATTCTTTCAATTGTTATTAACAAATTGAATTGTTTATATCGCTCTAGCGCAAGAACGGTTCGAGATACGAAAAAAAGTGTTTAATGAAAGTTGTTCCCCGCAAAACAATACACATTTAATATTTTATGACTTTTTTTCTTAGCACGCGTAATTAATTAATTAATTAATTATCTTACACGGAAATCAAACTTGAACTTTTCATTAACTTTCCGATGTAGGGAAGTTATTGTAATCACTCCGATAATGAAGTGTCGCAGAAATCGAAAATTTTCGAGCGATTCGTCGAAAAACTGATTCTTTCAATTGTTATTAACAAATTGAATTGTTTATATCGCTCTAGCGCAAGAACGGTTCGAGATACGAAAAAAAGTGTTTAATGAAAGTTGTTCCCCGCAAAACAATACACATTTAATATTTTATGACTTTTTTTCTTAACACGCGTAATTAATTAATTATCTTACACGGAAATCAAACTTGAACTTTTCATTAACTTTCCGATGTAGGGAAGATATTGTAATCACTCCGATAATGAAGTGTCTCAGAACTCGAAAATTTTCACTTTTCTCAACGTTTCACATCATTCTGACAAATTTTCGATGAGGGTTCTGTGTGTGTGTGTGTGTTCGTATGTGAGTGATTCTCGGAGAAACGGTTCCCGGTGAACGGCTCGATCGATTTGTTTCTCCTTTGACGCAAAATCACCTCTAACTGATGTCCAGGGCGGAAAGGAGTGTCAATGTTGAAAAACAATTCCTTCAATTGTTATTAACAATTTTAATTGTTTACAACGCTGTATCTCGAGAACGGTGACAGATACGAGAAAAAGTGTTAAACAAAAGTTGCTCCTCTCGTGAAACTACATATTTTATGTTGTATTACTTTTTTTGCTGGGCATCATATTTTACGAGATATCGATAAAAAAATCGTAATAATCGATCAATAGTCGAATTTGCGTAACTGATATACAACTTGACTTCATACGTGCATCGTCACGCACACACGGACACTATCGGAAAGTTATAGATGCAACCCGTTGAGGCTCATACTCACGTCCCATTTATCTGACTTAATTTTACTATGATTTCTATGTTAACAGATAATTCACACGAACATCTCATGGATACACTTCTGAAAGTTCAATTTCTCAGCTCGACTTATCAACAAATTTTAGATCCACTTATAGAGTAAGTTCATTGGACTGCAAATTGATTCCAAGTTTGGTACATGCTTTATCAGGATTAACTCATTAATCATTTGTAATTTTATCAGGAAAGTCTTGAGCATACTACCACAACATCCTGCTAGTGGCGTCATGTACGTTAGATATTTTCTCATCTACCGTATTTGGAAGAGGATAAATAAAGGCTCACCAGTGAAAAATAACATAACAACAAGAGCAAGAAGCTCCCTGCTTATGTCACCACCAGCATTATCACCATACCTCATTGATAATGTACTACCAAAAGTGCCAAACAATCAAAAACTCACAACCGATGGTTTATTGACCCAGAAATTTGATTTGGAAAAATCAGCAGAAAATTTTCTAAAATTCGTCCAAGAATCTAGAGAATTATCACCACCTAAGACCAGTGAATTCATTAAGGTATGCAATTTTAGATTAAATTCACCTCACACGAATAGTTATGTATCTATTACATAATCATAACCAGTGGCATGCATAATCAATGACATAAACCCTAATTACAATGTATTAATTCAAAACAAATCTCTTCATTTTATGGTAATAATCAGCCTGAAGATAATCCACAAGTCACCCCAAACATTAGCAGTCAATCAAATAATCAAAGTAGTTCAATTTTAAAAATTAATACCGATAAATTATCAGAGAAGTCTAAAGTTTTACCGCGTAGATTGGCAAAAAAATTGGGCCAAGTAGTTTTAATTGATTTAACTAATGATGAAACAATGGGCAAAGTATTGAAGCAGAAGAAGAAAATATCTAGGCGTTTGTCATGGCTGCAAGACATAGGCAAACGAAAAATAAATGCAAGCAACAAGGAAGATAGCAACACTGAAGATTCCTCAAGATTGAATTTATCGTTATTCATAACAGGCGATGTAGCCAAGCAAGTGATAATTGATGAGCAATTGGCGACAGAGACAAGTGCACTTGGTATAGGCAGTGTTCGATTGACTGGGCATGAACCCATAGAGCTTTCTGATCAAACAATAATGCCAACATCTAGCGATAGTGTAATTCTTTCATCGTCAGATATCTCAACAACAAATGCTGAGGCACGCCCAATTACCACCCATAACGATGCAATTGAGAGTAATATCAAAGTACAAATGGAAATTGAAAATGAATTTGATGTAACGATTGAAATAACCGAATTAAAATGTGAAGATAATATATCCGAAAATTTTAAAAATGAAATTATTGATGATACTAATACTGCAAGTACAAATTTAGTTATGGAATACAAGAGGGACACTGTACTCCACATTAATCCCAAATTGGAAGAGAAACGTCGTGAAATACTTGTCAATTCACCTGAGAAAATCAGCAACAGTGAATATCAAGAGCAGCATATTGACGGGCTTTCATTACTAGCTAGTGTATCACAAAGTGTTTCACACTTGAGTACGAGCGAGTTGATAGAGACAAGTGGCTACACAAATCATACAACCCGTGAAATTATCAAAGTCAAAGATTACAAGAGCCTGACGGAGTTGCCTAGTGGCAATTACGTTGATTCTCACAGCAACAATTCCGTTGAGTTATCAAACACAACTCCGGAAATATATCCAGACGATGATATTGACAAAGTTGCCTACGAGGTTGAAGTATCATCATTTGAGGATGCCCGAGACACTTGTGAAAGTGCACTGTACCACCCAAAAATTCTCAACGAATCACCCACTGATACCATAACTGAGTGCGCAGACACATCTGCCGACAGCTCCCTGCAATCCGAGAGAGAAGAGACTAACGTCATCCTCAGTGGTGAAACAGTATTCCTCTACCAAAAATCCCCAAATAGCAATTTGTACATAATCAACAAAGCAGTTGAGAATCGCGAGGGTGAGGACACCCCAAATTTATCGGACAAGGTATTGCCAATGGAAGCCGACGATGCCAATTATCCCTACGAAATTTACGATAAAATGTATCGACTACCTCCATCAACAGTGCCGCAGACCTACGAAGATCCACGTCGTGCACAAAAGTCCAAATTGCCCAGTACCAACGACACCGTACGCGCAATGGATCTCCAAAAAACCTACAAAATAAAGCCACCAAATGTGGAAGTTAAATCACCAAGACGGCACAGAATACGCCAAGATTACAACGGTTGCCCAACTGATCTAGTCGATTCACGTTCCATTCATATTCCAGCTACAACTTCCCTGTACCACGCCAACTATCCCACATCCGAATTATACATCTCTTGTCGTCAAAATTGCAGCTCAGTTACATGCGGCCTCCCAGTCAATCACCCCGCACCACCCATTCATTCACATCCAAACTCATCAAGATGCACATGCCTAAATTGCCGCTACGACATTGTCACTCATTGCACTCAATGCATCATTCCACCAAGTGAGTCACAACCTACAAGTGGTATTGATGGTGATTATTACATTGGATTACAACCTCCAACAGTACTGCAAGATTGTAGTCTTGTGCCAGAGCATGATACCGATGTGAAAGTCTTTGATGATAATCCAATGTACAAGATTGTGCTCGACAACGATATTAATGAGCAGCAGACATTTATAAAGTCAGATGTTGCGAGTAAGCTGCCCCTAAAAAAGCGCTTCAGTATGATGGCGACGTATGATGAAGGAAGTGTTAAAAGTGAAAATCCAATGGAGAAGTATCCAAACATACCAATGATATCCATAGCTGCGCTTACGCCCAATAACGATGTTAAACTATCACCAGAGATTAATAATCAGATTCATCCTAGTGACATCATCAGACGTGATTACGTTGATCCAATTAGTACCTATCATTTCAATGATGAGCGCAAGAGAAAGCACAGCAATACTGGTACAAATTCACCAATTAAGGTGCGTAAAAATTGTTCAGATATTGGACAAACGAGGCCTTCCAAGAAAGTTGAGGAGCCAAAGACTCCGATGAAAAATTCAAAGAGACAGACACGTTTGTCACAGAGAAAAGTACCTAGAGTTAATTACAGCTATCCTGATAATGAGACAGAGTGCAATCCGTCCGGTGAGTCTAAGCGTAAACGCAAGAAAGCTAACCGATGATTATTAAGTGTCACTTGTCATATGTCTCATCGATTTTCGATAACTACAATGTAAATGGATAATTGCACGAGTATGGGGCGGTGGGAGGAGGGGGGGGGGGGGAGAGATTAAAAATTAACAGTAAATACCTGACCGTTCGACAGGCTGTGGTATTTTAATTATTAATTGTACATAAATTATTAGCGCCATTGTCGTGTATATAATGAGGGAAATCAATAGTGAGTTGAGTTTTTTATCAGATAAATTGATTATATAACAGATGCAGCCTCGAAGATTTATCATCACTTGAAGTTTTCAACTGCTTGAAGATTTTGTTGCACTATTGCTGGAGGGAGAAACAGAAAAAAGGGGAATTTTTTCCCCTTTTTTTTTGGGGTTTCGATGGAATATTCTCGCTGGAATCGAGAAGGATGTATATCGATGCGACTGCATCGAGACCTTGTTGGTGAGTTGTTTGGAATTATTGAGTTGGTAGGGCAATGTGAAATTAGGGGTTGACATTTAATTCTGGGGTTTTCTATCTAAGAGGTGAGGGTGATGGGGCTTTACGGGGCTTGGGAGTTTATGGGGTTCATGGTTTTTCGGGGAGTTTTATGGGATTTCAAATCAGTTTTAGAATTTTAGTGGTCGATTAATTTTTGAGGGAATTTGAGAATTTATTAGATTGTAATTAGAGGAATTTTGGCGTTTTATCATTTTTTTCAACCATATCTTAGAATCTTGAAGACATATTGAAAATTTTTTAAAATGTTTTTATTTGTGCTCGATAATTGGGCTGGGAATTTTATTCTCCATTTTACAATAAATATTAATAGAGTAAAAAAATCTCAGAAAATTAATTTTTTTCTTGGGTATTTTATGGAAAAAATTGTGATTATTTGTAATTATATTTCTCAAAAATTATTTGTGCTGAAGATATCTCAAACTGGCTTGAATTCAGATTAAAAAAAGGAAATAACAAAAGTGCAGTAGTTTGATTTTTATGATCGAAATAATCGAAAGTTCATTGTAAAATGTTGTTAATAGAATTTTACTAGGTTGACACTTCTTTTAAAAACTCATATTGAACTGAAGATGCACAAAGTTTCGGAAAGAATAATCCATGTATTTTTTATGGGGGAAAGAAATGACGTTGAAAATTCCATATTCCATTTTTAGCTATAAAGGGAAGTGTCGAGTGGGAGGGAAACAGTCCTTGAGAAGTTTATTGAGATATTAAATTGCAGAAAAAATATTTTTCAAATGGAATCTTGTTGCCATTTTTTCTGCAGATGTTTTTTCTCTTACTCATGGGGATCGCCGGAGGACATCGCATGGAAATTCTTATGGGATATTCCATAAGAAAGCCTGCAATATCCATGGTTTTACCTAAGATCCATTAGAAAAGGGATTGTCATAATTGTCCTATGGGGAACCAACGACAACTACAAATTGAAATCTTATACATAATCCCTCAATGGTCCATAATATTTTTGTAGGATTCGTGATAAAATCTGCTATGGGAATTTCTGGGATATCACACGGTGTGCATGAAAATATTCTATAGAGTTTCCTATGAGAACCCCCATGAGAATTTCCATACAATATTTCATGGAAATTCCCATAGAATTTCCCATAGAATTTCCCATAGAATATTCTGTGAGTTCCATAGAATTTCTCATGGGATATACTGGAAGAATTTCAAGGAATTTCCCATGGGATATTTTAGAAGAATTCTATAGAATTTCCCATGGGATATTTTAGAAGAATTCTATAGAATTTCCCATGGGATATTTTAGGAGAATTCCATAGGATTTTCCATGGGATATCTTAGAAGAATTCCATAGAATTTCCCATGAAATATTGTACAAGAATTTCATAAAAAAATCCCATAGGATATTGTATAGTACTTTCCATAGAATATCCCACAGGAATACTCCATGTCAATTCTTATTGGAATATGTCATGGGAATTTCTATACAATTTTTCATGGAAATTGCCATAGAATTTCTCATGGGATGTTCTATATGAATTCCATAGAATTTCCCATGGGATATAGAACTAGAAGAATTCCATAGGATTTCCCATGTGATATTCTAGAAGAATTCCATAGAATTTCCCATGGGATGTTTTAGAAGAATTCCATAGATTAAAATTTTCCATGGGATATTCTATAGTACTTTCCATAGAATATCCCACAGGAATATTCCATATCAATTCGTATTGAAATATCTCATGGGAATTTCTATGGAATTCTTCCAGAACATCCCATGGCAAATTCTATGGAATTCTTCTATCATATCGCATGGGAAATTCTATGAAAATTCTTGTATGAAATCCCATGGGGAATTCTTATAGAATATCCCACTGAAAAAATTCTATGGGAAATTCCATGAAACATTGTATGGAATTTCCCATGGGATATTCTATAGAAATTCCCCATGTCAATTCTTTTCGGAATATCTCATGGTAATTTCTACATAAGGGCCTGGTGGATTCCTGGTCCACGGAAAATCCTACAGGATTATCACAATCTTCCTTCAGGGCACCCATAATAACTTGATATGTAAATTCTCGATAAAATATCAGAATTTTTCGGAACATTTCCAAAGGTTTCTTTAGTAACACATTTCATCCTTAAAAATAAGCCAACTCAAAGGTCAACTTTTTCTTCTCAGGTCATGCAGCCAAGAACGCGTGAGCATACCGAGCCGTATCAATAACGAAATAATGCCAATATCAGAGTTTCTGCCATACTGCAATTCACCGACCAAGATACAACCGAAGTTAGAAAGGAAAAAGAAGCCAAACAGAATCGATAATGATAGAATTTGACTATTTTTTTCCAAGTCAATGTAATAGAGAACAAATGCATAATCAAAAACACAAATGATAGGACCCTAGTCATGGAACAGATGTTAATTGTGGTTTTAATTTTTTTCATTTTGCATTTTTTCTCTTTAATAGTCTCCATCAATTTGCTTAACGAATGCTGCCTCGATGAGATTTATACTTGATTTATTCCAATTTGTACTTCAGAGGTTTATCCCTTTTTTTCCAATTTCTATTTTAATTCTTAAAACGAAAGACTGAGAAAATATTGCCGCTTGTATGTTACGTAGAATATAGCTGAGAGGAATTAGTCAGATTTAATGGACAAATGCATAATATTGTAAAAACTTTCTGACCTACCAACAACTGACCTCTGAATTGGGTTTTACCGTCAAAAAATTTTTTTTTGTAAAATAAGTTTCTGAAAAAAATCTTTTTTTTTTGTTGGTTTTCATCTGATGGTTTGTGGAAGAAAATGTTCTATTGTGGTGTAATTTTCAAGGCTATGGTTAAATCTATAGGTTTAAGTGGAAAAATATGATATGCATTTTTGGGGATTTTTGGTGTTGAGCCCTGACCCCATTTAAATTCCTGAATTTTCAATTTTTGGTCGAAATGCAAAGCAAATTGTACTTGATTTTTTTTCTCAAAAGTCAAAAAAATTTGGTGGCCCTCATTTGTTTGGGGAATAATTTTGATATTTCGCATTTTCTTACGATTCGTAATTTTTTTTGAATTTTCAGTTTTTTAAAATGCCAGAAATTAGAAAATAGGAGAATTTTTAAATCTGAAATTTTTTAAAAAATATGCAAAAATTATGGGATTTTACAAATTATTAACATATTTTTACTTTGTTAAAAAATAGTTCTACAAAACTTTCTGTAATTTTTTTGTAATTCTTACATCACTCGAGTATTTTTTTAAAATTCGTCAGAGATTATAGATTTTTGAGGTTTTGAAAAAAAATTAATTTTCATATTTTTGGGTTTTACTTTTTTCAGAATTTTAAATTTTTCTATTTTTTTGGTCACAAGTTTTTCAGTTGAGCTATTAACCAGATATGTAGGCAAAACAAAAATTGAAGGTTCAAAAAAAATTGTTTAAAAAAAACAACAAAATTATCGTCTAATTGGAGAGATATTCCGAACTTGAAATATTAAAATGGGGTCAATATGAGGTCTCAACCAAATTCCCCTTCCTTCGAAAAAAGCAAAAAATGTCAATTTTTTTTATTAATCAAAGAAAAATTAACATTTCCATATTCAAAATTTACATTCCCCAAAATCATTTTTTTTCCATAAAACAATTATGACATTCCTTATAACACTCATTTTGCCCGAAAAATTAATTCAAAAAATTAATTGAAAAAAATTGCGGCAAAAAGTTT
This sequence comes from Asobara japonica, assembly GCA_026005395.1. NCBI lineage: Eukaryota > Metazoa > Arthropoda > Insecta > Hymenoptera > Braconidae > Asobara > Asobara japonica. Next base: position 384,387 of record BQMI01000225.1, read on the forward strand.
GAGGGATTTCTCCAAAATTTTCCAGGCAAATTGAATTTTTTTTCGATTTAACCCAAAAAAAAAAAAAAAATCATGAAATTCATAAGCTTAAAATCCTAAAAAAAAATTTCTAGATAATTATTTTTTGTTCATTCTCTATCTTTGCATTTTTGGAACTATCAAAATTTTGCAAATTTATGAAATGTCAATTATGTTCATTAAAATCGAAAAACAAGAAAAAATTGTCGAAATTTCGAAAAATATTTTTTCGAAATTTTCACGAATTACCAATTAATTTTAATTGAGAATTTCTTTCCTCAATTTTGTTATTCCCAGCAGAAAGTGTAATTAATAATACTCAATTGAATAATTTCCAATTTGAATTGTACGTGCCATTCTCGATAGTTACCCATTATCTGCCAAAACTGATTCAACAAGAATATATGATAATTATTACCCACATTGTAACTACTCACTCGTTGTATTGCAAAAAATCATTTCACATTGTGTAAGTGTATAGTTTGTCATAGTCCCACCGATTTCTTCCAACAAATGTAACAATTACGTAATTACCTCTAATTTACCTGAATGTTAATCATTATTATGTTATTACAATTTTTATTTTACAAAGTCTGATAGCCATAAGGAAAAGAAGTATTAAAATGCAACCTCATAGTGTGAGAGTGTGTATGAGATATGTGAAATACGAGTGTTTTAACGACAAGTTGAGACGATTGTTCCCCTCTTTTGCGTGAAAAAAAAAACCGAATAAATGACATATTTAAACAAATTGAGCAGTTACTCCAATGCTTGTATACGTTAACATCCCTCCAATTTTTCAATACTGCAAAAAAAACTTTAGAATTAGAATTAGAAGTTAAAACTAATGGTATTCCTTTGGGACAAATCAAATTAGCCATTGATAATTGTCATCCAGCATCGTCTGCTAAAAAAATATTATAATTGCTCTCACAATTTTTATTGCTCTATAATTCCTAAAAGAAAATAAAAGGAAATAGACAGAAATTCTAGAAATTAGGAATTTTGGAAATGTGGAAATTTCTGTTTTACTACTTTATTTAAAAGTTGTAAGAAGCATGCACATTCACCCACCTTCCCACCCACCCACCCTCCCCCCCACCCACCCTCCCCCTCCCACCCACCCTCCCCCCCCTCCCGCCCACCCACCTTTCCACCCACCCACACACCCGCCCGCCCACCCCCTTCCCCCCCCGCCCACACACACTCAGCGGTACACGCTACCCGCACATATGGATCCCCACACATCGATTCCGAATTTATCGAATATTCTTGGAGTATATTCAAAAGACCAGTTGAATAGCGAAAAAACAATTCTGACAATCGGGGTCATTACCATAACTTTCCGAAATGGAGAAGTCAATTATCTAGAGAATGCGTAGATTTAGAGCAAACCCTCATAAAACATTTTTTGTCGGGATTTAAATTTCCTACAAAAAATGTATGATATGTCCTCATAAAACCACTAGTTTTTATAGAATTCGATGAAAATCTTCTCATGAAAATCTTGAGTCGTGATTAACGAGGGTGTACCCCTTCATTTTTTTTTTGTAAATCCCATGTTGAATTTTCATTTTTTCTCACAAAGATTTTTGATGTTTGATGGTAATACAATGGGAGCGAGATAGGGGGCTTCAATTCGCAAGCAAAAGCAGTAATTGAATTTCTATCCAATTGTTCAGCTGGTCGCTATTTGTTTGAAGCTTGTAATAGATTTTTCCTAAAAAAGCATTAACACGAAATTCTGGTTTTTTACTGGTGAAGAGAAATAAGTTCATCGGATAAAATTGCAACATACCAACTGGAGTTGGATATAACACAAACACATACGTGAAATACTATGAGCCGTCCATTAAAAGTCACGGCAACATGGGATGGAATGAACGCGCGGAATTTAAATATCTCGATTATTCAACCCGTTACCCTATTTTGTGGCGCGGTTCTCGCGTTCAGCACTTTACTTTTCGTTACTACTAATTTATTCAAATTTTTGGTCATAATATATGAGTCGGTAATATACTGGAATTTATAGTTTGATAACAGCTCCTCTATACCCTAAATATTGGCGATTTTTTTCGTTGAGAGTCATTTAGTTTCAAGTTTGAAAATTGTTGCAACTATTTGCACGATTTCCTTAATGCTTGCATCGACTCCATAAGGTAAGTGTGATGTGATATAAATTTTTATTTCAGTTTCCAAATTTTTGTCATGGCATTTAATTCGCTGTTTTGTGTGTGTGTGTGTTTTTTCCTCCGCACCACACTCTGGTACTTCCCTCGCTGCCCTTCAGCATTTCTTTGAAAGGGCCTACCGGACACCCATCCAGGCGGCTGGAGCCGACTTTCGCCATTTAGGCCATTGTATTTCTGAGCATAGAGTCAACCTCCAGAAAGCCCTGTGCTATGGTGACCCCCCCCCCCCCCCTCCCTTGCGTCGGGTTGGGTTCCTGCCCGACCTTACGGCCGGTCTCATTTTATAGGTACTTTTTTTTCAATAATTGCGTCTGATCATATCGTGAAATACTGAACCGATTTTGGTAAACATCAGTTCCCCGACTGGAAGTTGAAGTACGGGTCTTATACGGCCCGGGTACGGCTTGCCGGACGCCGGATGGCCGGTCCTTGTGCGGCCCCGATGAAGCATGAAATGCTTTGGGGGTATCTGGGCCCGACAGGCGACAAGGGAAACTTTGCCGGGCCTGACAAGGAAACCTTGGCATGGCCTCGTCCGGCTGCCTTGTACGACCCTGATGAAGAATTAAGTGCTTTGGGGGCACCTGAACCGGACAAGGCGAGCGGGCTAGAGCCTCGTAAGGATAAATTCATAAGAGCCTGATTAGAAAACCTGTTAGGTCCTTGCGCTGTTACTTTGCATAACCCAACACGGAGAGAAAAGTTCAATAAAAATTACCAGAAAAGTTTCATAAAAATTACGATCCGAAATGTAATGCGCGAATGAAATGAAATTCTTTAAAAATTACGAAATGAATGGTTAAAAAACATAATTAAAAATTTATTAGCCAATTTTAGCCAAAATTTAATGAGTTGTAGGAAAAATTTGGACAAACGCAAATACAGATACACACACATACACATACACACCGATCGACACATATATATATTTACACACACTGACCGACACATATATATTTTCGCACACACACACACATACACGCCGACCAACACATATATATTTTCACACATACACACCGACCGACACATTTGTATGTTCACACACATACACACACACACACACACACACACACACACACACCCAGAGGCTGGGAGAAACCTAACTCCCGAAACCAAGGGTGCCAAGGGTGGGCTCCCTATAACAGCCTACATATTAAAGAAGAAACCATGGCCAGTACAACCATTGGAAAAATGATTACGGTGCAGGGGAGGGATACCCCAGTACCGGCGGGTGAGAGTGCCGAAGCAGGCTCGAGCTCGTCGAGATCCGACTACTGCAGCCCTCAAGAGGTGGACCACTTGGCCTCTGATGGGTCTACTACCCCAAGTGAAGAACTTCTGAAGAAAAGGCAAGCTGAAATGGTTAAGATTGATAACCTTTTAAAAGACTTGTTGGAGTATATCACTCCGAAGGCAAACGTTCACAAGCACATTAAGTTGCAAGTCAATAAGATGAAAAGCAGTTATGACCGTTTCGTGGCACTTGACAAAAAAGTGATCCCACAACCAATGGTGCAGACTGCTGACGCCCAAACTTCACCTCACCTAAGTGGGCAGCCGAAGAGAAAAGATATCTCACCTCTGGAGGAGAGAAAACTTCCACGACAGGTGAAAAGAAGGAAGGAAATGACCTTGGAGAACTCTGAGACTGCAAACTCAACCGAGGCCACGGAGAATGACCGAGTAGTTCGAAACCCTACTATCCAGAACGTTACCTCGGATACGGGCGAAAGTTCCAGTTGGACAAAGGTCCAAAGGCAGGGAAAAGTGGCGAAGACACACCAGAATCAGCCTCGGACGAAGAAGAAAGCAGTAATCCGCCCTGATGCGCTAATTATTCGTCCCACGGGGAAGGATACGTACGCCGAAATATTAGGACGTATAAAGAAAGACCAAGGTGTCTACGCGGCTAGCTCATGCGTGGACAAAATCCGTAAAACAGCCTCCGGAGATGTTCTTTTAATTCTAGCGAGAGGAAAGAAGGACGAAGGTGTTGAGCTGGAGAAGGCACTAGTTGGAGCCCTCCAAAACGAAGCTAAGGTGTTCAATAAGGGACCTCAACAGGAACTCGAAATCAAAGACCTCGATGACGTCACTACCAAAGAAGACATACTTGATGCCCTGAGGAAAGCTGATGGCGCAGATAGTGATATCTCATTGAGTGCCATCAAGTCTCTTCGCAAGGCCTACAGAGGAACACAATCTGCTACGGTGGTACTCCCTGACGCTACTGCAAGAAATATACTGAGTAAGGGTAGTAAAATACGAATAAGCCTGGTATATGCTCGCATCGTGACAGTGGTAAGGCCCATCAAATGCTTCAAGTGTTGGCACTACGAGCATCTTGCCGTCAATTGCAAGAGCTCCATTGACCGATCAGACCTGTGTTACAAATGCGGCGAAAAAGGGCACAGAAGCGCCGATTGTAAAGCGTCTCCAAAATGCGTTCTATGCGTAGAACTGGAGCCCACGAAAGACAATGCCCATGTAACTGGTAGTATCAAATGTCCAGTCTACCAGGGTGCACTCCAGAAGATCCGTACACAGTCATAGTGCGGGTGTTACAGGTGAACCTGGCTCACTGCACCACAGCACACGATCTGCTGACGCAGACGGTTCGGGACCTGAAAATTGATGTTGCCGTCATTTCGGAACCTTACAGGAACCTATATACCCAAAACTGGGTTACTGATACTAGCAATAAAGCCGTCATTTGGTCCTGCGGTGCTCTGCCGCTTGAAGCATATGACGGAGACCAACAGTCTGGATTCGTTGTGGCCAAGGTGAATGGTATCTATCTTTATAGCTGCTATGCACCACCAAGCCTTTGCTATGAAGACTTCACAGCATTCCTGGATAGACTCGTCGTGGATGCAAAACAGCATTCCCCAGTGGCAATTGCGGGAGACTTCAACTCTTGGGCAGTCGACTGGGGCAGCAAGGAGACGAATCAACGAGGACGGGCTTTACTGGAAGCCATGTCGGCCCTAGATGTTGTCCTATTGAACGATGGAATCAAACCGACATTTCGCAGAGGACAAGCGAGCTCATGTATAGATCTCACCTTCGTCGGCAGCAGCCTGATGAAAGGAAACTGTGCATGGGAAGTATCCGAGATCTACACTGCCAGTGATCATCAGGCAGTACTCTGGGAGGTGTCGGTTGATTGGAGATCCGCACCCACACCGGAAAGAACAAATGGAGTCGGCTGGAATGTGCGAAAATTTGACATTGCCACCTTCCTTATGGCACTGAAGACTGCCCGATTAGACAGTAAGAATGCCACAGGGAAAGCAGACGAAACCATGCGGAGAGTCACCGACGCCTGCGATGCCACTATGCCCAGGAAATTTAGTGGAAACCGACGGCCACCGGTGTATTGGTGGAGCGGTGAAATCGCGACCCTCCGCAGGGAATGTTTCGCAGCGAGGAGAGCTTGGCAACGCGCAAGGAAGAAGTCCAACCCCGAAAGTCTCGAAGTGGAGTTTAAAGCCGCTAAGCGTAAGCTTACTAAGGCCATAAAGCTTCGCAAACGAGACTGCTGGAACGAACTGTTGGAGGAAGTGGAGAAGGATCCTTGGGGCAGACCGTACAAGGTGGTTATGACGCGGCTCAAGAGCCAGCCGATGCCATCACCAACCTGTCCTAGGCTCCTGGAGAGAATTGTCTCAGTCTTATTCCCCCAGCAAATGAGTGTGACTGAAAAGCAGGTGGAGGGTGCTATTATCGACGGAATACCGCCGATTACAGCTGAGGAACTATTGCAGGCCTGTAGTAGAGTGGGCAACAACAAGGCCCCCGGTCTCGATGGTGTGCCAAATATAGCGTTGAAAGCCGCCATCAATGCAGCACCCGGCATGTTCCTCGAAATGTATAATACATGCATCCAGGAAGGTATTTTCCCCAGCAGATGGAAGCAACAGAGACTCGTGCTTATCGCCAAGGGGAAAAAGCCACCGGACGAGCCATCATCATATCGTCCACTCTGTATGCTGGATACGGCGGGCAAGATCCTGGAACGCATTATACATCAGAGAATTGAGGCAGTGGTGGAACCCCTATTGGCCGAAGCTCAATACGGTTTCAGACGACGACGATCCACGTTGGATGCTATAGACCTGGTGGTCAAAACAGCAAAAAAAGCAATCGATGGCAGGCGATGGAAAGGAGGCACGAAGCAGTATTGCTTGGTTGTTACCCTGGACATCAAAAATGCTTTCAACTCGGTACGGTGGGATCCCATCCTCGCGGCATTGTCGAAGCTGCAAGTACCGGCATATTTGCAAAAGATGGTAGGTAATTACTTTACCGACAGAGTACTCAGATATGACACAGAGGTTGGTCCTAAAACATATAGGGTGACTGGGGGGGTACCTACAGGCTCAGTGTTGGGTCCTCTTTTGTGGAATATCGTATATGACGACTTGCTCAAAATAGCATTACCGGCGGGGGCCAAACTACTAGCTTTTGCGGATGACGTAGCGATAGTCATCGTGGGCAAACACCTTTCCACGCTCCAGGTCATTTTCGAGAATGTTTTTAACAAGATACGACAATGGATGGACTCGATTGGGTTACAACTTGCGGAGCATAAGACTGAGGCACTCCTCATTACGAGCCGGAAGAAAATAGAGACAATTACACTGCAAGTCGGTGAGCACGAAATAATTTCCCAGCCCTACATACGGTACCTGGGAATTATGATTGATGCCCGACTTAGTTTCAGACAGCAAGCTCAACATGCAAGCAGTAAGGCAGGAGCAGTGAAGACTGCTCTTGCAAGACTTATGCCAAATATTGGAGTGCCAAAACAGAGGAGAAGGCTCCTGCTATCATCAGTTGTCACGTCGGTATTAACATATGGTATTCCTATATGGAGTGATGCATTACGAAGCCAAGCATCTCGGCGGCAAATTGTTCCAGTCTACAGGCTGAGTGCCCTTAGAGTGGTCAGCGCATACCGCACAGTATCGAACGATGCTGTGTGTGTCATTGCTGGGATGCTACCTTTTGAAGTGCTAGCGGAAGAGCGTAGGCGACTCTACACACGCAAAACATCAACTGAGCTGAGCTCAGTGGAACTGAGGACAGAAGAACGAAACCACAGCATCCAGCGATGGCAGCTGCAGTGGGACGCCTCGAGCAAAGGCCGGTGGACTCACAGACTTATTCCGAAGCTAGATGTTTGGCTTGACCGATCACATGGACAAGTCAATTACTACCTAACCCAGATGCTCTCAGGACACGGGTGCTTTCGGGAATATCTTCACAAATTTAAGCATGAGGATTCTCCGGATTGCCCAAAGTGTCCGAGAATGAAGGAAAACGCGGAACATGTTCTCTTTACGTGTCCGCGTTTCGACGTCCAACGAGCTGTATGGGAAAATAGCGCAGGCAAACCCATCAACGGTGGAAATCTTGTGGAAGTTATGCTGTCATCAGAGGCGGCATGGAACGCGACAAGCGACTTCGCAATGGAGGTTTTGCAGGAGCTGCGCCGCGAGGAGCAGTTGCGGAAAAATCCAGAGTAACCGGAGGATCTTCTTACCGTCAACGAGCGGAAAGGATTCGCTACTGAGGAAGCCAAGGCTATCGTCCCCTACACAACGAAGTATTGCTCAGCAGATGTTCCGTCGTGTTCTGGGGACCAACCGAACTGTATTGTACGTGACAAGGGGTATTAATTTTGTAAGTTTGTTTAATAAAGGAAAAAGTAAGAAAAAGAGGAAGGAAAGAGAAAGAAGGAAGTGTGAGGAAGGAGGTTGACTTCCTTCTTTCTCTTTTTCTTTCTTCAAAAAAAAAAAAAAAAAAAAAAAAAAAAAAAAAAAAAAAAAAAAAAACACACCCAGAGGCGGATACAGATACCCACATGTATGTATCCATGCATATACATACACACACACACACACACACACACACCCAGAGGCGGATACAGATACCCACATGTATGTATCCATGCATATACACACACACACACACACATACAAACATCCACACATACATTTCCATACACACGGGGAGAAACCTAACTCCCGAAACCAAGGGTGCCAAGGGTGGGCTCCCTATAACAGCCCATGAAGCAAACATGAACAGCGATGATAAAACAATATTATCCCACGCGGACAACCCCCAAAAGGGAAATTCCGCCGTCGGTTCCTACCAGGTGAAAGCCCTGATGGCCGGCGCTGGCTCCTCGGATTGTGGGAAGAGCCAACCATCACTGGATTGTCCCCGGGTGGCCCACTTGGCCCCAAATGTTACAAGTGGATTCCAAAGTATTGGAAAATCAGCATGGGATCAGCAGGAAAACGATCTGGCAACGCTGGTGAACCTCCTCACGGATAAAAATCGGCGAACCATCAACGAAGAGATCCGGAGTCTAGCTAGAAAGATCCAAATATCGACCAAGCGGATAAGAACCATGACGGAAACCGGAAGATCGGACTCGCGGTTGCCAGCAGCGGCATGGCTCACCCCCCCGGGTCCTAGATTGTTGCAGGTGAACCGAGGAAGCGGCCATAATGCCATGGAAAAACCGGGAACATCCCATGAAACGCCGACCAGACGAGAGAAAAGAAAGGAAAGAACTCCGCCCGATGACATCGCGGGCAAAAAGTACAAAAGTACCGAAGATGAGGCATCAGCAACACCGCCTATTCATATGGAGGAGCTGATGAGAAATGGGACCCGGTCAGATGGAAACAGGGCCAAAGAGCAAACCTCGAATTCTGCTACAGAAGACGATGGAAATCCTTGGGAGAAAGCCAAGAGACGGAGGAAAAAACCGAATCCGTCCCAAAATCTTCCAGGAGCTACGCAGAATCAACCACGGTCGAAAAAGAAAGCAGCAATTCGACCTGATGCACTAATTATTCGCTCGACGGGGAAAGGTACATACTCGGAAATATTGGGACGAATAAAGAAGGACCAAGGTGTTTATGCGGCTAGCTCATGCGTGGAAAAAATCCGTAAAACAGCTTCCGGAGACGTTCTCTTAATCCTTGCGAGAGGAAAGAAGGATGAAGGTGTTGAGTTAGAGAAGGCATTAGCTGGAGCCCTCGAAAACGAAGCTAAGGTGTTTAATAAGGGACCTCAACAGGAACTCCAAATCAAAGACCTCGATGACGTCGCTACGAAAGAAGACATACTCGATGCCCTGAGAAAAGCTGACGGCACGGACAGTGATATTTCACTGGGTGCCATCAAGTCTCTTCGCAAGGCTTACAGAGGGACACAATCGGCCACGGTGGTACTCCCTGCCGCTACTGCAGGAAATATACTGAGTAAAGGCAGCAAAATACGAATAAGCCTGGTATATGCGCGCATCGTGGCGGTGGTAAGGCCGCTAAAGTGCTTCAAGTGCTGGCACTACGAACATCTTGCTGTTAATTGCAAGAGCCCCATTGATGGATCAGACTTGTGCTATAAATGCAGCCAACAGGGGCACAAAAGCTCTGACTGTGAAGCGTCTCCGAAATGCGTTCTATGCGTAGAACTGGAGCCCAGGAAAGACCATGCCCATGTAACTGGTAGCATCAAATGTCCAGTCTACCAGGGTGCACTCCAGAAGATCCGTACACGGCCATAGTGCGAGTGTTACAGGTGAACCTTGCTCACTGCGCAACAGCACACGATCTGCTGACGCAGACGGTTCGAGACCTGAAGATTGATGTTTCCGTCATTTCCGAACCCTACAGGAATCTACACTCCCAAAACTGGGTGACCGATACTAGCAAAAAAGCTGTCATTTGGTCCTGCGGTGGTTTACCGCTTGAAGCATATGATGGTGTCGAACAGTCTGGATTTGTTGTGGCCAAGGAGAATGGTATCTATTTCTATAGCTGCTATGCACCACCAAGCCTTTGTTATGAAGACTTCACAACATTTTTAGATAGACTCGTGATGGATGCGAAACAGCATTTCCCGGTGGCCATTGCGGGGGATTTCAATTCCTGGGCAGTTGACTGGGGTAGCAAGGAGACGAATCAGCGAGGACGTGCTTTACTAGAAGCCATCTCGACTTTAGATGTTGTCCTATTGAACAATGGAAGTGAACCAACATTTCGCAGAGGACAAGCGAGCTCAATTATAGATCTCACCTTTGTCAGCAGTAGCCTGCTGAAAGGAAATTGTGCATGGGAGGTATGTGAGATCTATACTGCCAGTGATCATAGAGCGGTACTCTGGGAGGTGTCTGTTGACCGGAGGTCCGCACCCACATCAGAAAGAACAAACGGAGTCGGCTGGAATGTGAGAAAATTCGACATTACCACCTTCCTTATAGCACTGAAGACTGACCTCGTAAACGGTAGCAATACCGCAGAAAAAGTAGACGGAGTCATGCGGAGAGTCACCGACGCCTGCGATGCCACTATGCCCAGGAAACTTAGTGGAAACCGACGGCCACCGGTGTATTGGTGGAGCGATGAAATCGCGACCCTCCGCAAGGAATGTTTCGCAGCGAGAAGATCCTGGCAACGCGCAAGGAAGAAGTCCAATCCTGAAAGCCTGGAAGTGAAGTTTAAAGCCGCTAAGCGTAAACTCACCAAGGCCATAAAGCTTCGCAAACGAGTCTGTTGGAACGAGCTTTTGGAGGAAGTGGATAAGGATCCTTGGGGCAGACCGTACAAGGTGGTTATGGCGCGACTTAAGAGTCAACCGATGCCATCACCGACCTGCCCTGAGCTCCTGGAGAGGATTGTGGCTGTCTTATTTCCTCAACAAACGAATATTATTGGGACGTATGTGAAGAATGGTATCAACGACGAAATTCCACCGATTACAGCTGATGAACTATTGCAGGCCTGTAGTAGAGTGGGCAACAACAAGGCCCCTGGTCTCGATGGTGTGCCAAACATAGCACTGAAGGCCGCCATTAATGCAGCACCTGGAATCTTTCTCGATATGTACAATGCTTGCATTCAGGAAGGTATCTTCCCCAGCAGATGGAAGCAACAGAGACTGGTACTGCTTCCTAAGGGAAAAAAGCCTCCGGACGAACCGTCATCATATCGTCCACTCTGTATGCTGGATACTGCGGGCAAGATCCTGGAGCGCATTATACATCAGAGAATTGAGGCAGTGGTGGAACCCCTATTGGCCGAAGCCCAATACGGCTTCAGACGACGACGATCTGCGTTGGATGCTATAGACCTGGTGGTGAAAACAGCGAAGAGAGCGATTGAGGGCGGACGATGGAAAGGAGGTACGAAACAATACTGTTTGGTTGTTACTCTGGACGTCAAGAACGCTTTCAACTCGGTACGGTGGGATTCCATTTTGGCGGCATTATCGAAGCTATCTGTACCGGCATATCTCCAAAAGATGGTAGGTAACTACTTCACCGACAGAGTTCTCAAGTATGACACAGAAGTAGGCCCCAAAACATATAAGGTGACTGGGGGTGTACCTCAAGGCTCAGTGTTGGGGCCCCTTCTGTGGAATATCGTGTACGACGAATTGCTGAAACTGGCACTGCCGACGGGGGCAAAGCTCGTGGCGTTTGCAGATGACGTGGCTATAACCATCGTGGAAAAACATCTATTCACGCTTCAGCTCATTTTCGATAATGTTTTTAACAAGATACGGAAATGGATGGACTCGATTGGTCTACAACTTGCAGAGCATAAGACTGAGGCATTACTCATCACGAGCCGAAAGAAACTGGAGACAATCACGCTGCAAGTTGGCGATTACGAAATAACTTCCCAGCCCTATATACGGTACCTAGGAATTATGATTGATGCCCGACTCAGTTTTAGACAACAAGCCCAACATGCAAGCAGTAAGGCGGGTGCAGTGAGGACTGCCCTTGCAAGACTCATGCCGAACATTGGAGGGCCAAAACAGAGGAGAAGACTCTTGTTATCATCAGTTGTCACATCGGTATTAACATATGGTATCCCCATATGGACAGATGCCCTACGAAGTCAAGCAGCACGACGGCAAGTTGTTCCAGTCTACAGGCTGAGTGTCCTGAGGGTGGCTGGCGCATACCGGACAGTATCCAACGAAGCAGTGTGCGTCATTGCTGGGATGATACCTATCGAAGTTCTAGCGGAGGAGCGTAGGCGACTCTACACACGCAAAACGTCAACTAAGCTGAGCCCAGTAGAACTGAGGAGAGAAGAACGTAACCACAGCATCCAGCGATGGCAGCTGCAGTGGGACGCCTCGAGCAAAGGCCGGTGGACTCATCGACTTATTCCGGAGTTAAATGTTTGGCTTGACCGATCACATGGACAAGTCAATTACTACCTAACTCAGATGCTCTCAGGACACGGGTGCTTTCGGGAATACCTTCACAAATTCAAGCATGAAAATTCCCCGGATTGCCCAAAGTGTCAGGGAATTCAGGAAAACGCGGAACATGTTCTCTTTGCATGTCCGCGATTCGACGTTCAACGGTCTATATGGGAAAATAGCGTAGGCAAACCCATTAATGTTGGAAATCTTGTGGAAGTTATGCTGTCATCAGAGGCAGCATGGAACGCGACAAGCGACTTCGCAATGGAGGTTCTGCAGGAGCTGCGCCGCGAGGAGCAGCTTCGGAAAAACCCAGAGTAAATGGAGGATCTTCTTACCGTGAACGACCGGAAAGGATTCGCTACTGAGGAAGCCAAGGCTATCGTCCCCTACACAACGAAGTATTGCTCAGCAGATGTTCCGTCGTGTTCTGGGGACCAACCGAACTGTATTGTATGTGACAAGGGGTATTAATTTTGTAAGTTTGTTCAATAAAGGAAAAAGTAAGAAAAAGAGGAAGGAAAGAGAAAGAAGGAAGTGTGAGGAAGGAGGTTGACTTCCTTCTTTCTCTTTTTCTAAATATAAAAAAAAAAAAAAAAAAAAAAAACATTTCCATACACACATACACACACATTCCAAAATTGTGTTAAAAGTAGTCTCGAAACGGTAGAAATAGAAATACCTTGAAACGTGGAGATTCAATGGGAAATCGATTTTCCATTTTCAGAGCAAAACAATAACTTGGCCCCTATCGGAAAGTTAATAAAGTCTTTTTCTTTATGAGAAATTTCATCAAATACTGAACCAGCTTTGAAACTTCGTAAGAAGTATATTCCGGTTGAAGAACTAGTTCTGAATTTATTTCAGATTTTTCAGAGCGTGCATTAATCTTGTGGGACATACCCAATTTTTACACTTTCTTTTTTTTTCTCTCTATTCTCTTCGTCACGCTGTTGAGACTACTGCATGAAAATTGACAGAATGCGGTTGCAGTGGATGTCTCGGCTTTTTCGCGGAAAAATTGCGAGCGAAAAATTGACCCAGGGGTGGACGTGAAAAAAAATTTTTTTTCAAAAAAATTGTGGACCATTTGCACATTTAAATATTTTAAGGATTGATTTATGGTCTCGTTAAATGTTCCTTAATTTTCGTGTATCTACTTTTTATTTTTTTCTGCACAAATTCCTTGGCCTGATTCGTGTCAAATTAATTTTTTTTTTATCAATTTTGATAATCAATAATTTTAGTTTTCAATTATTTTCAATTAATTGATTGATAATTTTAGAAGGAAATTTAATTTAATTCGAAGCGACTTTTAACATACAAAAATATGAAAAAAATTCAGAAGTACTTCTTGAATCAAAGTAAATTCAGAATGACCTAAGCGGCTTATACTTCCGTTCGGTCGCACCCGGACTTTCGGTCAATTTCAGAGCATTCCGGTTAAACATATGTCGATATTTTCCTGAGAATCGTGAAAGTTCTACAATTAAAAACAATCAGCAAATAAAGATTTCACAAATTTTAGAAGAAAGACGTTATGGCCTTAATTATGAATGTTACAAAAAAACTCGTACAACAAAAAATGTTTGTTTCTACATAAGAAACAATTTTTATTCAGAACTTTTCCGTCTAACTCTTACCCTTCCTGTAATAGAGCGATACAAACCATTAAAATTGTTAACCAGTGATATGTTCCGAACTATGAAAGTTATGAAAAAAAGTCATAAAACATTATGTGTGTATTTTTGTGTGAGGAATAACATTCATTATACACTTTTTCTCCTATCTGTAACGGTTCTCGTGATAGAGCGTTTTAAATCATTAGAATTGTTAATAACAATTGAAGGAATTGTTTTTCAAGATTTCACAAATTTTCGTAGAAGACGCTATCGCCTTAATTTGAATGTTACAAAAAATTCGTGCATCAAAAAGTGTTTGTTTCTACATGGAAAACAACTTTTATTCAGAACTTTTGCATCTAACTCTTACCGTTCGTGTAATAAAGCGATACAAACAATTAAAATTGTCAACCAGTGATATGTCCTGAACTATGGAAGTTATGAAAAAAAGTCATAAAACATTATGTGTGTATTTTTGTATGAGGAATAACATTCATTATACACTTTTTCTCCTATCTGTAACGGTTCTCGTGATAGAGCGTTTTAAATAATTAGAATTGTTAATAACAATTGAAGGAATTATTTTTCAAGATTGACACTGATTTCCCACCCGGACATCAGTGATTTTTGGTCAAAGGAGGAACAAATCGATGGAGCCGTTCACGAGGAACAGTTGGCTAAAAAATCACTCACTACGAACACACACACAGAACCCTCATCTAATATTTGTCAGAATGATGTAAAACGCCGAGAAAAGCGAAAAATGTTCATTTTTGAGACTCTTCATTATCGAGGTCAATAGAATAACTTCCCTAAATCCGGAAGTTAACAATCACTTCCGGTATCAGGAAATAAAAAAAATCCAAAACTTCCTGATAATCTCAAAATTTTTAAAAAGGAATAGGTAAATAAATTCAAGGTGAAACATAATCAATGGAAAAACAATAACTTTCCCCCATCGGAAACTTAAAACTATAAAAGATGAGGTACTTTTACTTTCACCACTCACTATTTCTCTACTTACGCGCCCTCCTTTTTAAGGCGCCCAATATATTCACATTTCACGACATTATTTCCCATCCTCCGTCATGATTTTCGCAAGATGCACCGAAGGAACGGAATGTCGCCCCAAAAAAATTGCGAAAGCCCGAAAAAAAACTAGTGGTGTGTGCATGTGTGTGCCCCACTCGGAGCACAAACAAAACTTCCCGATTTGGTTTTTCAGCACAACCTACTAAATTTATTGTTATCCAATATACTACGGTTAATCAGTGTGACCCCTGTTATGATCATAACGAAAACATGACTATTTGAGAATTTCAAACTGACTCATTTATGAAGCAGATATTTATGAATACTTGAATAGACGCATGGTGAGCATGAGGATGAGACTTATGCGTGTTACTTGAGTGAGAGTGAGACGCCAATAAGGATGCGGCTGCAAAACAAAAACTTTAATATTTTACCCAGTGGAACAGTATAAACAATTGCAATTGCTAATAACATTGCATATACTGCACAAATGCCATCCAAAATGTGATCCGCTCGATTTTGCATGAAAACGCTTTGATTGGGACCGTCATGACAGCGCTGGGTCCATTCGTTCACTTATTACATACATCATTGTGGAGACTGCTATACCTCCTTAATTATGCAAATTATCGAAAAAGACATTCTACATACAATACGTATTTCTATATGGCAAACAACTTTTCTTATATGAATTTTGCGCTAACTCTAATAGTTCATGCAGCAGAACATTATAAACAATTGACATTGTTAATAACAATATAAGTACTGGACCACTTTTACTCAAAATTTAATCAGTTATAAAATATGCTTATATCTTTCAACTGTGACATTGAGTACCTGGATTACAACATTTTTGTGAGAATGAACGTTCATTATCACTATTTTCGATTTTTGCTCAACATAAATTTCTCAAAAACAGGGGAACTACTCGATGGATTCGATTAAAAATCTAATCAGCTCTAAGTTACACGGGGACGCAATGATTGAAAAAAAATTAATCGAATCGCACGATACGTTTCCAAGAAAACGTAAACGAAAAATTTTGCCACATACGGACGAGCACACACACACACACACACACACACATACGGACATTTCTCTGAAATCACTTCAGGATGATGCGAAACGTCGAGAAACGTGAAAATTTCATCGATCTGGGACTCTTCATTTCCGGGGTCATTACAATAACTTCCCTAGATCGGGAAGTTAAAAAAAAAAAATCAAAATCAAAAAATTTTCAAACTCCAAAAAATTCCAAAACCGCAAAAAAAAACAAAAACCTCCCAAAAATGTTCTCCAACTGTCTCACTTTGCCCGAATGAAAAGGATCTTTAAAATAAATTGGAAATATGAGAGATAAGCTCTTCTCACTTTCACCCCCTCACCATTTCCGTACTTACGCGTCTTCGTATTTAAGGCGCCCAATATATTTACATTTCAAGAGATTATTCCACAGTTTGCCGTATCAATTTCTCAAGTTGCATTGAAAGAAAGGGGCAGAAGTGCGAAGGAAAAAAAAAAAGAAGAAAATTGAGGCGACGACGGGGGCGGGTGTCGAGCACTTTGGAAAATTGTTTTGCACCCTTTCTCTCTTTCTGAAGTAGAAAACACGATGTGGAACAGAGGGTGAATGTAAAGCCCAACGAGTATGTGCAAGTCTCCAAGTTCGTTGAGAGTAAAGGAGGCGAGTTTTCTTTACTTTTATTTTTCCACGGTAAATATATATGCGCGCACATCGCCATCCAGCCTTAGTTAAAGGACTTCCTTATAGTTCTATTCATGAAAAGAGATAGAGAATGTTAGAATGGTAGAGACACAAAATTTGGCTTACATCTTGTTGAATCTATAGTGTGGGCGAGAACTGATAGTGTTTACTTCATATATCGACAAAGCATGCAATTCGAAGCCGAAAGTTCCTCTTCCATTTTTGCGCTAGACTGTTACCCAGGTGGGAATTGACCATGCGATGAAGCTTGACCAAAGCTTGGACGAGGCTTGGCTAAGCGTCGCCAAAGCTGTCTTTTGAAGCCTCGGTCAATCTGTGCAGAACATGCAAATGTAACACCAATCCCAGCTTACAGAATAAGCTTCGTCCTAGCTTGGTTACGTAGGTTAATACAAGCTTCGAACTTTATCTTCATTCAAGCTTCGGACCTTATCTTGGTACAACCCTCGAAATTCATTTTCATCCAAGTTCCAAAGTTTCTCGTGGTCGAAGCATCGAAATTAATCTTGGTCCAAGCTACAAAATTTATCTTGGTTCAAGCTTCGAAGATAGGAACATTGAGGTTGGACCAAGCTTAGTTGAACATTCGTTTCCAAGCTTGGGTTCAGGTGGTGCAGCAATCCTGGATTTACATATGAATCCAATATTAAGCAGAGTTTCGCTGAAACCGGTAAATCGAAACTAGGAAAAATATGCTTCAATCCAGCTTAGTTCAACCTTAGTTCAGAAGCTTGGGTTTAGATGGTATGAGCAGTTCGGGATTCATGCTTGTTAAAGCTGAGATTCAAAGCTAACAAAGCTGAGCTCGGACCAAGCTTAGCACAACATGGTTTCTGAAGCTTGGCTTTGGATGATTCTAGTAAGCTTGGATGTATGTATGTATCCAATATTGGACGTAGATTGGATTCTGCCTGTGGACCAACGCTAGGGACGCTAAGATTGAGCCAAGCTTGGCACAAGCTGGGCCAACAAAGCTTGGATATCTTTGATATAACTAAGCTTGGTTTGATCTAGGCTTATACAGGTCAGACCAAGATTGATCTCATCGTTCAAATTTCGAATTCCCCACCTGGGCTATAGCAAAGCACTCACAGTTAGTGTACGCGCGTGTGTGTGTGTGTGTGTGTGTGTGTGTGTGTGTGTGTGTAGGTAGGTGGGTCGTTGTGTAGGTGGGCCAGTGGATGGGTGGTGATGTAGGCGGGCCAGTGGGTGGGAGTTATGTAGGGGAACCAGTGGTGGGGGGTTATGTGGGGGGGGGGGGGGGTAGTGGGTGGGGGGTTATGTAGGGGGGCCTCGCAAAAATAACTTTAATACGAGTTGATTAACGCGCGAATAATTGTACAACGAAATAATTTCAAATTATATTACATAAGGTTGTATTTATTTAATTCAATGACATTGAAGCGTGAAAAATACTTTATAAACCTAAACAAGTTTTCTTCAGATTCATTATATTCTTTTACGTCCCGGCGCAAATGTAAATAAAGATTGCCCCCCCCCCCCCCCGCGCAGCGGGAGGGAAATTCTACTTTGCGTCCACCAGGACAAAAATACACTTTATCGTATTATTTACCCAGATCCTCAGTTTTTCCACTTATGCGGGCGCAATTTGTGGCGTGCACAGGCCCTAAATTCAAATCCAAGCCGCGCTGATTGATGCAAGCGCTAATGTATTCCAGAACTTTAGTTACCAACACATGGTAGATCTAAGCCATTGATTAGCATGTTGAATGACTAAAGGAAATGAGAAACCGAATCTTGCGAAGATGTGAAATATTCGCATAGATCATTTTGAAGACAATTTTACCAACATCCCAAGTGGAAATCGCCTGAGATGAGCTTCAGCTTTCGTTAAGACCTGATATATCAGCCGTCAACTTTGAGTGGTCAGATGAACCTGATGAGAAACCTGAGGTACTGAGGAGATTTTCACTTTTAGTATGCATAATTGAAAATGCTGTGAACAAGTTGGAATAATGCTGGCCAGTTTTTGGTCAGGTCGACCTGATTGCAAGAGCCGCCTGTGATGATTTTTATAGGAATTCGATCAGGTCCGCCTAATTTCAAGATTGACTTTGTAATTATTTTATTGGATTCCGATCAGGTCGACCTGATTAAAAAAAAAATACTCGTAATGATTTGTGTATCGGATTACGATCAGGTGGACCTGATTTCAAGAACAGCTTGTGGTTATTTTATCGTAAATTCAATGAGGTCGACCTCATTTCAAGATCGACATTATAATTATTTTATTGCATTTCGATCAGGTCGACCTGATTCAAAAAAAATACACTTGAAATTATTTTCCCTCGAGTACGATCAGGCTGACCTGATCCCAAGGACGACTTGTAGGTATCATATCCCAAATCCAATCAGGTCGACCTGATTTCAATACTTCGCTTGTGAGTATATTGCCCTGCTTGCGATCGGGCTGACCTGATCTGAGGATCGACGGATGCCCATTTTATTGTATTTCGATCAGGTCGACCTGATTTCGAGATTGATTAGTAATTATCTGCTTGGATTGCGATCAAAGCGACCTGATTCCACGAAACGCTTGTGATGATGTTTTATCGGATTTCACGCAGGTCGACCTGATTCCCGAATTCACTTGCGAGTATATTTACCTGATTGCAATCAGGTCAATCTGATTTGGCAACACGCTTGAGATTATCATCATTGGATTTCAATCAGGTCTGCCTGATTTCAAGTTTCGCATACGATTGATGTTTTTTTCAGATTTTGATCAGGTCGACCTGATTTCAAAATGAGTCGTCTACCCTTGGAATTACTTTGTTCATGTTCTGAGGTGGGTCAGACTCATCATGTTCATGGTGTTCTGATCAGGTCGACCTGATCCCACATGAAGCAGTCCACCGGCAATAATTCTGATCAAGCTTGAATTGGACAATAAGTCTGATAAAGTGGGATACGCTCATCTCCCATTATTTTGATTTAGATTAGGTCGGCCCAATACGAAATTGAGCAATCGGTCTGCGATCAGCCTGATCAAGTTCGGATTAGGTGAGCTTGACCGCAAACTGTCCATTCACCTGGGATTTATTTCGATTAGATTGTGATCAGGTTGGAGTGATACGAAATGGAGCAGTCCGCCTTCAATCAGTCTTATCTAGTAGGGATTAGGTGGAGCCTGACCTCGAAGTGAACTCCACCCGCAAATTATTTTATGCCACTCTGTCACGTCTTCTTCAACATGCACATATATGTGTGTGTGTGTGTGTGTGTGCGCGCGTGTGAGGATGAATTTTATTCAATGGATTAAAATTTTCCCGATCCCCAATTTGGGGATGAAGTGTTACGGAATCGGGGATATTCCATCCCCGAGTCGGGGATATTTTATCCCAATCGGGGATTTTTTATCCCCGAATTGGGGATCACTATATCCCCGATTCCCCCCCCCCCCCCCCGAGTCGGGGATATTTTATTCCAATCGGGGATTTTTTATCCCCGATTTGGGGATCACTATATCCCCAATTTTTTTTTTTTTTTTTTTTTCAGATATACCAATCTGAAGTTTCCACATAGACCATTTCCAAATTGGCGAACTTTTGTTAAGTCAGTAGTGTTGCTCCTTAAACAGAAGTAGTAAAAATCTCAAGAAAACTGAATTTACGAGCGGAAGCGCTTGCGCGTTGTATTGGGGGTGCGTCGGGGTAAAAGCTCCGGATAGGCGAATGTGGGGTGGGGATGGTACAGTAGTGACTATTATGTGGGTACGAGTGAGCCTCAGTTTCGCAGCGTATTTGCACTTCAGCGGACAATTGAAAAACGTCGGGGAGCCATACAAGGATGTAGTTGTTTAGCATCTGGAGTACCGTATTGTCAACATAGTTGTCAGTGGTGTTAATAATTTTTTTTTTTCCACATTACTTTCTTTTTTTTTTCACCCCCTGGTAGAATTATTGGCGCCGATTGGACAGTGGCAAATTTGGGGATTTTTTTTCCCCCAGGATGACACGAAATTTCAACATAATCTGGCTTGTCATTCTACTCGGCCTAAATTTGAGTACCTGCTATGCCGGGAAAGGTGAGGTGAATGCACCGGCAATCGATCCTAAAACCCTGAACCACTTTTAGTGTTAAAAGAATTTGCAAAGGAGATTGTTTTGCGTTGGGCAATTTGAAAAGTTTGCCGTAGGGAAGGTGATTGAAATTCAAAATTTCCGCTTTTCCTGACAACGCGCTGTCACGCTTTCCGGAAGTTGTGTGTGTGTGAGTGTGTGTATGTGTGTGTGTGTGAGTGTGTATATGCATGTGTGTATGTGTGCATGTGTGTGGGTGGGTCTGGGGGTGTGTGCGTGTGTGGGCCTGTGTGTGTTTGTGTGTGCGCGTATGTATCCCAAAATATTGCTTCGCGCTTTTTCGCGGGTCAACGCGGTAAAACGATTTCAATCGTTTGTAATGGTGTAACGTGAATACCGGCAGAGATAGAACAAAAAGTGTTAAACGAATGTTGTAGATTTTGAAATTATACACATTTTATGTTGGATGACTTTTTTTTGTAGATGTCATCGTTCGAGGGATATCGAAGTCGGAAAGTCAGCGGTTCGACTCGTGGGGCGTGTATTCACAATCAAAGGCCTTTTTTTTTATTTCTCTAGCCATTTCTGTGGCAGACAATGATATTAGTTCAGTTCGCTTTGTGCCCGACGTGTGTTTATCGGAGGACGAATTATCGAGGGACGTGTACAAGCAGCTGATCGAATTACCCTGGGAACCGCCACTGTTTGTTGATATTTTTTTCACGCGGTTTAATTTAAATTGGCGAACGACGGAGCGATTCGGGTGTGAATTTTACGGGAAGTTAGGAAGATTGTTTTTGGGGGTGTTAGGTTTTGGCGGGGGGGGGGGGGGGGGGGGGGGGGGGGGTGAGGTGGTAGGGAATGGCGTGAAAATTTTTAGTGACTTTGCTCGGCTTTTTTTAGGGCGAGTTCCACGAATTTTATGGGATTTACCTGCCATTTTCTCGGTAATATTGTATCGGATACTGGATATGCCTGAAGGGCATCTGACAGTATTACGCGGAGGTTTTTGGCGAGATGGGCTCTGCGAAGTTATTGAATTTCAATGGAGTTGAACTTTTGTGTACTTTGGAATTTGGAGAATTTTCAAAATTTTGGAAATTTTGGAAATTTTTGGAATTTTTGAAATTTTTGAAATTTTTGAAATTTTTGAAATTTTTGAAATTTTTGGAATTTTTGAAATTTTTGAAGTTTTTGAAATTTTTGAAATTTTTGAAGTTTTTGAAATTTTTGAAATTTTTGAAATTTTTGAAATTTTTGAAATTTTTGAAATTTTTGAAATTTTTGAAATTTTTGAAATTTTTGAAATTTTTTGAAATTTTTGAAATTTTTGAAATTTTTGAAATTTTTGAAATTTTTGAAATTTTTGAAATTTTTGAAATTTTTGAAATTTTTGAAATTTTTGAAATTTTTGAAATTTTTGAAATTTTTGAAATTTTTGAAATTTTTGAAATTTTTGAAATTTTTGAAATTTTTGAAATTTTTGAAATTTTTGAAATTTTTGAAATTTTTGAAATTTTTGAAATTTTTGAAATTTATGGAATTTTTGAAATTTTGAAATTTTTGAAATTTTTGAAATTTTTGAAATTTTTGAAATTTTTGAAATTTTTGAAATTTTTGAAATTTTTGAAATTTTTGAAATTTTTGAAATTTTTGAAATGTTTGAAATTTTTGAAATTTTTGAAATTTTTGAAATTTTTGAAATTTTTGAAATTTTTGAAATTTTTGAAATTTTTGAAATTTTTGAAATTTTTGAAATTTTTGAAATTTTTGAAATTTTTGAAATTTTTGAAATTTTTGAAATTTTTGAAATTTTTGAAATTTTTGAAATTTTGTAATTTTTTAGAATTTCGAAAATATTCCCCTTTTTCCAATTTTTCAAATTTTTCCCGTTATCCAAAATTGGGAATTCCTCAAAATGTTGACATTTCTACAATTACGTAGAAGAACGTCTAATTTCCAGGATTTTGAAAATTTTCCAAAATTCTTGAATTTCAAAAAAACAATTCCGACTATTCACATTTTTAAAATTCACCCAAAAATTCCTGAAATTAAAGAAAAAATCAAATTTCAAAACTTTTACGTTTCCATTTTCCCAAAATTCCCAAAACTAATAAAATAAAAAAAAAAAATAATAGGACTTAGAATTTTCAAAATTTTCAAAATATTCCCAAGGTATGCATATTTGAGAGTTGCCCAAGTTTCTGACAATATTCCCACTTTCCAAATTCTTCAAGTTTTCACCCGCAAAACAATTCCGCCCACGGTTCCCCATTTTCTACGCAAAGCCGCTCGTCTTAATCAGCCGTCAACTCGCAACAAAAACTCTCGAAAAAGTATAAACAAAATAAAGCCGACAAAAACCCATAGCTTGAGCAGTTGAGCTATCATGCTCCAAGTTTACTGCAGACGCTGCCTCGGGCTATACATACTCACAAGGTGGCAGCGTAACTAAATTGGATTCAAACTTTACCCCGTCCCCATTATCACCGATGTCACAACTCCCGTTCTTTTTACCCCCAGCCCCTGCCCTCTAATCCACTCTGACAAACGCAGCAAATGCGATTAAGCGATATGCTTTCAGATGTGGACAAGGGGCCTCAGCAAGAGTGCAAACTCGAGGGTCTTCACCCCCTGCTCATCATGACTTACAAAAATGTAACCATATCCGTAAGTAAAAAGGTAAATCTCGCTCTTGAATTATGTAGTGATATGACTAGATTAATGACAATATTATACTAGAAGAAAAAAATGGTGAATATTAGAAGGCCGGAATTGGGGGATTTTCGTATCCCCAAATTGGGGATTTTTCTATCCCCAAATTGGGGATTTTTCTATCCCCAAACTGGGGATTTTGGTATCCCCGAATTGGGGATTTTAGTATCCCCAAATTGGGGATTTTTCTATCCCCAAACTGGGGATTTTTGTATCGACAGATTGGGGATTTTGGTATCCCCAAATTGGAGATTTTGGTATCCCCAAATTGGGGATGTTGGTATCCCCAAATTGGGGATTTTTCTATCCCCAAACTGGGGATTTTTGTATCGACAGATTGGGGATTTTGGTATCCCCAAATTGGGGATTTTTCTATCCCCAAACTGGGGATTTTTGTCTCGACAGATTGGGGATTTTGGTATCCCCAAATTGGGGATTTTGGTATCCCCAAATTGGGGATTTTGGTATCCCCAAATTGGGGATTTTTCTATCCCCAAACTGGGGATTTTTGTATCGACAAATTGGGGATTTTTGTATCCCCAAATTGGAGATTTTGGTATCCCCCAATTGGGGATTTTCGTATCCCCCGATTGGCAATCATGGGATCCCCAAATTGGAGTTTTTAGTATCCCCAAATTGGGGATTTTGATATCCCCAAATCGGGGATTTTGGTATATTGGGGATTTGTATATCCCCAAATTAGTAATTTTGGTGCCCACAAATTGGGGATTTGTATATCTCCAAATTAGAGATTTCGGTATCCCCAAATTGGAGATTTAGATATCCCCAAATTGGAAATCTTGGTATTCCCAAACTGGGGTTTTCAATATACCCGCATTGGGGATTTTGATCTCCCCAAATTGGAGATATTGGTATCCCACCGGCGGCGATTAAAATGTTTATATCCCCAAGCTGGGAATATTTACTATATATCACCGAAGCGACGTCAAACAACTTCATGTTCCCAAATTGGGGATATCCTTGTCCCGAAGTGAAGATATTTATATCGCCTAAGCCGATATATTTATGTAACCGCACTGGAGGACATATTCCTATCCCCAAATTAAGGATAAATTTTTTTTATCGCGAAATTGGGGATAAACTTGTCCTATCCCCAAGTTGGGGATAAACTTGTCCTATCTCCAAGTTGGGGATAAACTTGTCCTATCCCCAAATTGGGGATAAACTTGTCCTATTCCCAAATTGGAGATAAACCTTTTCCATCTCGAAATTGGGGATTAAGGTTTTCTATCCGCAAATTGGGGCTGAACATTTCCTATCCCCCAATTGGGGATCTACACCTTTTATCCCCAAATTGGGGATCAACACTTTCTATCCCCAAATTGGGGATCAACACTTTCTATCCCCAAATTGGGGATCAACACGTTCTATCCCCAAATTGGGGATCAACACTTTCTATCCCCAAATTGGGGATCAACACTTTCTATCCCCAAATTGGAGATCAACTTTTTCTATCCCCAAATTGGGGATAAACTTTTGTTAGCCCCAGACTGTGTCGAACTTTTTCATCCCCAGACTATCAAACTTTTTCTATCCCCAAATTGGGGATGAATTTTTGTTTTCCCCAAATTGTGGGTGAAGTTTTCTATCCCCAAATTGAGGATAAACTTTTTCTATCCCCGAATTGGGGATAAATTTTTTCTATCCCCCATTTGGGAGGGAACTCTTTCTATCCCCAAATTGGGGATACAATTTTGTATCCCCAATTGGGGATAAAAAAAATTTATCCCCAAATTGGGGATAAAATTCTACTATCCCCAATTCGGGGATGAACTTTTTTTTATCTGTGCTCCTCGAAATTGGGGATACCGTTATCCCCGAATTGGGACTATCTATACCGTCAGAGCGAGTGTGCTCATACCCCCGAATTGGGGATGGAATATTCATATCCCCACATTGGGAGAGCCACTCCCACTTTTGCAATACTGTATCCATAAAAATATTGACATCGAGACAAATATTCATGATCATTACTAAAAAGAAAATCCAAGTTGCATTGATATTATTGGGATGTATCCCTAGCCATAATCGTCAAACGTCAGATGCTACGGATTTCAAGCAAAAAGGGTTCATCTTAAAAACATTATTTTACCTGGATTCTTTTTTTTCCCCACGAATTTGATATGATAAAATATTATTTCCAAGATCCCTGTGCAGTACTCATATACATCCGAATAAAATTGTCATATTTTTCGTATATCTCCGCAGACGTTTACCATAAGATACACTGACTGATGCCTCAATTCATGCATATGTAACACTTGAAGGGGGACCAACATTGGCGAATATCGATTTTTAAATAATGCAAATAGAGGGTATACATAAGAAATTCCATGGAATAGTGGACTACGGCTGTGCGCATAAATATATATTAGAGGGAATATATAATGTCATGTATCGAGCTCACAATTTATCACATAATTTTCGAATTTTCATATTTTTTCAATATATATATGCATGGTATATATATATATATATCTATATATGTATATGTATATATGTATATGTATATATGTATATGTATATATGTATATGTATATATGTATATGTATATATGTATATGTATATATGTATATGTATATATGTATATGTATATATGTATATGTATATATGTATATGTATATATGTATATGTATATATGTATATGTATATATGTATATGTATATATGTATATGTATATATGTATATGTATATATGTATATGTATATATGTATATGTATATATGTATATGTATATATGTATATGTATATATGTATACGTATATATGTATATGTATATATGTATATGTATATATGTATATGTATATATGTATATGTATATATGTATATGTATATATGTATATGTATATATGTATATGTATATATGTATATGTGTATATGTATATATGTATATGTATATATGTATATATGTATATGTATATATGTATATGTATATATGTATATGTATATATATAAAATGTTTATATAGATGGGTACAGATGCAAGAGATCATGAATATAATAATATACAATTACCTGATTGCGACTGAGGAAACTCATGTTAACTGTAAACAGTCCAATGAATAATGTGTATGCGATTAATTTATAATAACATTAATTATGGTGAATAGAATAGACGATTTCAATGGGAAGTATGACAATGATATGGATGCGAACAATGTATCTTGCTTGGTAATTCCATTTGAAATTACTTGGATTTACATACTCAACGATAACATGGGGAAAAAAAATATCTGGGATTAAATATGGAGGGTAATTTTAATGTCTGTATCGGGGCTATTTGGGTTATGGAATTCGTAATTTATTTCCGAATTGGAAAAATTGTATCCCAAGTGTGCACATCCCCGATGGGGTAATATTTGATCTTTGATTTGGAAATATTTTATCCCTAAGTGGGGATATTTCATTTTTATCTGAGGGGTATTTGATGTGCCTCAATCAGAGACATTTCATCCCCACAGCGGGGATAGTTTACCCCCAAACCGGGATTTTTTTTTCCAGAAACGGGGATTTTTTTTCCATAAACGGGGATATTCTATCCCCAAACGGAGATATTGTATCCCCAAATGGGGATATTTCATCCCCAAATGGGGATATTGTATCCCCAAATGGGGATATTGTATCCCCAAACGGGGATATTTTATCCCTGGAACGGGGATATTTTATCCCCAAAATGGGATATTCTATCCCTAAACGGGGATAAATTTTCCCAGAATGGGGATGATTTATCCCCAAAATGGGGATGATTTATCCCCAAAATGGGGATAATTTATCCCCAAAATGGGGATACTTTATCCCCAAAATGGGGATACTTTATCCCAAAAATGGAGATAATTTATCCCCAGAATGGGGATACTTTATCCCCAAAATGGGGATACTTTATCCCCAAAATGGGGATATTTTGTTTTTACAAGGGGATATTTTATCCTCGAAACAAGATTTTTTTATCCCCACATTGCAGATCTCCTATCCCCGAATTAGGGATTGTGCATCCCCAAGTCGGGGAAATTTGATCTCCGAATTGAGGATAATTATATCCTTAAATCGAGGACCGAGATTCTATCCCCGAATTGGAATACGCTATCTCCGAAGCAGGAATATTTTATCCTCAAAGTGGGGATATTTTATCCACGAGACCACGATATTCACAGGACCTTTCAGTTCGCTAAAATTTTAAAATTTCAAGAACCTCGCAGTCGTCTAGATGAGATATTACGGAATTGTGAAAATGATGAAAATTTATATCTGATGCATTAACATGAAATTTGATGCCCTGGAGGATAACTGTAGTCAATGTGAGCGATGTTAAATATAGCACTGGGTGACAAGATGAGCAATGGAGCAAACGAGCTCAGACCATAATTAAAAAAAAAACCAAAGTAAATTTTGCCAAAAAAAAAAAAATTTGAAAAAAATTTTGAAAATTCCAAATTCGAAAAAATTTTAAAAACTTTCGGAATTTGGAAAAAAAGTTCAGATTTTTTTTTTGTATTGAAGTTTTAAAATTAATTCACCAAGATTGAACGCACAGTCGGGGTCTAGTGGTCCACGGGATGCTGGATACATGTACGCGTATTAACGTAAAATTTGCTGGGCACATGGGGATAACTATATTCAATGTTGGAGATGTTACTGAGTATGACGAGATGAGTAATGGAGACTGCTACACGTTGATGGGTTACGTGGGGATTTTACAGGCGGACAAGATTACAATTCCACACGGCGAACGAGTTACAGTGAGATGTCGAGAGTTGGGGAGATACAAGCTCGTTGGTGATCCACTATTGGTGTGCAGAAATGGGGGATGGAATGGCAAATCCCCGTCGTGCATACCTACAACATCTATTTCAAATTATTCCGGTAAGAAAAGTTGTTTCATCAGCAATATTTCACTATATGTTTGGGGGATTATGTAACTCGGAGAATATGTCAAGGGGATTATTCTGCGGTGCTCAGCTGTGATGGACATTTTCTCATTTGCAGTATTTTTACATGGACTTCTGTACTATCACACTCCTCGTCTTTATTTTTTTCCAAAAAGATTTTATCAATTCAAAAAATTTAAAAAACACCAATGAAATTTTAAATTGGAAAAAATTACAAATATCAGTGGTTGAAATAAATTAATATAATAATTCATAAACTTCAAAAACCGTACGAATTGATTTTTTCAACTTGCCGAAACTGAAATGTCGCAGGACCATGGAATTTTTAGTTTTCTGGAAGTTGGCTGAAATGAAAAAGGAGGCTGTGTGTATGTGTTTGTGGGTGAGTGGGTGGGTGGGTAGCTGCAGTGTGAGTGGATGGGTGGGTGGCTAGGTGTGTGGGTAGGTCTATGAGTGGGTAGGTGTGTGGATGGGTGGGTAGGTTTTTTTTTTTTTTTTTTTTTTTTTTTTTTTTTATAGAAAGAAAAAGAGAAAGAAGGAAGTCAACCTCCTTCCTCACACTTCCTTCTTTCTCTTTCCTTCCTCTTTTTCTTACTTTTTCCTTTATTAAACAAACTTACAGAATTAACAAATAAAACATAACGTGCAAAGGACAATACCCCTTGTCACGTACAATACAGTTCGGTTGGTCCCCAGAACACGACGGAACATCTGCTGAGCAATACTTCGTTGTGTAGGGGACGATAGTCTTGGCTTCCTCAGTAGCGAATCCTTTCCGCTCGTTAGCGGTAAGAAGATCCTCCGTTTACTCTGGATTTTTCCGCAACTGCTCCTCGCGGCGCAGCTCCTGCAAAACCTCCATTGCGAAGTCGCTTGTCGCGTTCCATGCCGCCTCTGATGACAGCATAACTTCCACAAGATTTCCACCGTTGATGGGTTTGCCTGCGCTATTTTCCCATACAGCTCGTTGGACGTCGAAACGCGGACACGTAAAGAGAACATGTTCCGCGTTTTCCTTCATTCTCGGACACTTTGGGCAATCCGGAGAATCCTCATGCTTAAATTTGTGAAGATATTCCCGAAAGCACCCGTGTCCTGAGAGCATCTGGGTTAGGTAGTAATTGACTTGTCCATGTGATCGGTCAAGCCAAACATCTAGCTTCGGAATAAGTCTGTGAGTCCACCGGCCTTTGCTCGAGGCGTCCCACTGCAGCTGCCATCGCTGGATGCTGTGGTTTCGTTCTTCTGTCCTCAGTTCCACTGAGCTCAGCTCAGTTGATGTTTTGCGTGTGTAGAGTCGCCTACGCTCTTCCGCTAGCACTTCAAAAGGTAGCATCCCAGCAATGACACACACAGCATCGTTCGATACTGTGCGGTATGCGCTGACCACTCTAAGGGCACTCAGCCTGTAGACTGGAACAATTTGCCGCCGAGATGCTTGGCTTCGTAATGCATCACTCCATATAGGAATACCATATGTTAATACCGACGTGACAACTGATGATAGCAGGAGCCTTCTCCTCTGTTTTGGCCCTCCAATATTTGGCATGAGTCTTGCAAGAGCAGTCTTCACTGCTCCTGCCTTACTGCTTGCATGTTGAGCTTGCTGTCTGAAACTAAGTCGGGCATCAATCATAATTCCCAGGTACCGTATGTAGGGCTGGGAAATTATTTCGTGCTCACCGACTTGCAGTGTAATTGTCTCTATTTTCTTCCGGCTCGTAATGAGGAGTGCCTCAGTCTTATGCTCCGCAAGTTGTAACCCAATCGAGTCCATCCATTGTCGTATCGTGTTAAAAACATTCTCGAAAATGAGCTGGAGCGTGGAAAGGTGTTTGCCCACGATGACTATGGCTACGTCATCCGCAAAAGCTACGAGTTTGGCTCCCGCCGGTAATGCTATTTTGAGCAAGTCGTCATATACGATATTCCACAAAAGAGGACCCAACACTGAGCCTTGAGGTACCCCCCCAGTCACCCTATATGTTTTAGGACCAACCTCTGTGTCATATCTGAGTACTCTGTCGGTAAAGTAATTACCTACCATCTTTTGCAAATATGCCGGTACTTGCAGCTTCGACAATGCCGCGAGGATGGGATCCCACCGTACCGAGTTGAAGGCATTTTTGATGTCCAGGGTAACAACCAAGCAATACTGCTTCGTACCTCCTTTCCATCGCCTGCCATCGATTGCTTTTTTTGCTGTTTTGACCACCAGGTCTATAGCATCCAACGTGGATCGTCGTCGTCTGAAACCGTATTGAGCTTCGGCCAATATGGGTTCCACCACTGCCTCAATTCTCTGATGTATAATGCGTTCCAGGATCTTGCCCGCCGTATCCAGCATACAGAGTGGACGATATGATGATGGCTCGTCCGGTGGCTTTTTCCCCTTGGCGATAAGCACGAGTCTCTGTTGCTTCCATCTGCTGGGGAAAATACCTTCCTGGATGCATGTATTATACATTTCGAGGAACATGCCGGGTGCTGCATTGATGGCGGCTTTCAACGCTATATTTGGCACACCATCGAGACCGGGGGCCTTGTTGTTGCCCACTCTACTACAGGCCTGCAATAGTTCCTCAGCTGTAATCGGCGGTATTCCGTCGATAATAGCACCCTCCACCTGCTTTTCAGTCACACTCATTTGCTGGGGGAATAAGACTGAGACAATTCTCTCCAGGAGCCTAGGACAGGTTGGTGATGGCATCGGCTGGCTCTTGAGCCGCGTCATAACCACCTTGTACGGTCTGCCCCAAGGATCCTTCTCCACTTCCTCCAACAGTTCGTTCCAGCAGTCTCGTTTGCGAAGCTTTATGGCCTTAGTAAGCTTACGCTTAGCGGCTTTAAACTCCACTTCGAGACTTTCGGGGTTGGACTTCTTCCTTGCGCGTTGCCAAGCTCTCCTCGCTGCGAAACATTCCCTGCGGAGGGTCGCGATTTCACCGCTCCACCAATACACCGGTGGATGGGTGGGTAGGTGTGTGGTTAGGTGGGTGGGTGAGTAGGTGGGTAGGTGTGTGGGTGGGTAGGTGGGTGGGTAGGTGGGTGGGTAAGTGGGTGGGTGGGTAGGTGGGTGGGTGGGTAGGTGGGTGGGTGGGTAGGTAGGTAGGTGGGTAGGTGTGTGGGTGAGTAGGTGTGTGGGTAAGTGGGTGGGTGAGTAGGTGTAAGTGAGTGGGTGGGCAGGTGGGTGGATCGGTATGTGTGTGGGTGAGTGGGTGGGTGAGTAGGTGTGTAGGTAGGTGCGTGGGTGGGTGGGTGTGAGCACATTTTTGTTCAACGTTTTCTGATAAATGATAATTTTCGACCTAGTGAAAAATGAGTTTTTCGACATTTTCCTGTTCACTCATCGGGAATGGTCAACTTTTCACCCTATATAGGTGCACAATGTATTATTCATCTTCATTCATATAAACCGAAAGAACTACTTCAGACGTTGAAAACATTTTGCTTAAATATCCCAATGTTCAACAATGTGAAAATGTACCTGCGAGAAAGTTTCATGGCGCGACTACTGGCAGGTTAAATTGCTCGCATAAGAAATGTTGTTCACTGATATTCTACCATGTGTTTGTGAGATTTTGTAGCTCGGAAAATATGTCAAGGGGATTATGCTGCGGCGGTGAGTTGTGACGTTCGCAAATTTACCCGAATTAAGACGGACTTGAACAAAATGAGCCGCCCTACTTCTCCTCTTTCCGCCCCGCAGATTTTCACCGTTGCAGTTTCTGAAATTTTCAAAGATCTCAAATTATGGACTTTTTTTTCAAAATTACAAATTTGAATTATGAAAAAAAAATTCAATTTTAGAAAAAAAAATGAAATATCCGGAAAAAAAATCGACAATGCTTGGAGGCGGGAAATTTGAAAAATTTGAAAATGTTGAAATTGGTGTGAGAAAAATGGTGATTTATGTGTTCATTTTTCCATGCACGTTAAATTAGCGTTGAAACACTCACCCCTATAAATCATCCCATTTTCATAATTGAAACAATGAAGATTGATAGCAATTTCATTGGACTTATAAGAGGGTGTAATACGCCCGGCATACGTAACAAAATGAAAATAAAGAGAGTGCAAAGGGGATTTTCGAAGAATTTAAAAAATGTCAGACATTGCAAAATTTTGGAACAAAAAATCTAAATTAAATGAACAATTTATTAAAATGGGCAAAATAATTGTGTTCCGTATCGCCAATTACAAGAGAATGTTTAAAAAATGATTATTTTTAATTTTTCGCGAAAATTTAACGTATTCTTCGATGCTTAATTATTTTTCAATTATCTAGAATATTCCCATTTTTTGGAAGTGGGTAATTTCCTTGCCTAGGAGCCTGGCACCTTGAGTTGTATACTTCAAAGTCCGAAAGGACATTTACGAATTACCTAAAGTATTTCTCTTTTGAAGAAATTAAGTAGTTTTCCTGGATAGACAGTCGGCGCCAACCTTTTTATATATTTCTATACCATTTCGGCTAGATTATTTCTATTATTCATTGTCCTTCACTCGGAGACCAATAGTTCCAACCATCTAGCAATGGTTATCACCTGCCAGCCCCTTCAGCGAAACCCATTAGATTCATAAGCAATCGTCACCTATAATAAAGTTCCCTACCTGACGTTCCTCCGCACCTTATGTGTCCTTCGCATCCCTTATCCTTGTCTCAAATACGTCATCATACATTTAGACGATTTCATTGGCTCGCTGCTGTTTTTCTATTTTCTAGTTAACATCGAGTCTTCACAATTTTCAGCAGTTCCATTCTCAGTCGAGTCAGAGTACATATCGTTATACTATGCTCATTTTACTTTTACAAAATACAGTCCATTTTAACTCGTGACCAAATATACTCATTTTCACCAATCCAGTTCATTTTAAATGCTATTTAGAGTTACTTGATCAGTGTAAATAATTCTGCGACTTAGAGGCAAAATAAATAGAAGTGTTAAATAAAAGTGTTTCGTGATTGATTAATGCTAAATTAACCCATTTGCTTATTCCAACGTTCGTGGGAGAAACTTTTTTTTCACGAATAAAAACAAATTGGGCTCCTAAAAAACTTAAAAATGACGAAACATTTTTGACTTTTGAAACAATTATGCCAAATCCAAAAATTTCGACTATTTTTTTTTAATCAAAATTTTCAAAAATTTCCCATCTCGAAATTTAAAA
This sequence comes from Asobara japonica, assembly GCA_026005395.1. Taxonomy (NCBI): domain Eukaryota; kingdom Metazoa; phylum Arthropoda; class Insecta; order Hymenoptera; family Braconidae; genus Asobara; species Asobara japonica. Next base: position 418,057 of record BQMI01000225.1, read on the forward strand.
AAAAAAAATTTTAATTAGAAAAGTTTTTTAATTTTGAAACCTACGACGCACATTATCATTTCAACATTTGCCTGGCGGCAGCCTCCCCAACAAATCATTCCATTTTTATTACCGAAACAATAAAGATTAAAAGGAATTGGCTGGGCTTTAGAAGAGGGTGTCATAAAAAATAAAAAGGGGCGGCGTAAAAATGGAAATGCAGGGCGTGATGAGAATTTCAAGAATTTGAAAAAATTTCCCCGACTGTTATTTATTCATTGATTATTATTCTCCTTATTCCTATAACTCTATAAAAAAAAAATCGAATTTTCAAATTTGTAAAAAACTTCAAAATCAGAAATTAAAAATGGAAGAAATTTCCAAAAATTTTAATTTTCAGAAAAATCCAGAATTTTGAAAAATATCCCAAATAAACCAAAACCCGTAATTCAAGTTTTCATTTCCGCATGTAGTTGGCGGTCACTCCCATTTTCATTATTGAAACAATGAAGATTAATGGGAATTTCATGGCATTTACAAGAGGGTGAGATGTACAGGTGTTGCGTAAAAAATGTAAATTAACCATAGTCTGGTCACCTCTCGCGGGTACTGTGAGTTTGGTTACCGCCGCGCGCTAACGCCGCAATGCATTTCCGGTAACAGTGTTGTCACATCGTTTGCCTGATCCACTTCGCGCACGTACAACCATTTAAATTCGACAGATGCATGTTTTCCATCAGTCCGCTCCGAATTTTGCCAATCGAAGTTTTTCGCATCAATCAATTTTTATTTGTGTGTACAATCGTTTTCTACTGAGCGAGGAGCCCAGAGGGGAGACCGCAAGCGTGGCAACGCTGTACGAAGCGCGTCACCTTATCCCCCGACGAACGCTTGGCTGCGGTAGACGGGGACGTTTATCATTCATGATTTTCTGATGGCTTATCTCCTTGCTGATGATGTGGTATAGATTAGTCCGCATTGACTTATCTGAGATTATTGGAATTAACTTAAATTATAACTTCAGCTATGTCAAAAGCTTCGCAAGGCGCACTGATAAGACGGTTTAGTAGGAAAGCTGTACGTGGCTCATTTTATATAAATCCAGACACTGATAGATGCACCCCGGGTCCAATAACCCGTTTTTCTTTAAAACTGAACAGGATAAGAGTGTGAACCTCTAGGGGTCAAACCAATAACTCCCCAATCTCAATATGTATTTTTATGTGGGGAACAAATTTCTTTGATACTTTTTGTCGTATCTCTTCATTCTTACGATGAAGCCATATAAATCATTCAATTTGTTAATAACAATTGACCCCATCAGTTTTTGGGAAAAGCGTTCGTTTCGAACTTGAACACAAATGAAAGGTGTCGATTACAAAACAAAAAACGGGATGTGGGTCTGACCCTATATGCGGGCCGAACCTATAACTTCCCGATATTTATGTGTGTCTGTGGCATAGCGTGATATATCGTTGAGCATATCGAATTAATTAAGCGCTGTCGTCTTAATTATGCGTGTTACGAAAAAAATTATACAACACAAAATGTTTGCTTTTACATGAGGAACAACTTTCATTCAGAACTTTTTCCTATAACTCTTACCGTTCATGTAATAGAGCGTTATAAACAATTAAAATCGTGGTTTTTTGTTAATCACTAAAAAAACTACCTGGCCGATTAAAAAAAACTCCTTTCAGAACACCGCCTCGGCGAGACGTAATTTTTGAAAAAAAAAAAAATTAAAGTCGGTCCAGCCGTTTACGATCAACCGTTCGCCAAAGATTTGCTCACATACGCACACACACACCCACACACACACACACGGACATCTCATTGGAAACGTGTCAGAATGATGCCAAACGCCGAGAAAAGTCAAAATTTCATGTCTATGACACTCTTGATTTTCGGGGTGATTACAATAACTCTCCTATCGGGAAGTTAATTAAGAAGTTGAAGTTTGATTTCCGGGTAAGATAATTAATTAATTAATTAATTATGCGTGTTAAGAAAAAAAGGCATAAAATATTAGATGTGTATTTTTTGGGGGGGAACCACTTTCATTGAACACTTTTTTTCTTATCTCGAACCGTTCTTGCGATAGAGCGATATAAACTATTCAATTTGTTAATAACAATGGAAAGAATCAATTTTTCGACAAATCGCTCCTTTCGGACCTGGAGACCAGCAATACGCGTCGATCAGAAAAAAAAATAAATCGGTCCATTGGTCCCACCGGAAACGTTAACCAAAGTTTTGACCACATACACACACACTCACATACAGACACTTCTCTAAAATCGTATCCGGATGATGTAAAACATCGAGAAAAGTGAAAATTTCTTGAAAATTCGACTTTCCATTTTCGGGGTGATTAGAATAACTTCCTTCTGGGATTGGGAAGTTAAAAAAAAAAGTGAGGCGTCATGGGACACCTGGTAGATGTGCAATATAGAAACACTAATTTTGATCTAAATTGATCCAAAATTTTTGATGATTTCTCGAGAATTATTGGAAATATTGAAATACTCTGTTCTTTCAAATGTTTGAAAAGTTTTTTCAAATCTTACCAAACTTTCCCAATTTTTTTTTAAATTCCAAATTTTCCAAACATTTTCAAAGTTGTTCCAAAGTTTTTCAAAATTCTTGCAACTTTTTTCTAAACTGTTCCAGTTTTTCCAAATTTTAAGAATGTCGTTCCAATTTTTCAAGATTTTTCCAATTTTTTCGAAATTGTTTCAAAAATTTTCTAATTTGTGAAATGATTTTCCAATTCTTTTCAAAATTTTTTGAAACGCTGCAGCGTATCTAGATATGTACATACGAATTGTGCGCATCGCCTTTGTGTCGATCGCAGAGAGGGGGGCATGGGTAAGCAGTGGTATATCTATATATATTTGTCATGGAAATTCCCTATCCCGACAGAAAATTTTTCCGATCCCACCCGCCGCATTAGATGTTTCACATCAAAAATCGGTTGGCCCCGTAATTAATTGTGAAATTTTCAAACGGTCAAAATTTAAAATTTTCTGTAAGCGGTCGTGACGTCATTAACCGAGGAATGCTTCTTTTGTTGGTGGCATCGGATACAACTAACGCCAAGTGGTGGGGGGGGGGGGGGGGGGGCGTTGCTTGAGAGAAATCAGCTTAGCTGCTTATATGGTTATTTTTTTTTGCAAGAATGTTTATTAGACCAATTTGAACAAATTACATTTCTTTTGCTGCGAGAACATGGTATTTCCGTATAAACAAACAATACAAAAACGGAATTAAAACTAGATACTTAAAAAGATATTATACATATTATACATTTGCGTTGCTCGTAATAATTTTATAATCTTTTTTGTGTATGCACTATATTATTAAATATTCACTATTTTTTGTAATTGAGAGCTCTGAGGCAAGTTTTTGGCTTATCTAATTAGTTTGTTAGCACCAGAAAAATGGTCAGTAAAAAAAACTGATGACTTCTTATATGGAGCCTTGATGGTACGCCAGAGCCCCCGTAACTCTTCGAGAGCCAGCGAGCAGAGGGGAGTGCGTCCCCACTACACCTGACCTTGGCAATTGCGCTTGAGGGGGTATAGCGGTTTCGTTGCATGCAGGCGCGTGTGGGCTCATGGGTGATGTAATACGAGCGCTTGGGAGGGGTTACGGCTCAAAAACACATGTACGGTTCTCACTCGAGTCATCATACTATCTCCCGCTGCCTGCGGTCACGCCTATTGTGCGCGTGGAAGTGGTAATGTGTAACTCTCCGTGGACGGAAACTTCACTCCACAAACTGCAGAGTTATGGTGCACTGTATAACATTCAACTGAATTTTCAGTAGACATGATATTTGCAAAAAAAAAAAATTATCTGAATTTTTCGATTTGACTGGCTGAATTATGAGATCAATGAGAATTTCGTGTAAATTATTCCTCGTTGATATTTTCAAAATTTTCCATCAGTCAAAATTTAAACAATAATTTTTCAATAGTGGATAGATGTTATATATGTCAATTGAAGACTTGCTCTGGCAATCAAACATCAATGCTCACCAGCACTTGGCGTGACCCAGGATGAGGACGTAGCTGGTGCTGAGACGCCCAATGGCAAACCTTATTAATTTTCTACGTCACAAGTGTCGATGTACCATTGGGTACCAAGCTAACCTTATATGCATCTGTGCCACTCAATATTGGACCTCATTAAGTACCCCCGCTACCGGTTTCTAACCCCTCACGGAGGCAGCCGCAATTTTGTGCTCTCGCCATTTTATCTCCGCCTGTCTTATATGAACATCGTTTCCTTAAAAACTAGTGGTGTTGGATTTTACTTTATTACAATGGAGTAAGAAAGAAAACGTAAGTATCAAAGCAGAACAAAATGAACTTTATTGGTGAAAGGAATGATATCGAACACTTTACCTGAAGAATTTAAAAAAAAAATTGTCTCCAGAGTGGGAGGTTTACTAGAATATTTGCGATGATTCATAAAAACAGCAGAACATGTGCTAGAATTATGCGCGTTACTGGAGTGGGAGTGAGACGTCAATAGGGGTGCGAACGCTCGAGGGTTGAACCCGCCATACCTCCTTAATTATGACCAATATGGAAAAAAGTGAGAAGAAATTAAATATGCATTTCCACTTACTGAGCAAATTCTGCTTAATACTTTTTGCCGTATCTCTTACCGTTTTTGAAATAGAGCGTTGTAAACAATTCAATTTGTTAATAACAAAAAAAACGATCGATCAATTTAAACCAAAAACTAATTCGATCTAAGTTCCGTGAAGACGCTCCGAATGAGACCTCGATGGCCCAGATCGTTCGACTCGTTCGTGAGAAATCGTTAACGGAAAATTTCGATTCCACACATGCAAACACACACACACACACACACAGCCATTTGTTCGGAATTCGACGGGAAGCATTTTGGTATACTCAAAACACCAGTTACGAATCGAAATAAACAAAATCGATTTAGGGGTCATTACAATATCTTCCCGAAAAATCGGAAAGTTAAAAAAATGACGAATTTGAAAATTAAAAATACCCATGAAATTTCCAGTTTTGCGTGCAGTACGCGGTCACTCCCCCATTTCATTATTGAAACAATGAAGATTAATGAGAATTTCATGGGATTTACAAGAGGGTGTGATGTGCAGGTGCTGCGTAAAAAATGAAAATAAAGAGCGTGTAAAAGGGGGACGGGGTGGGAGGGGGCGGCGGGGGGGGGGGGGATGAGACTCGTGGGAGGGCGAAAGTAGCGGCTTTTCTCGCCCTCCTCGAGGGATTGCGGACAAACGCTTGGCACCCGCCGGGGGACCTGTCCGGATCTCCCCCGGATTTACTTTCTGGCCACGTAGACTTTTCGCATTCCATGTTAGCATCGCTCCCTTCATCACTTCTTGTGCCACGTTCGACTGCACATCGATACACGCACAATTTATTTTAATGAAGAAATCCGCTCGTCTTTTACGTGCCAATGAACAAAATATACACATGATTGAACATTTCTTAACGTAGTTATTGCGTGAATTGCTTGTTTTAACGAGTTGCAAATGTTGCAAAACCCCGACTAAGGTCCCTTGGAGACGCCGACTCGGGGGATATTTAGGGAGAGGATTCAGGATTGAGGACAAAACAGTTGATCCGAATTTTCATCCCCAGTTGGGGGATGTTCAATCCCTGAATCAATTTGGTTATAAGTTATTCCGATGGGGACATCTGCTTCGCTTTTACGTGTCAATGAACAAGAGACACATGATTGGGCAATTCCTGATGTAGTTATTGCATAAATCGATCTTCCTAATGTTTGACAAGAATGGACGGGCGAGTTGGTTCCAGTGCAGACTCTCGTTTGGGGATGAAATATTCACAGTTGGGGATGAAATAGCTCAGATTTGGGATACATCCCCAATTCGGGATACAATGTTCCCAATTCGAAGATACACTATCCTCGCTTGAACATAAAATATCCCCGATTCGAGCATCCAATATCGACATCACGGGAATATGCCAGTCCCCAAGTTGGGGATATAAATTTCGGGTCATTCCACGCCAAATTTAACACTTTGAAACCTGATCTAGTCTAATTCAGGTCATTTGTGTTTTCCTGATGCTACGTGATGAAGAAAACATCTCGATTTTTTGAAGATTTTGATGTCAAACATCTAATGCGGCGCTTGCGTTGGGAAAAAATTCTGGCTGGGACAGGCATTTCCAGTACAAATGTATATATAGATATACTCGACTGTTCTAATTCTTTGAAAGGAATTGGAAATGTTTTTTAACAAATTAGAAAATTTTCGAAACTATTTCTCGAAAATTTTGAAAAGATGTGGAAAAAATTTTAAATTTTCCCATGAATTTAATAAAATGTTGGAAATATTTAGGAAATTTAGAAAAATGTTGAAAAAATTGGAAAAATCTTTCGGAAAAAATTTTTTTTGGAAAAAATTTGGAAAAATTTTAGTCAAATTTGGAAAAATTATCAAAAACTTACAGAAAAATTGACAACAAAATTGGCAAATTTTTGCAAGAATTCAAAAGAACTTTGAAAAAAAATTGCAATTTTTGGTCTAAAAATTGGAAAGATTTACAAAAAACTTGGAAAAAGTTTGGAACAATGTTTAAACAATTTGCAAATTTTTTACAAATTTGAGAAAGTTCCGTCAAGTTTTGGAAAAACTTTTCAAACCTTTAAAAGAACTGAGTATTTGAAAATTTCGAATAATTTTCGAGAAATCGTCAAAAATTTTGGATCAATTTAGATCAAAATTAGTGTTTCCATGTTGCACATCTACCAGGTGCCCCGTGACGCCTCCCTTTTTTTTTGTTAATTAACATTTTTTAATCAATTTTCAACCGTCAATTTCCAATTGCTTAAATGTAAAAACCTTGAAAAAATCAGGAAAATAGGGGAGTTAAAACCAAAATTTTTGAGGCGATTGCAGGCGCGCCCAACGACTCGAAAAATTGAATTCACAATTTTCAACAAATATGATTCTGGCATTTGCCAACATCCACACCCCTAATGAAAAAAATCGTAAATTTAGTGCATTAATTCATTATACCATTACGAAATTCGAAAAATAATTAATTAAGAATTTTGCGGTAAAATTTTGAATTTTTAAAAAATTTCACATAACTACAAAACTACATTTTGAAAATGCGGCGCTATGACTACAATTTTAATCCATCGATTTTCATTCCACTGAACTCTTTCAGTATTCATTTCCATTTTTTCACTACCTCCAAATTTTATGATATAATTTTTTTTATCCCAGTTGCAGAATATGAATCCCTTTCACATTGGAAATTCCTAGCACATGTAAACCCTTGCAATTCGTTTTTTTTTTTATTGCATGCAGGTATAATGAAAAAAACATTATTCGCTCTGAATTCCCAATTCCTATGTATGAAGTCACTCTGCCATCCTATATACTAGAATTTTTATCTATAATTTTTGGAGGAAAATATTGAAGGTTTCATATATTGCCTGTACACTGACCGCGACAAGGTTCTGGTCGAGAAATAAATTCTTGGGCGAAGCATTTATTTTATTGTCGCCTGCTACTGACGTCAACCTTTCTGCTACTTTCACGGAATGCGCAACTAAATCATGACAAGGAAATACTTTTCGCGCGCGAAGAACTGTCGATTTAATTTCACTCAAGCGTTTGTGGGAAAAAGCTCTGTGAATGTCTGGAAAAACCTGCGGATATGGTGCACACGGTGTGTTGAGTTTATGAAACTGTGAGGTGGACCCAATTTCCCGATAGGTTTTGATTGTACATTATTAACTTCCCGATTTGGGGATAATGAAGAGTCGCAGAAATGGAAAAACCTTTTCTCGACATCATTCTGACAAATATTAGATGAGGGTTCTGTGTGTGTGTATTTGTATGTGAGTGATTTTTAGCCAACGGTTCCTCGTAAACGGCTCCATCGATTTGTTTCTCCTTTGACCAAAAATCACCTCTCCCTGATGTCCGGGAAAGGAGTATCAATCTTGAAAAATAACTTCAAGTGTTGAGCCAAAATGTAACATTTCGACAATAGGTAAGCTATATAATATAATGACTAAATTTGAAAATAGACATAACATAAAATAATGACTAAAATTTGTTTATGCTTCTGTACAGATATGGAATAAATTGCTCTTGAAGAGGAGTACATTTAGTACTTGAAACGTTGGCAGAAATCAAGATAATTAAAACGTTCTGTTTATTATTTTACTACAACCGCATATAATGGCCAGAAGAAGCAGAGATTATAATTGTTTGAACAATTTTAATTATTTAAAATCCTCTAACGCGAGAACGGTTAGAGATAGGGGAAAAAGTGTATCATTAATGTTATTCCTTATACAAAAATACACACATAATGTTTTATGACTTCTTTGCATAACTTTCATAGCTCAGGAGATATCACTGGTTAACAATTTTAATTGTTTATATCGCTCTATTACACGAACGATAAGAGTTAGATGGAAAAGTTCTGAATAAAAGTTGTTCCCCATGTAGAAACAAACATTTTTTGTTATATGAATTTTTTTGTAACACTCATAATTAAAGTGATAGCGCTTAATTTATTCCGAATTTTCGACGCACTCGCGCACATACACACACACAGGCTAAAGCCTCAGGAAGTTTATGGTGCGACCCGTCGAGGGTCACGCGTACATCTCGTTTATTGCGACTTATTTGGCACAGGCTAACAGATGCAACCGCAGATCGGCTTGTCCCGAAAATTGCTGAATTTTGTCGATTTTTTTTCCAGCAACAATTAGCAATATCTCACTAATTATGCAAGGTACCATGAAAAGTTATATGACCTAAAATATGCATTTTTACACATGGACCAACTTTTGTCACACATATTTTATTCTCGGCCAAGAAAAATCCTCCCAATTTGTTCTTCTCACTTTCACATGCTTTTCTCCAAGATTTTTCCCAACCTCAAGTACTTGTGGGTAATGCGGCGATGTGCGTGCGCGCCATATTCAAATACTCGAGCGCCATCCGCAGATTTTACCTGCGGTTACGGCTTAATTATGCCAGTTAGGGAAGAAAAAATGAAATATAAAAGGTGTACTTTTACATCTGGCATGTTTCTCTACATTTGTAACTGCTCTTGAGGCACACTTACCCAGCCACCCACCCACTTCCCCTTCCACCTACCAACCTATTAACCCACCCTCCCACGCACTCACCTACCCACTCACTTACGTACCTACTCACCCACTTACCCACTCACCTACCCACCTACTCACCCACTCACCTACCCACCTACTCACCCACTCACCCACCCACCTACCCACCCACTTACCCACCTACCCACCCACTTACCCACTTACCCACCTACCCACCCGCCCACCCACTTATCCTCTCACCTACCCACTCACCCACCTATTCACCCACCTACTCACCCACCTACCTACTCACCAATCCACCCACCCACACACACACACACACACACATACACACAATATATATAGGTTTATATGGCTGGGTGGATTATTTGATGTGTAGATGAGTGGGTGAGTGTGGATGGATGGGTGGGTGCCTCCGGAAGGGGGGGAGGGGTGTGGGTGGATGGATGACTATTCCTACCTCCATAATACGATCTCATCATTCGTTCAGGAGAGATCCAGGAAGAAAATTTGACCGGGTACACAGCACACATACACACATGGACCGCGACTAAAAATTTGTTTGGAAACTTTTCCGTATAGTTAAAACGCTAGTCACAGGGAGAATACAAATTTCGATATCAGGGTCATTACAAAAATTTACCGACGATCGTGAAATTAAAAATTGATAGCGAAGAATGAAAGGGTGCGATAGGTTGCGCGCACATTTTTTTTCTTCCTCAAGTTTTTCAGTCCATTCTTAGGATGTGGTCGTAGGTTCAAGGATTTGGCAAGATAATCCGGCTACCCAACGTTACATGAATAATTTATTTTGATGAAGAAATCCACCCGTCTTGCACGTTCCAACAAAACAGACACACACACACGAACACACACGAACACACACGAACACACAGTTACACAGATACACATTTACACAGATACAATCGAGCATGACTTTTTTAATACTCTGGAGGCAGCCACCAGGGACTGGGAACAACAGGGGGTTAAAAAGTATGTACAAGACTCCACCTTCCAAATAATCTCCAGTATTTATTCACAAGAACACCTGGTCTGTAAGAAATTCGACGTAGGAAATGCAAATTGAATGATGTTCATTAAGCATGAAATTTCCCAGTTTTTTTTTTGGCACGCAATCTAATTTAAAAATGTAAGGATCTCAAGTTGCAGCTTCTATCTCAAGGAAAATCTTCCGTCTTGAGAATATATTTGCAATTGGGGCCAAGGATCAATTTGTTGAGGTCATTTATTTATTTATGCATTTGTACGCCCCGGGTAGCGGCCGTTTAAGCATTCCTTCAGGGGGCGTACCGGACCCATGCGGCTGGGGCCGACTTTCGCCATTTTAGGCCATCGTATTTCTAAACACAGGGTAAACCTCCAGAAACCCCTGTGCTACGATGGCCGACGCCTATGATGGAACCCCCCCCCCCTCCCCCTCCCCCCTGCGTCGGGTTAGGTTCCCGCTCGGCCGGGCGGTCTCATTTTATGGGTGTCGCCGATAGCACACACGGAACAAGATGTATGTATGTGTGCGTGTGTGTATGCGACGGTGTATGTATGCAGTCAAATTCTTTCTCCAATGATTTCTCAGCATCTCAGTATTGGTGATCTTCAAAGCTGATTAGATTTCAGATGGAATTGGTCCAGTACATATATTGTTATTAACAATTTCAATTGTTTATAATGTTTTACTGCATAAATTATTAGAGTTAGCGCAAAATTCATATAAGAAAAGTTGTTCCCCATATAAAAATACGTATTTTATGTAGAATGATTTTTTTCGATAATTTGCATAATTAAGGCGGTATGGCCGTCTCAACACTTATGTATGTAATAATTGAACGAATGAACCCAGCGCTGTCATGAAGGTCTCAATCGAAGCATTTCCGTGCAGAATCGAGCGGATTACATTTTGGATTGCATTCGTGCAGTATATGCAAAGTTATTAACAATTGCAATTGTTTATACTGTTCCACTGGGTAAAATATTAAAGTTATCGTTTTTATTGCGGCCGCATCCCTGTTGGGGTCTCACTCCCACTCAAGTAAAGCGCATAAGTCTCATCCTCATGCTCACCATGCGTCTACTCAGATACTCATAATTATCTGCTTCATAAATGTGTCAATTCAGAATTCTCAAATCTGCAAGTTTTTATTATGACACTAATAGGGGTCACACTGATTAACCGGGGTATATTGCAGAAGAATAAATTTAGTGCGCTGTGCTGAAATACCAAATCGGGAAGTGTTGTCTGTGCCCCGAACTTTCAATGAGGGTTCAGTGTGTGTATGTGAGTGTGTGTGTGGGTCCGTATGTGATCATTTTTTTGGCGAACGGTTTCTCGTAAGCGGCTAGATCGATTTCAATTTTTTTCTCCCTCAAAATACGCGTCTCGCCGTAGAGCAGATCTGAAAGTAGTTTAAAGAGCATTCACCGAGTGGTGTTTTGCTCACTCGTCAAGAGCGACCATTTTTTTGGCAATTTTTGACTTTTTTGCATTTATCTCGTCCAGCGTTCGGCGTAGAGAAAAGTGGTAACGAACTTTTTTGTTACCAATTGTATTCTCTACATAAAACATTTTATGACATTTCCTTGTAACTGTCATTGTTCACCAGTTACCACGGCGAGAAATTGACAACTTGAAATTCCGCAAAATTCAAAAATCCCTTCAAATGAATGGGATGTGGGTATGACCCTCCCGGTGTCGAACCGATCAATGTCCGATCTGTGCATGTCTCTATGCCTGTGTTTGTGCTCTATCTTCTTTCATCTCATTTAATTTAAAGATCGATAGGGCAGCTTTTCTCGAGAAAATTGTGAAAGTTACAGGTGATGCCGGTAGAAAAAAATTTGCATTCTCACCAAGGTCAATTTTCTTTTATAATCCCAGAATTAATTTGCGATTGCCTCAAATATTCACTGAGTGCCTCTGAGAATATAAAGGAAACTTAATTATATATTCACTCAACAAGTAAGTACCACTTCGGCAAGAAATGATCATTACAAAAAGCTTTTTACCTCAGTCCATATGCTGCGAGCTTATTCAAAGAGCATTGAAATTTATCACAGCCGAGGCAATTTCACAATTAGCAAATGGGGATTATTATCTCAGCCAATGGAGACGCGCTAATTTTCCGCATGTAAACACGTGTGAAAATTTTTGTTTTCGCCGTTAATGGTGTCTTCATCGTTTAATGATCAATCGCAGATTCCGGCTCGGCGGGTTATATTATATGGTCGTTTAGAACATTTCAAGACAGGAGCATAAGGTAGCATTTCGCGGATTGAGTTTCCCAACAATAAGGCAGAAACTTTGGCCCTGTCCATGTGGCGTCATGGTACCTCGTGCGTGGGTGGGGGTTTGCGCACGCGAAGGTTGGGAATTGTTGCCGCGGGTCTGGAGAATTTTACTGCGGATCTAGGGAATGTTAGATTGGATCTAAGGAATTTTACCGCGGATCTAGGGAATGTTAGATTGGATCTAGGGAATTTTATCGTGGATCTAGGGAATTTTACGGTGCATCCATACACTTTTCCCGTTCACATACGGAAGATTACCGTGGATTTAACCTTCTCTTTTGTACTGCTGTCGAGCGTTCCTTCAGGAGGGCCTACTGGACACCCATCCACGCGGCTGGGATTGACCTCATGAATAAGTTCACGAAAATTGTGGGACAGATACATGAAGACAATTTTTTTTTTCAATAACGATTTCCCAAGGCACATGTGAGTTAGCAGGTGGAAAATGTGAGAAAAGTCCAAGAATATATTTCTCCAGTGGACAATTCTGAGAATTTTTTTGAATAGGCAAGGGTTTATCATTGCTTGAATTGACATGAAATTGTCCATGTAATCTCTTTCTGAAAAAACCAGATGAAGTCCTCAATTATTATGAGCAAATCCTGAGATCGGATGATATTAGTCGATGGATAGCTCCAACATCCCATCAGCTTATTCCACCATTGCCGTAGCACCGTAATTTCTGGAAAGCAATGGAATTATGGGAGAAGCATAATCTCGCAAACAAGAAAAATTTTACCACGAGTAAGGCTTCCCCATAGTAAATGTTACTTTTCGGGTGATAGTGTGAGAGTAGTTTATCAACTTAATAAATTTTGTAATTACTCCAGTTACTGAATGAACTAGACACAATTGAACTTTTCTGTCTCAACTCCCATACCACTGCTATTGTACGGTGCAATTTATCCACGAACTTTCCACAATTCATAGAGAACAGCCTGAGCACCAGTCTATATACTGCTAGTTACTTAGATGAGAGAATTTCTATTTTTATCCTCAACCGAGACATGACGAGATAATTATAACTCGATATAATACGAGAGCGCAATTTTATGACTATCGCCAAGTCGAGACAATGCGAGTGAGATGGGGTGAGACACGACATGTTTCGACGAGAATTTGAAAAAAAACGTTGTAAACCAATCAATTTTACCACTAACCGATCTACCCACTTTCCCATCCACACCCACTCCCTGACTCACCCACCTACCCACCCACCAACCCACTCATCAACCCATTCACCTACCCACCCACCCACTCACTTACTCACCCACCCACCCACTCACTTACTCACCCACCCACCCACTCACTTACTCCCCCAGCTATTCACCCACTTACTCACCCACCCTCCCATCCATCCACTCACTCACTCACTCATCCACCCACCCACCCACTCACCTAACCATCCACCCACCCACCTACCCATCCACCCACCCACTTACCCATCCACCCACCCACTCACTTATTCACACACTTAATCACCCACCCACCCATCCATTCACCCACCCACCCACCCACTCACCCACCTACCCACCCACCCACTCACTTACTCACCCACCCACCCACTCACTTACTCACCCAGCCATTCACCCACTTACTCACCCACCCACCCATCCATCCATTCACCCACCCACCAACCCACTCACCCACTCACCCACCCACCCACCCACTCACCCACCCACCCACCCACTCACCCACCTACCCACCCACCCACTCACGTACTCACCCACCCACCCACTCACTTACTCACCCAGTCATTCACCCACTTACTCACCCCCCCCCTTCCATCCAGTCATCCAGACACACGCACGCACACACACACGCATACACATAGTCACCCACCCACCTACTCACCCACACATCCACACACACACACACACATAAATACCCAAATGCATCGATCGGTACTTTTGACTTTCGGGCTCGTTGTAATAACTTCCCATGATCGATTTTCTTTAACCCATTGCCACAACTACTCTTCCTTTAGACACAAATATGTTTAACACACAAGATGTTTTTCTTTACTATATACACACATAGACATAAAAGGGAAATTAATTTGCTGTGAAGGACACTTTTTACCCCTGTAAACGTACTTGGTTAACTATTAACGAACGGCATTTGTGGGAAACCTAAATCCTTCCATTGGTGTAGTGACCCCCGCCAACCGCCCACAAATCACGTACAGGCATGTGCATGGTCGCTGAGGGTACACCCGGGTTTTACAACTAAGGTTATAAAATAATTGAAGCAGACGAAATCCTGGTGGAATAAAGTAATTTACGGATGCTCTAACTGTCTACTGGGCTAAAGTACTACACCACTGTCTAGACATTGACGACTTTTCAATTTTCGGCATTACAATAGTATGTGTGAACTAGCGCTTGAATTATTTGGCTCTACAATGCAAGAAACATGCGATAAACACTAGGAAATTTGCATATTTTATCCTGAATTTTGACCTGATTGTCACGTGATTTTTAACCTTCCTTTCTCAGATCCATGGAATTTTCACTTTTTTCGACGTTTCACATGCTCCGGTATCATTAAGGAGGTATGGCCGTCTCAGCAATTATGTATGTAATAAGTGAACGAATGAAGCCAGCGCTGTCATGAAGGTCTCAATCGAAGCATTTCCGTGCAGAATCGAGCGGATTACATTTTGGATTGCATTCGTGCAGTATATGCAAAGTTATTAACAATTGCAATTGTTTATACTGTTCCACTGGGTAAAATATTAAAGTTATCGTTTTTATTGCGGCCGCATCCCTGTTGGGGTCTCACTCCCACTCAAGTAAAGCGCATAAGTCTCATCCTCATGCTCACCATGCGTCTACTCAGATACTCATAATTATCTGCTTCATAAATGTGTCAATTCAGAATTCTCAAATCTGCAAGTTTTCATTATGACACTAATAGGGGTCACACTGATTAACCGGGGTATATTGCAGAAGAATAAATTCAGTGCGCTGTGCTGAAATACCAAATCGGGAAGTGTTGTCTGTGCCCCGAACTTTCAATGAGGGTTCCGTGTGTGTATGTGAGTGTGTGTGTGGGTCCGTATGTGATCATTTTTTTGGCGAACGGTTTCTCGTAAGCCGCTAGATCGATTTCAATTTTTTTCTCCCTCAAAATACGCGTCTCGCCGTAGAGCAGATCTGAAAGTAGTTTAAAGAGCATTCACCGAGTGGTGTTTTGCTCACTCGTCAAGAGCGACCATTTTTTTGGCAATTTTTGACTTTTTTGCATTTATCTCGTCCAGCGTTCGGCGTAGAGAAAAGTGGTAATAAACTTTTTTGTTACCAATTGTATTCTCTACATAAAACATTTTATGACATTTCCTTGTAACTATCATTGTTCACCAGTTATCACGGCGAGAAATTGACAACTTGAAATTCCACAAAATTCAAAAATCCCGTCAAATGAATCGGATGTGGGTATGACCCTTCCGGTGTCGAAACGATCAATGTCCGATCTGTGTGTGTGGGTGTGTGTGTGTTTCTAATTCCATCAATTTTGAATATCGACATTGAAAAATAGACAGGCGGCGTTCTTCTGAACGCGCGACCACCAACGTTGAGCGGCCAAATGTGACCCCGCGCAGAAGACAATTCCACTATCACGTACGGTGTCGGAAATAATGAATTTCGAATGGAACCACTCACTTCTGAAAAGGTCGACTTGACATACCAAGCTCGTACGTGAGGGGTTAAGTCGACAGCGATTCGGTAACAAATGTTCAAAGAACCGAGTTGAAAAATAATAGTGAAGCGAATCCGTTGGGTACATGTAAGAGGAATTATCTGTCAACTCGGCCACCCATTTCCACAAGAATGTCTTGGAGCACCTGACAAAAATTTCAGTTGGCATCTATGCTAACTAGGCGGTTTAATGCGTTTATAATTTTTATTTTGTGTTTTCATTGCTATTTGAATTCGCTGTATGTATGGTTTTTCCTAATATTTTACCAAATCTCGAGTTTCGCAAAAACCGTTAGATACACCCACTCAGCCGTTCATCCACCCATCCACCGACCTACTCGGCTACTCACCCACCCACCCACCCACTCACCCACCCACCCACCCACTCACCCACTCACCCACCCACCCACCCACTCACCCACCCACCCACCCACCTACCCACCCACTCACCCATTCACCCACCCACCGACCTACTCGCCTACTCACCCACCCACCCACTCACCCACCCACCCATCCCCTCACCCACCGACCTACTCGCCTACTCACCCATCCACCCACTCACCTACCCACCCACTCACTCAGACATCCCCCCACTTACTTAGCCACCCACACACATACACACACACACACACGTGCTCACTCGCATACAGAGAATATAGATTTGGGGGGATCGTCTACAGTGTATGAGTGATATTGACTTTCCGGGTAGTCTACTAGAAGAGTCACATGAAGCATGAAAAGAGTTGGATTCTAAAATTTCAAATTTTAGGTTATATTTCCTATAACGCGAAAGTTTGTGTGGGCGAATTCTTTATGGCGCACCTGCTGACGGGTTAAGCATGGGAACACCTTGGGTTTTTTTCCCGACTTTTCCATCGTAGAAGTGGATGGCTGAGTTGACGGAGATCCCCCATCCACGGCAGAAATATTTATTCTCGAATTGCAGATATTTTACGCGCACATCGGCGATATTTTATCCCCACATGGGGATATTTTATACCCACATGGGGGTATTTTATACCCACATGGGGATATTTCATCCCCACATGAGTATATTTTATCCCCACATGGGGATATTTTATACCCACATGGGGATATTTCATCCCCACATGGGGATATTTCATCCCCGCATCGGGGATATTTTATCACCACATCGGGGATATTTTATACCCACATGGGGATATTTTATACCCACAGGGGGATACTTCATCCCCACATGGGGACATTTCATCCCCACATCGGGGATGTTTCATCCCCGCATCGGGGATATTTTATCACCACATCGGGGATATTTTATCCCCGACTCGTCAACATGTGATCTCCGACTCGGAGATATTTTACCCCCAAATTATTGATACTCCATCCCTAAATTCGCAATACGTATATCCCCAAAACATTAACATCCATTCCTCGAATTGGGGATTTTCCTATCCCCAAATCCCACTTCATAATACACCTCATGCCCCTTTCTTTTTACCACATAAGTAAACCCTTCCATCTCTGTACCAACATTTCATCGATCATCACCTCTAACTTGATCGAAATTTCACCTAAAATTTCCCTACGATTTTCCCACCAGAATTTCTCAGGCTATGTATCAACTTGCCTCAGAAAAATCACTTTTTCCCTCAGTGTAGATGTTTCATTGAACAAAACATACACACGATTGAGCATGACTTTTTTAATACTCTCGGGGCAGTCGCCAGTGGCCAGAAACAAGGGGTGGGTGGGTGGTTGGGGGGGGGGGGTGGCGGTAAAAAAAGTAGGAACAATCGACGCGTCGAGGAACGGGAAAAGCTGGGACATATGCAAGAGGAAAAAGAGTTGAGAGGGGAGTGAGGGAGACAAGTGAAAAGAATTGCGAAATAGCTTGTGGGTAGGTTGAAACAGCTGCTGCCAGCGGTGGGTTGGGCACAAAATTGCGTGCGTGAGATGGAACAAAGAGCGTCACTTTGGGAGAAAAATTGCGACCAATATAGGGTGGGGGGTGGGGGGGGGGGAAAGGGGGGCGGGGGGGGGGGGTGAGAATACTAGGTGCAATTTTCCCGCAATAAGCTATAGACATCACCGACAGACTTGTGATCAGTCAATTTTACATCAATTGACGGTCAGCAATCCGTCAATCGAGCGAAAGAAAAACCTACGGATAAAAATAAATGGGATGTGGGTGTGACCCGCGACGGTTTGCAACAATAACCCGATATGTATACACATTCACATGTGTACGTGAGTTATGTATGTAGGGAATGTATGTGCGCTGAGACGAGAATGAAATGTTGCCGTTTTTGGGGATGAAATATTACCACCGCGGAGATGAAATATCCCTGGTTTGGTGATGGGATATTTTCGTTTTGGGGATTTAGTATAATGCTTTTGGGGATGGGTATGTTGGGGATAAAGTATCCCCGTTTTGGGGATGAAGTAGTCCCATTTTGGGGGTAAAATATCCCTGTTTTGGGATCAAGTATCCCCGTTTGGGGGTAGAATATCCCGATTTTGGGGATCGAGTGTCCTCATCTCGGGGATGAAATATCCCCGTTTTGGGGATCAAATATCTCGGTTTTGGGAATCGACTGTCCCCGTCTCGGGGATGATATATGACCGTTTTGGGGGTAAAATATCCCCGTTTTCGGGGATGAAATATCCCCGTTTTGGGGATGGGGGTATCCCAATTTTTGGCATCGAATATCCCCATCTTGGGGATGAAATATCCCCGTTTTGCGGATAAATTATCCCGGTTTTGGGGATTGAGTATTCCCGTCTTGGGGATGAAGTATTCCCGTTTTGGGGGTAAAATATCCTTGTTTTGCGATCAAACATCCTCATTTTGAGGATGAAATATTCCTGTTTTGGGCATGAAATATCCTCATTTTGGGGATGGTATATCCCCATTTTGGGAATGGAATATCCCCGTTTTGGGGATGAAATATTCCTGTTTTGGGGATGAAATATCCCCGTTTTGGGGATGAAATATCCCCGTTTTGCAGATAAACTATCCCGGTTTTGGGGATTGAGTATTCCCGTCTTGGGGATGAAGTATTCCCGTTTTGGGGGTAAAATATCCTTGTTTTGGGATCAAGCATCCTCGTTTTGGGGATGAAATATCCCCGTTTTGGGGATGAAATATCTCCGTTTTGGGGATGGAATATCCCCATTTTCGGAATGGAATATCCCCATTTTGGGAATGGAATATTCCTGTTTTGGGGATGAAATATCCCCGTTTTGGGGATTTTTATCCCCGAATGTGAGATACTCGTATCCGCGGTCGCGCGTTATTAAAATCTCCGAAATTGTATACATATCATACTGAAAATAGAAACAAAAATTGCTAGAAAAAATTTGTTATCTCCTCGTGTGAACTAAAATCTCTTAGTAATTAATACTGGCTACAAATTTTACGATCTTTGCAAGGAGCACTGTAATTTTTTCGTATGGCTCTGAAGCTTTCAAATAAAACGGCAATATCTTCCGGAATCTTATAATCAGCGAGTATTATCAGAAAAGTTTGCAGTATTGATTAGGGACAAATTAAGTAATAATCCTGAACTATCGCGTCACATTATGCGAAAATCATTATTTTTCCCCAGGTTTTTCCCTGAGTGATGTTGTTGGAAAAATTACGCGAAAACTCACGTAAAAATTCAGCTTCGTTACGTAATTTTTCAATGAGCGCCAACTTTTCTGTGGAATTACGAAACTTTTCTGCTAATTCTTATTGAATTTTATTCTCACGAGGAAGGAAAAAAAGAAGCGAGAGCTTATGAGTTCAGAATAAGATTGATTCGAGGAGGTAATCATCAGAATTGTTGGGGAGTTGAAGCACTGCGAAAAGCAGGAGAAAAAAAAATATGAAAAGTTTCATGTGTATCTAATACCATATTATAAGTATTTGCAAAAGTCTTGAATAAAATAGATATCAATTTGAGTTGAGAGCTACGAAGGTGGTTCCAACTCGGGGCAAATTGTTATATATGCAAAGTTGGAATTTTGTTGGCAGATAATCGTTAGAAGGAGATCAATTCACGATTGAATTCAGGTATGATTTGGTCTTCCTCCTATATTCATATCCCCGATCCCCGATTTGGGGATACAATATCCCTGATCCCCGATTTGGGGATACAATATCCCCGATCCCCGATTTGGGGATACAATATCCCTGATCCCCGACTTGGGGATACAATATCCCCGATCCCCGATTTGGGGATACAATATCCCCGATCCCTGTATTGGGAATACAATATCCCCGATTTCGGGATACGCTACCTCGATCCCCGAGTTGAGGATACGAGACCCCCATCCCCGATTTGGGGATGCAATATCCCCGATCCTCGAATTGGGGATACAATATCCAAGATTCCCGGTTTGGGGATACAATATCCCCAATCCCCGAACTGAGGATACAGTATCCCCGATTTGGGGATACGATATCCCCGATTTGGGGATACGATATCCCCGATTTGGCGATACGATATCCCCGATTTGGGGATACGATATCCCCGATTTGGGGATACGATATCCCCGATCCCGGAGTCGGGGATAACATCCCTGTAGTTCGGGAATTCACGTATTTATGATTTGGGGATATTATATCCCCGATCCGAGGATTTACCAATCCCCGACTTGGAAGTGTTAAGATTCAGCATTCGGGGATGCGTAGCTCTACGCTCCTGGGAGGTCAAGATCCCAGATCCGGGGATTTCATGTTGTCCCGATTTGGTGGTATAAAGATCTTCCGTTTAGCGATGTAAAGAGCCCGGATTCGGGGATGAATAAATTGCCGATCTGGGGATGTACAGATTTTCGATTTGGGCATTTACTGATCCCTATTTGGGGATCGAAAGATTCCGTTAGGGAATCTGCAGATCTCCGATTCGGGGATGTAAAACTTCTTGATTCGGAGATGGAAAAATCCCCGATATCGAGATGTCAAAATCTTCAGGTCGGGGATGTTAAAATCTTTAGAGATATAAAGATTGTCGATTCGGGGATGTAAACATTTTCGATTTGGGGATGCAATGATACCCAGTCGAGGATCAGAAGACTCCATTCGGAGATCAAAAGATCCCCATTCGGGGATCCAAAGATCCTCTGTTGGGGGATGTAAACATCCCCAATTCGGGGATATGAAGATTCTTGATTCTGGGATGTACAAATCTCTGATTCGAATGTGTGAACATCGCCGATTCGGAGATAAAAAAAATTCCCGACTCGGGGATGTAAAAATACCTCATTTCGGGATGTGGATATCCCCAAATTGGAAATAAAGTACTCGCGTTTCGGGGAAGAAAATATCTCCGAGTATCAAGTATCCCCGATGCGGAGACACATTATTTCGCGGATATTTTCATCCCCGAATCGAGGATATATAAAGGGATATATGAAAAAATATATATAGGATATATATCCCCCAATGGGCTTTTGAAGCACCCATTTCAAAATCGAATTTCCATGCTCAGTGACTTTTCATATTTTAACATTTTCCAAACGACCCTCATGCGTCAGTAATTTAAATATAATGATCATTAATTCATCAATATTTATTGGGATACTAATGGCTTCATAAAAACTCAGTCAATCCTCACCAGCACTTAGCGTGACCCAGAACTCACAACGAGAGACCGTGGCTTTTATGAGCAATACAACCGTACGCTGAATAAATTCTCGAATATATCAAGTTGATTAATTGAAAATGGGTGAGAAGTATCGCGTAAAAAAATATCCATTAATTTTGAAATGGCAATGCAAAACCCGTGATTCACGATTTCAAAATTGTAAGGTCTGAAAATTTGTGCTTCGCGGATGGGCAATGGTGATTGAGCATATAAAAATTGTGATTTACGGTTTTTATGATACAAGGAGAAATCCCGAGTAGAGGATGTGATATCCCCAATGCGGGGGTACAATATCCCCAATTCGGGGATCTGACATCCCCAATTCAGAGATGTGATATCCCCAATTCGGGGATGTCATATCCAGGATATCCCAAATTCGGGGATGTCATATCCCCAATTCAGGGATGTGATATCCCCGATTCGGGGATGTCATATCCATGATATCCCCAATTCGGGGATACAATATCCCCAATTCGGGGATACAATATCCCCAATTCGGGGATACAATATCCCCAATTTGGGGATACAATATCCCCAATTCGGGGATACAATATCCCCAATTTGGGGATACAATATCCCCAATTTGGGGGATACAATATCCCCAATTTGGGGGATACAATATCCCTAATTTGGGTATACAATATCTTCAATTCGGGGATACCAATATTCTCGAATTGGTTAAGAAAACACCCTCACCCATGTATATGTCGCATCCACTATTCTTCCATATATATCGACTACGTCACTGATAGAACCGATTTTTTCACCTTGTTGTCCACAGATAATTTTCCACCGACGATTCTATTTGGCCTGCCCCGGGGATCTGCAGCTATTGAGCCCTCTGGAGCACTGGCTGTCTTTCCAGGAAGTATTCTCCATCTTGAGTGCTTGTTCGCACGACGAATGGGTAATCCCGAGTGGACGTGGAACACCACGTATCGCCAATATCTGACGGGTATGTATTGGCTCAGTTCTTTCCACTTCAGTTTAGTTCTTTTGCGTCCCTAGGCGCGCCAAAGAGTGACTCTAACCTCTCTTGGCTCAGATTATGTCATTTCGCCCCGTAGCAAGTTTCTGACGAATGTTATGAACGGGGAAGAAATACGTGATTCGAGTATATTACATAATCCGATTCTGTGATATTTTATTGGGAAGGGCGATACAATATCCCCGATGCGGGGATACAATATCCCCAATGCGGGGATACAATAATCCCAATGTGGGGATACAATATCCCCGATGCGGGGATACCATATCCCAATGCGGGGATACAATATCCCCATTGTGGGGATACAATATCCCCATTGTGGGAATACAATATCCCCATTGTGGGGATACAATATCCCCACTGTGGGGATACAATATCCCCACTGTGGGGATACAATATTCCCAATGCGGGATATAATATCCCTCTTGGGGCATATAATATCCCTAATTTTGGGCTACACCATCGTCATTTGGGGCATGCAACATCCCCAATTGGGGATACAATATCCCCAATCCGGGAATACGATATCCTTGTTCTGCGGATACGACATCCCCGCTGTGAGGATACAATATCCCCACTGCGGGGATACAATATCTCCGACTAGGACAAAAAAACCTCCCCAATTCGCGCATACAATGTCATCGATTTGGGTATGAAATACGCCTCTCTCTGCTACAGCTTTATCAAATGGAAGTTGAATTTTCAGTGAAATTTCCTCTCCATAGATAAATAATCACGTGACCAACATAGGATTTATTTTTCATTAAGTAAAATCCATACGTAAAATATTCAATTGAAGGAAAAGTGGATCCGGCCCAGTGGGATTAGGCATAGGAAAACCTCAATACCCTGCTACACATGCGCTGATTCAACTATTAAAGTCGAGCTTAATTCGACCTAAGCCGATTAAAAAGCTGATCCGAAAGCTTATATCATTAAAATAACGTCAAGAACCCCAGCGAATTGGTATGTCAAAAGTGGGCCATTTAATTTTGGGAGTATTTAAAGAAATTACATGGTGAACATTGATTGAATAACATAGATTAAGCTCCAGGCAAAAATAACAGCTCGACCAATTTATTATTTGTGCAATACTGATTGTACTGGATGAAAAATTGAATGGACGCGCTCTCGTTAATTATTTATTTTACTGCTGCACCTACATCACAGCATATTTATAAGAGTATTGGCAAATTACGGGAATATACGCGCTTGTATAATTGAAATTTAGAATTTTAGAGAAGTAGGTCTTGATCAATGTTTGATGAACTTCGCTCAACCTCCACCGCAATTTTTCTCCCTCATTTTTATTTAGTTTAATTTTTAATTCTGTGGAGATTCATTTAACAAGAGTGACGCTGAAAAAAATTTTCGTCGGCTTCCACGGTTTCACCGGCTAGTACGCGCGCGCGCGCCCCGTTCTCGCGAACCGCGAGGGGAAACTCGCGCCCGGCGTCAAGGTGAATATCTAGAAAACTAAGGGAGATAGAAAAAATTTTATATGAGCTTTTTGGTAGAGCGGAATGAGAGCTACAAAAAAGGTTCTCTTGAAAAATCTGTCATTTCACTCGTTTTGGAGATATCCCGGGGAGAGACAGGGGATAGTGAGACGTGGCGGCAGCGGAGCAAGCGAAAACTCCGATCGGGTCCGCGGAAATATTTTTTTTTTGAATCCATCTATAGGGTGTGTATGATCCTGATCTATTGGGGAAGAAAGTGGGAGAGTTACTTGGAGCTTAGAAAAATTACATTGGAAAATTTCGAATTTTAAGATATATTTCGTGGAAATTTGGCCGAGAAAAAATTAATAGTTTAATTGTACAAAATTTTAGAATCCTTCGAAATTTTGGGGCTTCTGAAAATGTTTACTGTTTGCAAATTGTGTTTGTTAAAAAAATCATGTGAATTTTTTATAGAAAAAAATCTGGTTGTGAATCCATTGAATATCTTTAACGAAAGGAAACGAAAATAATCGCGTAAAAAGGTGAATAAAAGTCCACGGCTTGTATGAGTGCAATTCTCCGTTTTTTATGCCGCATTGTACACAACACAGCCCCATTGTTCAGTTTGAATAGAGTTGTAAGCTTGAGGGTGCTTGCTTGAAAAAAAAAAAAAATTCGTAAAAATGTTTGCAATTTTTAGGGTTGTACATTTGCAACATTTTTTCGAATCGTCGAAATTCCCAATTTTTTCGTCAATTTCAGGAATTTTTAGTCTTCTCAAAATTTTTACACTATTTTCAATTTTTGCGATTCGCAAATTTTTTTTTTCAGAATTCTCACCTTAGGATTTTTTTTTAAATTACCTAAAGAATTTCAAATTATCCGTTTTGATTGAAATATTCGAAATATTTTATATTCAAAAAAATTGGAAACTTTTGCAACTTTCGGATTGTAAATTTCAATTCTAATAAAAAAGAAAAAAAAATCATCCAAATAATTGAGCTTAATTCGGAATATTTTTTTTTATTAAAAATTCAATTAACGAAATTCTTGGCAAATTACCTCAAATTTTCTGAATTATAAATTTCCTTTTGAATATTTGAAATATTTTAATTAAGACAAAATTTGGCAATTTTTGCAATTTTTTTATTGTAAATTCTAATTCATTCAATTCGATTTAAGTCAGCATTTTTTTTTTAAATTATCAATTCAATTGACGAAATTTTTTGAAAATTTCACAAAAATTTTTCAACCTATAAATTATATTCCAAAAATTTGAAATATTTTAATTAAAGCAAAAAATGGAAATTTTAGCAATTTTCGGATTGTAAATTCTAATTAATTTATTTGGGCTACATTTGCATTTTTTTCGGAATTAAAAATGAAAATAAGAAACATGGAAATCTCGGAGGAATTTTAGTAGGTAACGAAGGCCATTAAATATCTTCAACTAACGGAAACAGAAATAATCGCGCAAAAACGTGAATAAAACTCCAGGTCTTGTATTACTGCAATTCCCCCCCTCCCCCTCCCCCCGAGTCTTTTTCATTCCGTATTGTACACAATGCACCCCATTGTTCAGGTTGAGGGTGGGGGTGTGTAGGCACGAGGGCCCTCACGATTCTTTGACCTCCCACCCTTTATCACAGGGATCCGGCAATTAGTGGAGAGAAAAATGAGGGGAAAGAGAGAATCACGGAAAACACACGTGATGTCCCTACGCAAACCCAGAGTTATTTATCGGACGCGCGTAGGTACAGAAAGCGGCGGGTGGAGGAGGAGGTGGGGGGAGGGGGGGATTAAATAGATAACTGGCGTTTGGGTTACGAGAGATCATCAGTCAAAATAATTAAATTCTAACAACATAAATTTTACGATAAAATTTTTGAAATTTACGAAATTTTTTTTTTTACTTTTTTGAAAATTTTTGAAAATTTGAAAAAAAAAATTTTTGAAAATTTCTGCATTGCGAAATTTCTTTTAAACTTCTTAAATATTCCACAATTTTCTGAGTTATAATATTCCAAATTTTTTTTGGAATTGACATTTTATCGCGAAACCACTTCGGTTGAGAGTTTTCACGTCTTTGCGACATATCTCGAAAACAGGTGGATTTCCAGGAAAATCACTAAAGACATTTTTTCTTGGAAATCGAAAGGTCTACAAAAAATGTTCTACAACATTTTTCTGTAAAACCACTTGTTAAGGCCACAGACCCATTTTTTGGGAAACTTTGCGCATGTAATGTTGGACTGCGGGCGACACATAGGTACACACATGCACACACAGGAACACACAGGCAGTTGCGAAGGTACACATATCGAGAAGTTATGGTTGCGACCCCTCGAGGGTCACGCCCACATGCCGTTTATTAAAACTAGCAAACGCGCTCTTACCACCTGTCGCTAGGTTAAATTACACTGAATTATATTATTTTATTATCCCCTCACTAAGACTGGGATTAATGAACTTTATATTATTTCGCTTAATTGTGAACTTCACATAGTAATTGTGCCAGCGTTTAAGGGATCACATAGTTTATAGATTTCGAGATTGTCATTTGCAAAGTTGTCTAATTAAAACGATGTAGATATAGCTAACAGAGCGGGAAGGGGGCGGGAACGGGGGGGGGGGGGGGTCAGATTCTGGGTTCATTTTTTTTCATCTCCAGGCTTTATGATATCCTCAATTGATGTGTCGAAATTGCGAGCGCCAAAAAATGGCGGCGCCAAAAATGACGGCGCCAAAAATACCGGCCCCAAAAATGACAGCACCAAAAATTGCGGCGCCAAAAATGGCGGCGCCAAAAATTGCGGCGCCAAAAACGACGGCGCCAAAAATTGCCGCCCCAAAAATGACAGCGCCAAAAATGACGGCGCCAAAAATTGCGGCGCCAAAAACGACGGCGCCAAAAATCACGGCGCCGGAAATTGCGGCGCCAAAAATGACGGCGCCAAAAATTGCGGCGCCAAAAATCACGGCGCCGAAAAAACAGAGCCAAAAAGTCAGTGTCCTGTCGGTTCATCATGCTAGGAAATACGTAGGGGGCGGAGGAAGGTTTGTGGACTTGTGGAACATATACTGCAGCGCATTTGCATGATAAGACATGGAAGGCCACGGGGAGACGCATGTCGGTGCAGGTGGCTATTTGGGGAGAATCCTCCAGCTCGTCGGATTATCCGAAAAAAATTCTTACCCAATCGGGGATTTGAACTTAGGAAACTGAGGGAGTTTTTTCTCATTTAGTGCTGAAAGATCTATATGGTGGTTCCGGGAGAACTTTGGTACGATGGGGAAAATTCGACAGCGATGGAGAAAACTTGAAAAATAGAGGTAATGATCCGCGGTGGATAACCGTTCAATGTCTTCGCCGAACCTTGAACCTGTATTATTATTTCACTGTATGCGGAAATCTCCCGAGTATTCACCATTTTTCAATGCAGACCCATAGAATGGATTGAGAACATATAAATAGAGGGAGAGGAAGAATCACGGAAAACACACGTGATGTCCCTACGCAAACCCTGAGTTATTTATCGGTCGGGCGTAGCTGGAGGAGGTGGGGGGAGAATAGATAACTGACGTTTGGGGTAACGGGAGATCATCTGTCACAATCAGAAAATTTCAATAATAGGAATTTCTGACAATTTTGACATTTATCAATTTTTTGGAATTTGCCAAATTTTGGAAATTTGTTAAATTATTTAAATTTGGTGAATTTTTTGATCTTTTGAAATATTTGAAATTTTTGAAATGTTTGCAATTTTTGAAATTTTTGAAAGTTTCAAAATTTTTAAAAATTTGGAAATTTTTGAAAGTTTTGAAATTTTTGAAATTTTTGGAATGTTTGAAATTTTTGGACTTTTTGAAACTTCGGAAATCTTTAGCAATTTTTGAAATTTTTGAAGTTTTTGAAGTTTTTGAAATTTTTGAAATTTTTGAAATTTTTGAAATTTTTGAAATTTTTGAAATTTTTGAAACTTCTGAAATCTTTAGAAATTTTTGAAATTTTTGAAGTTTTTGTAATTTTTGAAATTTTTAAAACTTTTAAAATTTTTGAAATTTTTGAAATTTTTGAAATTTTTGAAATTTTTGAAATTTTTGAAATTTTTGAAATTTTTAAAATTTTTGAAATTTTTGAAATTTTTGAAATTTTTGAAATTTTTGAAATTTTTGAAATTTTTAAAATTTTTGAAATTTTTGAAATTTTTGAAATTTTTGAAATTTTTGAAATTTTTGAAATTTTTGAAATTTTTGAAATTTTTGAAATTTTTGAAATTTTTGAAATTTTTGAAATTTTTAAAATTTTTGAAATTTTTGAAATTTTTGAAATTTTTGGAAATTTTTAAAATTTTTGAAATTTTTGAAATTTTTGAAATTTTTAACATTTTTGAAATTTTTGAAATTTTTGAAATTTTTGAAATTTTTGAAATTTTTGAAATTTTTGAAATTTTTGAAATTTTTGAAATTTTTGAAATTTTTGAAATTTTTGAAATTTTTAAAATTTTTGAAATTTTTGAAATTTTTGAAATTTTTGGAAATTTTTAAAATTTTTGAAATTTTTGAAATTTTTGAAATTTTTGAAATTTTTGAAATTTTTAACATTTTTGAAATTTTTGAAATTTTTGAAATTTTTGAAATTTTTGAAATTTTTGAAATTTTTGAAATTTTTGAAATTTTTGAAATTTTTGAAATTTTTGAAATTTTTGAAATTTTTGACATTTTTGAAATTTTTGACATTTTTGAAATTTTTGAAATTTTTGAAAATTTTTTAAATTTTTGAAATTTTTGAAATTTTTGAGACATTTTCACCGATTTTAATTTTTTAAAATTAATTTGTTAATTTTTGTTGTAATTACAATATTTTTAGAGTCTTTTTGAACACTTGATGTTCCATAGATTATTTTTTTTCGTCATTTTTGTAAATTTTTTTTGTCCCACCTTCTCTTTTCAATATCAATTGTAAAATTCTAAATTTGTTGTTGAAAATGTTGACATTTTTCCACTTTTTTAGAAATCTCTAAAAATGTATAGAGAAGTGTAAAAAAGCGAAAATTCCCTGTTTTTAATTTAGTTGTAAAATACAACGACTCCGTTTCGAGAATTGGAAAGATTGAAAAACACAATTGAATATTCGAAACTCTGTGAAATTTAGGGAATTTCGAGTATTTCATTTTTTTTTTCATTAAAAAAAAAATGACAAAGTAACAAAAAAATTTCAAATTAGGGACGAAGAATAGAGGTAAAGGGAGAAACGCCGAAAACACATGTAATGTCCCGCCGGCTGAAAACCCAGAGTAATTTATCGGTCGAACGTAGGTACCGAAAGAGGGGAAAATAGATGAATTTTCACCATAGAAAAAGTCACTGAAATTTCTGATTGTTTAAATTTAAACAAATTTTTAAAAATTGTCATTTCTCAAAAAATTCTCAATTTTTTCAAAATTTTCGTTTTTGAATTTTTGGAATTTTTTTGGAATATACTTTGATTTCTTTCCAAATTCCCGAATATACCAATAACTTCAAAATTTCTGTTTAAAAAATTTAGAAATCCCCCAATTTGGAATTTTTTCACTGACGGATATAGGGAAGCTATTGTAATCACCCCGATAATGATGTGTCTCACTTTTTTCACATCATTCTGACAAACTTTAGATGAGGGGCTCTGTGTGTGTGTGTGTGTTCGCATGTGAGTGATTCTTTGAGAAACGGTTCCCGGTAAACGGCTCGATCGATTTGTTTCTCCTTTGACACAAAATTACCTCTGACTGATGTCCAGGGCGGAAAGGAGTGTCAATGTTGAAAAACAATTCCTTCAATTGTTATTAACAATTTTAAGTGTTTATAACGCTATATCTCGAGAACGGCGACAGATACGAGAAAAAGTGTTTAACAAAAGTTGCTCCTCTCGTGAAACTACATATTTCATGTTGTATTACTTTTTTGGCTAGGCATCATATTTTACGAGATATCGAACAAAAATGGGAATAATCACACACACACACACACTATCGGGATGTTATAGATGCGACCCGTCGAGGGTTACACTCACGTCCCATTTAGTTCATCGGCTGTTCACGTCTCAATATCTTTCTAAAATTTTTAGACCATTTTAAACAAAATGTCTGTCTGTGTGTGTGTGTGTGTGTGTTGTATGTGTGTAACTAGTATATGTTAAATTTCTCGCAACTAAATTATGCGATCGAGGTTCTGAATCATTGAACCGAAGCGTCTTCAAGTAACCTAAAGCTGATTAGATTTTGGATGGAATTGGTTCAGTACATATATTGTTATTAACAATTGTTTATAATGTTCTACTGCATAAACTATTAGAGTTAGCGCAAAATTCATATAAGCAAAGTTGTTCCCCATATAAAAATACGTATTTTATGTAGAATGACTTTTTGCGATAATTTGCATAATTAAGGAGGTATGGCCGTCTCAACAATTATGCATGTAATAAGTGAACGAATGAACCCAGCGCTGTCATGAAGGTCTCAATCGAAGCATTTCCGTGCAGAATCGAGCGGATTACATTTTGGATGGCATTCGTGCAGTATATGCAATGTTATTAACAATTGCAATTGTTTATACCGTTCCACTGGGTAAAATATTAAAGTTATCGTTTTTATTGCGGCCGCAGCCCTGTTGGCGTCTCACTCCCACTCAAGTAAAGCGCATAAGTCTCATCCTCATGCTCACCATGCGTCTACTCAGATACTCATAATTATCTGCTTCATAAATGAGTCAATTTAGAACTCTCAAATCTGCAAGTTTTCATTATGACACTAATAGGGGTCACACTGATTAACCGGGGTATATTGGAGAAGAATAAATTTAGTACGCTGTGCTGAAATACCAAATCGGGAAGTTTTGATTGTGCCCTAAATGGGCACACACATGCTCATACCACCAGTTTGCAAAAAAAATTTGGAAATTTTTTAAAGTCATGAAATTCCAAAAATTTCTCAGATATTGAATTGTGAAAAGTTTGTGGAAACCATTTTTTTAATTTTCGAAGTTGTCTATTTTTTTCAAATTTTTGGCAAAACTCAACTTTTTTTTAGAAGAAAGCTTCTCAATTTTTTGATTCTTCAGAAATTTTTGGGACACCCAAGCTTTCATGAAAATGTCAATAATATGCAAACAATCTGATTAACGTTCTGAACAGAATTCCATTAAAAAAAAATCACTAGAATCCTGCAAAATTCAACCATTCACAAAATTACGAAAATTACATACCGTCAAAAATTTTACAAATCCCAGAAAACGTAGAAATTTCCGAGAAATCCCACCATTTGAGAAATTCCCATGTTCGAAATAGTTTCAAGTTACTCGCGAACTATAGTGGGAAGGAGAATTATGGAAAATTACTCTCCCTTCATAACGATCCACCAAACTTGATAAAATTTTCGAGTTATTAAAACTCCAAAAAAATGTTGTCAATTCCAGAATTTCGTCAATGTCCATTTTTTTCCATAATGTAGATATAAAATAAACAACTAAAAAAAAAATTCCAAAATTCTGGAAATTGATAAATTCAATTTCAAATTCAAATACAATTTCTTTCCAAAGCTCCCAAAAATTTCGCAACCTCAAAAACTCTCGCAAAAATCGAACATCGTAAATTGATAAATCCCTCCAATTAAAAAAAAAATCCCGAATTAGTGAAGGGTCCAAAAAATAAAAAAGGGCGGGACAAGAAGAATCACCTAAACCCCACGTGATGTCCCTCCGCCGGGAAACCGAGAGTTATTTATCGTTCAAACGTAGGGTGAGGTAGAAGTGTATGGGGGGGGGGGGGGTTGGGTGTAGAGAACTGGCCTCTGGGTTAATGAAACATTGACGCGTCGCTGGACTCTACCCCGAGAGTATTAATCCACCCGCGATAGCCCACCTCGGGTGCATGCGCACACCGCCCAACCACCACTCTCCATCATCGTGCATCAACTTTGGAATATGCTGGGGATCATAAGCCGTTAGCCACAATCCACCGGATGCCCCGAATGATCCCTTCGCATCTGACATCCCAACATTACCGACATACTATTAAAGTGAAAATATAGGGGATGCGGGTGTCACCCTATATATGAGTTGGACCAATAACTTCACCGAGAAAACACTGGGCGAAGAATTCGCATTGATGTCCCCATCATATCTGACATACCAACATTAGCGTAATACTATCAAAGTGAAAATAAACGGTATATGGATGTGACCCTATTCGGCTTGAACCAATAGCTGTAGCGACAACACTTACCGAGGAATTCGCATAAATATGCGAAGCATTCGCGAGCTTATGGGAGATTTTCGCATAACTATGCGAAGCATTCCCACTGCTTATGTAATTACCGGGCTATTATTCAACTGAACATGAACAGGGCGTGCGCAAGTCCCTATACGGGTCGAACCAATAACTTCATTGACGGAACACTTAGGGAAGAATTCGCATAAATGTGCGGAGCATTCGCGAGCTTATGGGAGATTCTTGCATAACTATGCGAAGCATTCCCACTGCTTATGTAATTACCGGGCTATTATTCAACTGAACATAAACAGGGCATGCGCATGTCTCTACACTGAGAAAAACAGTCGCCGAGGTGGGGAATCCGAAGCTTGAACGATGAGATCAATCTTGGTCCGACCTTCGATGCCAAAGCTTGAACTTGATAGCTTCGACATAGCTTCATCCCCTGTATAAGCCTAGATCAAACCAAACTTAGTTATATCAAAGATATTCAAGCTTCGTTGGCCCACCTTGTGCCAAGCTTGGCTCAATCTTAGCGTCTCTAGCGTTGGTCCACAGGCAGAATCCAATCTACGTCCAATATTGGATTCATACATACATCCAAGCTTACTATAATCATCTAAACCCAAGCTTCAGAAACCATGTTGTGCTAAGCTTGGTCCGAGCTCAGCCTTGTTAGCTTTGAATCTTAGCTTTAACAAGCATGAATCCCGAACTGCTCATACCATCTAAACCCAAGCTTCTGAACTAAGGTTGAACTAAGCTGGATTGAAGCATATTTTTCCTAGTTTCGATTTACCGGTTTCAGCGAAACTCTGTTTAATATTGGATACATATATAAATCCAGGATTGCTGCACCACCTAAACCCAAGCTTGGAAACGAATGTTCAACTAAGCTTGGTTCAACCTCAATGTTCCTATCTTCCAAGTTTGAACCAAGATAAATTTTGTAGCTTGGACCAAGATTAATCTCGATGCTTCGACCACGAGAAACTTTGGAACTTGGAGTAAAATGAATTTCGAGGCTTGTACCAAGATGAAGTCCGAAGCTTGAATGAAGATAAAGTTCGATGCTTGTAGTAACCTACGTAACCAAGCTAGGGCGAAGCTGATTCTCTAAGCTGGGATTAGTGTTACATTCGCATGTTCTGCACAGATTGGCCGAGGCTTCAAAACCCAGCTTTGGCGAAGCTTAGTCAAGCCTCTTCCAAGCTTTGATTTAGCTTCATCGCATGGTCAATTCACATCTGGGCGGTAGTATAGACCGTAGTCAGATCGTTTCTACCAAATATGGTTGCCCATGGGCAATCAGATATACGGATAGGTTAACCGTAAGATTCGGTAAAATCTTCTCCCAAAGATTTGGTAAATTCAACCGAGCGCGTAGATTTAGTGAACTAAGATATTATTGAAAGGATCGATTCAAAAGCCGGATTTTTTTTTTAATATTGCTATATTGATTATTGGTGCTCCTTTAAGTGTGTATATCAACGGCGGAGATCTATAATTGTAAACACAGCACTTTTGAGGAAATTACATAGATGCTCGTACTGATCAGCGCTACTGCGATATGAACTGAGGACCTCTGGGTTACGAATTCGCCGCCTAACCAACCGAGCCACCGTAAGCATCTTAATATGAGTTTCAAAACTGAAGCAGTATTTCGAAATTGAATCAATTCACCGTTTTTCCATAAAAATTGACAAATCGTTCCATGCAATTAAATCAATCATTCACTTTGATTTATGAAAATTTCGGAACAATCAAACCATCACCTCACTCAGATTTGATGTACATGAAATGGATTTTTTTCATTTGTTTTATTAAATAAGTTTAATTCAGTTTGTGTTCGGAAAAATCTGTTTTTATTACTATGCCTGTAAAGATGTTCGAATCTTATTGTTAGAACACATGGCCACACTACTAATTATCAGATCACCTTCACGAGCGAGCAGGTGACCAATGTAACTGAAAATCAAAGTAAGGGCAACTGCAATTTGGTAACATTGCGTATGCGATGTTTCATTGAGCCGACTTGGGTAGATCGAGCCGAACAAATGCTATGGTCAAGTTTACCAAATCGAAAGGATGGCGCTCACCACCCGATGTTCCATGTGACCCAGGAACGGTCATAATACCCTTCGCTGCTTTTACCAAATATGTAAGGTTAATACTACTATTTATTTTTCTCAGTGTATTCGGGTCGAACCAATAACCTCATTGACGGAACACTTAGTGAAGAATTCGCATAAATGTGCGGAGCATTCGCGAGCTTATGGGACATTTTTGCATAACTATGCGAAGCATTCCCACTGTTTATGTACTTACCGGACTATCATTAGACTGAACATGAACGGGATCTAAAGATAGATAGGATAGCCCATACGCTTTGAATCGATAATCTCATAGACACAACACTTAGCGAAGTACTTCCCTAACTCTACGAAGTCGCCCCACTCTTTATGGGAGAACCCATGTACTATAAGAGCGAAAATAAAGGGGATATGAATGTGAGCCTATTCGGCTCGAAACAATAACTTCAGCAAAAACACTTAGCGAAGAATTCCCATGCGAGCTCTCCACATAACTATGCGAAATCTGCGCACTTCAAGACAAGTGAGGAAATTGCTTGTATTTGCAGTCGAGTTCAAATATTTCATTCAGAGAAATGTATAAAAAAAGTGGGGCATAACGGGGCGCATACTCAAGCTGCCACGTGTATTTCATTGTGCCCCACTGTTGCCCATGTTTCTATTTTTTAACAACCCGATAGGGGAAGTTATTGAAATGCCTCCAATTTTCGAAAATGGATTTTTCAACAAATTTCAACGTTTCATGATATTTCTGACCATTTTAGACCATTTTTAACAAGATGCGTGTGTGCGTGTGTTTTTTTTTCACTCTTTCTCTATTCGTATTCACCCACGTAACCGCTATTAGGCATTACTTCATGGGCAATACTACGGATCAGAGTACCCACCCATTGCGGCTGGGGCCGACTTCGCCATTTCAGCTCATCGTATTTCTAATCACAGGGTAAACCTCCAGAAACCCCTATGATACGATGTCGGGCGTCTACGATGGAACCCTCCCTCCCCCCCCCCCCGCGCGACGGGTCGCGTTCGGTCCCGGCTCACGGTCTCACTTCATGGATACCGCCGATAGCACACACGGAATGTTCCTGCCATCGGTCGGAGTCCGTGAGAAAATATTTTTCAGAAAAAATATTTTGCAGTGAGCGGGAATCGAACGCGGGACCTTTAGAATAGTAGGCAGACACTCTACCCGCTACACCCAAGCCCCGTCTTTTGTGTGTGTGTGTGTGTGTGTGTGTGTGTGTGTGTGTGTGTGTGTGTGTGTGCCGATGTATGTATGTAGTCAAATTTTTTCTCCAACGATGTCTCACCCTCAAATTATGAGATTGAGATGCTGTATGGCGCAATCGCAGTGTCTTGCTGATCTTCAAAGCTTATTAGATTTTGGACGCAATTGATCCAATACATATATTATTATTAACAATTCACTCAGATACTCATAATTATCTGCTTCATAAATGAGTCAATTGAGAATTCTGAAATCTGCAAGTTTTCATTCTGACATTAATCGAGGTCACACTGATTAACCGGGGTATATTGGAGAAGAATAAATTTAGTTCGCTGTGCTGAAATACCAAATCGGGAAGTTTTGTTCGTGCCCCGAAGGGGCACACACACACATGCTCACACTACTAGTTTGTGTGTGTGTTTGTGTTCGTGATTAAGCCTGCCGAAGGTTCAAGCATTATAAATTAAAAAGTAGTGAATCTCACTATTTGGTCAGGCGCCCAGCCATGTTCAATAATCAGAAACTGCAATTAAATTGAGCTAAAAAATTGTTTTAAAAATTTAAGGAATTCCACACGTAAAGAGACACGTGAAAGTTTTATTTTTGAAGGTAATATTGTTTCCCAACTTCTGTTGCTTGAAAATAAATGATGAAAATTATTCGAGAACACGATTTGGCGTTTTGTAGCGAATATCAATGACTGTGTATTGTGTCTTCATTTTATCAATTTTTCATATTGTAATGCCGCAATTTGAACCTCGGCTTCAATTGAAAATTGGACATTATTTTGGCTCATGGTTTGTTTCGGGCTATGTAACGGGAATTCGTTTTCGAAGCACTTCTCGCCTGGAGCTGCATTGAAACCTACGATCCTCGCAACGATTTGGCGGAGGTAGACCACTCTATCCACTGCGCCAAAATGGGGCCAATACGTAAATTCGATTTTTCTTAAATATCGGATTTAGAAACATGCGTACCGATATTTTCAACTTGCCGATAGGGGAAGTTATTGTTTTGCCCCCGAAGATAAAAAATCGATTTTCCATCAGATCTCCACGTTTCATGCTATTTCTGACCTTTCTAGACTATTTAAAACAAAATGTCTGTATGTGTGTGTGTGTGTGTGTGCCGATGTACGTATATAACCAAAAATTTCCCGGAACGATTTCTCGTGAACAAATTATCCGATCGAGGTCCTGTATGACGCAATCGAAGCGGCTTGCCGTAACTCAGAGCTGATTAGTTTTTGCTCCATATATGTCCCCTGGTTCCTATTGCTATTAACAATCTCAATTGTTTACAACGCTGTATCTCACGAAATATTATAGATACGCAAAAATGTGTCGGATAAATGTTGTTCCTTATAAAAAAATACATATTTTGTGTTGTTTGACTTTTTTCGTATCTTTAACCGTTTCGGCGTTAGAGCGTTATAAACAATTGAAATCATTCAGAGAGCTCTATAGTGCGAAAAATGAGAGATTGGAAAGAAAGTGCACACACACACACACACACGCAGACATCGGGCGGGTATAATCTTGGCCCGCGGAGGGCCAAACCCACCGCCCATTTTTTTTTCTTCATGAAATTCTTATCATTGGTGATTTTTTTCAATGGTGTGTTTATTGACTTGACAATTAAGATGCGTAAGCTCATTCAAAATGGAAGATGAAGGAAAATTGGTGATTTTCTCATAATTTTAACGGCTAAAATTGTGATCCTCTGGAACAGTTAATTGTAACATTTTTCGAGGAAACCCTCAAAGTTTCAAAAAGAATTGAGATTTTCAATTTCGGTGACATTTGTTATTCGGAAACGGTTGATAACAAATATAGCTATTCGTGATAAGAATACATCGAAATCACTATTTCCGGTTTCCTTATCTTAAATTTAGATTCCGTCAGGTGTTCTGATATTTCCAGACTGGGCCCAGCCCCGACGGGGAACAAATTAAATTTACCGAAGACATTCCACCGTCGTTGAGGGATTTGACCGTATACTGACATCACTCTCTGAAATATGTTATACCTTTTGATATGTTGTAGGAGTTTTCGTTCGGTTTTAATGGTTTCTATTGCATGACATCTTACAAATGGCTATTGTCGGAAAGCCTTCAGACAGTATTTGTATTACGTCTGAGGCTTTTAAGGATTGTGTGTGTGTGTGTAAGTTTTCGTTTCCCCCGTTCCTCTTCTGTATTCCCCACGGTAGCTGCTCTCCAGCATTTCTTCGGATGGGAGAAGTTGCATATCCACCGATGCGACTCCCGCTGACTTTCGCTAGTTAGGCCATCGTATTTCTAAACACAGGGTAAATCTCCAGAAACTCCTGTGTTACAACGGCGGCCGCCGATGATAGATGTCACCCCCCCCTGCTGCGGGTGGGTGAGTGTATGTGGATGATGGGTGGGCGGATGGGTGTGGATCATGGGTGGGTGAGTGTGTGTGCGGATGATGGGTGGGTGGGTGTGTGTGTGAATGATGGGTGGAGTGGTTATGTGGGTGTGGATGATGGGTGGGTGGATGACGGGTGGGCGGGTGAGTGTGGATGATGGGTGGATGTGTGGGTGTGGATGATGGGTCGGTGGGTGGGTGTGTGTGTGTGGATGATGGGTGGGTGTGTGTGTGGATGAAGGGGGGGGGGGGTGGGTGTGGATGATGGGTGGGTGGGTGGGGGGAGTGGGTGTGGATGATGGGTGGGTGGATGGGTGTGTGTGGATGACGGGTGGGCGGGTGAGTGTGCATGATGGGTGGGGTGTGGGTGTGGATGATGGGTCGGTGGGTGGGTGTGTGTGTGTGGATGATGGGTGGGTGTGTGTGTGGATGAAGGGGGGGGGGTGGGTGTGGATGATGGGTGGGTGGGTGTGTGTGATGGGTGGGGGGAGTGGGTGTGGATGATGGGTGGGTGGATGGGTGTGTGTGGATGACGGGTGGGCGTGTGAGTGTGCATGATGGGTGGGGTGTGGGTGTGGATGATGGGTCGGTGGGTGGGTGTGTGTGTGGATGATGGGTGGGTGTGGATCATGGGAGGTAAATGGGTGTGTGTGGATGACGGGTAGGCGGGTGGTTGTGGATGATGGGTGGGTGGGTGGGTGTGTATGTGGATGATGAGTGGGCGGGTGGGTGGGGATGATGGGTGAGCGGGTGTGGATGGTGGGTGGGCGGGTGCGGATAATGGCTGGGTGGGTGGAAGTGTGTGGATGCATGCTAGGTCGATGGGTGTTCGTGAGTGATGGGAAGGTCGATGGGTACCAGTCTATGTGTGTGTGTATATTTCAGATCATCTGTCACATACTTGTATCCACATCAGTACCGAAGTTAGGCCTGCTTTAGCTGAGCGACAGTTTTTACGAAATATCTTAAAAACTAAGAGAGATACCAAAATTTGCTGTAATACGCATTTGTAGGTCTCGTTTTGTTCTACAGAAAAGGTCTATACAAAAATACCTCTAGGTAGCTTCAATCTAAAGATATTCGCTGAAAATTGGCGCAAGCCGAAATCCCACTCAATACCGTTGACCCTTTCACAACTGATTTAATTGAAAAAGCAATCTAAGGTTTTGTAAAAAGAATTGCAACGTTCAATTAAAAGTTTTGAGTGTCAGATTTCAATTAAATGAATCACATGTGTTCACAGACAATCTTCTGTTTCGTTATTTTGTCTGTAAGTACGCGAAAGTCTGATTGTTGTAGGTCTCCCCTGTCTTATATGTTTTCAGCAGAGGAAAAAACTTCTTATTTCGAGAAAAACTTTCCGTAATTTGACAACTTTCAGTTGATTACTGTGCACCGGCATTCTGGATGTAATGAAGAGGTTGTCAAAATTTTAGGAAACAAGTGGGCTAAACGGGTTTGAGCCAATCGCCGCTGCAACAAAAAACTTTCCGCTCTGTAATTCTCGCACGAGATTATTTTTCTTTTTTAAACGATTCCATGACATCTGGAATATCTCTTTAAGAAATGATTTTACGGCGAAATGTCAATGATTTTTTGTAGAGAATTTCATTTTCGACAAACAAACTTCATGAAATTATTTTGTAAATCTTCGAATTTTGACATTTGAATAGTAGAGAAAAAATCAATCTGAGTCACGTGGATTGCACAATTTTGCACATCTACACATCCACCCATCTACACACCCACCCACCTACACACCCACCCACCTACACACGCGGCCACCCACCTACACACCCACCCATCTACACACCCACCCATCTACACACCCACCCATCTACACACCCACCCACCTACACACCCACCCACCTACCTACAGAGAAAGAAGGAAGTGTGAGGAAGGAGGTTGACTTCCTTCTTTCTCTTTTTCTTAAAAAAAAAAAAAAAAAAAAAAAAAAAAAAAAAACCCACCTACCTACACACAGGGACACACATACACACACACACATACACACACACATAGACGCATACATACACACAGACTATCCCGAAAACTTCGGAATAGCTTCAAACGTAGAGATTTAATGAACAATCGATTTCCGATTTTCGGGGGTGAAATAATAACTTCCCCTATCCGGTACCTTAAGGAAAAAAAAATTAATTTACTTTC
The DNA here is from genome assembly GCA_026005395.1 of Asobara japonica. Taxonomy (NCBI): domain Eukaryota; kingdom Metazoa; phylum Arthropoda; class Insecta; order Hymenoptera; family Braconidae; genus Asobara; species Asobara japonica. The sequence goes on from BQMI01000225.1 coordinate 458,361, forward strand.
ACGCGTCTGTCTGAACTAAGTCTCCCCAATCCCTTAATGGAGACGTGCTGTGTTAAGCCTCCAAAAGAACCTAACACCCTCAATTCTCTCCCCAAACATTTAGAACTATCAGGGAAATTCCGAATCACTCACGAAACCAAAAGCCAATGCGAAGAACAGTAATCTCTTGTTATCTTTTTTTTTTTTTGAGACACCTCAATTTATAGCTAACGATTTTATTAATGAATAAATAAACGAAAATTAAAGTAATTAATTTAACTGAGGTTAGACACTTGGTAAATCTAGGGGACATCCAACTCGGCCAATTAACTCGGATTTGTACCAATATCGCCAACTGAAATAATTGATTTAGGTGATAGTTGGTGTCGCAAAACCTCCTCCATCCTTCATGCGAGATAAAATAAATTAATAAAACATTTTTTATGACTTTCTTTTTTGTTCATGTACGTGGTATGAATGCATTAAAACTTGCATGCCTCAAGCATGTAATTAGGGTGTGACGAAAGCGTTGCGGAAAATTAAAAAAATTGAACAATATGAAAACTTGGAAAGTGCGATAAATTCCAAGAATTTTTTTTTTTAATAATTCAAAATTCAGGTGGAAAATTGAAAATATCGCGATATACCCGCGTGGAATAAATTTCATTTATCTGCTTGATATAATATGAGTGAATGATGAATTTTCCCCTTTATTGATTTTTAAATTTTTCGAGTGGGCGGATGATGGGTGGGTGGTGAGTGTGTAGATGGCAGGTGGGTAGGTGAGGGTGTGGATGATAGGTGGGCGTGCCTATATGATGTGTGAGTGTGGATGAGAGGTGGGTGGGTGTGTGTGGGTGATGAGTGGGTGGGTGTGTCTGGGTGATCAGTGGGTGGGTGTGTGTAGATGATGAGTGAGTGGGTGAGTGTGCGGATGATGGGTGGGTGGGTCTGGATGATGGGTGGGTGTGTCTCGATGACGAGTGCGTGGGTAGGTGTGTGTGGGTGTGTGTGTGTGTGTGTGGATGAACTTTTCGAGTGGGCGGATGGGCGTTTCTCGCTGATGTGCGGACGGGTCGGTGCGTCTTGATGCTGGGGGGGGGGGGGGGGGGGTGGGGGTGTCTCGATGATGGGTGGGCGGGTGGCTGTGTCTCAATGATGGGTGGGCGGGTGGCTGTGTCTTGATGATGGGTGGGCTGGTGGGTGTGTCTCGATGGTGGGCGGGCGGGTGTGTGTCTCAATGATCGGTGGGCGGGTGGGCTGTGTCTCGATGGTGGGTGGGCGGGTAGGTGTGTCTCGATGATGCGTAGGTGGGTGGGCTGTGTCTCGCTGATGTGCGGACGGGTCGGTGCGTCTTGATGATGGGTGGGCTGGTGGGTGTGTCTCGATGGTAGGTGGGCGGGTGGGGGTGTCTCGAAAGTGGGTGGGGGGGGTGTGTCTCGATGATGGTTGGGCGGGCGGCTGTGTATCTCAATGATCGGTGGGCAGGTGGGCTGTGTCTCGATGATGGGTGGGCGGATGGGTATGTCTTGCTGATGGGTGGGCGTGTCTCGATGATGCGTGGGTGGGTGACTGATGGATGCGGTAGGTGGGCGTGGTTGTGGATGATAGGCGGGTGAGTTCTTTGTACATGCCTGTATATAAATGTAGTGCAAACTCTTTTGCACACCCGCCGATTGTCCAATTAATCTCAGTGACCCCAACGCAAACATCTTAACGTATTCCAGATCCGAAAGGATTTTTGTTGAAATGTGTCCGCTCCATTCTTGTTCATAAGAATTTCTTCGGTTATAACCAAGTATCTGCAGATGTGGGTGGAGGCAGGACGGACGGTGTGCTAGCACTCACAAGCGACCAGCGCCAACTCCCCAGCATATTCTGAGCATGGAAGTGGATATATAAGAAAATAGTGATAACATAAAATAGTCGGCATGAAAAATTCTGGTAGTTTTATGCCTTTTCCTCGTATTTCCAATATCTTACAACGTATTGCAGTTCATATGCCAGGTGGGGCGGGGGGTGGGGTGGGAGGGTGCAGGGGGTGGAGGGGGGAGGCGCACGTTTGGTCCCGGCCGCCATTCAACCCCATTTTTTTTTCAGAAAGTATTACACATTGTGATATGATTCAACCAACCTGAATAGTTTTCCAGGAAATAAAGAATACTGAATGCTCCAAGCCTTCTCGTCTATCTCCGTTATTTAATCAAATCAAGTCCAGTCATAATTGCAAATCGGAAAAATTTCTGGGGTGGCCCCCATGGGCCCCACTCACAATCCGCTGGGTTCGTTTTTTCTCCACGTACGTGGTCCGACTGCATTAAAAAACACGAGTCGAGCGCGAAACTAGGATATGGTGGAATGTCTGCGGGAATTTTGAAATTAAACAATTTTCACTGATTTTCGAAAGTGTTTTTCAATTTTTGAAATGCGGGGATTTTCAAAAAATGAAAAAAAAATTGAATGGGCTGAAAGTCTAGAATTTTAATTTTGACAATGCTCAAAATTTCGAATGTTATATTTTTTTTTTTTTTTTTTTTTTTTTTGAAAGCTCAGAAAATTTTCGAAAATTACCAAATTAATTCTAACAGCTGATTCCAGCATGGAAGATGAAATTAATTAATGAGAGATTTTTCGTGAATTTTTTTTCTGCAATGTACGTGGTATGAATGCATTAAAGCTCGCATCTGAATTATGCAATCGGGGTACTGAAGCTCTGCAGAAAATTCAAAAATGAGAAAACGTGAAGACCCGAAAAATGCAGAAAATTTTTCTGGATTAAAAAAAGTTTGAATGATGGATTAAAAACCTCGATTGTTCCTTGATGTCGCGATGGTTCCAATTAATATAATTGATTTACTACACAGCTAGCATCGCAGCATCTTCCCCATCATCCATGTAACATAAAATAAATTAATCATGTGCTTTTTATCTTTATTGTTTAATTTTTTCGGCAGTGTACGTGGTACGAATACATTAAAAAAGTCGCTCCGATTATGTAACTTGGACGATAAACACCAAAGCTCAGCAAAAATCTCACAATTTTCGTTAATTTTGGAATTCAATTAAACTTCAAAAATAAACAAAAAAAAATGTCTGAAATTCGAAATAACTCGGAAATTTTACGAACTTTAAAGCGGCAGAAACCACACCTTTTCAGGATTTTGAAAAATGTAAAGATTTCCTAAATTTTGAAAATTTGTGAATTCTGAAATTTTTGATATTTTGAAAATTTTGCAAAATGCAAAAATTCGGTAAAGTTCACAATTTAAATGAGAATTTTAAAACACTTATTTTGCAAGATCCTCAATTTCGAGCCTCGCACACACATACACACACACAATCACGCATACAGAAACACAGCCATATATATATATATACATATATACATATACATATACATATCTATACATAGGTATACACATGTATACACATATATACACATATATACATATATATATATATATACGTTAAAAGACTCACACACATCCACACACACACACACACACACACATAGAAGCACAACCCAAAATAATTCCTTGTATATATATGTATGTATATAAACTACAATAATCGCCTGACATCCTTAAGTTGAGAATACCTCATCTCATTTGTTATTTTACTCGAATAACTAAAACCCACTGGACTGATTTCAAGCAAATGCGAGTTTGTAAATTAAACGTTGGTCTAGAGGATTTGGTATATCATAAATCCTGGACGTAATCATCACCTAATGGTACTAATGCGAGCAATGAGGACGCTATTGGTGGTTTGCCTAAACCGCTGTTGCTTCCATTGCACAGAGAGAAAAGATCGACATAAAATGAGCCTTACTTCCGGTAAATCCGTGGCATGCGGTATTTTGGACATTTCCACATCCCGAGATCCACGAAAACTAATTAAATAAAGAGCAAATTTTATGCAACGATGGTGATGGGAAAAATCAACATGACTCAACTTTAGTAATTTATATGAGGGATTCCATGAACTCCGGTACTTCCTTTATTCATAACAGCGAATTGTTGTAATAATTTAATGCGCTGCAGACAAATATTTCATTTAGCACGTTGTAATGAATCAATTTGCTTCGGATAGATGCATCGAGATTTTTATTAAAACTAGCGCCGATGTTGATCAACTTTTTAAATTGACTCTTTTTTTATTTAAATGATTTAGACTTTGAAATGAAATTTGAAATATGTTGATTTTCAATTTTTGTAATAGTTAAATTTGAGTTTGATTTTGATTTTTTTTAATTGAATTCAAAAACAGATATAAATGTTTGCATTGGAATTCGAATTTGAATTGGAAAAAAAAATTTCAACGTGAAATTGAATTTTAGAATTGAGAAAATGCAATTGTAAATATTTTGAATTTAAAATATGAGCCCGCGCGAAGAGGAACATGGCGACGCACATTTCAAAGCCAATCAGACTGAACATGAACGAAAACAGTATGGCGGGTCACATGACAGCCCATGACAATTGAAATTAGTGTAATGGCCGCTGGCATGACATGGTTGGTCACTTTTAGGAAGGATTAGTGGTGGATGAAGTCGACGATGCACAAACAACACGTTTAGTCGAGGACGTGCCTGGACGAAAAGACGGTTATGGCACTCAGAGTACGTAACTATTGCGCGGGACCACAGTACGCATGCCTTGCAGATGCGCAGAAGCAAAAATGTTTCTGCGCAAACGTCAATCGCACATTGTGCGTACGCATTACACAAGTGTCGCTCATGAGAATTCATGTATTTTGTGTCGATTTCTCGATGTCAGTCGGAAAACAATCGATTACTCGCATCTAATCGACTTTCATGTCGATCTGTCGATTGTTCCCTGTTATTTTTATATTAGTTCCTTGCCACATACGATTTCGATTTCAATTTTTATCATGGCACCCATAATCGAGATTTGTCTTCGATAATCGATTTATTGCGATTCTCATTCGATTTGTGGTCGAAGCTCTCAATTATATATAAGGACTGGTTCCTTGCCGGTGGCCGCTACGCGGTCACATGTCTTTACATGCCTGCATTCTCGTTCGATCTCGATTGTGCCCTCGATAATCAAGATTTATTTTTTTGACTTTCAAGTTTTGAAATTCGATAATCAACTTATTTTCCTGGTCGATTTTAGGGTCAATGAACACTGGAAACAAGAATGAAGGCACAGAAGCATTTCAGCATGAATATCGCTCAATCGATTCCTGTGTTATCGTATTAAGAAACCAGCCTTTGAAAAGAGTCCTTCTGAAGGAGCACTTGAAAAATGAAAAAATCGAGACAAGACGAGACAATACGAGATTGGATTGCATTCCCGATCCTCAAGACGAGACGAGATAACAATTGGTTTTATAACTTCGATACCGAACGGGAGAGTTGAAATTCTCGCCTCGTCTCGTATCGCGGCAACATTGCAATTAATTTGTCATGGAGAGCTTGAAGCTTGAATGATAAGCGAAACGGTGCAATTTGATGGATGAATTTATCGATCAGTATCAATGGTGACAAGGTTATAGACTAAATATGCAGATACGTTAAAAATGCAGCTATGAAGAATCCTCTCGGGCATTTCAGCTCGATCAGATTTTTTACCAGTTTGTTTCTGAGCTCCGCTGAGTATCAAGGGTACAGATCACATCTGGGACAAATGCACTGTATATAGATCTAGGAATATTGATCTCTAGAAAATGTACTTGGTACAAGAACTCTCTTTTCTCACTGTATACGTCGCTAGGACGTAGACGGTGATGAAAAAAAATTCTTTTCCAATATATATCCACGTTTCATGACATTTCTGACCATTTTAGACCATTTTTAACAAGACATAAATATGTGTGTGTGTGTGTGTGTATGTGATGGTGTATGTACGAAGAGAAATTCCAGTATTCCAAATTTCATGATTCCTATTTTGTTCTCTGAAACATCGAATTGGCGGGTTGGAAAATCTAGGAATGGCAAACAGAAATTACAAATCGGGAAGTTTTGTTTGTGCTCCCAACGGGGGTAAACACACTTCCATCCCACTAGTTTTTTTAATTACAATATTTCAATCTGCTGGAAGATCTTCATCAGGGAAAAATTCAACTACAGTAAAATCCCGTTAGCATCGCATTTCCCCTGATATCGATGATTCATCGCTCGAGCGCTTCTCCCACTCAACCACTTACGCGACCCGAGAGCTCGATTATTTTCTTCCCCAGCCGCATTGTTGGGATTTCCAATATTGCCGAAAAATAAAGCAAAATAGGAATTTGAGGTATATTACCTCACTTGCATTTGTACTGTCCCGATGGATAATTCCAGTCTTTTGGTAAAATATAATCTTTTGATTAAAAAAAATTGTCAGCTACAGACATAACCAGAGAAATAATTGGTTCAAAAATTATTTTCATTTCCCCCCCCAAAAAAAAAAAAAACTGATTGACATGACCATAAATTGAAGTACTGTTCAATTATTCGGTAAAAAAAAGTGTACAGTAGAGCTCCCTTTATTTTCCGAGCTCGGGGGATGACCTTGAAGCAATTTCGTGGAGAAAAAAATTAAGGAAGCCCCCCACTCTGCCCACTGGTTGGTTGGCGTGGTGGGGGTTGTCGGGAGCGGAAGGGGAAATAAGAGCAGAAGTAAACGGACTATGTATCAAAAGTAAATAGGTTATGTTTCATGAATGCTCGGTCCCACTATTGACACGCTGCGCAGTCTGGAGCGCATGACGTCGAAAACAAGGATAGACAAAGTACGGGGAGTGGGAGAAGGTTTTTGAGGGGAGACAAGCCGTGAGGGGAGTACAGCGAAAATAAAGGAAGCGGAAAATTAAGGGAGCTCTACTGTGATGCATTTTCCAGACTTTTATTTGAATGCCTAATTCCATAAATCGAAATTTAAATGAGTCAGCTCCCTTTCCGCGAACGCTGTCTCCAAGGTCGACTCAGCGCTGAGCCTCGGCGTCAGTGCGTGGTGGGGGGTAAGACATAGCATTGCATTCTAGGAATTGACTGCCCCTATTCCCCCCCGCGAGCGCAATGTTGACGGAATTCCACTGGATATTACATTAAAAAGACACAGTAGAAAGATTTAACTTCATTAAAAAACAAATCAAAACTCGTCCTACTTTCAGTTGTCACTATAAGTAAGTTTAAACATATTCATTTCAATTTTTAACACGCGGATTGAGAATGTGACCCATGGGAACCACCCAAAAACGAACTTCCCCACCCACACATCCACCAACACACTCACTTACTCACCCACCCAGACACCCACCCACCCAAACACCCACCCACCCAAACACCCACCCACCCACTCAAACACCCACCTACCCACTCACCCACCCACTCACTCACCCACCCACACCCCCATCTATCCATCCATCCATTCACCCACACATCCACCGACACACTCACTTGCTCACCCACCCACCCAAACACCCTCTCGCCCACCCAGACACCCACCCACCCACTCACTCACCCACCTACTCACCCACCCACTCACCCACCCACTTAGCCACTCACCCACCCACTCACTTACCCACCCACTTAGCCACTCACCCACCCACTCACTCACTCACCCACCCACTTAGCCACTCACCCACCCACTCAGCCACTCACACAACCCATGTATCCATCCACCCATCTACCCACACACCCACCCACCTACTCATCCAACCACCCACCCATGCATCCATCCACTCACACACCCAACCCGGGGGGGAGGGGGTGGCTTCCATCATAAGCGCACGCCATGGTGCCTCCAGGAGTTTCTGGAGGTTTACCCTGTGTTTAGAAATGCGATTGCCTAAAGAGGTGAAAGTTGACCCCAACCGCATGGATTGGTGTCCAGTAATCTACCTAAAGGTATGCTCAAACAGCAGCTACTGCGGGGCGTACAAACGAGAGGGACGGAGACGCGAAAAAGTACAGCGAAACAATAACTTGCCCCATGGCGAAAAACTTCTCACATTTCGTGAACGATCTATAATCTCAAACCCTGAAAATTATCAGATCATAAAGTGAACAAATGATTTACGATTTGTCGGTATTTTACTTGCAGGCTGGGCTATTGCTCCTTCCGAGAAGGATTGGAAGTACAGGCTGTCGATATACTACGTGAAAAGCCAGGATTCTGGTATTTTCACTTGCTCCACGCCCAAGGGCTTGACTAATTCCATAAAAATCCACGTTGTAGGCAAGTACTGTCGATATTATTGACCTGGAAAAAAAGTGCTTCATTTGGAGTATCGTGTTCGCTCGTTAGGAGCAAATGAGCTTTTTTCCCATCTGATAAATTGAAATGATCCCTCCACAGATACCCATTGTCCGACTCTCATACCCACTGATGCACCTCTGTCCAGCAAAATCCAGGGCGCTAGGATGGGTCAGAAGGCCGAGTTCGAGTGTCCGAATGGCTACCGACTCAATGGCTCGAGGGTCCTCAATTGCCAGTACAACGGTGAGTCCAATTGAATTGCCTCCTATCGCACCTTAAGCATGTAATTGGGGTATGACAAGGGCTTGGTCGAAATTTGTAAAATTGGAAATATCAATCAACGAGATCTGGGTGTGACTTATAACTCTCCAAGAGTTTCTAAAATGCTATACAGTATTTTCTACGGCAAGTCCTACAGGACATCCCAAGTTTTTCAACATTTTAGAAATTGTAACTTCCAATATAATATAATTAATTATAATATAAGTTTTAATAAAAAAAATTTTTGTGCACTCAATACAATTTCGTTTGAAATTTGTTCCAAATTTTTTTCGAAATTTTTTTTCGAAATTTTTTTTCGAAATTTTTTTTCGAAATTTTTTTTCGAAATTTTTTTTCGAAATTTTTTTTCGAAATTTTTTTCGAAATTTTTTTTCGAAATTTTTTTCTCGAAACTTTGTTCGAAATTTATTTAGAAATTGTTTTCGTAATTTTTTTTGTAATATTCTTTGAAATTGTTTTCGAAGTTGTTTTCGAAATTTTTTCTCGAAATTTTGTTCGAAATTTTATTCCAAATTTTTGTTTTAAATTTCTGTCGTTTTTTTTTGTTGAAATTTATTTCGAAATTCTTGGCGACTAAGTCGATAAAGTCAGGTTCGATTGTAGGTCGCTACCGAGCATCAACTCGTTCCTCATCTTTCCACAAATTCGAGCTGGCTCTCAATTTTTCTGCAACCATCCTAACACCTTCGTGCCTCGCGGTAATTGCGAATCAGAGTCGTTAGCCGTGCGAATTACTGCACGAAACGAGTCGTGATAATTGAATAGGGACCATGGGGCGGTGATAGGGGGCCAGGGGGTATTTGATGGAGAGTGCACCCCTTGGAAAATTGGTTGCGCATTGCAGGGGGACGACTGCAAGCTTATATTGTGGCCTGAGGTTCTCCTGCCCCATGAGGTACTCTAGATGCAGACATTTTTGAAAATTATTGACGCTATTTGTGTTTTTGAAATTTTTCGAAATTTTTGAAATCTTTGAAATTTTTGAAATTTTCAAAATTTTTGAAATTTGTGAAATTTTTGAAATTTTTGAAATTTTTGAAATTTTTGAAATTTTTGAAATTTTTGATATTTCTGAAATTTTTGAAATTTTTGAAATTTTTGAAATTTTTGAAATTTTTGAAATTTTTGAAATTTTTGAAATTTTTGAAATTTTTGAAATTTTTGAAATTTTTGAAATTTTTGAAATTTTTGAAATTTTTGAAATTTTTGAAATTTTTGAAATTTGAACTGCTGAACATTGAAAATTCCCAAACTTTTGTAAGTCCTCAAAAGCTCAATTTTTAATCTTTCTCAGATTACAAAATTTCTGCAAACTTCCCAAAATCAACTAAAATTCGGAAAATTCCAAAACTTTCGAACTTCTCTCGTAGTACAGGGAGATGTACGAGCAAAGTCCCACCTTGCAAGCTTGTACTGTGGTCTGAGGTTGCCCCAGAAATTTCGCTAGCTGTAGAAACTTTCGAAACGATTGACACTTTTCAAATCTTTGGAATTATCGACATTTTTCAAACCTCCGAACTTCATCATAACTAACCTTATTGCCCTCACGGCCAGATTTTTAGAAACTTTTGTTTTGTTCTCTTTCTTTTCCTTAATTTTGACAATTTATGCTCAAATTTTTCGGATATTTCAATTATTCGCAATTTTGGGAAGGAAAGTTCGGTTACCATTCCAAAACTCGTGAGACAAAAATGTGCAGGTATGAGTATGGCTGTGTGTGTGTGTGGGTGAGTGGCTGTGTGTATGTGTGTGTGGATGGGTGGGTGGATAGGTGGGTGGGTAGGTGGGTGGGTAGGTAGGTGGGTGGGTGGGTGGGTGGGTGGGTAGGTGGGTGGGTGGGTAGGTGGGTAGGTGGGTAGGTGGGTGGGTGGGTGGGTAGGTGGGTAGGTGGGTGGGTGGGTAGGTGGGTAGGTGGGTAGGTGGGTAGGTGGGTAGGTGGGTAGGTGGGTAGGTGGGTAGGTGGGTGGGTGGGTAGGTGAGTAGGTGGGTGGGTGGGTAGGTGAGTAGGTGGGTGGGTGGGTAGGTGAGTAGGTGGGTGGGTGGGTCGTTGGGTGGGTGGGCAGGTGGGTAGGTGGGTGGTTGGACGTGGATGTATAGAAACGTTTTTTGTTGAAAAATTTCTCTCAACCTCCCCTTCAATTATAAAATTTCTCTAAATAGCAAAAATTCTTAGAATCCCAAAAAAAAGTCTCGAGCTTTTATCGCACATTGCAGGGAGATGGTCGAGCGAAGTGCCTCACTGCGACCTCATACTGTGTCCCGAAATTGTCCTGCCCAATGCACGACTGCAGATGTTGGAGCACAATAACAGTTTCAGTGGCAATGCTGTATTCACCTGTCTGTGGGGGAATGTGCTGCTGGGCTCGCAGACCATATCCTGCGGTGTGGATGGCACGTGGAATGCGAGTCTCCCCATCTGCTCACGTAAGACTAATGGCTGGAGCCGCAAAAAATCTAATCTTTTGTTCATTACCAGAGAGAGGAAAATATTTGTTGTATTTTTTTTTTCTTTCCCTTTCTTTCCTTCCAGAGATAACGTGTCCCCTGCCTTCCGTCCCCAAGCACGGAATAATCCTGGAACAAACGAGGAAAACTGTCCACCCCAGGCCAAAAAAAGTGGGCTCACTATTGAGATTTGCTTGCCTCCCTGGGCATCAATTAATCGGCGAGGGATCAATAATTTGCACGGAAAATGGCACGTGGTCCCATGAGCCGCCACTGTGTAAGTAATGTCGCAATCCGTATGGAAAAATGTATGACAAAATGAGGAATTTGCCGGGTGTTCGCACACACACCCACCCACCTGCACACACGCCCAACCACCCACTCACCTACATACAGACCGACCCACCTCCACGCCCACTCACCCACTTGCCCACCCATTCACTCACCCACCCACCCACCTACCCACCCATTCACCCTCCACCCACCTACCCACCATTCACCCACCCTCCCTCCCACCCACCTACTCACCCACCCAGCCACCTACACACCCACTCACCCACCCAGCCACCTACACACCCACTCACCCACCCAGCCACCTACACACCCACCTACCCACTCTCCCACCACCTACCCACCTACCCACCTACCCACTCACCTACACACCTACCCACGCTCCTACACACCTAGCTACCCACCTACACACCTACCCACCCACCTACACCCACATGCGCATTTGCTTTCAGAAAACGGCGCAGGAAGTTGGATACATTTTGATATTATAACGAGAAGAATTGATGAAATTTATGCAAATTTCGATTTAAAAAATTTTAATTATTTTTTCGATATTTTAAAAATTTTAGATTAAAATATTCTGATTTTCTGAATTTTGACGAAATTCTTAAAGTTTTTACCACTCAAATAAACTCGCGCGGGCGAATAAAAATGGCACACTTTTGAAGATTTCCTGAAAGTTCTCAAAATTAATTAATTAATTATGCTTCCGTAATTTTTGGAAAATTGTTAGAGATAGGAATTCCTAGAGTATGAGTTCGTTCGGCTTTTTGAATTTTCGAAACTTTGTTTCAAACATTTTGTTGAACATTTTATTGAACTTCCTTCTTGCTTTCCAAAATTGCACACTTTCCAAAAGTTTAAAAATTTTCAAACTTTCCAAAATCCTTAAAATTAATCGACATTTTCAATGAGTACAATTTTGAAGAAAAAAATTGCGTTCCATAACTAAATTTCTCAACATTTCAAAAGTGTACGAATTACTAAAAATTACACTTTCCATTCCACGAAATTAGCGAAATTTCCAAAATCCTCAAACGTGATGACTTCCCTGAAACGCTCAAATTAATAAAGCTCATAAACTTCCTCAAAGTTGTCGCAATTTTTACAAGCTCTTCCAGCATTTTTATCTTAAACTCGCTTCACACCGAACACGCCTAGTGTCCCTTGAAAAAGTCGATAACTCCAGAATAAATCACTGTTCATCCGAGTGCTCGAACTACCCCCCCCCCCCCTCCCCTTTTCCACCCCCTTATGAATTATTGACTCCAGGTGAAGTCAGGCTAATAAAATAGAATTGATCAACTTTTGCAGATTTAAAAAATTTTAAATTATTAATCCGCGCGCGCTTCGCCAATTTTTCACCGAAAATTTCTCCGACTTTTTCCAGTTTTCCCCATAGATTTTTTTTTTTTTTTTTTTCATTTTACTTTCAATTTTTTGCTTGCAAAATAAAAATTTTCTTGACCTCCCTCAAAATTTTCACGTACAATTGCGTCACTAAGCTCCTAACCACGCAAGCGGCATCAAAATTCGGCCACCGTAACCCCTCGATGTTTCGTGAATATCTCGAAAACTAAGAGACGCACAGAATTCGCGAGAGGACCTTTTTTGTAGCTCTCACTCTCCTCTACCGAAACTATTTCTATAAAAATTTCGCTATCTCCCATAGATTTCTATATATCTCTCCTCATCGTGGATGTCAGAGTTGTCTCTCGCGGCGCACGTAAATGGAGGGGGGGGGGGGGGGGGGGGGAGGGCGGGGTGGGCGCGTTGGGTTAAAAAAGTCTTTCGGAATTTTTGTCTCGAACTCGCTTTATGCCCAACTCACCTATCCCAGTATCTCTTGAAAAAGTCGATAATCCCGGAATAAATCACTGTTTTTCCGCTTGCTCGAACTACACACATATGAATTATTGACTTCAGGTGAAGTCAGGTGTCCATATCCGGGCGATCCACCCCACGGTAAAATCGCACCGCTCAAGTTCTGGTACAAGCCCGGTGATACTATACAAGTGACATGCTCACCGGGTTATGTGACGCCATTGGAGCCAGAGAGAAAGCCCACATGCAGGGAGAATGGTAGGATTTTTTTGTTTCAATTTATTTATATTATCGCAAATATTTTAGCGATTTGCTAAAATTATACAAAATTCGAGAACCAAAATCTCGAATGCTAAAATCTCATGCGCCAATATATCACAAAAAAAAATATGCCAGCTTTTAAAATTGAGAAAAGTGGAAAAGTGTCGGGCGCGAAAGTGCGAGACCCGGGTTCGAACCCTGTGGAGCCAATTCTCGATTTTTGTAAACGCGACTTTACCCGCGAAAGTGGCGCCGCTCAATTTTCCCGCGCGATCGCCAACGAACGCGCCCGAATGGACTTCACGATCGGAGCGCGGCAGTGGTCGCCGCCCGGTTATCGCGGCAACTTCACTCGCCGCGTCCCTATTGCGGCGCTTCGCCCGTGAAGTTCGGTCAGCGGTCGAGTTCCGGCTCCCGCTCAAGTTTAGCGCCGATTGCGCGGGAAAAGTGAACGGCGCCACGGTCACAGGCCGCGTTCACAAAACGCGACAGTAAGCTCCCGGGACTATATTTTTATCTCTCGCAATTCGATTTGTCGTTGATTTTTATTTTATTGGTGTGATAGTTTTAAAGATCACATTTTTGATGTGTTATTTTGATGATATTTTGGGGTGCAACATATTGATAATAATTTCCCAATCGTTGCAGAGTAGAATGAGTGGGATGCAACGTTTCCGAAACGTTGCAGAGCGAGATGAGTAGGATGTAACGTTTTGCGAAACGTTGCAAAGTGAAATGAACGGGACGTAACGTTTGCGAAACGCTGCAGAGCGAGATCTCAGCTTGCAACGTTTGAAAAACGTTGCAGAGTGAAATGAGCGGGATGCAACGTTTGTGAAACGTTGCAAAACGAGATTGCTTAACCCGAAAAATTTTGAATACTGGAAATTTTACAAATGCAAAAACTTTAAGGTATTTGGAGCGCACCACCACCTCCCTGCACCTCTTACAGAGACGTTTGAGTATTCAACAACAGCACAACAGCCGAGACTTCAACCAGCAACCATCACTAAATATCTAATGAAAAAAAAATGTACATTCATGGTTTTTCATTGAGTCTTCATGGAGACACACTTCGCCGTTACGGCAAAAAGAAAATAATTAGGAAAAAAAACGTAATCATGTTTTCCACAAATGATAAAAATGAAATAAAATGAGAAAATTCTGCCTCAAAGCTATTTCATCTGACTTCTTTTTTTTTCACAGTTTTGGTATAAAATTTTCTGAATTATTGTTGTAACATTTTTTGGTATTCCTTGCTCTTTTTCAGGACCGTCAAACAATTTCTGAAGTCCTCGAAAATTTCCCAGAATTTTCCTGCATTTTTAAGATTTTCCAAAAATACCTTTTAACAATTTTCCTGTCATACCTGACCATTTTAAACTAGTTTTCAAAAGAGGCATCAATGTGTGTGTATGTTTTTTTTTGTCTCCGTCCCTCTCATTTGTACGCCCCGGGTAGCGGCCGTTTAAGCATTCCTTAAATGGGGGAGCGTACCGCACACCCACCCATGCGGCTGGGGCCGACTTTCGCCATTTTAGGCCATCGTATTTCTAAACACAGGGTAAACCTCCAGAAACCCCTGTGCTACGATGGCCGGCGCCTATGATGGAACCCCCCCCCCTGCGTCGGGGTAGGTTCCCGCTCGGCCGGACGGTCTCATTTTATGGGTACCGCCGATAGCACATACGGAAGTTCCTGCATCGGTCGGAATCCATGAGAAAATATTTTTGAAAAATATCCTCCGGCGGCCGGGCGCGAACCTAGGACCTTTGAAGTAGTAGGAAGATACTCTACCACTACGCCAAAGTCCCGACTTAGTGTTTGTGTATGTGTATGCGTATGTATGTGTATGTGTGTGTGTATGTGTGTGTGTGTGTGTGTGTGTGTGTATGTGGGGGGTGGATGGGTAGCTGTGTGAGTGGATGGGTGGGTAGGTGTGTGCGTGTGTGTGTGTGTGCGTCTCTGTGTGTGCGTCTCTGTGTGCGAGTGACGATCTATGTATGAAGACAAATTCTTTCTCCAACGATTACTCACCATCAAATTATGCGATTGACCTGTTGTATGGCGCAATCGAAGCGTCTTTGTGGTCCTCAAAGCTGATTAACTTTTGCTTGGAATCGGTTTTGTAGTTTTTTCCTATTCCCGAAAAAACTACCGTTCTACATAAAAAAAAGGAGACGAATCTCCCAGTTTCAAATAGTTTCTATTTGGAACGGCTGTGACAAGGTATTATTCGATTTTGACAATGTTTTTATTCCAATTTTGTCAAGTTTTCCGGAAATATTGGCAAAACAAGTTATCAACACAATGTTTTCAAATTGCGCGCTGTGCAGTGTGATTGGTCAGTGCGTCACGTGACATATTCGCATGTAGCGACACCTGTCGTATTCCCGTATTCCAAATTTCATGATTCCTATTTTGTTCTCTGAAACCAGTCTTCAAACATTGAATTGATGTGTCGGAAAAATTTTCCGGGAAAATGTAGGAATGGCAAACAGAAATTACAAATCGGAAAGTTCGTTTGTGCTCCCAACGGGGGCAGACACACTTCCATCCCACTAGTTTTTTATTGTATCATCTACAATCTTTCAGGAAGCGTTTAGAACTTTCCTACGGTTTTCTGGAATTTTTCAATTTGCTTCCTGAATGCTCTCCAATTTTTTTCGGAATCAAGGAATTTTTCAACAAAACAAAACAAAAAAATTGCGAAGCTGGTACTTGTTCACTTGAGACTCTATTTTTCTTTCTGCATCTTCTTTATCTTACCCTCGACTGGTCCTCGCCTATCCTCACAAACTTCATGCCCTTGTATTTGCACAGAGATTAATTAAAGCTCCTTGCCATCTCCCCTTAGCCACCCCCTGACCACCCACCTTTTATCCTCATTTCAACTTGAGGATCAGCCCCGGCATTTGTGAACCCCTCGAGTGTATCAAGCATAGAGGACTCCTTGTAAATACCACCGTGAATTGCTCTACAAGCTAAACAAAAATAAGGTATGTGGTGTTGGACAAGAAGAACATGGACAACAGGAAGAACCGACTCTGCTCACACCTGCGTGGCGGAAGGTAAGGCTTTCAAGTTACAGCCGCAAATGCCACGCTGACAAACTCAGTTACATTGCGAAATACAAGGGAAAAGGCATTTTGACAAATTTTGCATAATGACTTTTGAGGCTACAATTGCAATTTCCAATCTGAGAATTTGGATCTGAAATATAACCCTTGAAATTTGAGGTAAAGTCCTAATTTCGACATTTGTATTTTCACTTGCCAATTTTGAATTTTGAATTTTGAATTTTGAAGTTTGAAGTTTGAATTTTGAATTTTGAATTTTGAATTTTGAATTTTGAATTTTGAATTTTGAATTTTGAATTTTGAATTTTGAATTTTGAATTTTGAATTTTGAATTTTGAGTTTGTAATTTTGCATTTTGAATTTCGAATTGTGAATTTTGAATTTAAAATTTAAAATTTAAAATTTTGAATTTTGAATTTTGCATTTTGAATCTTGAATCTTGAATTTTGAATTTTGAATTTCGAATTTTGAGTTTTGAGTTTTGAATTGTCAATTTTAAATTTTAAATTTTAAATTTTAAATTTTAAATTTTAAATTTTAAATTTTGAATTTTGAATTTTGAATTTTCAATTTTCAATTTTCAATTTTCAATTTTCAATTTTCAATTTTGAATTTTGAATTTTGAATTTTGAATTTTGAATTTTGAATTTTGAATTTTGAATTTTGAATTTTGAATCTTGAATTTGTAACTTTGAGTTTGTAATTTTGCATTTTGAATTTCGAATTGTGAATTTTGAATTTAAAATTTTAAATTTTAAATTTTGAATTTTGCATTTTGAATCTTGAATTTTGAATGTTGAATTTCGAATTTTGAATTTTGAATTTTGAATTTTGAGTTTTGAATTTTGAATTTTGAATTTTGAATTTTGAATTTTTGAATATTGAATTTTGAATTTTGAATTTCGAATTTTATATTTTAAATTTTAAATTTGACAAGTACTCAAAATTTCAGATTATAAAAACTCGTAAAAAAATACTTTCAAATGTGAAAATTTTCTCAAAAACATAAATAACTTACCTTAAAAAAAAAGCAATCAATTCTTTTGTTATCGTAAGCGTGATGATAATTTTGATATTTGGGACCCTCAATCACTAAGAAGAACAAGAATATCCAATAGCACCATTATCGAGTCAAGCTTCCACTGAATTTACCCTATTTTCGTCAACTACCCTTAAGTTTACGAGAAATACCAAAAATTTTGATCCAATGTTTTTTTGTAAAACACCCTACTCTCCAGAAAGTTCTCTACCAAAATTTCCCTAACTCCATTAAACTTCGAGATATCTGATGAAAAGCGTGTGCCTTCATAAAAGTTTCACAGTATGCGGGCAGTTATAAAATTATGGATTCAACCGTGAGGTCATCTCGACATATTAACAAAAATGTGAAAAAAATTTACGAGTTACGTGAAATAATGTGTTGAATGCGAGCACTGCGGAAAAAACGTGTGTAGCGGGGTAAATAATCGCCATATTTAAATTTCCCGCTCTCATTTAATCCCCTGTTTTTATGACTTCGAACGAACAGTCCCTGCTATTTTCCGTATTTATTTTTGCGATATCTAGCTCTGCTTATTGCGTTGCAATTTTGTGAAATCAACTCATGCATTGCCCACTACAAAAAGTTTCATTTTTTAGCTTTCCGACAGGGGGATAATTGTGTTGCCCGGCAAAATCATTCGTCACCATTAAACCTTGGCGTTTCAAGGTATGTCCAACATTTTGATACCATTCTTAACATTGTGTGTGGGTTTCTCCGTAAGCTTTACGCAAGGACCTGATGTTGTCTGGGGTAAGCTGGCTCTCCTCCCCATCTGCCTTCCTCAAGGCGCAGAGGATGTCCTCCTTTCTGGTGGAGTCATCGAGGTCTTCAATATCTATTTCTTCTAGGAGTGCTCTCTCCAACTTCTTGCATCTTCTTCAAGAACTTTGGTTAGTGCATTCTCTAATTCAAGGCCTTCGCCATCCTTACCTTCCGTCTATTCGGAGCTATTCGGAGTATCTCATCGACACCGACTAGCAGCAGATATTGTTTCTTCATTTTTAATGCCACCCAAGATCTCTGAGTCCTTACTCTCATCCGATGATCTGTGATCGCTGTATGTATCTACGTCTCTATGTTGTGATCGAAATTTTGAGTGTTCATAAAGCTCCTTCGGAAGAACCGTTGGAGGCACAAAAAAATTTGTATAACAAAAGTTGCTCCACGTGTAAAAATGCATATTTTAGGTCGTATGACTTTTCATGCTAGCTCGCATAATTAGTGAGATAATGCAAATTGTTGGTTAAAAAAATGAACAAAATTGGGCACCTTTCGAAACGCCTCCTAATTTTCGTATGAAATTCAATCGCACAATACGTTTTCTACGGATAATTCCGGAATGGGATTCGTTGATAATCAAGGTGGTCGATTTGGCATGTCCTATATATATATATATATATATATACCCTATTGTGACAAACCCGCCATTACTCCAAGTGCAGGGTAATCAACTGAAAGTTCTCAAATCAAGGAAACTTTTTCTTGAAATAAGAAACTTTTTTTCCTGTGCACAAGACGTATAAGACACATAAGACACCTTTGCCAATGGGACTTTAGTGTGGGAACAGACAAATCACCGGATCAGGAGCTCGTTGGCTCTCTTTCTTTTGCACTTGGTAGGTCGATAACACTGGAACTATTCATTTCCAGAAGAAAGCCCTCTCGTACACCTCCGGATAATCCAACTCTTTGTATGGATTGGTGCACCGAACTGTGCGTTTGTATTCTCGTACGATCCCCTTGGCCCTTCCTCCCCCCCCCCCACCGAAACGTTATCCACAGTCCTCTTATCCCCCGTAGATAGCCTATCACCTCTTTTATTTTTTTAACCCCCCAGATACTCCACCCCAGGAAGACTAATCGGAACATCAGTCTATTCTAGATAAACAATTTCCCTTTACCCTGCCATGTTTTTGTTTCTATCTTCTTTCGTGAAGACAGGATTCTCAGGAAATTGATGGAATTAACATTAAGAATAATAGTTTGGAATTTTTTTTTTTTTTTTGAATTTTCTGTAGGAATTTTTTGGGATTAGAACTTCCCAGAATTTCCGAAAATTGTCCAGAATTTCTTGGAATATGTCTGGATTTTTGGAGAATTTTGGACAATTTTTTCTGACATCTTTTAGGGCTTCCTAGAATTTTCTAGAAAATTTCGGAGAATTTCCTGGAACTTCTGAGAAGTCTATAAAGTTTTCGAGAATTTCTCAAATTTTTCGCACAGCGTATGGGATTTTTTAGAAGCGTTAAAAATTTCCTGAAATTTTTGACTTTCCAGGAAAATGAATTATTGAATGTCTGGAAACAAGTGAGATAGAAACAAATTTTCTACAATTTTTCAGATTTATCTGGAACTTCTGAACATTATCTACATTTTTCGAGAATTATCTGAAGTTTCCGAGAATTATCTAGAACCATCTACAATATCCCTGGAATTTGCTAAAAATTTTCCAAAATTTTCTAAACATCCAAACAAGTTCTTAGATCTATTTCGAACGTTTCAACATTTTCCAGCAATATCTAAAATTGACACAAATTATCTGGGAGCTACGGAACAGTTCGTCTTTCCCTGTTTCTGTTTCTTCATCTTGTTCTCTCTATCTGTTTATACAAGAGAATACTTCATAAGGTTTCAATAACGTGAGAAACTTTTGTCCAACGTTTCTTTGCTTTCTTTCATAAAAGATAATTGGAAAGTTTCTCTTGCCCAAATAAATTTGAATATTCTGTACAAACTTTCAATTAAATCCACAATTCTTTTGCTTTATTAAAATTCTCTCTTACCCTGCAGATGGATAGGTAAAGATGTTTACAAAAGTCTGTGATTTTTAGTATTATCAATCGTCTGCGATTTTGTGGATTTTTTAAAATTATCTGGAAAATTATCTACACTTTCCAAAAATTATCTAAAGCTTCCGAGAGCTATTTAGAATTATCTACAACTTTATTTAAATTTTTTAGCAACTAAACATTTACTTTAATAGCTGTGCAAACGATTGTGTAGACCTACGTAAATATCCTCAAATTATCTAGTCATAATCAAAGTTTCCAGAAATTATCTTAATTGTTGAACTAAAAGAGACACCCTCTTGCATTGATTCCGATTGTGTCTACTCCTCTTTACACTGGAATACTTCATGAGCTTTCAATGACGCAAAAAAGTCTCTGGTCCACTTTTCTCGTTACACTCTTAACCTTGTTACGTGTTTTCAAACTATTGAAGACTTTCACTAACCCAGATAAATTAAAACAATATGTATAAACTTTTATTTGTGAATTCTAATGGTTGCCAGACTTCTTATTGTATGGACCTTCCGAGAGCTATCTGGATTTTACGAAAATTATCTGGACTTTTCGCGAATTATCTAGGCTTTCCGAGAATTATCTGTACTTTCCGAGAATTATCTGCATTTTCCGAAAAGTATCCGCAATTTCTGAGGCTTACCTGGGTTTTCCGAGAATGATCTGGACTTTCCAAGAATTATCTAGGCTTTCCAAGAATTATCTCCACTTTCCGAGAATTATCTGCACTTTCTGAGAATTATCTGGATTTCCCGAAAAGTATCCGAAATTTCTGAGACTTATCTGGGTTTTCCGAGAATTATCTGGACTTCTCAAGAATTGTCTGCATTTTCCGAAAAGTATCCGAAATTTCGGGGACTTATCTGACTTTTCCGAGAAGTATCTGGACTTTCCGAGAATTATCTACGCTTTCCAAGAATTATCTGCACTTTCCGAGAATTATCTAGACTTTGCGGGAATTATGGGGACTTGCCGAGAATTATGTGGACTTTCCCAGAATTATCTGATCTTTCCGAAAATTGTCTGGATTTTCGGAGAATTTCCAAGAATTATCTGCGTTTTCCGAGCACAATTTATCATTTTCCGAGACATTATAAAATGTGGATAAAATCTCTTGGAATTTTGTAGGATAAGCCACAGTTTCCGAAGAGTATCCATAGTTATTTGAAAATTCTGGGAAATTTTGCATTTATATATAGATTTTTTTCGGCTAATTTATTGTGAAATATCCTAAAAATATGGAAAAGTACCGAAAATTACCTGCAATTGGGCAATAATTTGGCTCACATTCTCTTCTTTCTGTACCTCTCCTTTGGTTTAGACAATGGAATATTTTATGAGGTTCCAATAACGTGAGAAATTCTTCGGCCAACTTTTCTCGTTACGTCCTTTTATCAAACATAATGGAAAGCTTTCACTTTCCTAGATAAATTTAAAAATTCTCCCTAAACTTTTCACCGAGTCTTCAATTTTCCTGCCTTATTAACATTTTCTTTTTACACTGAAGCCCTTTGCATGCGATTAGTCCGATTATGCGGAATGTCCAATGAGTGATAGATAGACCTATATAAAATGATTATTCAGAATTTTAAGCAAAGCATCACTGAATCATTGTCAATGTAAAAAAATTGGAAAAGAGTTTAGCAGGACAACCGGAAGTGAGTAAATTTCTTGGACCATGACAATTAGCACCGAGAATCTACCAACATTGCTAATACTGCGATTGAGTCCACCTCCGCAGCTGCTTTTCAAAACAAACCCAGCTTGGCACTGCAGAAGGCTTACACCATTGACTAGTAACTTCCGCAAACCTTCATCGGTGTATTTGCGCAGGCTATAGAGCTGATAAAAAGATGAATTGACTCTGGACGTCACCTTGCGAATATGCTCACCAAAGGTGAGCTTATTGTCCAGTACAACCCAGGTTCCTCATTTCCTCCACAAATTGACCAGCACCACCCACAACACCGAAAAAAGGGAGGTCGTCAAAGTCCAACGCATTTATGGCCAGTGATCTCCAAAAATGATAGCCTCGGTCTTTCCAACATTCAGTTGATGCCGGTTTGCGATGGACGGTCCCTGGGTCCTAGCAATAACCGTATTCAGTGGCTCAATGCTACGGTGGAGATCAGAAAGATGACTATCCAAATAGATTTGGGGATTGTCGGCATGTAATAGCTATTTTCATCATAAGTGTCTCATGCACCACATATTGGCCTCGTGAAGAGTTACTAGCAGGAGACTCGCCTCCTGCTGGTAACCCTTCACTCGGCCGTAATGGCTTGCATTAGGCTCTTATGACGAACCCTATTTTTTTCCTCATTTTCCTGACATAGCCATTACATATTTCCTCACTTTGCTGAAATGCATTTTTTTTTATATTACAGTCGACTCCCCCCTAAGTTTAGCGCTCGGGATCGCAATACTTTTCAGCGCTCCTTTTAGGTTGAGCCCCCTACTTCCCCCACTCCCGCATACCACGTGAGTCTTCGCGCAAGCAGTTTCGTATCGCATGTTGTGCGCAATGGAGTAGCGTTCAAAATAAGGCGCGAGAATTTTCGATGTGGTGGGGACAGAGCGATTGAGGGAGCTTCAAATCCTAGCCGTGCTGATTGATACGAGCACCAATGTAATTTATTTATAAGTCCTTTGTTTACAACCACATCGTAGACCTCCGTCGCTGATTAGCACTTAGGTAGAGAGCATAAATATAGCGACATTGAATAAAAAAAACATTAAATAAAAATAACATTAAATAGAAATAAAAGAAAAGTGTCATACCTGAATTGAGAACCGACGTAAAACGAAGGTGCGGCTGTTGAGCGGCGCGGGAGGGGGTCCAGAGGGGGGGGGGGGATAAGCCCCCCCCCCCCTTCACTGAGAAACCGAAATAGCAAAATGAAAAACAAACATAGTGCAGTAAGCGGGAGATAATTTTGCTAGGACATCTCGTTAGTGGAGAGAGATGACGAATATTGGATGGAAACATTTTTTATACATTCTTGTTCATTAATTAATTTCTACGCACGATTGACAACATGAGACATCATGATTACCACCA
This sequence comes from Asobara japonica, assembly GCA_026005395.1. Lineage (NCBI taxonomy): Eukaryota > Metazoa > Arthropoda > Insecta > Hymenoptera > Braconidae > Asobara > Asobara japonica. The sequence goes on from BQMI01000225.1 coordinate 481,634, forward strand.
TGCTCGTTTGGCGGCGCTAATTGCCCCTAGATACTCCCGCGCTATTTGAAGTACAGTAGAGCTCCCTTTATTTTCCGAGCTCGAGGGGTGACCTTGAAGCAATTTCGTGGAGAAAAATATTAAGGAAGCCCCCCACTCTGCCCACTGGTTGGTTGGCGTGGTGGGGGTTGTCGGGAGCGGAAGGGGAAATAAGAGCAGGAGTAAACGGACTATGCATCAAAAGTAAATAGGTTATGTTTCATGAATGCTCGGTCCCACTATTGAGACGCTGCGCAGTCTGGAGCGCATGACGTCGAAAACAAGGATAGACAAAGTACGGGGAGTGGGAGAAGGTTTTTGAGGGGTGACAAGTCGTGAGGGGAGTACAGCGAAAATAAAGGAAGCGGAAAATTAAGGGAACTCTACTGTACTTCAAAAGTTAACCAATGGCAGCACGAGACAGGGCCAATCAGAGCAGGTTACGTGACAACCTGACAACTGTCCACAAAACTTATGAGTCATTCATTTTACGGATACTTTTTTGACCGTTTGCGCTCTGATTGGTCGGGGGGCGATCCTACGACATGAAAGCCCAGTTTACATCGTAAAAATACGCTCTAAAATGGCGTATTTCAGCAAAGTGTAGCAAAAAAAATTTTCTCAGAATTATCTGCACAACTATCTAAAATTATCTACAATTCGCAAACTTTAAGAACATTTTTTTCCCCTTATTCGAAATTTTGTACAAAAATGATTCTCCCTTCCGAGCCTTATCTGTTTCTGTTTCTCTCTCATTCTGTTTAGACAGGCGAATACTTTATGAGCTTTCAATAACGTGAGAAACTCTTTGGGCAACTTTTCTCGTTACATCCTTTTATCAAACACAATTGAAAACTTTCACTTGCCCAGATAAATTTAAAAATTCTCCAGAAACTTTTAACTAAATCCACCATTTTTCTGCCTTATTAACATTTTCCTTTTTTTTTTTTTCAACCGCAGCAACCCTTTGCATGGCGATTATGCGGGAGCTGAGGAGTGAGATAGATCGGCAAAGTTGTTTGCAAATTTTTCGTCATTTTTTCGTTGTCTGGGCCTCTCTTTTTATCGCTTTGACGTCCGTCGGTGGAGAGGCCGCAGGCAATCGGAAATCGCTAAACCGTGGAAAGTTTTAATGGCCCCTGAGGATGGTGGAGAAGAATGGCAAGTACAGAAAGCAATAGTGGAAAAAGTCGCTCTGGGCAGGCGAGTTGGACTTTTGCATAGCTTTTTTTTTCTTCTTTCTTTCACATTTCGGAGGACAACTTTTCAAAGTGAAAGTGACGAAGGTGAAGCAGGCTTAAGGAATTTATAAGAGTTATAGATTCAAAGGGGTTTGTTATCTATCGGATAAGCGCGTGGGGATTCAGCATTTTGTCCACGTCTCGCAGTATGTATCGGCGGGGCTGTATTTGTGATCAGACAAGAATTGTCCTCAGGGCACACCCAAGGGTTATCCCTCTTCACTACCATTGGACAAGTGCGGAAGTGAAAAAAGGCCATCATGTAACTTCCATGTGGTCTTCAGCCGAGGAGTCGACTCCGATATAGTTATAGGCTGATGGTAAACATGAGTTCGAAAAAAATTACTGGATAAAAAATAGCCGACGGAAAAAATGACGTTAGGATAAATGGGACGTGAGTGTGACCCTCGACGGGTCGCATCTATAACATCCTGATAGTGTGCGTGTGTGTGTGACGATACACGTATAAAGTCAAGTTGTATATCAGTTACGCAAATTCGACTATTGATCGATCATTACGATTTTTTACCGATATCTCGTAAAATATGGAGCCTAGCAAAAAAAGTATTATGACATGAAATATGTAGTTCCACGAGAGGAACAACTTTTGTTTAACACTTTTTCTCGTATCTGTCACCGTTCTCGAGATACATCGTTGTAAACAATTGAAATTTTTTTTGAAAAAATCTTATCAGATAATGTAGCTATGTTTGGAAAGCCGAGTAATTTTTAGGAACTTCTGGGATATTTTAAATCTTGAAAGATTTTAGGAAATAGAAGTTCTGCAAGAAATTTTGAAACAGTCTGCTAACTTTGAGACAACTTCAGGAAGGGATGGAGGAACATGGGGAAAGTTCCGAATTGTTCTCGGAAATTTAAGATAATGTTCAGAAATTAATGAAAATTTCGCAATTCTTTAGATTGGGGTTTCCAGGAACGCACAACTGAATTTTAAAGATCGCGGAAATTTGCATAAAAATCTGGAGAAATGATTGATGATTTGACAAATTTCCAGATGGTTCTGAGAAGTTGCAAATTCGAAACATCTGAAAAAAATTAAGAGGCTATCACTAGCTTACGACAATTTCAGATCGTTTTTAGAAGTTCCAGATAATTTCAGATAATTCTGGGAATCTGCAGATAATTTTGAGATGGTTCTCGAAAATTTCAGATCATTCTGGGAATTTTCAGATAATTTTAGATTGTTCTCGGAAATTTCAGATAGTTCTGGGAACTTTAGATAATTTTAAACTGTTCTCGGAAATTTCAGATAGTTCTCTGAACTCTAAATAACTTTAGATTGTTCTCGGAAAGTTCAGATAGTTCTGGGAACTCTAGATAATTATAGATGGTGCTCGGAAATTTCAGATAGTTCTGGGAGCTTTGAATAATTTTAGATTGTTCTCGGACATTTAAGATAGTTCTGGGAACTCTAAATAACTTTAGATTGTTCTCGAAAATTTCCGATAGTTCTGCGAACTGTAGATAATTTCAGATGACCCTCGGAAATTTCAGATAATTCAGATAACTTTAGATGATTCTCGGAACTTGCAGACAATTTCGTAAAGTTGTTCACCATTTCCGAAAAATCCCCCTAATTCCAGCAATTTTCAGGTTCTGCGGAGCTTCAGATAATTTCAGATAATTCTCGGAAATTCTAGATAATCTCCAAAAGTTTTATAGAATTTCATAAATTTTTAGTATAGAAAGATTTTTAGTCCTTGAAAGACGTGGAGACTTCAGAAAATTCGTGAGAATTGCCTGAAATTTGTGTAAAATTCCGGAACAACTCTTGGAACTTCTTACAAATTCTACAAACTACTGGCTGAACTCTAAGAGAAAAAGGAACGATATGACACTGACACTGAAGATATGAAAAATTATTTATCAAGACCGGAATGTTCGAACTAGTTTTGCTTGGGGATTTGTCCCTTTTACGTACGTTTATTAGTTTTCGGGGGGGGGGGGGAGGGGGGAATAACTTTTAGGCGAGAGTGAAAGTACCGAAGGTGAGCTGAGCCGGGGGAATATATAAGAGGCAAAGTCCCGACCATATCTTTCCAATCCACCCTGCAGTGAAATTTGGCAACGTATTGCCCTCGGGGGAGGCTCCACAGGGCCGTTACCAGATCTACAGGCTTGATTACTTCCTCATCGTGCTTGTACACCCGCAGACACTTCGTCGATGAGACAGGTCAATCTGACGGCCGTATTTCTTCCAACTCATTTTCAGGTGATTTTAACTTTCAAAATTTATCAAGAAATTTTATTCAGTGCTTTTCAATATGGAGATGAACCTGGACATTCCTGAAAAAAATGCGGTGTGTCATGAAGACACGCGACAGAAGTGAAACTTCATAGGGAGTAGCTGAAATAATAATTCGACTTTTCGGTTTGATGAGAGCGAAAGCATCTAAATTACTAATCAATAATCTTTCCACAACGTACTCGCATTTATTCAATGTGATAATTACACTCTTCTCTTAAGACGCAAAATAACCGAGGAAACGCTAAGAAATGAATCAGTAATATTAACGAAGAGAATTGAAATTGAGTTCCTCGTTTATTTATTATCAATTATTTTTTTTACAATATTCAATCAATGGTACCATTATGGAGCATTGTCTTCGTTGCTTAGGAAAGAAATTATGGGCTTATGGTAACTGAAATAAGTGATAAAAACTCTCGATTCCGAGTTTTCCAAGTAACTATCATTAAACAACTTTCTATCATTAAATTCTAAAAAAGGAGGGGCTATCTTTTGGCTCAATTTTTTTTAAATTCATTTTAAAAAAATTTAGTCAATCAAATTGTTTTTATAATCAATCATTGTCTATCATTCGCTTATCAATGACTTCTGATGGTCGTAATAATAAATTTTGAATAAGCAGGGGCTAACTTCATAGAGCTCCAACAGATGTGTTCGGCGATCGTCACGTTGCCTAAACATTGTAATTTTAACTACAGGTACTTAAGGCAAGCGAGTCACGGCCCCCACTCTCTCGACGCTACGTGTTATCCCCACCACCTACTTCCGTCACAGAAAAGGTTGCCGATCCGAATTTCAATACCCTCCCATAAGAAGTTTCACTTCAAAAAAATCAACTGACTCGTTGGTGACGACTTCTGACGTTGACCTGACCCGCCTGGTGGAAAACATTTCTCATCTTTCTGACTCAATGAAGGACTTTTACTATTCTCCGTTCTTAATTTAAATTGTAAAAATTTAATGAATGTGAGAACAAATCAAGCTTTTATACACTTTTCATCTAATCAAGAATTACTAAAGTTTCGTAAAATCCCATAAAAAGTAACGGACACTCATACTCATTTCCTTCATTCTCTGTCCAAGAAGATGCTAAAATTTAACTGTGAAAGACCCTCGAGTTTCGTCTGCCCTTGCACTCTCTTGAATTCTTCATCCATCCTTTGAAACTCGTCCAACAAATTGAACTCACCAATTCTACCAATAAAATAGTTGGAATTTTTTTTCTCAACTTCCTGATGTGGGGGAGTTGTAGTAATGACGTCGAGAACGAAAAGTGTCAAAATTTATTTCTGATGAGAGTTCTGGTTGTGAGTATGTGTGTTTGTGCTTTTCTCACGAACGGAGGATTGAAACGATTGAGGTCACAATGGGAGCATCCCCGCGAATTCTCGTGCTGATTAGATTTTGGGTAAAATCGGTCCATTGCATTAATTGTTGTAAACAATTTTAATTGTTTATAATGCCCTTTCGGGAGAACCGTTGGTGGGCCAAAAAAATATGGATAACAAAAGTTACTCCACGTGCGAAAATGCATATTTTAGGTCTTATGACTTTTTACGCTAGCTCGCATAATTAGTGAGATATTGCAAATTGTTGCTAAAAAAAACTCAACAAAATTAATTAACTTACCGATTTCTCGGGAAGTTATTGTAATGACCCCTAAACCAATTTTGTTTATTGCGATTCGTAACTAGGGTTTTAAGTACACCAAAATGCTTCCCGTTGAATTCCGAACAAATGTCTGTGCGTGTGTGTTTGTATGTGTGGAATCGGAATTTCCCGTTAACGATTTCTCACGAACAAGTCGACCGATCTGGGTCATCGCAGTCTTATTCGGAGCGTCTTCATGGAACTTAGATCGGATTAGTTTTTGGTTCAAATTGACCGAGCTGTTTTTTTGTTATTAACAATTGAATTGTTTAAAACGCTCTATTTCAAAAACGGTAAGAGGTACGGCAAAAAGTATTAAGCAGAATTTGCTCTGTAAGTGGAAATGCATATTTAAGTTTTTATCACTTTTTTCCATATTTGTCATAATTAAGGAGGTATGACGGGTTTAAGCCTCGAGCGTTCGCACCCCTATTGGCGTCTCACTCCCACTCCAGTAACGCACATAATTCTCGTCCTCACGCTTACTATGCGGCTAGTCAAATATTCATAATTATCTGCTTGATAAATGGGATTGAAACATTTAATTGACGTATTGGAATATGTAGGAATGGCAAATAGAAATTATAAATCGGGGAGTTTTGTTTGTTTTCCCAACGGGGACACACTTTTATCCCCCTAGTTTAGAAGTAGGAGCGAAGTGGTCAATCGAATTAAGTCAACACTTATATCACACGCTGAGTGAGATATCAAAATTCACTTAAAATGCAAATTTCTGCATGTCGACTTGCTCTGCGAAAAAGGGTTGTATGAAAATTTCACTATTTTGGGTCACAATCTTGGTTTGAGATATTTTTTTAAAAGTAAGACGATCTGAGAGGAATTAATTGGTTCGAGTATTTAGCTACTCAATTATCGAAAATTGGAGAAAAAAATTCGGTGAATTGTTGTGAGTGAAAATTGAGGGTTTAAAAATTTTGGGATTTTTTAAAGGCGTTTTCAAAAATTTAAGAATGTTTGAATCAATTTTGTTTTTTTTTTATTTCTGAATTTTTGAGATTTTTTTAAAAGGAGTTTTTTTACAAGTGCCCACGTTTTGAAATCTCACATGTTTGGAGAAATCCAGCACGTTGAACAGGTTCACATCTAGAAGCTAAAGCCTTGAATTCTTTATTCAACCCCTGAATTTTTCATCCCTTCACTTAAATGCGTCCAACATGAATCCACCACTTCCATCGGTAGTACATTTGCAATCTAATTCTGGTGTATATTTTGACATCTTTGAGATGCTTGAAATATGTCATTTTTTTTTTCTTAAAATTTAGAAAATTTCGGAAATGGAATTTTTTTTTCCAAATTTTCAAGTCTTTTCAAAATTTTCGAAATTTCTGGTTTTCAAAATTTTCCCTAAGAAGTCCCTTCCCGAGTCAAAATTTTGCTGGGATTTCCAACCCGCATTCAACCAACAAAACCTAAATCTGTTTGATGTTGAATCTTTCCGCGAAATTTTGATAGCATTTTCAACCGATGTTAACCTAACAGGCTATTCGACGTCGAAAATCCGACGAACCCGGTCAACCAATTCAACTTGTTTTGAACGTCCACGACTTTTGTGTATTTAATTGACCTAGTCCGGTGGCGCGGAACGCACGCGCAATTCCTTTTTCCGCCGCGCCGACTTATGTGGCGCTGGTTTCGGTTTTACGGTTTTTAATCATTTCAATATATATCGATATAGTTTCTTTCGTTTTTCCCCTTTACTATGGGATTATTGTCTTAGGTAACAGGATATATACATAAGTTATAATAATATAACGTAATATGAATATATTATTATAATATTATATTTATCAATATATTATATTTATAATATTATGCAGTATATATATATCTCCTACATACTGTGCAATTATGCATGTCCCGCAACTCGTAAACTGTTAAACTGATATTTTTGTGTGTTCAACAGGGTTCTCCCTGGATGATTTTAGAATATTCAATGCACTATTTCTTTCGGACATATAGGTCAATGTAAATAATCAAAAATTGCATTTACACAACTTTGGCTCCATTTTTTTTATTAAGTAATTGGCCCTTATAATCTACAAGTTCACATCAGTATCCACTAAAAAAAATCGGTGATATGAAGAATTACGAATTTTCGGTTACACTTTCCATATACACTTTCATTGCACGATGTAATGAATGTGTGCTTATAATTAAAACTTTGAATTTTCTTCATCCTTTATTGGCTTGATGTAGGTATGGTGACGTCAGTATATATATTATTAATCAGCAAGCCAGGAAGGATTGCGGAAATATCTTCTAAGTAGTATGGTCACAAAGCGATTTCTGAGATTAAAATATCAAATAATTTCATGCGAAAGTTGATACCAATAGAAGCAATCTTCTAGTGCAACCTGTAGTCGATTAACTGCTCAGTATGTTTGGAAATCACATTTTCAGAAGGATTTTATGTTAGATCCAAGATTGGAATAGAAAAAAAATGAACTTTTGAATAACTGATACGAAATCTTTCTTCAGTCATTCAAAAAATATGTTGCAAAATATAATTTGAATGACACTGATTGGCACCATTCTTCTCAATTTTTTCTCCCTACGATACGGTCGTTATCTACAAAATAATTGTTATTTGATACTGCGATCAAAAACTCTAAATTTAGATATTCATTAAGAAATTTTCGAAAAAAAAAACATTTTTCTAATCATCATTCCTTGGGTCAAGAAGACACCGAAAGAGGAGGAATAAAACAAATTTTCCGTTGACAATACTTTGAAGTAGTAGCAAAAAAGGCCCAAATTATGGAGCGACAAGCTCCTCACCGGTTTATAAAATTTGAAAAGTATTCATCTATAATTTCTACATTTCCTTTCAAACTCCACTCCGGTACTCCAGGCTATCTTACAATTTTAAGAATGATTTTTTCATGAAAGTATACACTACCACACAACAATGACATCACTCAAGTTCATGACAATTTAGAGGTAGTCCGATAAAGGCCTGATCATCTACAGCCATGTAAACACACACTGACAGTATTTGCTTCACCGGGAGAGCAATAATTTCATGTTGTCGTTGGGACTTGAAGAGATGGAGTAGTGGGATATATTCTTCGTCCTGGGTATCAGTATATGCCCCAAAAACACGCTGACAAAGCAATACACGTGTTATGGCGTAATGCAATGGTTCACATTCACATACCACCATACATTCACAATCAGGAATGAGTTTAATGAAACAATAAATAGATCCAATACGCTCCTCGTCGTGGTAGACGTACTGAATATGAGAAGATTGGGTGCTTATATCTCGAAAGTATATCTCAGAAACAACCATTTTTCCTCGAATCGAGAGACGTTTGTATATTTGGATTCTACCCTTTGCAATCCGTGAATTATTCATCGCTTCACGAATTTCTGCTGGTAATTCGACTATGTCTTTTGAATAGGTCCCTACAGCGTAGCAACTCTCTGACAATTTTTCGCAAATTTTCACTTGTTTTTTGCGGCAGAGGCAAAAATCCTTCACTGGACCTTCAGGGAGCAGTTCTAAATGTCTTCTCATCATGACTAATTGCATGTGAGCATTTGCAATCTGCGAATCAATGTGCCTTGTTCCATGGATAGTCTTCAACAATTGTCCATTCAAGTCTTCATATGGATAGCAAGTATAACCCCATAGGGGACCCAACGAACGCACACATCGAGCAAGGTGGAGCAATTGATGGATGTTGATAGAGCAAAACTGTAATCCATATAATTCCTGAAATCCACGAACAAATTGCTGGAGTAAATTTTCCGCCACATTAGTCATGTTATTCGTGATGGAGTCAGAACTTAGAATCGAGATTGAAATGATTAAAAGAGTGTAATTTTCAAAAAAGTCAGCTCTCATGACGTCTCCCAAAATTGGTAATGAATAATAGAATGCCCACATCTTCAGCTCTGATGATTTCCAATGGCACAGCTCCTCGACCGATCGTGGCATGCGATGTATAGATTTTGGCGGTTTTATTGACTTCAGTCTATCATTCACAATATCCACAACTTCGAGCAAGGAAAATGGCGAAGTACGGTGCGGTGGACCAAACCAAAGGTTCAGTAATTTTTTAATAACTCCCCCATCAACAGCATGCATGCGATCAATTCCAGTACCCTTAATAAAGTCCGGCATGAGCTTTGAAATCATGCAAGGTCCTTTCCACCCGAAAATGGGTTTACTTTGAACTAGAGCTTCTTTTCCATACTGAATCGATTCCGAAGAGGTTCTTATTGTCGCATGTTCTGTGTACGGATATACATGAGTGGATCCTCCTGTTTGTAAATTACATGTCTCTCCAGGTACTTCACAATTGGGACACCCCCATTCTCCGTTGAATTGCTTGATATTCAGAATATCACTCTTAGCCGGCAGATCGCAAGTTCCAGATAGCATGAGCCCCCGAACATTGATGATATTACCCTGTGGAAGGACAATATCGATGCCAGAAGCGAGTGTCTCAAACTGTGTTGATAATTTTCTCAATAAATTATCAATTCCTAATTTTTTTTTTTCCAAAAATGAGGCCAGCCAATAAGATATTTGCACGTTGTATGCGACTTGAGAATGGTAATTCATTAATGGAGAGGTAAACAGGTGTCATTGAAACTTTCGATGATTTAAAAACTGGAATTCCATCCAGATACCAGCTCAATGTGATATGATGAGGATTCGATGCAAACCCCAGGTTGATCAAATTTCGGTAGAGTTCACCATCATAAATATCATTCATGGTATTTGGTGGTATTTCCCGTTGTAACTTATGTTGGAGACTTTCGTAAAAGCCTCTTCGCTTGTATAATTCCCGCAATTGATCCAAGAAAGGCAACTCAATGAAATGAGACGTTTTGTCATTATCTTCACAATTAGGGCACACTGAATCAGGACCATCCAATCCATGGCAGCAAGCAGAGCAATAATGATGTTTTTTGTAATGGGAAAGCTCTGATAAGTTGAAGTATTTTTTAAATTTATAAAGGCTATTCTTCTTGAAGTCTGCTTCAGCACAGTGTAAATTGACTAAGTCAATTATGTCACTCAGACACGATTGATTCAGATTGTGTTTAGTTAAGAGTGATAAAAGCAGAAGGTTACTTTCACGTACAGTAATGGGGGCCCCAGCATATATGGGTGGGCTACAATCACTTTCTGGATCATCACCAGGGTTTGGTCCATTCTGGAGATCCTGTACATCAAGTTCATTGTCAGTATCACTTATCAACTCATCCAAGGAGTCCGACGTGTTATCCGAACAATTCATCCGCTCCGAATCATTGTCTTCATCGGTATTAGTACTTTCATCGTTGTCGGTACCATCAATGGTATCCAGGAGGCTTCCCTGTTCAGATTCAGATGTGGCTGATATGGATTCTGCTGAATCAGATGGATCGCAAGACATTGTACGTTGACATACAGACAGAGGACCCAGAGGAGCATTCCCTCTCGATCTATGGAAGAACAAAAGTGAAATGTGAATAATGTCTCTAATTTTCATGGAGAACTTACACTATGCTGAACAATGAATGAACATAATATAGGGATTGATCCTCATTCTGGTGGAACTCGGGTTGTTATATTATGTCAGAAAATTTCAAATTATAACATATTCTGACAAAATCGTGCGGAAGAAAAATGTCATAGTATGTCATAATACAACATATATACAACATAATGTCATTTCACCAGTTTGACAGATTCTGACATAATTTATCAGAATATGAGATACACTGATTCTGGCATGGCTGTCATATTGTGTGATAATACGTCATAATATTTCATATTTTGTCAAATTTGTCATTTTATGTCATAATATGAGATTTTCTGACATAATCTGACCACCCCATTGCCACCAGGGAATAAACCAGTCGGATCACATTTTTAAAAAAATAGTCTTTACTCGAACAGCAAGTTTATCATAATCATGGATTACCCATAGAAGAATAAAATTTGTCGTAATACATGATAAACAATGAATGTGAAATTTCTCTGCCTAAATTATAAATTATTATTGCTTAAACTTCATTTCTAGGCCAACGAATGCAATAAAGCTAATATTAGATGGTTTAAAAAAATTGCATGTTGCATACAGAAATAGATTTGAAGGACCACCTAAGTTTTTACAATTTCAGTAATTACTAATTGTTGTATGTGCTTGAATGTTCAAAAGGTACGTTTAATACTATACTGTTACAATTATGATTATTGAAGTACTACTCCATATAGAGTATCAAACAAATGAACAAGTTGATGACTTCCATGGATTCAACTAGAAGAGGTAGTTATCTTGCAATGAATATTCATGAGTAAAAGAACTATACAATTTCAAATTTTGAAAAATTATCAAAATTGAGAGAAAAAAGAATTAAGCTTGTGTTTCAACATTATAAAAATTTATAAAATCGCATCGAATTGAAAAATCAAATATAAAATTTTGCAACCAAAGGATATAACACTTCTGGCCACAGTTAGAATTACAAAGAATCAAGAATTAATATGAGTGAAAAAGTGAAAATTTTTGGGGGTTTCCATTACGCTTCCACCTCCCCTAAATCAAAATTATGATTTAAACAAATCAAACAACCACTTACCCTTGGGCAATACTTTGACGAACAAGGTTAGGATTTTCAATTGGTTCAGAATTGCATTTTGCATTCATCTCCACAATCTTCAAATAATCTCTTCGTCGTCGTTTAGATAGTTGTGAAAAATTTTTACGTGGCATTGTCGTTTAATAAACGAAACTAGACGATTTCAACAATCTGCAAATAGAAGAGTCGATGATCGCAATATTTTCAATCAATTTAAATTAGGTCGATAAAGTAGTACTCTTTCCGAGTGGTAGAGCAAACGGTCACAATGGCGTCGACGCCTCAACTGTGGTCCCTCGTGCCATTTAGACCCACGCTGTGTGCTTTACCCGCTCTCCAGCCCGGTTCTTTCTATCCAATTCTTCAGCGGCTTAAAATGCCGGCAACGCATTAAACATTGTGATGTACATAAGTTTAATTTAGTTGAAACGTATAGTTTGTAACCTGCAAAAAAAATCCGTCACTACCAAAATACGTTTCCTCGAAGTTTCGTCGGATCTGATCAGGAGAGAATCGTTGTGCACGTGATTGAAAAAACATTCAACGTTCTTTGTGATCGGTTAAAATGTCAACAAAGAAACAAGAAGGAGGTTTCGCATTGATTTTTTGGCTGCGAGAAAAACTCAGTGATGTCGTGGAGATTTCTTTAATTCCTCCATCAGGTCGAAAAACTCAAGCAGTCGTGACATTGAATTGGGAAAACGCTATCACGGGAAAATCAACCAGGGAAAAAGCGCGGGTTATTGCTGTGAATGGTGAGTCACTGTATGTTTTTAGTTTCTTACCAAAAATCTACAAATTCGTTTTATTATTCAAATTCATGACTAAAAAAAGGTAAGTTGCCGTTTTTGTTTAAAAATCTGCCATTTTTTGTTATTCGTCACAATGCCAGGAATAAAAAAAAACATGAATTGTGAGTGATTTGACCAAAATTCGATCGATAAAATGTCATAGAAAACTCAATTGACCCAACAACGAGTAATTTGATGTAGGAATTAAAAAAATTATTTTTTGCCAAGAATTTCATTCTTCCCTCAAAAGAACCATCGTCGAACGTTTATCAGACAATAACACTTGCATCTGTCTAATGGATCTGAACGCATCGTTGAATATCTCTAGTTCATCCTAAGAATATCTTGTATCCTCTATATTTTTTATTTTACTTTCCAGCTAAAAAGGCGGTACTTGAGAAGATCAACATTGATCAAAATGGAGAAATTCACAACGATCGTAAAATCTTCAGTCAGGAGGTGCTTGACAAGAAAAAAGTGCTGGCCACTTCTGCCAAGACCAAAAAACCCAAAATTGCCCTGACGAGAAAAAAACTTGCTTACGATGTCGAGAAACAAAAATCCTTATTGGATCTTGCCTTGGATAAAAGAAGCAGTCTCGAGTACCCGGCGAAGGAACCATCTATCCCACTTCGTCGCAGTCCCCGTATCAGCCCACGCCGCAACTACGCCGATGATAATGACTTTGACGAGCTATCCGACACAGACCTACCGCCCAGTAAATCGGCTAAGGATCAACCTTTCATCAACTCCCCCAGATCCATACATGCCTCCAGTTCTGACTTGGAGACACAAGAAGACGCTGGACTCATTACAGGCCCCACAACAACGGAAAGAGATGAGTTTGCACTCGTATTCATTCCTAGTGAAGGTAAAATCTTTAATTTTGATAGAGTTCGGCACTACGTTTGGCTACTTTACGTACTAATTTACGTACCTAAAATTTTACATTTTTGAAACATACAACTTTGAAATTTTAAAACTTCAAAATCTTAAAATGCTAAAATGTCGAAGCTTCAGAATTTTGAAATTTTGGAATTGTAAAAGGTTCAACTTTTTGTAATTTCGACATTTGGAAGTGTGGAAATGTTGCAATTTAAAAATTATATAACTTCAAAACTCTGTAATTTTACAATTTTAAAATCTAAAAATGTCACCTTTTCAAGATTCCAAAATTGTAAACTTGCGAAATGCCACAATTTCAAAACTTCAGCATTTCAGAATTCCAAAATTCACGGAACTTCCACTTTCCTTAAATGTGTTCATACCGATAAAAATTTGCAAGATAGGAATTCACTAAGCCGAAATCTCAACGTTACCGAAAAGTATGAGAAAATAAATTCAATTCCAAAGCGTCCTCTCCATTTATAATTTTATAAACTGAATAGAAAAATTGATCTTTGCCTTCAACATACTGGCATGCTAATTAACTCCATTTCCTTTATAGTCACTGAGAGGGATCTTCAGTACCAGCGTAAACTTCTGAACGCCATGGAAAAAGCGTTTAGTAAGAGTTCCGGAAAGAGGATTGAATATGAGTATCCTGCAAATTTTCAGGTAATGTTTCATTTATTACCCATAGATATTTTCTGAGCCTTGACATGAAGATGATTTAATCTCTAAAATTCGGCTACAATTTTCGGGAGTTCATACACCTATCTGTCTGAGATCCGTCATGATACTGATCAGTCATTACGAGTTTTATGAGGATGTTTAGCAACTTTATATAGTACCTCAACATATTGGTTCCAAGTCTTTTTGGTTCATGATTGCATTGGTTTTTATGGAAACCAACACCTGGACGCACCCCAAATTGGATATCCAACTGTAATCCATATATTATACAACGTCACTGAAACTACTTCAATATATCAATATCTCAACCTTTTGTGATTTTTAGATGCCTGATCGCTTCACGCAGCCTGGCAAGGACAAGGTATCATTTCATAATGGAGATGATTTTCAAAAAATAATCGTTGTTCATGAATTAATGTCCATAAAATTTTACAGGTCGAGATTTTCGCCGGTTGTGGTATATATTTACCAAGCTATCGGAAAAGTACCATCGAGGCAAGGGCCATAGACTCTAAAACAGGGCTCTTCCTTTGGATCGATGCCATCAAAGATGTCTTGCTAGATATTTACGGAGACTGCATCGGTGATTTTTCGGCGAAAGGAAAACGTCAAGGGTCGAGGCCCTCTATAAACGACAAAGTGTATGATGGATTGTATAGTAAGTTTCCCATTACAACTTTCACTCAACTCATAAGTGTAATACGTAAAGCTCTAAATGCTCGAAATTAATAGAGGGGGAAATTATGTGTTGGAAAATCCAGGAAAATTGAGGCTAAATTTCTCAAAAAAGATAATTATTTCAACATTTTTAACCATTGATAAAAGTTGACGATATTTTCAATTTTATCATTTTAAATTATCCAACAAATTGCGGATCTCAAAATTTTTGTCTTTTAAATTTTGGAAATTGTAAAATTTGTTAAAAGTAGAGGAACAATTTTTCAAAAAAAGTCGAAATAGGGAAATTTGGAAAATTTCATAAACTGGGGAAATTTGAAAACTTGGGTACGTTGTAAATATCTGTCAAAAAATATTCATAATATAATTGTTTAAACAATTAAATGTCATTATTCAAAATATTAATCCTTTTCAAAATTGCAATAATTGTGACAGACGATTTCAAATGTTTTTTTTTCATCCATAACTTGAAATATCGCATACATTTCAATAATGGAGATTGAGATGATTTCGAATGATTTGTTTGTCATTTCAAAAGTGTGTCAAGAGTGTAGAAAATTGAACAAAACCCTACGGGATTTAAACCTAATACATCAACAAGTATATAAATGTAAAAACGATCTAACAATTTGAATTTTGAAAAGTATGACTTTCGGAATATTCACGTTTTTTTTTATTCATCAAGCATCTTCAAAATCAGACAGAGAAGTTGAACTCGCGACAATCAACAAAAAAAAATTGCATAAATTGGACAATTTTCAAGAATTTTAAAATTTGAATATTGGGAGGAAACAAAATTTCAAAATCGATCAAAATTAGAAAAAAAATATCTACATGTGAAAAAAACAACAGAAACAAACCAATAGTTCTGAATATTTACGTATGTATACCTGGCCGCACCAAGTAGCAGAATGCAATTTTCAATGTTGCATAATTTAAAGCTCATCTAGAGCTAATTTAATATGTCGAAAAAAAATTTCCTGCTGACGGGGTTTTTGAAGAAAAATGAGTTGAGGCTAGCTTGCATGTAAGCTAGCAGAACAATGGCTAAAAAATGAGCAGAATTTTGTTTTCTCTTGCTCAGGTTTTAAAGCTAATTTAGAGCTAATTTAATATGCGGAAAAAAAATTTCCTGCTGACGGGGTTTTGGACGAAAAATGAGTTGAGGTTAGCTTCCATGTAAGCAAGCAAAATAATGAATAAAAAATTAACGGAACTTTCTTTTTTCTACTTATTTTCTTCAGCTAATACAGAGCTAATTTTGTATGCTTCTCAAATTTTCCTACTTTTATAACTCCCACGGAAGCATAACTCACATGGAAGCTAGCTTTAACTCATTTTTCCTCCAACATCCTGTTAGCAGGAAATTTTTTTTCAGCATATTAAATGAGCTCTAAATTAGCTTTAAACCCTGAGCAGGAGAAAAAAAAATTCTGCTTATTTTTTAGCCATTGTTCTGCTAGCTTATATGTAAGGTGGCAGAACAATACCTAAAAAATAAGCAGAATTTCTTTTTCTCCTGCTCAGGGTTTAAAGCTAATTTAGAGCTAGTTTAATATGTTGAAAAAAAAATTCCCGCTGACGGGGTTTGGGAAGAAAAATGAGTTGAGGCTAGCTTCCATGTAAACTTAATGGAAGCTAGCTTTAACTCATTTTTCTTCCAAAATCCTGTTAGCCGGAAATTTGTTTTCAGCATATTAAATTAGCTCTAAATTAGCTTTAAAACCTGAGCAGGAGAAAAACAAATCTGCTCACTTTTTACCCATTGTTCTGCTAGCTTACATGCAAGCTAGCCTCAACTCATTTTTCTTCAAAAACCCCGTCAGCAGGAAATTTTTTTTTCGACATATTAAATTAGCTCTAAATGAGCTTTAAGTTATGCAACATTGAAAATTGCATTCTGCTACTTGGTGCGGCCAGGTATACATACGTTGAATATTTTGGATATTTTATACATGAGAAATCCTCAAACTCCTCTAAAACTCCAAAAATTCGAATTATAGAAAATCCGGGAATGTTAAATGTGTGGACAATGTCAAAAATGACCAGAAAAAAATTGATAAAAACCCAACGCATGAAAAACATTCATATACATTTGATTGAAGTTTCTTTCGTGTTGTGTAGCTGATTAATTTTTGTATCGTGTTCACAGGCTGGATCAACAGTAAGGAAAATCTTGAGAATCCTATAACAGATAAGGATTTTGCAAAAGCGATCAATGATTTTTGTTACAACAAAAGAAAATATAGAAAAAACCTACGAGGTCGAATTTTTGAGACTAATATCACAA
This sequence comes from Asobara japonica, assembly GCA_026005395.1. Lineage (NCBI taxonomy): Eukaryota > Metazoa > Arthropoda > Insecta > Hymenoptera > Braconidae > Asobara > Asobara japonica. Next base: position 498,749 of record BQMI01000225.1, read on the forward strand.
ATTCTACAAAAGGTGAAAGAGGGACTAAACGAAAGACTACAGATTCATATGTTCAGTTGAAGGAAGTTCTGGACCCCGATGATGAAAATGAGCCCAGTATCACGGACAATCCAGAAAACAGTCTCAGCCCCACTCACAAGGTCAAAATAAAACACCCAAAAATGGATGGAAAAAACACAGAAAATAAGATGGGGAAAAATTCACTCAACCTGAACCATACTCAACTCAATTTAAAAACTCAATCTTCACTCCCTCCATCACCTATTGTCTTCCCAAGCGCTCAACAAAGTACAGAGATGTGGAATTATTCTCAATCCGCACAACCTGCTCAAAATGACACTACTTGTGACTCCTACCAAGGCTCACAGAATCAACAATGGTATCCAGCTTTAACGCAGCCACCATATTACCGTTCACAGGGTTATTACCCACAGGAGCAGTATTGGATAAACAGGCACCAATACGGCGTTAACAATTATCAGCAGTATCCTTATCAGCAGCAAGGGCAGCCGGGGACATACACGTCAACCATGCCTCCATCATCGCACACCTTCACACCGTCATCTTATAGCAACTCTGATCATGGAAATCAATTGTCTAAGCCACCAATACCTGCCCAACTAGATACCTCATCTCCCTTCGACTCAGATCGCCAAGACGTCGAAACCCAGAAACTGGAAGTAGAAGGTTGCAAAAAGCTGACATCGTCAGCCGATACTCTCATCTAAAGTTTACTCAGATCTTTGATAAGAGCAAAGTCTGATTTTCACATTTTATATTCAATATTTTATTTCCGAATGTCTTAATTCACATCGACAATCAGCTATTCAGTACCTGGATTCTTCTTGCAATTCCTGATTATAAAATTTGAAACGTTAATAAAAATATTCAAATTTTAAATGAAATATCAGTGTAATGTAGACAGGGTCTTCAGTTTGCTCGTGAATAATATAAAAAATAATATATTGTATGTTTGCCAAGGAAAAATATATTCATTAACTAATAATTCATGTTCATTATTATAAAACTAATAAACATAAATCAATAATTGAATGAATACGATGTGGATAATTGGTATGGGGTAGGTGTGGCGAGAGGGGCCGGGTAGGAAAGGAGGGGGGCTAGAAAAGGGGAAGGGGAGGGGGTCGATTGGAAGGAGAAATGGAGGTTGAGGGACGTTGAAAGTACGTTGAATCTTAACCCATATTCGACGTACTTGCTGGCAGAATTGGAAATAAAAGACATTTTATCGGTTGAAAATAGGTTGAAGAATGTACAGGTATAACCTATTTTCAACGTCTACAACCTTCCGCATCTCGGTTGAAGTTCGGTTAGAGGAACTAGGAAAATTTCGACTCGGGTTAACTCCTTCTTTTGGAATATGCTATTTTTTCATTTTAAACATGTCAAAATTCCTGCATTGTTGAAATTAACAAAAAAGGTTTAAAATTCCGAAATTTTCAAAATTTTGGATTTTGAAAATCTTTTATATTTAAAAAACTTGGAAATTGGATATTTCGGACTTTAAAAAAATCGCAAATTTTCTGGTCCCTTAAATTATTTTCCTACTTTCAAAATTTCTCGAATTGTATTTTTTTTTTTTTTTGAATTTTCAAGATTTTTGAAATTTCCGAAATTTGTGATATTTTCGGAATTTCTGGTTTTCAAATTTTATTAGTTTTAGAAAATATCTGAAATTTTCACGATTTCTAAAATTTTTGAAATCTCTAGAATTTTTAGATTTTTGAAGATGTCGAAAAATTGGAAAATTTCCATGCATTATGAAAATGGCTACCTTGGAAAAGTATGGAAAAATTGCAACGCTTTTTAAAATTGTACTTTCAAGAAATGTGCGAATCATTCTGGAAACTGGAGCAGATTGAAAGGATAGGTAAAGTCGCTTGCTTCCAAAAATCCTAAAATTTTCCAAATTTTTCAAAATTTTTCAAATCTCAAAACTTCTCAAATTTTTCGAATTTTTCAAATTTTTCGAATTTTTCAAATTTTTCAAATTTTGGAAATTTTTCAAGGTTTGCAAATTTTTCAAAATTTGTATATTTTTCAAATTTGTCAAATTTTTCAAATTTTTCAAATTTTTCAAATTTTTCAAATTTTTCAAGTTTTTCAAATTTTTTCAAATGTTTCAAATTTTTTCAAATTTTTCAAATTTTTCAAATTTTTCAAGTTTTTTCAAATTTTTCAAATTTTTCAAATTTTTCAAATTTTATCAAATTTTTCAAATTTTTCAAATTTTTCAAATTTTTCAAATTTTTTAAATTTTTTAAATTTTTTAAATTTTTAAAATTTTTTAAATTTTTTAAATTTTTTAAATTTTTTAAATTTTTTAAATTTTTCAAATTTTTCAAATTTTTCAAATTTTTCAGATTTTTCAAATTTTTCAAATTTTTCAAATTTTTCAAACTTTTCAAATTTTTCAAATTTTTCACATTTTTCAAATTTTTCAAATTTTTTAAATTTTTCAAATTTTTCAAATTTTTCAAATTTTTCAAATTTTTCAAATTTTTCAAATTTTTCAAATTTTTCAAATTTTTCAAATTTTTCAAATTTTTCAAATTTTTCAAATTTTTCAAATTTTTCAAATTTGTCAAATTTTTCAAATTTGTCAAATTTTTCAAATTTGTCAAATTTTTCAAATTTGTCAAATTTTTCAAATTTGTCAAATTTTTCAAATTTTTCAAATTTCTCAAATTTTTCGAATTTTTCAAAATGTTCTAGAATAAAAAAAATGGAGAATGTTGAACAATTTGCGTGCAAGTGCTAAACTCCCCTGAATTCTTCATCCCTTCACTGAAATTCGTCCAACAAATTTAACCCGCCAGTTCCACTAGTAAAATACCCCAGCATGGAGAGTTGGATTAAGCCTGGAGTCTCATTCCTCGTCACGGTCATATCCACTGTGTCGTAATAAAACTAAAATAAGGATGGGGTGAGAGGGCAACGATAAAACTTTACGAGTACGACACAAGCGGCTTATTACAACCCAGCATTGCTCCCTGCTAGCCACCCCCCCCCCCTTCCTAATTGCCTGCCAAAATAATAATTTCCTCATCTTCTCTGGAGTAGCTCGGCAAAATTTCCTAAATCAGAGTGGAGGACTCTCTTAGTGGAGTACACAATAAGGACAATTCGCAGTAATGATATCATTTCATTGATTATGACCAAATTTAATCATTTTAGGAACTTTCCAAACTTCGTAGGTGCAGTGAATCTTCGAAATTTTTGAATATTTGGAAAGAATAATTTTTGCTTTGCAGTAAAAAAAAATTCTTTGAGTTTCAAAATTCTGAAAATTCTGGAAATTTTCGATTTTTTGCTAATTTTGGAAATTTTGGAAATTTTGAAAATTTTTGGAATGTTTGGAATTTTTTGGAAATGTTAGAAATGTTAAAAATATTAGAAATGTTGAAAATATTAAAAATTTTGAAAATTTTGAAAATTTTGAAAATTTTGAAAATTTTGAAAATTTTGAAAATTTTTCAAATTTTTCAAATTTTTCAAATTTTGAAAATTTTAAAATTTTTGCAAATTTTGAAAATTTTGAAAATTTTGAAAATTTTGAAAATTTTGAAAATTTTTAAAATTTTTAAAAAGTTGACAATTTTGAAAATTTTAAAATTTTTGCAAATTTTGAAAATTTTGAAAATTTTGAAAATTTTTAAAAAGTTGAAAATTTTGAAAATTTTGGAAATTTTGAAAAATTTTGGAAATTTTGAAAATTTTGGAAATTTGGAATAGCAACGGGTAATCCCGCAAAAAACGCTATAAATGCTCAAGCAGCATTCGCGATTTCAACCTGCGATTACACCTTAACTAAGCATGTTAGGAAAAAAAATCATAAAACATCAATTGTGTATTTCTACGTGACGAAGATTTTTCATTATATACAATTTTTCCTATCTGCACCCGTTCTCGAGATACGGCGGTATAACCATGTCCAATTCCCTATAACAATCGAGATTCTGGAATCATCTCTGAGTGACCCGAAGACCTGATTTGGTCTTCGTTGGTTCCCGTGCCGTTCCCGCCGCGCTTACTCGCATGGTGAGCACCACGCCGCCCGCACCTCCTCGCATGTAGACTCACCAAGCCTACCACATTACACTATACACTTATGAATTTCAATGTAGAACTTTGCAACGACTGCTCTCAAAATTCACTGCATTCCATTACTCGCACCGGGCGACGACGTGCCGCTTCACTATTTTGTTGTAGAAATAAAATTTTTGTTCGTTTTACCTGTGAAACTTTGTGAGAAAAAATGTTGTCAGCGGGGTTGTAAAAGGTTATGGGAGACATTGCAATTTTTTCAATTCTTCTCTTTATCTGGATTGGATAAAATCATGCATTATGAACGTCCAGGAGGAAGAATAATTATATTTTGTTGAGAATGATTCAATTTAGAAAAAGTTCAAATTTTTTTCAATTTTTTTAATTCAAAATTTTTGACATATTTTTTTGCCATTTTCCATTTTTTTCAGAATAATTCAAACTGCTAATATTTTCCTTTGAAATTGTGTGTGTGTGTGGGTGCCTGAGTCTGATTGGGTGGGTGGATGTGTGAGTCTGGATACCTGGGTGGGTGTTCGATTCTGGGTGGGTGGGCGGGTGTTTGATCCTGGGTGGGTGGGCGGGTGTATGATTCTGGGTGGATGGGCGGGTGTTTGAGTCTGAATGGGTGGGTGGGTGTTTAATTCTGAGTGGGTGGGTGAGTGTTTGAGTCTGTGTGGGTGGGTACGTTTTTGAGTCAGGGTGGGTGAGTGGGTGGATGTTTGAATCTGAGTGGGGGGGGGGTGTCTGGGTCTAAGTGGGTGAGAGTCTGAGTCGGTGTATGTGTGTGTGTATGTGTCTGAACAAATTTTGCGTCAACATTCCCTTCAAAATCAATAGTATAATTTTCCTTTTGTTTTATCGGCGCGTTTCGTGTGCTTCTCATCTCTGAGAGTCGTCTTACTCCGACATAACAATGCGTTTAACCATTATGAATAATTTTAGTTGTTAATGATGCTGTATATTAAGAACGGTCAGAGACGGGAAGAAGAGTGTGAGATAAATCTTGTTCGACGCATAAAAGTACACACTTCATGTTTTATGATTTGCTCTCCTATCTGTAACGGCTAACATGGAAACAACCTCAATTAGTTAATTCCCTATCTCTCATATGTTTCGTGATAGAACGCTCGGCAAATATCGGAAAAACAAAAACAAAAACAAAAACAAAAACAAAAACAAAAACAAAAACAAAAACAAAAACAAAAACAAAAACAAAAACAAAAACAAAAACAAAAACAAAAACAAAAACAAAAACAAAAACAAAAACAAAAACAAAAACAAAAACAAAAACAAAAACAAAAACAAAAACAAAAACAAAAACAAAAACAAAAACAAAAACAAAAACAAAAACAAAAACAAAAACAAAAACAAAAACAAAAACAAAAACAAAAACAAAAACAAAAACAAAAACAAAAACAAAAACAAAAACAAAAACAAAAACAAAAACAAAAACAAAAACAAAAACAAAAACAAAAACAAAAACAAAAACAAAAACAAAAACAAAAACAAAAACGGAAGACATTTGTGGGTATTGACAAAATATTTAGGTTGATTTTTTAAAAATTCCCGCGATCTTAAGAAAATGTATAACATACTTAATCATCTCAGTCAAGACATCGCAATTTCACTTCTATTTATTCTGTGCAAACGCTTCTCCCATTTTGCATTGAAAAAGTGAATTCATTTGAAAATGCTTTCCTCTATTTTACAAGTGAAACTCGTGGATGGGATTCATGAATAAGTCGTGAATTTTGAGAGAGATATGAAGCATTTCGGGAATTACTCAGAGCTCAGATGAAAAAAAAATCCTGAAGTAGTTGAATGTTCACTATGTGCTACACTCAGTAGTTATTCCACGTAAACTCGCGCATCCCGATTTGACTTGATTGTTTAAATTGATTGAAATTGCCATTGAGTGGGATTCGACATCAAGTAAACACAGAAAAATCTAATCGTAATTTACGTAATTTACGTGAATTAACGGGTTGAATCAATGAACTTATACAATTTGACTTTCGTGAGTGATGGTTGCGAGCACGTGAATCACAATCCCGGAATCGGAACTGACGGATCGGTAATCGTAAATTACGATTGTGCAAGCGTAAATCACGAGTCCGAAATCATAAATTAGAATTCCAGGAGCGTGATGTACGATTCCGGAATCGTAATTTACGACTCTTGAAACCATGATTCACACTTCCAGAATCGTAATTTACGAGTTTCAACGTCGTAATTGACGATTCCGAAAACGTAATTCACGATTTCAAAATCGTAAACTATCGTTTCTAAATCGTAATTTTAGGGATTTTAGAATCGTAATGTACGACTTTCAGAATCGTAGTTTACGATTTTCAGAATCGTAATTTACGATTTCAAAATTCTAATTTACGATTTTGAGAATCGTAACTTACGATTTTCAGAATTGTAATTTACGATTATCAAAATCGTGATTTACGATTGCCAAAATCGTAATGCACGATTTCCAGAATCGTAATGTACGATTTTCAGAATCGTAATTTACGATTTTCCGAATTGTAATTTACGATTTTCAGAATCGTAATTTACGATTTTCGAAATTGTAATTTACGATTTTCAGAATCGTAATTTACAATTTTCAGAATTGTAATTTACGATTATGAAAATCGTGATTTACGATTGCCAAAATCGTAATGCACGATTTTCAGAATCGTAATGTACGATTTTCAGAATCGTAATTTACGATTTTCAGAATCCTAATTTACGATTTTCAGAATCGTAATTTACAGTTTTCAGAATTGTAATTTACGATTATCAAAATCGTGATTTACGATTTTCGAAATTGTAATTTACGATTTTCAGAATCGTAATTTACAATTTTCAGAATTGTAATTTACGATTATGAAAATCGTGATTTACGATTGCCAAAATCGTAACGCACGATTTTCAGAATCGTAATGTACGATTTTCAGAATCGTAATTTACGATTTTCTGAATCGTACTTTACGATTTTTAGAATCGTAATTTACAATTTTCAGAATTGTAATTCACGATTTTCAGAATCGTAACGTACGATTTTCAGAATTGTAATTCACTTTTATCGAAATCGTAATTTACGATTTTTGACATTGTAATTTACGTTTTTCGAAATGGTCATTTACGATTCCGAAGTCATGATTCACGATTTTGCCTTGTACATGAGGATTGGATTTTCCTCAAACTGCCACATAAATAAATGAGTTGTGGATGTGATGCTCGATGGATCAGAATAAGTTCCTGTTTCTTGTGTGTATGTTTTTCTCATTATATGTTATAGGTATATGTTGATTAGGTCGTTATCAAGTGCTTTAGCACATACATTCACACACACAGATTCATACGTTGCCTCTATTTCTAGAAATTGAGAAATGATGAAAGTGTCAAAAAAAAGTTTTAATTACAAAAACCTGAATTAGTCCGAAGGTGTCGGAAATCCTGACAAAATTGAAAAATATGAACTTGAACACAAATATTCGTAAATTCCAACATTTTAAATTTCGGAGTGTCGAAAATTCTAAAATCCTTTTGAATTTTCCAATATTCTCAACCTTCGCCCAAATTTGAAATCGTCCGCACATTTAACAGAGAGTCTCATATTTTCACGCGAGAGTTTCCGTCCGAGAGTTTGATATTTTCATAAAATTTCGGGCAATGTAGTGCTGAAACAGAAAGCTTTTAGCTGGACATCCACCCCAGCCCCAACCCCCGACCCCACCGCTCCGTCGCTCGATGTACATGATAGTGGCCAACCGGCTTGCATTCTTTTTCATTTTCACCAATTACAAATGGAAAAACTTCAAAGATTTTGTAAAATCACTAAAATTTGGAAAGGTATGATATTCTGAAAATTGTATTTTTCTATATTTCTACTAATGTCAATAATTGTTGAATTTCAAAAATTTCAAAAATTTCAAAAATTTCAAAAATTTCAAAAATTTCAAAAATTTCAAAAATTTCAAAAATTTCAAAAATTTCAAAAATTTCAAAAATTTCAAAAATTTCAAAAATTTCAAAAATTTCAAAAAATTCAAAAATTTCAAAAATTTCAAAAATTTTAAAAATTTCAAAAATTTCAAAAATTTTAAAAATTTCTAAAATTTACAAAATTTCAAAAATTTCAAAAATTTCAAAAAATTCAAAAATTTCAAAAATTTCAATAATTTCCAAAATTTTAAAATTCCAAAAACTTCAACAGTTTCAAAAATTTCAAAAATCTCCCAAAATTTCCAAACTTTCGCAAAACGCAAATTCTTCCCCACAAGGTTAATCACGGTGAAAGTTATTTGATCCTCCATTGAATACGCGTATTCGTGTAGTCCGGGAGAACCGCAATAACCGAGAAACTCTCGGGGTATACGTATTGTCACATATCGCGTTCATCGAAACTGCTTTTCTCGGCTCTCTCTACACAATTTCCATCGATCACCGAAATATCGCAGAGGCCATTTGAATTCCCACAATTCCGAAATGTTTACGAGCGGGGCTCGTCGCTATGGAGCTACAATTAAACTGGTTAATTCACCGGTTATGCAGATACCGACTTAATTGCTTTCGTTCGATGCTCGAGCCGATTCTCACTCAATTTCAATTTATTTTCCAAACTTTTCAATTTTGTCAATCCTTCAAATTTTTGTTTTTTTTTCGGATTCCCCATCTGGGTTCGGGAGAACCGTTGGACGCACAGAAAAATACGTACAACAAAAGTTCCTTCACCTGTAAAGATGCATATTTTAGATTATATGCCTTATCACGCTGGCTCGCATAATCAGTGAGATATTGCAAATTGTTGCTCAAAAACATCAGCAAAATTAATCAATTTTCGGAACGAGCCGATCTACCGGTACATCTGTGTGTGTGTGTGTGTGCGCAAAATAAGTAGCAAAAATAATCCATTGATGTACCATCCAATTTTGTAATATTTTTCAAATTTGGTTTTGACTTTTTTTTGATGTTTCTGATACTTGTGACTATTTTAAAAAAAATTTATCCAAATTTTTTATTCGTTCTAAAAATTTCCGGATTATTGTAATTTATCTATTTATCCAATTTTGTCAATTTTCTCTTTTTTTTTTAATCTCTCCAAAATTTTGGAAATGTATTTTTGAATTTTTTTACAATTTTTCGTGTTATGCAAATTCGACAAATTTGTCAAATGTTTACATTGCGGATTATTTACGAGCGAGATAGTGTCATTACAGGACTACAATTAAACTGGATAATTCACTCGTAATGCAGATACTGGGTTAATTGCTTTCGTTCGATGCTCAGACCGATTTCCAATCTATTCAAATGAATTCAGATTGAAAAGGAGGGAAAAGGAGTTTTATGGGAGCAAATCGTTGATTCCATTTAGTCGATTAAATGTATCTGAGGATTTCCACAATTCTCGTGACATTTGGAGTTGATTCAGAATTCTTACTTCGCTCTCTCTCGTTCTCTCTCCCTCTCTTGTTCTCTCTTTCTACCAGTCTCTCGCTCCAGTTAACAATTGATGAGTATTAATGAGACGCAATTTTTCTTGGAGTATTGTACAACGGAAATAGGTCAACTTCAACTAAACGAGATGTGGGTGTGTCCCTCAGGGGAACGAACCGATAACTGCCAGATATAAATGGAAATGCTTGGTTCATAAATTTTTCGTGACATGGTAACAATTTCGTTTATGCGTAGTTTTATAAAAAACAATGGTGTTCGATAAGTTCATCCGTTCAAGAGGGAGTGTTGGATGAAAAAAGCGTACACGCACACACACACACACACACACACACACACACACACTCACCCACTCACACACCTATCTGCTTACCAACCTACCCACTGACCAACCCACCGACGCACACCATCACCCACCCACCTACCCACTCATTAACCCACCCACTTATCCACCTAACCCCCCACCCACCCACTTATCCGCCTGACCACCCGCCCGCCTATCCACCTACCCACTCACCTATCCACCTACCCACTCACCTGTCCACCTACCCACCAACTCATTCACCCACTCACCCACCCACTCACCCACCACTCACCCACCCACTCACTCACCAACCCACTCACCCACCCACTCGCCCACCCACTCACTCACCCACCCACTCCCCCACCCACTCACTCACCCACCCACTCACCCACCCACTTACCCACCCACTTACCCACCAACTCACCCACCCGCTTATCCACTCACCCACCCACCCACCCACCCACCCACCCACCCACCCACCCACCCACCCACCCACCCACCCACCCACCCACCCACCCACCCACTTACCCACCCACTTACCCACCAACTCACCCACCCACTCACCCACCCACTTATCCACCCACTCACCTACTCATCTACATACCCACTCCCTCGCTCCCCCATTCACTCACCCACCTACCCACCCGCGCACCCAACGACCCAATCACCCAATCACCCACCCACCTACCCACGCAACCACACACCCACACGCACACCTTAGGAGCTTTCCTCTATTAAGTGAAGTATCTGCGCAAAAGGTTCTCGATTCTCAGCCGGCCTCCGTAGAATGTTTCACATGATGAAATATTTTCTCATGAATTCCGACTAATAGCAGAACCATTCCGGGTGCGCTCTCGGTGGTACCTATAACATGAGATCGCAAGGCTAGGCGGGAACCTAAGCTGGAGTAAGGGGGGCGGGGAGGGTCCCTTATAGGCGCCCACTGTCGTGGCACAGTAGGGGTTGCTGGAGGTTGAGAAATGCGATGGCCTAAATAAAATGGGGAAATTCGGCTGCAGCCGCAGGGATGCGTGTCCATAGTACTCCCTTTCGACAAAATGCTGAAGAGCAGCTACCGAGAGGAGTACAAGAGAGAGATGGAGGCAAAAGAAACATACCCACACATATACAGACATTTCTGCGAAAACTAATCAGGCTGATGCGAAACGTCGAGTGAAAATATCGTAAAAATCTCACCTTTCATTTTCACCGTAATTACAATAACTTTTGTAGATCGACAGATTAATGGTTCGTAAAGCTCTTAGAGTTGGGGTTTTAAAGCAGAGCTCTAAAATAATAATTTCCATAGTTGGTCGAGCAATGAGGGATCCTGAATCATTAACTTCCCAATCTCGGAAAGTTACTACCATGACCCTGAATTTGAAAATCGCATTTTCGCCGTATATTTGGTGTTTGACGGGTACTAAAATCTTTCCCAATGAATGTTAAGATGATGTCTGTATGGATATGGGCCATTTCTCGGCAAATTTACCACTTTGAACCCTGACCTGGTGTAATTCAGTTCAGCATGTGAGTTGGGTGGGTGTGTAGGTTGGTCGGGTGAGTGGGTGGGTTGGTGGGGTAAGTGGGTGGGTGGGTGGGGTGAGTGGGTTGATCGGGTCGGTGAGTTGGTCAGGTGAGTGGGTGGGTTGGGTAGGTGGGCGAGTGGGTGGGTAGGTGGGTAGGTGGGCGGGTGGGTGGGTAGGTGGGCGGGTGGGTGGTTAGGTGGGCGGGTGGGTGGTTAGGTGGGCGGGTGGGTGGTTAGGTGGGCGGGTGGGTGGTTAGGTGGGCGGGTGGGTGGTTAGGTGGGCGGGTGGGTGGGTGGGTGGGTAGGTGGGTGGGTGGCCAGATGGGTGGGTGTTTTCAGCGACATTTACAATGAAGCGTTATGAACTTTTGAACCCCCTGAATTTTTCAAAATATTCAGCATTATACAAAAATTTGAAAATGTCTATTAAGTATTGAACTCGGTCGAAACCCATTCATCGAATCTATTAATCATTCCTGAAATCCATGAATTTCATTTATGAATAATCCCTCTTAGAATAGGACAATACATTCAAGTAAGTTCAGATGTTAAATGAATAATTTCTTTTTGTCCGTCCACAACGTTCACATATATACGTCACTATTCCCATGAGATTCAAAGTTCATTCGCCATTCCCAATAATTTAAAAATGAACGATTATTGACGAAACGCCGTCTGTCTCGAGAAATGTCAAAAATGGAGTAGGTCAATTTCTGTTTGATTGTTGAGAGGGATTCAACACGGTGGGAAGGCATTTCACATATATGGGAGACTCAGTTCCAAACGAAAATTCTTCAAATTTTTCACTTTTTGTAATTTTTTAAAAATTTTCCAATTTTTTCCAACTTTTCAATTTTTCCAATTTTTCAATTTTGCAATTTTTTAAAATTTTCCAAATTTTTCAAATTTTTCAAATTTCTCAAATTTGTCAAATTTTTCAAATTTGTCAAATTTTTCAAATTTTTCAAATTTTTCAAATTTTTCAAATTCTTCAAATTTTTCAAATTTTTCAAATTCTTCAAATTTTTCAATTTTTTCAAATTTTTCAAATTTTTCGAATTTTTCAAATTTTTCAAATTTTTCAAATTTTTCAAATTTTTCAAATTTTTCAAATTTTTCAAATATTTCCAATTTTTCAAATTTTTCAATTTTTTCAAATTTTTCATATTTTCCAATTTTCTCACATTTGTCAAGCTCCCCAAATTTCCCAATGTTTGAATATTCCCAAAAACCTCAAAAAAATTCTTTACAATCTTCAGAAATTTTCCATTTGTCCGAATTTGTCCACGCATTTAGAAACCTTCAAATTTTCCGACTCCTGAAAACTCCCAAAATTGTGGAAATCGTCAAAACGTTTCTAATCACAAAAGTGTTGAAAAGTCACGATACTGCGGATTCTATTTATTACGGCTGATAGGACTGCATGTACTCGTTGGAGGATAAAATAAATTTTACAATCATCAACACAGGGGGGGGGGGGAGTGGGTGGATGGGTGGCTTGCTTCAATTTTCAGCCGCGCATTGCCTGCGAAAACCGCCCCCGGTGCTATCGGAATTCTCTTTCACTTTTTTTTTTTTTTTTTTTTTTTTCACCCAGACATGTTGATAAAAACGCTCGGCATTATGGATCTCTGCAAAAAAAAATAAAAAACAATTCAAAATGGAAGAACAAACAAAGGGCACAACGAGCGAAAATGGTTCAGGAGGGGTGGAAAAAAAATAATGAGTATGTTTCAGAAAAAAGTGGAGAACAAAAAGCCTGCTAGTCGTTACATTGAGAGCTCGAGACGAGCTTGTGGGGAAGTTTTTTCCACAGACTCTTGTGGAAGAAAGCAACGAGACACTGTCTCTTGAGGCTCCACTGAGGTATAAATGCGAAGGCGCAAATATATTGCCACGCACTCGAGTATCATCAAGGGTGGGTAATGTATAAAGGAGTCATTCCAAATGTTTCATAATTTCTGAATTGTCAGCGACCCTTCGTTACTCGCGTGCGCGGCACAACGCCGCCGGTGGATTTCGATTCTCGGATAAAACTTCAACGCGAGCAAAATGACATTTATATACAACTTTTCCCAAAATGTGTGTTTCCTCCGTGCGTCTCTTTAGCATTTCCTTCGATAGGGCCTACTGGACACCCATCCATGCAACTGGAGCGAACTTTTGCCATTTAAGCCATGGCGTTTCTAAACACATATATAGTTATGTATAGAACTATGTATATAGCTATGTATATAACTATGTATATAACTATGTATAAAACTATGTATATAACTATGTACATAACTATGTACATAACTATGTACATAACTATGTATATAGTTATGTATATAGTTATGTATATAACTATGTATATAACTATGTACATAACTGTGTATATAACTATGTGTATAACTATGTATATAACTATGTGCATAACTATGTACATAACTATGTATATAGTTATGTATATAGTTATGCATATAACTATGTGTATAACTATGTATATAACTATGTACATAACTATGTACATAACTATGTACATAACTATGTACATAACTATGCGTATAACTATGCGTATAACTATGCGTATAACTATCTATATAACTATGTATATAACTATGCACATAACTATGCGTATAACTATGCGTATAACTATGCGTATAACTATCTATATAACTATGTATATAACTATGTATATAATTATGTATATAACTATGTATATAACTATGTATATAACTAGGGCAAATACTAATATATAACATAGGGCAAATACTGATCTGGGGATCATTTCTTCGTAAAATGCCCGATTCCATATTAGTCATTTCATTCAAATAAGTACTTGGTCAGCGTCGACAAGCCAACGAATATTCGCCGAAGTGTTTATGCAAAGCGGCAGGTGGACCGTCGACACAAGCGTACCCTTGTCACCAACTCCGCTCTTTTGTACCTCAGTAAAATTCCGAAAAATGCTCTCACAATGAGTCTCATTTCTTGCATGCAAATACACATTTTACGTTTAATAACTTTTTCTTCTAGCTAGTATAATTTGGGAGGGAATGTGGGTGGGGCCATAGCGCACAGCGTGTGAGCGCTTGTGAGAGAACTGCGCGAACTCGGCGGCATTTTTGTGAGGAAAGAAGAAGATATAGAGGAAAATAGTGGTAACAAAATATCCAGCATCCCATCGGACATTCAAGTACCCAATTTTTCATGAATTATTACCAACAATAACAATAATAATGCGCGAATATAATTAAACCTGAATTTTTCCATTTTTTATTGCTCAAAATAGACGAGAGAATCGAGACAAGACATGGCAATTATAACTCGATACGATACGAGAGCAATTTCATGATTATCGCCAAGTCGAGACAATACGAGAGAGGTGTGACGAGAGACGAGATGTCTCGACGAGAATGCGAAAAAAAATCGTTTTAAACCAATCAATTTCACTCACAAACTAATGATTTTTTCGTTAATTTATGGTGACCCTAAGAAATAATAATGATGATGATAAATTGTTCAAGCATTTAGAAAATTTCATTGACTCAACAGTGTAAAAATTTGAAGATATATTTCTGTCAATATAACTACCAACATGAACACCCACTTTTTGGCAATATTTTCTTTCTTAATCATTGCAACGGATATTTCATGGCACTTTTCAATTTTGGTGTTGATGAACACTGGAAGCAAGAATGAAGGCACAGAAGCATTTCAGCATGAATACCACTCAATCGATTCCTGTGTCTTCGTATTGATAAACCAGCCTTTGACAAGAGTCCTTCTGAAGGAGCACTTGAAAAATGAAAAAAATCGAGACAAGACGAGACAATGCGAGATTGGATTGCATTCTCGACCCTCGAAGCGAGACGAGATAACAATTGGTTTTATAATTTAGAGACAAGACGATAGAGTTGAAATTCTCGCCTCGTCTCCTATTGCGGCAACACTTTTTTTTTGCACTTCGTGATTTTTTTTTTTTTTTTTTTTTATTTTTAAATATATTTTCTGGATTGTATGATATGGTTAATGTTTCGGGATTCTTTTTTTTCGTCAATTTCTACTGTTCTTCGACGTTTCACGTCATTCTGACAAATTTTAGATGAGGGTTCTGTGTGTGTGTGTGTGTGTGTTCGTATGTGAGTGGTTCTTTGAGAAGCGGTTCCCGGGGAACGGCTCGATCGATTTGTTTCTCCTTTGACACAAAATTACCTCTGACTGATGTCCAGGGCGAAAAGGAATGTCAATGTTGAAAAACAATTCCTTCAATTGTTACTAACAATTTTAATTGTTTATAACGCTGTATCTCGAGAGCGGTGACAGATACGAGAAAAAGTGTTGAACAAAAGTTGTTCCTCTCGTGAAAGTACATATTTCATGTTTTATTACTTTTTTGGCTAGGCATCATATTTTACGAGATATCGATGAAAAGTCGTAATAATCGATCAATAGTCGAATTTGCGTAACTGATATACAACTTCACTTCATACGTGTATCATCGCACACACACACTATCGGGAAGTTATAGATGCGGGCCGTCGTTTTATTCTTCAAATGTTTGAACTCTCTAAATTATACGATTTGGAACGAAAAAATTCCCGAAATTGATAACCTGGGATTTGAAGACTTGCAGATATTTTTTACCGAATCTTGTCGGAAAAAAACTGCGAGAGACGGTCCCTAGGGACGCCAGTGAGGTGTAAACGCGGAGTAGCGGATATATTGCCACCCACTTGAGGATCATCAAGGGTGGGTGAGATACAAAGCGTCGATTTGAATTGATTTAGAATTTCTGAATTAAAAAAAAATCCGCCAATTCCTTTATTTCCAAATTTTTTGTGACCAAAAATTCAATTGAGAAAATTAAAAATTTTTGGAAGTTATAAATTCTTTTATTGACTAGTTTTGAAAATTCTACTTTTTCAGTTTTTTAGTCTATTGAAATTTATTGAAATTATCTGTTATTTTTTTTCACATTTCAGAATTCTTCACACTTCGATTTTTGTGAATTTTGAAAATTTTCGAAATTTCAGAACTTTTGAAAATTCTCCTAATTTTTGCAGCCTTCATTCGGCGTTGAAGGCACATAAAATTCCAAAATTCTAATTCAATCCGTTCAATGTTTCAAAATTTTCCGGAATTCGTCAACTCGTCCAAAAAAATCTTAATTCTCATTTAGAGCATTTTCAACAATTGCATGGTACTAAGATCGACAAAATACCCGACAATATCCTAGGAATTTTTTCCACCGACTCTTATGGATGAGAGCACCGAGACGGTCTCTTGAGACTCCAGTGGGGCATAAATGCGGAGTCGCAAATATATTGCCACGCATTCGAGGATCATCAAGGGTGGGTAATAGATGCGGAGGGGATTTCAATGGTGTGGTAGTATGAATCAATTTGTCATTTTTTCCATTTTTTTTTCTCCCTTCAAACGTCTCAGAATTTACGCGATTGTGGCAACTTGTGAAAGGTTAAACTTCCGGGTAGGAGAAGTCGCTGTTTCGCGCCCGAAAACGCGCACTTCCTTTTACACAATATGTTCCAGTTTCATAGAAACACACACACACACACACATCTTATGTGTGTGTGTGTGTGTTTTCCCCGTTGCTCTCTCTTGTACTCCCCACGGTAGCCGCTCTTCAGCATTTCTTCGAAAGGCCCTACCGGACACCCATCCATCCGGCTGGGGACGACTTTCGCCATTTACGCCATCGTATTTCAGGGCAGAGGGTATAAACCTCCAGAAACTCCTGTGCTACAATGGCGGGAGCCTATCATGCCCCCCCCCCTGTGTCAGGTTAGGTTCCCGCCCGGCCTTGCCGGCTCATTTTATGGGGACCGCCGATAGCACAAGCGGAACGCTTCTGAGGTGTGGTTTTTTTTCTCCGGTGGTATAGTGGTGAGCATTTCCGCCAGTCTCTGTGTGTATGTGTGTGTGTGTCCACAAATAATTGTACATCTCCAATCCCAGATTTCCCAATTTTATTCTAAATTTGGGATTCATTTGAACTTTGTTTCAAATTTTAACACTGAGCATTTTATTCTGTATAAGAGAAAGGAATAGATATGTTTGCGAAAATCCAAAAACTAAGTAAACAACAATTATTTTGGCTTTTAAGTACAGCACCATGCTACGCGAATGAACTCTAATTAAAGAAGTTAATTAAAATTTTCATGGGTTTAACCCAGTGACTATAAATTCCAATTTCACGCTAAAAGAATTGCGATCTAATATGCTATTTTTAGGGAAAGCTGGCATGGATGAGTCGACGTGTCCCTCAACTTTTTTTTTTTTTTCTTTACCGTTTTTTTCTATGCTTTCGGTTCACACGAGAGTGACCACGTCCGCCTGGGTCAAGCTGACAAATCGTCAACCCGATGAGGATCTCGAGGAAAAAAAAATTCAATTCCCTTCCAAGAACGCAAGAGCAATTTTCATTACATCCATCATAAGACGAATTTCAAAGAGGAAAATTTTCTGAGGTTTTTGAAACGATTTTCAATTTTTGAACCCCATAAAAAAATTTTCGAAAATTGCATTTTTTGTTTTTTTTTGTTGCATCTCAAAATTTCCCATTTTTTTTCTACAATTTACGAACGTATTTTTTATTTTATTTTTTCAGTTTTTAATTTTCTTCTTCCAATTTTTTTTTGTCGACTTATTTTTGTGATTTATTTTTATAATTTTAATTTCTATCATCTCCCAAAATATGGAATTATTCCTTCCAGACTTCCAGAATTTTTCCAACATTCGCAATGTTTCTCAATTCCTACATTACCTAAATCTTTCATATTCTCCGCGTCCCCAGAATCTCTCACTTTTCCTACCAGTGAAATATGAAACCACAAGTCCGACTGCCTCAGTCAGAGGCAAAGCAAAGTGATCGCCCCAATGAGGCGCTTGGAAAAAAAAAAAAAAAAAAAAAAAATTCAATTCTCTCTGAGACCGTTCGCGTAATTTTCCTTTTATCCTCTGTTAGGTGAACTCCGTCGAGTGGAAAATAAAAAAGGACTTACACTCGCCGCAAGTGGGTGCGAACATTCATGCCAAGCCAGCTACTGAGTCACGTATAGCCCGACAATGAGGTGAATTTCGTACTCGTTGGCGAAGTAGGCCAAGTCCCTTACCCTTAAAGATGTCATTATTTAATACACTTAATTAACGGAAAAATGGCGGAAAGATGGAGGGACGAGAGGATGATCTAGTGGACGTCCAGATTCGTATAAAAGTCCATGTGCGGCCTATGTTGGCGGGACGTCCAGAATTTACGACGGATTGAAACGGTTCCAGACGCGACAAGTTGGAACAATACACACACACAAACGCAACCACCCACTCACGCACACCTACCCGCCCACCCACCTACAGACACATACCGACCCACCTACGCACCCACTTACTCACCCACCTACGCACCCACTTACTCACCCACCTACGCACCCACTTACTCACCCACCTACCCACACACAGCTACCCACTCACCCACTCACCCACTCACCCACCTACCCACTCACCCACCTACCCACTCACCCACCTACCCACTCACCCACCTACCCACTCACCCACCCACCCACCTACCCACTCACCCACCTACCCACTCACCCACCTACCCTCTCCCCCACCTACCCACTCACCCACCTACCTACGCAGCCACCCACCCACTCACCTACCTACCCACCCACCTACCTACTCACTCACCTACCCACTCACCCACTCACACACCCACTCACTCACTCGCCCACCTACTCACCCACCCACCCACTCACCCACCCACCCACCCACCCACTCACCCACTCACCTACACACAGCTACCCACTCACCCACCTACCTACGCACCCACCCACCCACCTCCTCACCTACCCACCCACCTAACCACCTAACCACCCACCCACTCACCCACACACAGCTACCCACCTACCCACCCACGTACCCACGTACCCACCTACCCACCCACTCACCTACGCACCCACTCACCCACCCAGCCGCCCACACCCACACACGAGGTTTACCCTGTGTTTAGAAATACGATGGCATAAATGGCAAAAATCGGCCCCAGGCGCATGGATGGGTGTCCAGTAGGCCCTACCAAAGAAATGCTCGAGGGCAACTGCCGTGGGCGATACAAACGAGGGGGACGGTAACCAAAGAAATGCAAATGTGATAGTGGATTCCCAAAGATAAACGCACAGAGTTACTTCAGATACTAGAAAAGAATATTAATTTTTTTTTTCGAAACATCGCTCGAATATTCAAATTTTCCAAGATATTCCTAATGTATGGGAATTGTGACCAAAGGAGAGGTCTCATAACACGACTACAGACGATTTACCTTCTATCAAGACGATATTGGCTCGACCTATAAAGTAAATTCCACCCACATTTCGTTAATTTTAGATTGACACAGTCTGGGACAAGTTTCCAACAAAATTCAAACCACATTTTAGAGGGATTGCGACGATATGCAAAAGTTATATTGCCTCTTCTGTACAATGAAATCAATGAGTGGCCAAGGGGGGCGATACCGCTCCTTCTCACCACCCCCTCCGCCCTCACCCACCCGGCCGCCCCCGCGGGGGGGGGGGGGGGATGAATTCCAGAGTAACGAGGGCGGTAACGAGGATAACTGCAGCACGACCCCAATTAAACTCGCATTTCAATTGAGCCATCCAATCAAGCTGGTCCTCTTCATCCACCCAGTCAGTTTCATCTCTTTCCTACTGGTAGGCAGGGAGGAGAGGGTTGTTGAATTATCATGAGTATTCAAGTACCCAGCCTCTTATCTCGGTTGACTTTTGAAAATTATATATAACAATTGCCAGTGTTGATACTTCGGTATTTCGAGAATGTCAAAATTTTCATCATTCTGAGATATATATGTCTTATCGAGAGTACCCAGCCTCTTATCGAAGTACCAAAAATGATCATGCAGTCGTCCGGAAGAGGATCTGCACCCTACTTCGTCCAATTGCTTCCCGATACTTGCGTGTGTGTGTGTGTGTGTGTGTGTGTGTGTGTGTGTGTGTGTGTGTGTGTGTGTGTGTGTGTGTGTGTGTGCTTTCTTTCCAATCTCTCATTTTTCTCACCCCAGAGCTCTCTAGATGATTTCAATTGTTTATAACGCCCTAACGCCGAAACAGTTAAAGATACGAAAAAAGTCAAACAACACAAAATATGTATTTTTTTATAAGGAACAACATTTATTCGACACATTTTTGCGTATCTATAATATTTCATGAGATACAGCGTTGTAAACAATTGAAATGGTTAATAACAATAGAAAGCAGGAGACATACATGGAGCAAAAACTAATCAGCTCTGAGTTACGGCAAGCCGCTTCGATTGCGTCATACAGGACATTGATCGGATAATTTGTTCACGAGAAATCGGTCCGGGAAATTTTTGGTTGCATACGTACATCGGCACACACACACACACACACATACAGACATTTTGTTTTGAATAGTCTAGAAAGGTCAGAATTACCATGGAACGTGGAGATCTGATGGAGAATCGATTTTTCATTTTCGGGGGCAAAACAATAGCTTCCCCTATCGGCAAGTTAAATAAAAAAAATCATCAATAGGCTCTTCATAGGCTATTGATAACTACTGAATAGAAAATCCATAGAAAGCCATTGATAATATTTTTGCCCCTCTTTGGCCGCGCAATAGCCTGAGCGCCGCCATTTTTTTCCAGTATAAATCAATGCATTTCATGAATTGTGCAATCAGGATTGATGATATCCGCAATTGATATGTCTGCTATCCAGAGATGACGATTCCCTGCTTACACAATCGCAGAATAATTAGTTATTAATTTCTAAATAAAGTGCAGATGGAGAAGAGCGGCGCAGCGCTCGTAGTGCTACCAGGTACGTAGTACAGTCAACTCCCCCACCACTGCACGTCCCGCAAGTTGATGGATGCCTATGGTTACTATCGTCACGACCCCACCACTCACTATCTCCTCAAGCGCCGCCTCCCCACCACTGTACAAATGGTTCCGCGTGACTTTGAATGCTACCTCACTGCGCTCACTAGCAGCCTGGAGTGGGGGGAAGTAGGGGAGGGTCACTTGTGGAACAGGGCGGTGGAGCGTACCGTCCCGCGTTGTGCACTAGTGCAACTTATGGAATATTTTCGAGATAATTCATTCAGGTAATTGAAAAAATTGTGTATTGTGCAGTGGAAGTTGGACACCGAAGAAGCGCTGCGGTAACAGCGCAATCAGAAATCCATGGAACGACTGCCATGCGGGCAAATACGTTGGGTGGGGAGCGAGGAAGGGATGGAAGTGCCTGCCCCCGTGGGGAGCACAAGCAAAACTTTCCGATTTGTAATTTCTATTTGCCATTCCTAGATTTTCCGACACGTCAATTCAATGTTTAAAGACTGGTTTCAGAGAACAAAATAGGAGAACAATACAGTAGAGCTCCCTTTATTTTCCGAGCTCGGGGGGTGACCTTGAAGCAATTTCGTGGAGAAAAAAATTAAGGAAGCCCCCCACTCTGCCCACTGGTTGGTTGGCGTGGTGGGGGTTGTCGGAAGCGGAGGGGGAAATAAGAGCAGATCAACAGTAAATAGGTTATGTTTCATGAATGCTCGGTACCACTATTGAGACGCTGCGCAGTCTGGAGCGCATGACGTCGAAAACAAGGATAGACAAAGTACGGGAAGTGGGAGAAGGTTTTTGAGGGGTGACAAGTCGTGAGGGGAGTACAGCGAAAATAAAGGAAGCGGAAAATTAAGGGAGCTCTACTGTACTGGAATACGACGGGTGTCGCTACATTCGAATATGTCACGTGACGCGCTGACCAATCACACTGCGCAGCGCGAAATTCAAAAAAATTGTGTTGATAACTTGTTTCGCTAATATTTCCGGAGAACTTGACAAAATTGAAATGAAAACGTTTTCAGAATCGAATAATACGTTGTCACAAGCGTTCCAAATAGAAACTATTTGAAACGGGAGGATTCTTCTCCTTTTTTTTATGTGAAACGGTAGTTTTTTCGGAGATATGAAAAAACTACAAAATCGATTCCAACCAAAACCTAATCAGCTTTGAAGGCCACAAAGACGCTTCGGGTGCGCTATGCAGCATCTCATTCGCATAATTTGATGGGGAAAAATCGTTGGAGAAAGAATTTGTCTTCATACATACACCGTCACATACACACACACATGCATCCATCTTGTTGAAAACGATCTAAAATCAGAGCCATTGCAATAACTTCCCCTATTGGCAAGTTAAAAATGAAAATTTGAACAAACAACATTTCACGATTTCACGAATTTCAAATATTTCGCGCTTTTTTTTGGATGGCACTGAAGTAGTGAAACCTTTCATACTAGACTGCTGTTAAGAAGCGCGCTAAGATAAGGAGCTGGGTACTGGAGATGCAAAATGACGGTCATTTTTTCAAAGTCAGACGGGGAAACGAGCAAAAATGACCTCCGGCGACAATCTTTCTTCTCTGGTACAAAATTCCCATCACAAAATTGCATAACAGCGATTACGTCAATGCATCTATATAGACACGCGCAATTATTCTCAGATCAATTATGCGCGTAATAATCATTCTGTCACTGAAATAAACGTAATAGTAGATACAGACAACTGTTTAGTTATTGCGGATATCAGTATTTCCTAATGGCGTAATCAATAATTCGCGTTATCAGTAATATCTCCATATCAGTTGTTATCACTATATCAGTAATTTTGGCGGCGAGCAATGATCAACCTGTCAAAATTTTGAAAATATCTGGAGTACCAAAACTTTAGTTTTTCATTTCCAAAAAAATACGAAATTTTCGAATTTCGAAAAATTTCAAAATTTTAGTCATTCCCGAAATTTTGGAAAAATCCAAACTTTTGACATATTAAAAAATTGCAATGAATTCCACGATTTCAGAAACTTTGGCAAATTCAAATTTGAAAAATTTCGAAAATTTTGAAAAATTGATATTTCAAAAATTTCGAAAAATTTGAAAAGTTGATATTTCAAAAATTTCGAAATTTTGAAAATCACAAAAAAACCTTTGGAATTTTTTTTGTCTCTGCAATTTTGAGGGGAAAAAGTGGAAAAAAAAATTGAGAAAAAAAAATCGAAATTCAAAATTTTCAAAGATTGCAAAAATTTGAATGGGTGAAAAAAAAATTGAAAATTGGAAAAGCGTCAACCATCGCCCGCCTTCAGTTCGCTGACAAATGAAGTCGCCTAAATTCCCAAGTGTCATAATTATTCGTCTGGCATTGGAAAATTTTAATCCCATAAAAAAATGTTATCAAGGGGGGGAAAAAATTATAGTATGAAGGACAGACGTTGGCCACTAAGGGACAAAATAATGCAGTACCGGGGAGCGCTAAAATTACACGGTAATTTATCACAAATAAAATTCCTTGTGGGAGTGATACAATGAGTGCTTGCAGGACGTGAAAAAAAATTACGAGCAATTGATGGTGCTAGAGTACGGAAACGCACATCAAGGGAGTTGAAAATTCTCAGTGGAGAAGTCAAGGAGTATCGTAGCATTTTAAACGAAGTTGAGAATGGCGACAGAAGAAGGATGCACACTGTGCTCCAGGGCCACAAGGACTTTCAGTTGGCGTATGAAAATCACAATCCAGGCGTAGGATTAATTTGTAGGGCTCGCACTCTACAATTTCGTAGATTTTTCGTGATGGAAAAAAATTGGTTTATTGAGATTTTTCTTCTGGACCAAGAGGATTACTTTTCACAATTTAAACATAATATTTTTGTTATTTCAAGATTTTTGAAAAATGTCCGTTAACTTCCGGTTAGGGGTAGTCATTGCTTCGCCCCCGGAAGTGCATATTCCATTTTTCATCTTATCTTTAGATGTCAAGATATTTCCATCATTTACAGACCACGGCTAACGTAATATAAAAGGGTGAGTGGATGGGGGAGTCTGGGTGGGTGAGTGAGTGGGTTGGTCGGTGAGTCTGAGAGGCTCGGTCGGTAAGTCGAGATGGGTTGGTGAGTCTGGGTGGGTGGATGGGTTGGTGAGTCTGGGTGGGTGGATGGGTTGGTGAGTCTAGGTGGGTGGGTTCGTTTGGTGAGTCTGAGTGGGTGGATGGGTTGATGAGTCTGAATGAATGGGTGGGTGGATGAGTCGGTGGGTCTGGGTGGGTGGATGAGTTGGTGGGTTCGTTTGGTCAGTCTAAGTGGGTGGATGGGTTGATGAGTCTGAGTAAATGGGTGGGTGGATGAGTCGGTGGGTCTGGGTGGGTGGATGGGTTGGTGGGTTCGTTTGGTGAGTCTGAGTGGGAGGGTGGGTTGATGAGTCTAGGTGGGTGGGTTCGTTTCGTGAGTCTGAGTGGGTGGATGGGTTGATGAGTCTGAGTGAATGGGTGGGTGGCTCAGTCGGTGGGTCTGGGTGGGTGGATGGGTTGGTGGGTTCGTTTGGTGACTCTGAGTGGGCGGGTGGGTTGATGAGTCTAGGTGGGTGGGTTCGCTTCGTGAGTCTGAGTGGGCGGATGAGTCGGTGAGTCTGGGTGGGTGGGTTCGTTTGGTGAGTCTGAGTGGGTGGATGGGTTGGTGAGTCTGAGTGGATGGGTTCCTTTGGTGAGTCTGAGTGGGTGGATGGGTTGATGAGTCTAGATGGGTGGATTGGTTTGGTGAGTCTGAGTGGGTGGGTGGGTGGGTTGGTGAATCTGGGTGGATGGGTGGAAGGGTGATTTAGTGAGTCTGAGTGGGTCGATGGGTTGGTGAGTCTGAGTAGGTGGATAGGTTGGTGAGTCTGAGTGAATGGGTTCGTTTGGTGAGTCTGAGTGGGTGGATGGGTTGATGAGTCTAGGTGGGTGGATTGGTTTGGTGAGTCTGGGTGGATGGGTGGAAGGGTGATTTAGTGAGTCTGAGTGTGTCGATGGATTGGTGAGTCTGAGTAGGTGGATAGGTTCGTGAGTCTGAGTGAATGGGTGGGTGGATGAGTCGGTGAGTCTGGGTGGGTGGATGGGTTGGTGACTCTGGGTGGATGGGTTCGTTCGGTGAGTCTGAGTGGGGGGTATGGGTTGATGAGTCTGGGTGGGTGGATTGGTTTGGCGAGTCTGAATGGGTGGGTGGGTGGGTTGAACAGTCTGGGTGGATGGGTGGGAGGGTCATTTAGTGAGTATGAGTGGGTGCATGGATTGGTGAGTCTGAGTCGGTGGGTGGGTAAGTCTGGGTGGATGGGAAGGTGGGTGGTTTGTGAGTCTAAGCGGATGGATGGGGGGGGGGGTGAGCCTGAGTGAGTGGGTGGGTGGGTGGGTTCGTGGGTGAGTCGGACGGGGTGTTGTTACGATTTAAAAATCCTAAAATGTCAAATAGTTCTTTACACTTGTTAGCTTATAGGGCTCTATGACAAGACCAGAAAAAAATGTGTTCTTGGAATTTTTTTCTTAAGGTAACTACTTACTCTGACAGACTTCTACGGATAATTTTTATCTGGTAAAAAAAAGGCTGCTTGTTTCCAGAGGTGATGACCCCTCCTGCTGGCAAGATAAGCTAATAATTCTTGGTTCAAATAAAATCATCTTAATGAAATTATTTCTTTCCCATCACTGTACAATAAAGCCAAGAGAATATCAAATTCTGTATTTTCCTAGACGATTTGCGATGCAGTTACTCAGGATAGCTGCCTTAAACGTCGGCAATTGGACAACCTGTACTACATCAAGCGAAAAAAAATGAAGGAATTCTTTGATCACAAGGTTCGTTATCCCTTGTATTTTCTTCAGTAGTCAAGAGGCTGAAGGAGCCATTTCAGTGAATCCTCAAAATTCCAATCTTTGTTGAAGTGGAAATGCCCTTCTGTAATTGCAGACGCTTGGAACATAAAGCGACTGAAAAAAAAATGCCTCGAGGATGTTTTCATTCCTGAGACTTTTTTTCAATGAATTTGTAGCGTTGGAGGAAAGGTGTTTATTCGCTGGCGAATATATAATTCAAAATCTTTTGCAATGCATGAAATTTTTCTAATCATAATTTGTTTTGGCAATAGAGTATGTCCCAATTCTGATTTGGAGTAATGGTCACATCTACATGGGGAGAATGTCACAATTTACAGCGGGACACTGATCTAATCAACATTGGGACAATTACCAAATATACACTGGAGCATTGTCCCAATCTACATTGGATGTGTTGTCCCAATCTACATTGGGTGTATTGTCCTAATCTACATTTTTCATAATGTCCCAATCTACATTGGGAGAATTATCTCAATCTACATTGGGAGTGTTATGTCAATCTACATCGGATGTATTGGCCCGATCTACATCGGATGTATTGGCCCAATCTACATTCGGCGTACTGTCTTAATCTACATTGGGAGTATTATCCCAATCTACATTGGGCATCCAGATCCAATCTACATTGGGCGTATTGAACCAATCTACATTGGACGTATCGACCCAATCTACATTGGGAGTGGTATCCCAATCTACATTAGGAGTGGTATCCCAATCTACATTGGGAGTATTATTGCAATTTACATTCGGCGTATTGGTCCCATCTACATTGGGCGTACTGTGTTGATCTACATTGGGAGCATTATCCCAATGTACATTGGTAGTGTGATTCCAATCAACATTGGGAGTGTTATCCCCATCTACATTGGGCGTATTGACCCAATCTAAATTGGGCGTATTGTCCCAATCTACATTGGGCATATTGTCCCAATCTACATCGGGCATATTGTCCCAATTTACATTAGGCATATCCCAATCGAAAATTCAGATTTTCTTCGTCAAGAATTTTCTTCTTTGAAAAAGAAAAAAATCTCGCTGTCAACAGGACAATGTCCCAATAATGACCCATCATGTATTGCTCTCTTGCATATCGAAATATTTAGAAATTTGGACATTGTCTCTTTTAACATTTTAGTTTTGTCCCATTCTGAAAATTTTTATATTACTTGATTTGAAAATTGGGACATCGTCCTGATCGCAAAATTGGGACAAATGGTCTGATCCAAAAATGGAGGGGATTCAACACTTGAGACGTTGTCCCCATTGACAAATGGGACATCATCCCGTTTAGAAATCGAGAGGTTGGCCCAATGAAAAACTGGAACTAAGGCTCAACTGAAAATTGGGACAGTGTAGTATTAAAAAAAAATATTATTCATATCGATAGATCTTGATACGCGGCAAAGAATATTCAAATCGGCTAAATAAAATTTTTTCTTCTTCAATTAAATAGCTCGAGTTGACTCATCTCCATGATGAGTATGCACTGCAATCACAGGAGCCAGAACCTGATCCAGATCAGCAACGTTTAATTGCACTTTTCCAAGAGACTCGTGCTAGTGAAACAGCAGCACGAGCTGTCAGACGTACCTACCAAAAGATGCTGATCATCCTTGAAAAGGTAAACAATGCTATAAAAACAAACAATGTCCCATAAAGCCGTCCAAGAGCCATCAAGTGACGCTTTATAGTCGCACCCTGTGCTCTTAATGATCATTATTTACACGCAAGTATACGACATTTCATTCATTAACGGTGTAATGGGTATTTTGTGAAAGTATCAACAAAATATTTATTTTTGAACTAAAACTATTAAAGTTAACGTTTTAAACCGAGTTTGGATGGCTCTTGTGTGTGGAATTTATGCTCGACATTTAGGAGCCTAAAAAAAACATGTATTTTCTTTTTTTATAAAAAAAAAGCGGTGAAATTTATGAAATTCCAAAGATTTTAATAATGCATTAAGTATATTTTTTTAGGTTATTTAATTATAGAATATGAAGAAGTTTTGTATTCAGCATATTCTTCTACATTGGGACAATATAGATTGGGACATTGCCCTTAATGTAGGTTTTAACAGTGTCAAAATGCGGATTGGAACAGTGGCCAAATGCAAATTTGGCCGCTGTCCCAATCTTAATAGGGACAGTGTCCCAATATGGATCGGGACATCGACCGATGTTAGATTGAAACAAGGACCAAGTATGGATTGGGCACGTGTCCCAATATGGGCCGGGCAAATGCCCCAATCATAATTGGGCCAGTGTCCCAATATGCATGATGACGTCCCAATATTGATCGAGTAAGTGTCCCAATGCGGATTGTTTCAATGTCCCAATGTAGATTCGGTGATTGTCCCAATGTGGATTGGTGTGATGTCCCAATTTTTACGTCATCACAATTTTCAACTGGGACATTGCTCCGATTTTGAACCGGAACATTGTCCCACTTTTACACCAGAACGTTGTCCCTTTTCGAAATTGGGACATTTGCCTAATTGAAAATTGGGACATTGGCCCAACTGGAAATTGTCCCATTGTCCCAATTGATAATTGGATCATCGTCCCAAACCAAAATTGGGACATTGGTCCAACCCACAAATGGGCCATTGTCCCAACCCAAAAAAGGGCCATTGTCCCAACCTAAAATTGGGCCATTGTCCCAACCCACAATTGGGTCATTGTCCCAGTACAAAGTTGGGCCACTGACCCGACCCAAAAGTGGCCCATTGTCCCAATACAAAGTTGGGCCATTGTCCCGACCTAAAATTGGCCCATTGTCCCAATTTTAAATTGCCCCATCTGAAAAATGGAACAGTGTTTAACAGATTTGGCATCCCCCAATCGAGGAACTCAAACTTTTTTCATTTTAAAAAATGGGACACAGTCTCATTGCAGGAACAACACCTTATATCCCAATTGAAAATTTTCACATTGACTTCCTGAAAAATTCAAACAGTTTCATTGTTGAAAATTGAGACGTGTCCCATTTTCAAATGCTCGATAAGCTGTCCCACTCTATCTCTGTTCAAAGTCACATTGATGGGACAACTGAATGTTATGAAACAATTCGAGTTTCTTCCAAATTTTTCTGCGAATTTTTGTCCACCAACATTTTCCACCAAGCAGCCGCTACTAAAACTGAGGTGTCAATCTACCGAAATATTCTCTGTGGGTTTGGAAAATTCAATTAACCGTTCGCTTGATATCAACAAACATGCCTTCATCATTTTATGCTTCTCGGCACTGTGCAGGAGACCTACTGTTTCAATGCAGTACTGAAGTCCCTACAAAATGACAGAGTTGAGCAGTGCACTGTACTTTTACGCACGACAACTATGGGCCAACTAGCAGCTGAAGACCTGGATGACACGCGTCAACGCTACAAGAAAATGGCGAACGACGTTTGGCGGAACATGAAAGAACGTGAGAGGAATCTTAAACGTGCGCGTACAAAAGTTGAAAACTTGTGGCGTAATGCACGCTCCCTGGTTCGAGTTGAGGTATATTGCTGAACACGTCAGACTAAACAAAATCGAAACTAGTGGCTTGCATGAGCAATTTCCACTCAAGATTGTTTTCCGTTTAAGATTTCTAAAATCCAATATACCGTTAACGAAATGGCCTAACATTTCACACCATTTTTAACACGATGTATTTTTTTTTCCTCCGCCCCTCTCATTTGTACGCCCCCGGTAGCGGCCGTGTAAGCATTCCTTCAGGGGGCGTACCGGTCACCCACCCATGCGGCTGGGGCCGACTGTCGCCATTTTTAGGCCATCGTATTTCTAAACACAGGGTAAACCTCCAGAAACCCCTGTGCTACGATGGCCGGCGCCTATGATGGAACCCACCCCCCCCCCCCTGCGTCGGGTTAGGTTCCCGCTCGGCCGGGCGGTCTCATTTTATGGGTACCGCCGATAGCACACACGGAAGTTCCTGCATCGGTCGGAATCCATGAGAAAATATTTTGAAAAAATATTCTCCGGCGGCCGGGCGCGAACCTAGGACCTTCGGAGTAGTAGGCAGATACTCTATTTATGTGTATGGGTGTGTATGTGACGGTGTGTGAAGACAAGTTCTTTCTCCAACGATTTCTCACCATCAAATTATGCGATTGAGATGCTCTATGGCGTAATCGAAGCGTCTTTATGGCCTTCAAAGCTGATTAGGTTTTGGTTGGAATCGGTTTTGTAGTTTTTTCATATCTCCGAAAAAACTACCGTTTCACATAAAAAAAAGGAGAAGAATCTTCCCGTTTCAAATAGTTTCTATTTGGAACGCTTGTGACAACGTATTATTCGATTTTGAAAACGTTTTCATTTCAACTTTGTCAAGTTTTCCGGAAATATTGGCAAAACAAGTTATCAACACAATTTTTTTAAATTGCGCGCTGCGCAGTGTGATTGGTCAGCGCGTCACGTGACATATTCGAATGTAGCGACACCCGTCGTATTCCAGCATTCCAAATTTCATGATTCCTATTTTGTTCTCTGAAAGCAGTCTTTAAATATTGAATTGACGTGTCGGAAAATCTAGGAATGGCAAACAGAAATTACAAATCGGAAAGTTTTGCTTGTGCTCCCCATGGGGGCAGGCACACTTCCATCCCGCAATTTTTCTCAAGAATATACGTTCAGTTAACCTATCTTATTATTGGTTCCTTATTTTCAGAGAAATTGTTTTTCAGTGAAAACTTGCATGGGTGAGCCTGTAAACTCAGCGAGACGAGAAAACATGGTATCAAATTTGATCTGTTGTATCAATTCAACAAATTTAGGAATCTGATAGCAGTGAATTTGTGGTCAACTCTCGAAAATTGGAGAATGTATATATATTTTTTTTTTCGTTATTAAAACAACTTTGTCGAACGATTCTACACTAGTGAACACACTAGTGGTGTGAGCATGTGTGTGCCCTATTCGGGGCACAAACAAAACTTTCCGATTTGGTATTTCAGCACAGCGCACTAAATTTATTCTTCTGCAATATACCCCGGTTAATCAGTGTGACCCCTATTAGTGCCATAATGAAAACTTGCAGATTTGAGAATTCTAAACTGACTCATTTATGAAGCAGATAATTATGAGTATCTGAGTAGACGCATGGTGAGCATGAGGATGAGACTTATGCGCGTTACTTGAGTGGGAGTGAGACGCCAATAGGGCTGCGGCCGCAACAAAAACGATAACTTTAATATTTTACCCAGTGGAACAGTATAAACAATTGCAATTGTTAATAACATTGCATATACTGCACGAATGCCATCCAAAATGTAATCCGCTCGATTCTGCACGGAAATGCTTCGATTGAGACCTTCATGACAGCGCTGGGTTCATTCGTTTACTTATTACATACATAATTGTTGAGACGGCCATACCTCCTTAATTATGCAAATTATCGAAAAAAGTTATTCTACATAAAATACGTATTTTTATATGGGGAACAACTTTGCTTATATGAATTTTGCACTAACTCTAATAGTTTAAGTGCAGTAGAACATTATCTACAATTGAAATTGTTAATAACAATATATGTACTGGACCAATTCTATCCAAAATCTAATCAGCTTTACGTTACGTGAAGACGCTTCGGTTCAATGATTCAGAACCTCGATCGCATAATTCGATCGATGAAACAAATTTTTTTTTTGATTCTTGGGGGCATTACAATAATTTCCCTATATTCGGGAAGTTAAAAATAAACCGTGATATCATACAAAACAATGTTATTCGATTCGCTGCTGGAATCAGTGTAACTCGAGAGGCCCCAACAACCTGTGGAGCACCCACCAAATTGGCAACATCAATATTTTGTCACATGCACATCAAGAATCCGCTGAATTTCATAGTTTTAATCAATTTGCCCATTGGAATATGGAAATTTTATAGCATTGATAGAGGCATAGAAGAGTTCATTTCATTAATGAAATATAA
This sequence comes from Asobara japonica, assembly GCA_026005395.1. NCBI lineage: Eukaryota > Metazoa > Arthropoda > Insecta > Hymenoptera > Braconidae > Asobara > Asobara japonica. The sequence goes on from BQMI01000225.1 coordinate 530,775, forward strand.
GTAGCAGCGAGTAAACTAGAGTACAATAAAGTGGTTTACTTCGCGGTACTTGGACTGCCCTACCGCAGCATACGTGTCGAGTCTATACAGCTAAAAAAAAACTCCCGACAAAAAAAGACGACGTATAAAAAAAGCCATCAAACACAACCTGTGTTGAAAATACCCATTAAGAGTCCTACATTTTAAATGCACATAAAAAGAAATAATTTAGTGCCAGCAATATTTAGTTTTCACGATTTGAGAAAACATTTACATATGCAAATTTGGAAATTTGAAAAAAAAAAGAATTTTTGAAAGTGCCAAAATTACAAAGAGGTCGAATACAAAATTTTGTCAATGCAAAGATTTTTTGACCAAGTTTTTTTGACAATTTTTGTTCTCTTTTTTTTTTGACAATTTTTTTGACAATTTTTTCGACAATTTTTCCGACAATTTTTTTGACAATTTTTTGACAATTTTTTTGACAATTTTTTTGGCAATTTTTTTGACAATTTTTTTGACAATTTTTTGACAATTTTTTTTGACAATTTTTTCGACAATTTTTCTGACAATTTTTTTGACAATTTTTTTGACAATTTTTTTGACAATTTTTTTTGACAATTTTTTTGACAATTTTTTTTGACAACGTTTTTGACAATTTCTTTTGACAATTTTTTTGACATCTTTTTCGACAATTTTTTTGACAATTTTTTTTGACAATTTTTTTGACAATTTTTTTTGACAACGTTTTTGACAATTCTTTTGACAATTTTTTTGACAATTTTTTTGACAATTTTTTTGACAATTTTTTTGACAATTTTCTCGACAATTTTTTGACAATTTTTTTGACAATTTTTTTTGACAATTTTTTTGACAATTTTTTTGACAATTTTTTTGACAATTTTTTTTGACAACGTTTTTGACAATTTTTTTTGACAATTTTTTTGACATCTTTTTCGACAATTTTTTTGACAATTTTCTCGACAATTTTTTTTGACAATTTTTCTGACAATTTTTTTGACAATTTTCTCGACAATTTTTTGACAATTTTTTTGACAATTTTTTTGACAATTTTTTTGACAATTTTCTCGACAATTTTTTTGACAATTTTTCTGACAATTTTCTCGACAATTTTTTTGACAATTTTTTTGACAATTTTTTTGACAATTTTTTTGACAATTTTTTTGACAATTTTTTTGACAATTTTTTTGACAATTTTTTTGACAATTTTTTTGACAATTTTTTTGACAATTTTTTTGACAATTTTTTTGACAATTTTTCTGACAATTTTTTTGACAATTTTTTTGACAATTTTTTTGACAATTTTTTTGACAATTTTTTTGACAATTTTTTTGACAATTTTTTTGACAATTTTTTTGACAATTTTTTTGACAATTTTTTTGACAATTTTTTTGACAATTTTTTTGACAATTTTTTTGACAATTTTTTTGACAATTTTTTTGACAATTTTTTTGACAATTTTTTTTTTACCGGTATACTTGACTGCAGTTTTTTCAAGGCTTGTTATTGCCAGAATTTTTTGTTCGCAGTTCTTTTGTCGGAAACTTTGTTAGAGATGAGCTTCACACACACACACAAACAACATACCCCCCCCCCATACCTTTAAAAAATTCTGCTCACTTACACACACAGACATCCTGAAATGAATCGTACGTATAATCAGAGAGTCTATATGCAAACACCTGGAACCTTGTTAGCCAAATTTCCAGACCAAAAGTCATCTTTACAAACAATGAATGAAGAAGAAAAAAAAGGCCGAGATGAATGTGAGGAATTAGCGGCGTTTGTTTTTCTATCTTATCTCATTTACTTACTCTATCTGCAGTTGTGCATACAAATTTGCTACATTTATGGAGTTTTCTATCCTCCTATGGGATGGGGATATACCCCTTATGCATAATGAATGAAACGAATGAATGAATGATCCTAAGAAGCCCATTTACGTAATGGGAATACGATTTCAAATCGAGGTTGTAACCCAAATTTCCCGTAAAATCGGCAATTTAAAAATCAAAAATCGAAATACAATCACAGCTCCCAAGTTGTCCAGGACGACGCCTGGGAGGAACAATGGTTCCCCCACTCCCATGGGCGTTCCCCTTTTCCGCTATCCTTCATTCCCGCCCGTGATGCGTTCTTCCCCCACCACTGCACATTTTTGTTCCTCCGCCCCTCTCCCTCGCCCCTCTCTCCTCTTCGTTTAACTATCTAAACAATAAACTACTACCTATCTCGTACTCCCCACAATAGCTGCTCTTCAGCAATTCCTCGAAAGGAAGTACGGGACACCAATCCATCTCTCACGAGATGTTATTCCTATGATTACCTCTGTGAGTTACTGTGTTAATGTTTGATATGCCTTAGTAATTCTGGAATTAATCTAGGTGGTTTTTAGACTGCCATTTTTTATCACTACGATTCGTGGTTTTGATATTGATTTGTGTATGAATATTGGATTTATTGGAATGCAATATCCATGCAATCCTCTGTAAATATTATGTACTATCTGTGAGTCCTTATGGGGCTTTTTGTCCTAGGACTTAATAAAAAGCTTTACATACATACACCCATGCGACTGCGGCCAAATTTCGCTCGCAGTTTGGTCATTTAGGTCATCGTATTTCTAAACACAGGGTAAATATCCAGGAACACCCGCGCACTCCCCCCCCCCCCCCCCCCCCCCGCCTGCTTCGGGTTAGGTTCCCGGCCGGCCTTGCCATCTCATTTTATAGGTACCGCCGATAGCACACACCGAATGGCCTGCTGTGCCATAAAGCAAAAAGTGCGAAGGGATGCACTTCTATTTACCTGAAAGTGATTAAAGAAAAAGTCTCTCCACCTGAGATTACTTTATTACCCTACGTTCACGGAGAGAAAAGTTCAATAAAAATTACGGAACAAGTCACGTAATGCGCGAGTGAAAATCATATCTTGGCAGTATTTACGAAACTTCAAGTGAAAAACTACGGAACGGTTCGTCAATTGTCAAGTTCGTTATGGAAACTTTACGGAACGAGTCGTACAATTTACGCGTCGAAGTGTGAAAATTCCGGCTCGTTTCGGAATTTTTAAAGAATTTCATTTCATTCGCGCATTACATTTCGGACCGTAATTTTTACGGAACTTTTCTGGTAATTTTCATTGAACTTTTCTCTCCGTGTTTTCAGATGTCATGATAAATATTCTAGTAATCTTGTTCATCACATGTATACCCTTTCGAGTTTTTACATTTTGTTCACCTCCCTACAAAATTAGAGATACATTTTTATTGAGTGATTGCAGATAAGCTATCCGTGCAGTCATACACATTGTGTTTAGCTTGAGATATTGTTGTATTTACTCTCGCTATTGGTTTACAATTTTTTTTTCCTCCGTCCCTCTTATTTGTACGCCCGCGGTAGCGGCCGTGTAAGCATTCCTTGAGGGGGCCTACCGGACACCCATCCATGCGGCTGAGGCCGACTTTCGCCATTTTTAGGCCATCGTATTTCTAAACACAGGGTAAACTCGGGCCTTCAACGTTGTAGGCAGATAATCTAGCCGGTACAGCTACTGTATAGATGTCAGCGCTCTCGCTCCCTCGCTGCCGGAGTGGGGGCCGTTCTCGAGTTGTCCACAAACGCTCCGGCATGGACTCGGAAGCTTTCACTGTAAGACAACAATAAGATCGAGCTCATGCAGGGTAACTTACGGAACTTCCAAGTTTGGCGCAAGTCACATAGTAATTACGCGCAAACATTGATATTACCATTATACAGAGCCCTCTATAGTGACATAACTAAATATTATATTTTGTTGTAGAATTTTAGAAGTACAAAATATTTGAATTACTCATTGTTTTGTGGGCGAATTGTTGAGCGAAGTGCGAATTGGGGAGCTATCGAAATTGGGAAAAATTAAATTGATTCGAATATATATTTGAAAAGTCAATTTCGCAATTCTTTTATTGGCCAGGCCCAATGAAATTTCTATTAATTTTAATACACTTTCTGTATCTATATTGCTCGGAGTTTGTCAGTTTGTCGATAAAATCGACTGGCGTCGAGCGAGGTAATCACTTTTATTCGTCAAAATTACGAGTACGAGGGCGGACATTGGCTAGACCCCGCGACGCATCAGATGAACAATTCCTCCAGTTAATATGCTATGTACTCATTCAAGTTTGATTAATTTAAATTCAATTGAATGCAATTGAAAGAGTTTCATGTGAGTGAGAAAAAGTTTCCTGAATATTAACTCGGTAAAATTCAATAGAACAAGTATCAGAGTAGTCAGTCAATCCGTATTAAATTCGTTTGTTCCTAATCAAATATCTCGAGAATGAGTGGAGATAGAGAAAAAAAGTTTAGACAAATTTTGTTCCTTGCATCGAAACGCACATTTTATGTCAAATAACATTTTTTCTCATGTCCATAATTTGGGAGTAAATGTGAGCGCGCGCATCGGGGGCCGAGTGCGAGCGCTTCCCATCGAGCTGCGAGAATTCCGCGGCATTTTTTGAGAAAACGAATAGATATAGAGGAAAGTGGTGATAACAAAAAATATTCGGCATGAAAAACTCTATTAATCACGATTCATGACTTTTCCATTTATTTCCAATATTTCAGAAGATATTACAGGTTGAATGCAACGGGGGAAAGCTAGCGTGCATTCCGTCCGGCATTCAGCCGGCATTTCTGCATGAAGCATTGGAGATAGAGGGATAATGCATCAGACCTAAATTATTCTCCATGAAGCGAAGAATATTTTATGTTTAGAGGATTTTGCTCTATCCCCATTATTTAACCACACTAAGTACAGTCCAAATTACAAATCGGGGAGTGGTCCTGTGCCTATTGATCCGCACTCACAAACCGTTTATTCTCTTGCCTTCTGATCCTCATCAGGATCCATCATATCCACCACTATATACCAAGAATGAAATTCAGTCAGCCAAAAAAAAATAATTCAACGGTTTGGAAAATCAATTCCCGGAACAATTACGTGAAAGTAAAATAATAAAAAGAAAAAAAGTGAAACGGAAGAAGCTCACACTAGCGGAAATTGATTTCAGAGTGACATAGACTACGCTGAGAAGTTGAAAGGCCGAACGAGATCGTTGATCGCAGAAGACCTGAACAAGCAGATTGAGGAGCTCGATGTAACATTTGGCAGTGTCAAAGACGTACTAAAGATACGTTCGTCCAATGAAATGCTTACGAGGTAACACAACACCTGTCCTGGCATTTCTCCATTTTTTTACATGGCCCATTGACTCGACAGATTCGAGGAGTTGAAAAGGAAGAGGGAGCGGCTGATTGGGCAATTTAATAGGAGCCTTGCGGAACGGGACTTGTACTTGAATAAGAAGGAACACGCCTCTGTGATACTCGCCAATTTGGAACACTCTATGATCACAACCACTGGACAGTAATATCTTGATTATTGCTATTGTCAACTGGGAGGGGGGGGGGGCGGGATTTGCACTGCATTAAATTGGAAACACGTGGTTGACTATCCTATAATATCTATTTAGCAGGTACCCAGGTGGGAATTGACCATGCGATCAAGCTTGATCAAAGGTTGGACGAGGCTTGACTAAGCTTCGCCAAAGCTGTCTTTTGAAGCGTCGGTCAATCTGTGCAGAACATGCGAATGTAACACCAATCCCAGCTTAGAGATTAAGCTTGGTCCTAGCTTGGTTACGTAGGTTAATACAAGCTTCGAACTTTATCTTCATTCAAGCTTGGGACTTCATCTTGGTACAAGCCTCGAAATTCATTTTACTCCAAGTTCCAAAGTTTCTCGTGGTCGAAGCATCGAGATTAATCTTGGTCCAAGCTACAAAATTTATCTTGGTTCAAACTTGGAAGATAGGAACATTGAGGTTGGACCAAGCTTAGTTGAACATTCGTTTCCAAGCTTGGGTTTAGGTGGTGCAGCAATCCTGGATTTATATATGAATCCAATATTGAGCAGAGCTTCGCTGAAGCCGGTAAATCGAAACTAGGAAAAATATGCTTCAATCAAGCTTAGTTCAACCTTAGTTCAGAAGCTTGGGTTTGGATGGTATGAGCGATCCGGGATTCATGCTTGTTGAAGCTAAGATTCAAAGCTAGCAAAGCTGAGCTCGGACCAAGCTTAGCACAACATGGTTTCTGAAGCTTGGCTTTGGATGATTCTAGTAAGCTTGGATGTATGTATGTATCCAATATTGGACGTAGATTGGATTCTGCCTGTGGACCAACGCTAGGGACGCTAAGATTGAGCCAAGCTTGGCACAAGCTGGGCCAACAAAGCTTGGATATCTTTGATATAACTAAGCTCGGTTTGATCTAGGCTTATACATGGGATGATGCTATGTCGAAGCTATCAAGTCCAAGCTTCGGCATCGAAGGTCGGACCAAGATTGATCTCATTGTTCAAGCTCCGAATTTCGCACCTGGGTATGTACAAAGATAATCGAGTCTCGAAATTCGGTTGAATACTGAATTGTAGCGCCGAAATAGCGAGACCTTCATGTCGGCCTCGGCGGGTAAGCGCCTAGGAGTACGCTGAGAGAAAAATGGGGAATTCACAACTATAAAATATAGTGAAATAAGACCGTGACAATTTTCCTCAGTTACCATCACTGTTGAGATAGAGTGAAGAAGATTTTGCTACTTTTACCATCAAACCATACGCTTGTCAACTAGATTCACAATTGCTACCTCAGCTACATTGACACAGTGATCAGTTTTTGAAACTTCTCGTTCAGTGAGTTCTAACCCACTAGCTAACAGAAATAGAGAGAAATGATCATGAGACTATATACTTAGTGGTCATGATAATAATCCCACAGACTAGTGTTTTATGATGACTTAGTAATTTACTTAGTAATGATGTAAGTAGAATTTACATCACTCCAGGAGTAGTCCAATTTTAGGTCTCATAACTAAACATTGTGTGATCGGGACGTCCTAATAAATTGAGTACAGCGTCCAGTGTGTATTCGTGTTATGGTTACTGCTCAAATACGGTGATGCTTCATCCTATACATTGTAATACAGTTTTAGTAACGAAAGTTGAACCAAAATCATATTTTTTACCAACCATATTGTATCCATGACCATGCGACGTCAGCCCTATGTAATTAGTTATCTTTACAGGTGAAATTTCTCTCAGTGTAGTGGGGATGGGGAGTAGCCTCAACCGAATAGGGAGACTGGAGGAGAACATTTTTACGCGATAGAACAATTTGAAAAGTTGAAAAAAAAATTGATGCTCCAAAACAGAAAAAAAAAATTTGAAACTTTCCAAAATTTTTGGTCCCATCAAAAATTCCCATTTGCTCCATTTACCAGGTACAAAGCGAACAAGAAGGAAAGCTTGGCGCAGATAGAGTATCAAAAGAGAAGAAAAGCGGATTGTGATAAAAAACGACGGGGAAAGGGTGAAGTATTAATTAATGTACGAAGCGCTGTGTTAAATATGCTCGGCTTGCTAGAGGTCGTGAAAGTTCCACGAGGTGGTGGAGGTACTGGTAAGAAGTCTACAAAGGATCATGATAAAAAGACTAGAGAGAAAGCCAAGCGTAATGATGAGAAGGAGGGCGAGGATGGGAGGTCAATGGCGTTCCCCAGATTCGAAACACATAGACCAGAGACTCTCGACACTGACGGTGACTAGATTAAATTTGAATTTAATTGTGGCTTCAGTGTACAAGCACCAAAAAGGACCCATGGGGTGCTACGCTATATGTATCATATGAAAATTTTATATCATTTAATGCGATTTTTCAAAACGAAAATGTGGAAAAAAATCCCATAAAAATTCGAAAAACTTTCAAAACTTAAATTTCAAAATTTTCAAAATTTTGAAAACTCAAAAGATTTCACATTTTGAAATTTTGAAAAATTCAACACTTTCAATTGAGCACTTCAAAAAATTTCAAAGCTGCCCCAAATTTTTTTTTTTGTTAAATTTCCAATTTTTTCTTTCAATCGAAAAATTTGAAAAATATCAAAAACGTTAATTAATGGGCCATTTTTTTTAATTGCCTTTTTTTAGTTAAGTTTTTGGCTGAAAAAAACGATAATTTTTGTTTGGTAGTATTTTTTTACACAATGTACTTAATTACTTCCTTGATCCATGTCCATTTCGTTTCAGTTCTCTCCCTACTTTCACAAGTGACGAAAAAAATAATGGAATGTTACGGAATGTGCAATGTAGAGCTCGATGAGGAGACCGAGGCAAAATCGAGAACTTTGTACCAGACTTACGTCGCTAATGTGCAATCAGAGATTAGATACAAGGATGAGGAGGTGGAGCCCGCTGGTAAGCTATTAGAATATTACTACACGAAAAGGGCCCACTTGGTCGTATTCACTCACGACAGTTTGTCTCTTCACATTTTCCGTTCAGGAGTCCATATAGAGCATATTTTAGTTTTTAATGGTCAGTAATGTAATTCATATATCTATATCGATTGATCACAAATTTTTCCGGGCATACCGCCTCACTCCGTTTTTAATTTTTTTTAGATAAACCCGGTGAGGGAAAAATCCATAAAAAATTGTACTAATTGTGTCAAGCATGCAGAATGCATTCCAAATTTTTCGAGAGCACATATCCATATCCATGAATTACTAAAAAAATTTAATCCCTGAATTTCTGCAACATTCGACCATTATCGCTTTTATAAATTCCGTATTTTCCACTTTACAAATCTCATTTTACCGTACGGTAGCAATGAAAACCTGCGTTTTTTGTCATGTATTTTTCATTTTTTATTTATTCATTTTTTTTTCAATAATAGAAAAATACACAGTGCGCATTCCCTCTGGGCGCAACCCGTTATATGCATACAGTGGAGAGGCGCGACCACTCACGAGTTGAGGGTCGTCAGTAAAAACGGGCGAAAAAAAAAAATTGACAATGCTCCACCTAAAACTTTGCAAGTATCTTCACAAAGTTGTTTCTCAACTCCTTTAAAAAATTCAAAATTATATTGTCTGACGCTCCTAAGAAATTTCTAATTAAAAAGTCCGGAATTTTTCCGATTTTTCGATCAGCTATTTCTCGGCAACAGCACTCAACATAATTTTAGAAATTTTACAGGAGTTATGAAACTACTTAGACCACACATTTAGCAAATTTTAATATCTATACCATTCTCATTTTTTTTTCCTATTTTTGTAGAAGAGCCCGGTAGCGCGTGCTTCGCCCGCGCATTTCCTCTTTCCGCCGCACTGACTGGCGTCGCGTCGGTTCCGGTCTCACGCTTTTCGATAATTTCGATATATACCGATAGTTTCTTTCGTTTCTCCGTTTTACTATAGGCCCATTTCCCTTAAATCGACGTTCGCTTTATTTATTACAAAAGACAAAAACGCCAAATGTTTTTTTTTTCAAAAAACCTTAAGTTAATTTTTTAATCTCTTATTTCGACCCTATTTTCCATATTCTCGACCCTATTTCGCATTTAACATGTATAAGACCTTGTGAGTATTACGAAAGAATAGAAAATTCAAAACCGACAAAGTGGGCCCTTTTCACATAGACGGTCACATAGGCTTATTTTTGATCCTACACAGCAAGAACAAGTGTCTCGAAATATTTAAACTCTTCTATTTCAAAACAGTGCAGAAATTCAAACACTAAACATCTTAAAACTGTCTCCAATGAACATCTTGAGTTCAGACACTTGTTTTCGCTGGGTAGTGTCAACTTGGAGATATTTTTGGGTGAAATTGTAAAAAATCGCGAGATTCGGCATGTGGAAAGAGCATCAAAGGAGCCTCCGAGGAGCTCAATTAAGATAATTGACGATTCTTTTAGTTTGGTCCATACAGCATCAGTGAAAAATCAATTTTAAAAAAATCTAAAAATTCTAAAAAATTATATATGAGGCTCATTCTCCCAAATACCGTTGAGTTTTTGACTACTATATTTCAGTATTGAACTGAAAATTTTACCATCGGTTACCCAGATTCAGAAAAGTATTATCCTAAATTTTCAAATATTCAAAGATAGCTGAGTAATCGCAATTTGTTTTTTTTTCACCAATTTTTTTTAAATTAATTCTCACAGCTATAATTTCAAGTTTGGCTAAAAATTCATAACCCCTTTTTCTTCTCCAAATATCTTGAACTTCCCGAAAAAAATTATAATGTTAGTATTGGATCACTTTTTATAATAACACATCCCATTCAAAAATGTTAGAAAAGTTTCAAAAAATTTGAAAATTAGAAATGGAAATTATACCAATTTTAGGAAAAAAACGAGAACTTCAAATCTTTTCAAACCCCCAAAAGCTTCGAGAATTGTAATGATTAAAGGCAAAAAAAGAGCTTCCAGAAATATTGATAATTCCAGAGCCTTCAAAGAGCTGAAAAATTGCGAAAGAACGAAATTGTTCACCATAAGAAGTGAAATATGCGGAAAGATTGAATAATGCCGATTATATAAGAATTTCTTCAAACTTCAGTGATGCAATCCCTCAAGCAGATTTAAAATTTTTTTGTAGCTCCTTGGAGTACCGCAAAAGTCTCTTGATAAATCCTCTCAAACATGCCCATTCTAAAGTGTTTACAAAAGAATTCGAAATAATCCAAAGGTGAACTTGTGACCTCAATCCTTTTACCGTTTCATCCTAGAATTCATCGTAATGATCCTATTTCGATTTTCATTGTGCAGGAATTGTCGTTGAGCACGAGGTGATAGACACGTCAGTTCCCACTCGTGAAGACATAAAAAATCGTAGCCAGCAGATTGTGGAGGCCAATACAAGATATCAATGATGAAGTTGATCATTTATCCATAACAATTTTTTTCTACCGTACTTGCTAATAAATCAAGCTTTTCCAGTTTCTCAGTGTCAATTGGTCAATATTTTTTGACACAAGTTCTCATTGATTTATTCATATTTAAGGGTTTTTTTTGTCTCCGCCTTTCTGGTTTTTCTTCTAAAGTATTCGTAAAAAAAGCCTGGAAGTGCAGATTAAACCAAAAAAATCAAAATCAAAATCAAAATCAAAATCAAAATCAAAATCAAAATCAAAATCAAAATCAAAATCAAAATCAAAATCAAAATCAAAATCAAAATCAAAATCAAAATCAAAATCAAAATCAAAATCAAAATCAAAATCAAAATCAAAATCAAAATCAAAATCAAAATCAAAATCAAAATCAAAATCAAAATCAAAATCAAAATCAAAATCAAAATCAAAATCAAAATCAAAATCAAAATCAAAATCAAAATCAAAATCAAAATCAAAATCAAAATCAAAACCGAAAAGAAAAAAAAATCTACGCACGCTCAAAAAAAAAAGTAAATAAATGGGCTGTAGGTTTGACCCTTCGCGGGCCAAAATTAAAACTCTCCGATGTCTGCGTGTGTGTGTACTTTCTTTCCAATCTCTCATTTTTCTCACCATCGAGCTCTCTAAATGATTTCAATTGTTCATAACGCTCTAACGCCGAAACGGTTAAAGATACGAAAAAAAGTCAGAAGACACAAAATATATATTTTTTTTATAAGGAACAACATTTATTTGACACATTTTTGCGTATCTATAATATTTCGTGAGATACAGCGTTGTAAACGATAGAAATTGTTAATAGCAATAGAAACCAGGAGACATATATGGAGCAAAAACTAATCAGCTCTAAGTTACGGCAAGACGCTTTGATTGCGTCATAGAGGACCTCGATCGGATAACTTGTTCACGAGAAATCGTTCCGGGAAATTTTTGGTTACATACGTACATCGGCACACACACACACACACACACACACACACACACACACACATACAGAAATTTTGTGTTAAATAGTCTAGAAAGGTCAGAAATAGCATTCGATTTTTCATTTTGGGGGGCAAAACGATAACTTCCCCTATCAGCAAGTTAATAAATAAAACAGACAATTGCTCATAATTGAAGATTGCATTGAATCATTGAAAACTTCCAAAAAGATTGGAGGAAATTTCCCCGATTGACTAAGCCAATAAACGATACCAATGAAACACTCCATGTTTTATTGATAACAAATCTTTATTTTACCTTTACTGACCTAATAAATTAATTAATTTCATTTACACGTCCCCAGCCCAATCGCTCCTTTCTCTCTTCAAGCACTAGCCACGATGGCATATCCCTGAATGCATGAGCATTGGGATATTTGTACTGTGGTTTCGTCTCTTTGAATGGATCAATCCTTTTCAGTTTCTTCAGAAGAAATCCCTTGTTGATGTCCTTGGGGTCTCGATATTTATCCATGTATAAATTGAAGGGTCTGCCTTTGGGAAACCACTCCTGATTGCGAATGTACGGTGGAGGGAAGTCATACTCGAAGATCGGCGCTTTCATTTCTGTGGCAAAAAAGTATGAGAGGGAAATCAATGACTAGAAGTGCACAACGATATTCAATGCAGCCTCACAAAGAGTGAATTGTGAGAAAGGGAAGTAGTGAAGGATATAATAAAAATTCTGGAAAAATTGCTTTTCCCATAGCCACAAGAAAATTGTATTTTTTTTTAAGTTTTTTTCTTTTTTGCTTTCTCTTCTTTCACCGACGAAATATGACCGTTCGCATGAAAAGTATCAGTTCGTCGACCAGGATTTCATGGATATATGCAGTGTTGTGTTGCAGGTCGTAATGAAAATTCTGAACTTTTTTTGATAGGGGACGTTATTGATTTGGCGCGAAGTTTGAAAAATTGAGTTTTCATTGGGTGGCCACATTTTAAAGCTCTTCCAAGAATTTTAAGCTATCTCTAAATATATATATATATATATATATATATATATATATATATCTTTTTTTTGGGGACCATTTTTGAGATCTGTCTCAAATTTTAGGAATTCTGAAAACCCCCAATCTTTTGCAATTGTGGAAATTTTGCTATTTCCCATTTTTTCAATGTTTAGCATTTGCAAATTTCCAAATTTTTCAAAATTCTGAAAGTATACTTTTCTGGTTGCTCAAAATTTTGAATTTGATCAAACCTTGAAAAAAAGCTCGAAATTTTTGGATTTTCAAAAAAAAAAATTCAAAAGCTTGAAATTCACCCAATTTTGTAAAGCTTCAAAATTCTCAAAATAAATTCCTCAAAGAATCGAATTTGACATTTTCCAAATAAAAATTTTGTAAATTCTTTTCGCAAAATTTTCTAATTTTTTTTCCCAAAATTTTGTCAAACTTTCTAAAATTTTCTAAACCAATTTCGAAATTTCAAAATTGCAAAATGCTTTTATATTTCACAATTCATTCAATTAATATGCTCAAATTGCTTCATCAATTTTCTAAAAAAATCTCCCCCCACCACCTCAAAATTTATTCTTTCCAGTTCCGCGGTGTAATTTTAATTTTTTTTTCATATATATGTGTATACATATATATATATATATGTACACATACACTATATATATATACACATACACTATATATATGTATACACATACACTATATATATGTATGTGTACACATGTACACATACACTATATATATATATATATATATATATATGTGTATGTGTGTGTGTGTCAAGAAATAACTCCCTAGGTAAGTGAAAAAATGAGAACATAATTATGACTAAACATTGACAAGATCAAGAGCCCGACCAAGCTGAAGCACATTAACGCAACGTCATTTAACTTGACACTTTAATCAGTGTCTTACCTCCCCCAATAGCTTGATATTTTACCATGAAAGAACACAAGGTTGCATAAGATCGATATGATGCCTCATCCATAATACTCACCCAAACTTTGATGATAAAAATCTTGAACACTGTCATCCCAATCAGCTTGATAAAATGCCAATCCAGCTGGTGTTAAATTCTCCTGATACTTTCTGTAGAAGTCCAGGGTCTTCCAATTGCGCTTGACAAGCTCCAAGCAAGGTTGCTCTCTCTTGTACTCCGTGAAATCAATTTTCCTATCTTGCTTATACAGGACAAAGATGTATCTGCAATAGCCCAAACCACGTGGTGGAATAGGCATCATATAATCAATCATGACTTGGCCTTTATCAACCTGATTGCCAGGAATATTGCCAATGAACCAATGACAATACTCAAGCTCTCTATTCGTCAAATTCCCATCAGGCGTTGTCAGCAACAGTGTCCATAGAGTATCCGGCTCAGCTTTGTACTCCACAAAGGGTACACTCTTCACCTCATTTGGCTTTAATAAATTCCCTCTATGTACCACAGCCAACGTCTCATCATCAACCGCATATTTGATCTCCAAAGGTATAGTAGGATAAAAGTAGGCATCACCATAAAGATCATTGAATATACCGTAATGGGTGGCTATTGTTTTTATACTAGTTGATGATTCTGTATGCCACCAATCCTCTTTAGCTGCTTTTAGGTCAATCAATACTGGAAACAAAGAAAGATTTTTCAAAGTTTTTGCGTGGCTAAGAATTAATATGCATGGGATTCATAATTGAGAGATGCAAGTTTTTGGGGGAAGTTGGTATGGCATACGGGAATAGTGTTTTGGAATTCAGAAACTTTCGCGAGTTATTTGAGGACAATTAAGAAGATTAAATCCAGAAATGGAATTCGCAGTGTAGGTGGTTATAGAAATTTTGGAAATGTTTGATGGTATAAATTTTTTCATTTTGCTTTAGAATTTTGTTAAAAGAAAATTTTTTTTTAATAAAATTTTTTTATAAAATTTTTATAGAAAAAATTTATAAAACAATTTTTATAAAAAAAATTTAAGAAAAACAAAAAGAGGTTGTCTTTACTTATAGAGAGCAACATATTAATCCATTAGATAAAATTTCAATATAGGAAAATTAACGTTAATCATTGTGAAAAATAGGATGAAAGGGATTAAAATTAATTTTGCTCTTCTTGAGTGAATGAATATGTTTCATGGAAAAGCGATTATTCATCTGTCTGAGTCGAATCGAAATATAAGCAACGCATCATAGTTACGTGCACGGAGAGAAAAAGGATCAGGTTGCCAACTAATACTTGTTGGTAGCGAACCAAGCGTAAGTCTCAACTTTGCCAATTAAAACCTATTTTCGGGTGAATATCACGGAATTTACCATTAAACGAGCATTGTTGGATATACCTATTTATTTGTTCTGGAACGTTGTGCGTTCCCAGAACATTTGATATTCCATTGAAAAGATTGCGTCTTGTGTTCGAGTACTGAATAGGTGGGATGGTCAACTATTGGCCGGAAGAAAACGCAAAGTTTTGCTGTTCCAAACTGCTGTATATCCGTAGCAAGTATCGATTTGCAACAAACATTTTCCCCAGTTGAAGATACTGCTAATTATTGATAATGCTATTCAAGAAAGCGCATACACATAAATGAACATCGTTAGAGTTAAAATATCCCAAAAATCGTGACATAATTTATCTTTCGATCGTCATTCATTTATTACTTGACAAGCCCGAACGCGCGCTTCGCGCGCTGCATTACGATATGCAACTTGAAGTAAAAACAATTCTTTTCCGAAGTTGAAGATACTGTTCATCATCGATTCCGAAAAAATGAGAGCTTTCAGGGTTCCAATGTAGAGCAACCATCTTTTGCTTTTTCTGTAATTATCGCATACATATAAAATTTTCAACTCTGGACAGAATAAGTAAAACACTCGAAACTTATAAAAGTACATAAGTTATGATAACTCGAACCATTGTCATACTTTTGAAAACTAAACCGGAATGGATATCACAAATATCGATATTCGATTTTAATCCGTTGTTACAATTTTCGCCACAAAACGCTATTACGTTTTGCATGTCATAATTTCCGAGATATTTCGACTCTAACGATGTTCATTTATGTGTATGTATTTTCTTGATTTTTCTTGAATAGAAATAGATAGAGATAGAGACTACGATTGTCAGCGAAGGCTTGGCTACACGCGGATTTCGGCGTGACAAAATTTCGAGATATATCGATTGTTTATCGATATCAGATGTATCTCCTTTTTATAATAGGATAGGACTAGTTCCGTGCCGGTGGCCTTTACGCAGCCATATGCCTTTACTTTTCTGTATTCTCGTTCGATTTCGATTGTGCCATCGATAATCGAGATTCATTCTTCGACTTTCGAATTCGATAATCGATTTATTTTCCTGGTCGAAGCACTCAATTATTTATATAGACCAGTTCCTTGCCGGACATGCATTTCCAAATGCGATTTCGATTTCAATTTTTATCATGGCATCGATAATCGAGATTTTTTTTCGATAATCGAGTTTTTTCTTTGATAATCGATTTATTGCCATTCTCATTCAATTTGTGGCCGAAGCTCTCAATTATATATAAGGACTAGTTCCTTGCCGGTGGCCGCTAAGCGGCCACATGCATTTCCAAATGCGATTTCGATTTCAATTTTTATCATGGCATCGAGAATCGAGATTTTTCTTCAATAATCGAGTTTTTCTTCGATAATCGAGTTTTTCTTCGATAATCGAGTTTTTTCTTCGATAATCGATTTATTGCGATTCTCATTCGATTTGTGGTCGAAGCTCTCAATTATATATAAGGACTAGTTCCTTGCCGGTGGCCGCTAAGCGGCCGCATGCATTTCCAGATGCGATTTCGATTTCAATTTTTATCATGGCATCGAGAATCGAGATTTTTCTTCGATAATCGAGTTTTTCTTCGATAATCGAGTTTTTCTTCGATAATCGAGTTTTTTCTTCGATAATCGATTTATTGCGATTCTCATTCGATTTGTGGTCGAAGCTCTCAATTACATATAAGGAGTAGTTCCTTGCCGGTGACCGCTAAGCGGCCGCATGCATTTCCAGATGCGATTTCGATTTCAATTTTTATCATGGTATCGATAATCGAGATTTTTCTTCGATAATCGAGTTTTTTCTTCGATAATCGATTTATTGCGATTCTCATTCGATTTGTGGTCGAAGCTCTCAATTATATATAAGGATCAGATTAGTCAGATAACATTGTGAAGTTGGTTGGTTATCGCGGTTGCATCAATAAACATCGATATTTGCGATATCGATTCGGGTTTAGTTTTCAAAAGTATGACAATTGTTCAAGTTGTCATAGCTTATGTAGTTATTGAAAATCATATACACAGAATATTTTTTGACGTTCTGTTAATTTAGTAAGTTTCGAGTGTTTCACATATTCTGTCCAGTGTTGACAAATTTTATATGTACGCGATAGTTACAGAAAAAACAAAAGATGCTTGCACCAAATTGGAAAATTTAAAGCTCTCATTTTTTCGGAGCCAACGATTAACAGTATCTTCACCTTCGGAACATATATCGTTACTCCAAATATCAAATTGTAATTCAGCGCGCATTCGGGCTTGTGTTCATTATTGTATATGCGCTTTCCTGAATAGCATGTTCGACACAAGACAGTGATTAGATGACGAAATTCAGTTAGCAATTTATTTCATACAAACAAGTGTTAGTTGGCAACCCACTTCTTTTCTCCAAGTACTAAATACAGACCATACCCAAGGGTTAACTAACTGAAATCTAAGCGTTGATGACATTTCAAAATCCAGCCCTTCTCTTAAACCCCTGAAACTCGATTAAAATGTCCACGAAACTTTAATCGACTTTGACGGGTCTGAGAGGGGAAATAGATATTAGATATTCGTGAAAATTTCAATCGATACATCAATTGTTCCTGTGGTGAGTTGTACCCAAGATGGTGTATTCTAAAATTATCCTCCCTGGGTTTAATCAGGATGATAAGAATCACGTGATAATAAAAATGGCTGACAATTTTTTTATTGGTAACATTTTTCCATTTTTTTTTTTTTTTTTTTTTTTTTTTTTTTTATTCTAAGAATTAAAAATTATGAAACGACGAATGCAAAAAGTCTCTGTGTAATTATGAGCAGAATCATGAGCAGGTACATGTGACTAATTTCGTGGGAAAAACTGAACAATCACGATGACTCATTTTTCCCGATATTCGCTCTAGCCTGACTTCCGTTGGTTTCATCCAGAATATAAAATTCTACTGTGGAATGATTGTAACTAAAGATTGAATATTTTATTTACAACGCAAATGTATTCTCGTATGTACGTATCAATTCAAGGTATCATATCCCAAGCATCTGACATCTGAGAGAAACTCAAAGTATTGTGGATTGGAAAGTAAGCTGCGGTCACCCATCCCCTTATCAACCACACGTCATTCGACTGAACATCAACGTTCTTTATTTCAGCCGAGTCCAGTTATAATTTCAGCATTGTCAATAACTGTCACGTTGAAAAAAAATGACAAGTGGTGATAATTGGCTATGCGACATTGGATCCACTTATTGCTTCAATATTTTCTCAAAAATCCAGATAGCTCCTAACCGAGTGGTTTTACAGCAAAATGTTATAAGACATTTTTTGTAGAGAATTTAATTTTCAACAAAAAATGTAAATGTCAATTTTCTCTCCTACGACCCACGATCGAGATAAATCGAAAAGTTCGACAAAAGGGTGAGCCAGCGTGAGGGCTGGGTCAATAACTTTGAGTTCACCGTAAGTCCTAAATTATAAAATTTAAGACAAAGAGTTATATGACATAAAGTGTGTAGTATTAAGATAGGAACAATTTTCATTTAGAACTTTTTTTTATATCTGCAAGCGTTTTCATAATAGAACTTTATCAGCAAAAATTTTTTTTCATAATAAAACAAAACTGCATTTTCATTATCATACCATGCAATACTATATATATTATGAATTAATTAAATTTTGATGAAGACAATTTTAGAGGCTTCAGTTAGACCACTTTTCTTTTAAACTCAACTTCATCAAAACCTCCAAACTTCTATTAAAATTAATTAACCTGTAGTGAAGTGATTCAACGAGGCAGGTTAACTTATCTGCAAGCCATTCTGTTGGAGAATATCAAGAAAGTGGAATATGGTTCTAGTGAGAAAATTCTATGAGCAACTTTTTGTTGAGACACTCAAGTTCCTTGTTTGTATCAAACAGAAGGTCAACTGAATTTTATCATCTAACAAAAATATCTTGCGAGAAATATCTGAGGTATTCTCTGCGAGGAATATTTTTATTTATATTATCAATAAAGATCACCTGACGTGATCATTATTGATTACCAACATGCGTTTAGGTGTTCCAATGAAATTACTTTTTTCTGTTAAAAGAAGCAATTTCATTGCAAGCAGTCGTCCCTCTATATTCATCCTGAAAAGTGTTTCTTGTGTCAAAATCAAGGTCCAAGTGGCAATTTATTACGAATTAAAGCAGTTTTGGATAGCAAATCTTTACAGTTAATTCAGGAGAACAGTTGGTCCTTTCAACAATCCCATCCTTGCACACAAGAAGCAATTTTTGAACAGAATATCAAATGTTCTGGGCACCCAGAAAATCTCACAACAAAAATAATTTTGTTTTGTGCCCAATAATGAACATTCCAAAACAAATTTTAAGGCAGATATTCGATGCTGTACAAACTCAATGAGTAAAATGTAACAAAACGTTTTGCTGATACAAACTTCGTGTTGAATTCAATTTTGTCTATATGGATACAGCGATTTTATGGAAAGGTTTTGCAGAAAAATGAAAATATCGACTGCAAAAAAATAGTGACCAAAATAAGTGAATCTTACACTCTTTTCTTCGAGCCTTTTGCTCGAATTCTGCTTTCTTTTCGCCCTTCCAATTATCAAGAAAACCAGAGGACAGCTCGGCTCGTGATATTCTCTTGGGTTTGAAGCCAATGTTTACTTGGGCACTGATTTCTGGATCCTTAGCATTCAGCTCTACATGAAAAACAGAATTGATTGTTAGATTTTTTTCCTAGATACACATAGGTCCTTAAAGATCCACAAAATATGAATAAAAAATAACAGATACACAAAATAAAAATGAACAATAAAAAAATTGTCAAACCAATTTTATTATATCTGTTTCTTTCAATTTCAAAGGGAGAAAAATAATATATGCTATATGTAATATTATATATATATATATATATATATCAATAAAAATTATAGAGAACTTTTATTTACCTTAATGGAATTGCCCAAATTTTTCTGAATACTTCTTGATTTTACATTTCCAATTCAATACTTTTATCTTGCATTACAAATATTACAAACTTACACAAGTTTAGAATTTGTTATTATTGGACTAAAGTTTTCCAGTCTCGTACACTATCATGAATAAACAGTTATGATAAAAACTGTCCATTGAAGGATCATCCAAATCACAAATATATTGCATAATATTTACTGCATACTCAGGCAACAAATACTTATACTAAATTTACAAATTATGCAAAGTTTTTTTTAAGCGAACTTATGCAAAGTTATTAGTCATTGTTGTTAATAAATTTGTCAAAAATTTTTATTAGCATGTCAAGTAGTTTATAGAGTAATTGGGCAAATCCGAAACATTTTTTCACTTCTCCAAGTATTGCAAAAATTTTGTAGTTTTATACATTAGCAAATTGAAAAACAAATGGAACGTCAAAAATTGCACGACAATTTGAGTTTTTGAATAGCTCACAAAATTAGAAATTGTTTCAATATTGAAATTTTATTATATTCTTTTTTATGTATTTTTCGTCTGTAAGGTTTGTTTTTTCAAAAAATAAAATGAATTGACGCTGTTGCAATTGTGAGCCACAAATTGAGGTTAGAATGATCTTCTGAATGATACCTTCGAGCCGTTGGGCAAGTGTCCTGGCAACTCCTGGGGGCTTTCCTCTCATCACGTGTCCCTGCCGCACCTGCTGCAATCCGCAAGGTATTAAATCCTTTTTTAAACAATTAAAAATACGAGTGGCCATTGTTATTTATTCAACAACAAACCGGCCCCCACGAGCTCATCGATAAGCACAAAATTTTCGGGATTTCGAGAGGTCTAACTTATCGACGAATGAAACAGTTCTTTCTCGACATTCTGACATGTATCGAACTTTTGATATTTGAAAATTTTGCAAATTCATAAACTTATTTAAATTCTGATTTTTTCCTATATCTTCAGAGTCTTATGTTCTAATTTTTGAAGCGTCTGGTAAATTATTAAAAACATTTTTTTCATTTTCAAAATCTGAAATTTCAAATCTGAAGTTCAAAAGTTTTTCGAAATTCCATTTTTTTTTTTATAATATCCAAAAGTTTTGCATTCTTTTTATTTTGTTTTGTTTTGTTATATATATACTATGAAACTCACGACAACCAAATTTTGCTGCCGCAGCGAGACCAAACTGTGTTTCCATTACATTCATCGTGTACCTGTGTAGCGCTTTACATTTGTATAGGAAATCGCCGCACACCCTCTTGCTACAAAATCGTTGCAATCGAATTCGAATTTCAATGCTTGATTAAATGCTGGAATATCCAGCTCTCGAAATTGTAGAAACTAAACAAAATGGGAAAGAATTAAAAATCTTCATTTTCATAAATCTTTGCAAACGCTCAACAACCAAAAACTCACCGGAAACACCTCAAGTGGAAGTCAAAAAAATTCCGTGATTTTTCCGCAATGAATCGCGCCATTACTGACAGTCAATTTACCCGCGAAATTTCCATTTCTACCTGCGCCTCCCCCCACCCCAACTGACATTTTCCAGGCCACGGGAGTAGAATGGCTCTCGGTAACGGTCACGAACTCCCCGGCACTATACCTATATATACCCACCTATACAGATATACAACACACGTATGCAATACCAACTGTTCGTGCCGGCTATTCCCACAGCGTCTCCCCATCTGAGCCTCAGTTTACACCAACAAGTGACGCGAGTCTGTTCCAATTTTTCACCAGAGACTCCCCAAAATCATTTCCCCCCCCCGATTCGCTCCAAAATTTCTCCCCAAAAAAAACGCGCGAAAATTGTCCGCAAAGTGTTCGTCCTAAAACAAGTGCCTAATGACACGTCCCAAAAACCGCCCAAAGCCAAACTCAAATACGACCTTAAACTGCATCAAAAAGATCCATCGCATTGAAATAATCAGATAACTATCCCCTCGCATTCTAAAAAAACTGTCATTCCACGTAACAGTGATTGCGCACAAAAATGACAGTACCAAAAAAACCTGCCAACAGAAATTGAAAATCGGAAGGATCCATTATTTGGGTATTTCAAGTGGCGCCGGAGTGACGCGCAGGGGCGCGGGGTAAACTACGTCAATAATCCGTGTTGTCTTCAGATAATGCCGCTAAAAAATTTACAAACACAAAAGCACTCCTCAAATTGATTTTGACATAAAAGTCCATTCATCTGACAAGTGGCCTTGTTTCTTAATGTCATCCGCCGATTGTGATATACGATAGTGATAAGAGTGATAAGACCCCATGTTCATTTAAACTCTGAAATCCGGAGTAAAAAAAAAAGAAAAACATGAGGTGAATGTGCAATGTCGTTAAATCGATGAGGAAGCCAAGAACTCTGGGAATATTGCACTTCCCGGATGTGATCCTGGCGCGCTAATTATTTAAATTTGAATTTTTATCTCAGAAGAGCGGGAAAATTTGAATTAGCAATTATGACGGATTTATTGATTGGAATGGCTACTAGTGGCTTTCATGGCAATGGAACTGGATCATCGAATGGTGATGTGGTGTTTCGAAGGAGAGATCCAGGAATATTCAGGAACACGGAGATGAGGCATTCTAGGAGTGAGGATATCCTGGGCGGAAGTGGAACGGGTGCACCCACGAGAACACCGAGCCCTTTGCTGTTGGAGCAAGCTTGTGCGTCTGAAGATGATTTGGTGGCTTCCAGTGCACTCAGGGACGCATCATCGACTGCCAGTTTAATCCAGGATAATGGCTTTTGCACGTACAATAGGAGAGGGACCACGACCCCTACCAGCTTTGGCGACAGGGTCGATCCCGAAGACTCCATCAGGGATATTGTCAGTGAGAACGATCTATACAGGTAGATGGCCACTGGGGCTTAATGTTCTTACGCACATTGAATGTGGAGGGAATTGTCGTTAATTCAAGTTTTCCATAGTTTTTCAATACCAATACTCAATTATCTCGTTACCAAGTGGTTCTACGGAAAAATTTGGTTAAGTGTTTTAGGTGGAGAATTAAATTTCTGATGAAAAAGGTCTCTGTCATTTTTATGTAATCCCACTCAGTGGCCAGGTACATGCGAAAGTAGAAAAGCAATTGTTGGGGGGCTGAATCGTGGAAGGCCCCAGGAGCAGATTTGTCAATACAATTCTTTACATGCATGTTATCTCGTTAAGAAGAGGTTTTACGGAAAAATGTTATTGATTATTTTTCATAGGGAATTTCATTTCCTACAAAAAATGTTTATGTGGTTTTACGATAAACCAAGTTGTTTACGAAGTACGTTGCAAAGTTGGGAAAATCTTTCGGGAGAACGTGTGATAAAAATGCGGATTTATTTGGTTTGAACGTGGAATATCTCCTTAAGGACGCGTGCTGGTGACAAAAATTGTGGAACCGAAAATGTTCATTTTTGTGTTAGGCACAATATTCATTACTAACATTTTTTTCTATCTTCAATAGAACACTATGAATTATTGAAATTGTTGATAAAAAAAAACTTCACTAATTTTTACTGAACTCTTTTCTGTACTCGACTTTGATAAAACGCAATTGAAAAAAATTGTAATTGAGGGTTTTGGTGA
This sequence comes from Asobara japonica, assembly GCA_026005395.1. Lineage (NCBI taxonomy): Eukaryota > Metazoa > Arthropoda > Insecta > Hymenoptera > Braconidae > Asobara > Asobara japonica. The sequence continues at coordinate 554,346 of BQMI01000225.1, forward strand.
CACCGAATGTCTAAAAAAATAGTCGCACACATACACACAAACGCCGAGAGACGTCTCATTTTGCTGGGAGGTGTCCTCAGGTCATGAAACGTCAAGAAAAGTGAAAATTTCAAGCGTCTGACACATTTCACTTTCAGGGTGATTACACTAACTTCTCTCTATTAGGCACTTAATTAAAATCGAATTCAAGAAAGAGAAATTAAATTAAGAATTAAAAAGTTGGGAGTTGAGCATCCCTTTTATGGAGTTAAAAAAAAAAAAAAAATTCTGAAATGGATTTTTGCCATTTCAATCAATTTAAATGGAAATTTCGAGATTTTCCATAGTAGCTATATTTGTGAACTTATTTTTTATTTATATCTGCCCCTAAATGTTGATTTAACATTTTTTTACATATGTTAAATTTTCCATTTTTCTTATAAATGTTGGATGTGGTTTGCGATAATTTTTTTTTAATTCCAATTAGTTTCATACAAACTTAATACTAAAAAAAGGTCTAAAAAAAAATCAAGAATTATTCTATGGATTGCAAAAATGTAGAAAAAAGTTGGACACATAAGTTTGAAAAATCGTGACAGATTTTGCTAAATTTTCTGAATTGCGAAACTTGAAAATGTGGAAAATTTTCAAAATTCAAACATTAGTTTAGCAGACTCCTATATAGCAATTTCTATAGGATATCGTAAAAGTTTGAGGCCCTTCCTCCATAAGGCGGCAATTTTTCTAGACACATGTTGAATATATTGGGGAATTACCGGCATTCTAAAGGCCTTGACCCCACCAACTTTGAGATGTGCATAATAAAACAATAAAAATTGCATAATTTCAATTCTTACATTCAATATTTCCATAATGATATCAGAGAAGTCCCTGAAATTTATGGAATATCTTTTGGTGCAATATCGTACAATTCAAATTTAATGTCTTTTAAAATGTCGAAAGTATATTTAGAAATTTGTCATGAATGTTACCATGGAGAATATATATATATATATATATCACACTATTTCGAAATTTTTTAAGTGAAAAAAACTGCTGAAAAGATCAACAATTTTCGATATTTTTGGGAATTAAAAATAATATAATTTTTAAAAAAATTGAGTATTTGAACATATTTCATAATTTTGAATTCTAAAATATGAAACCAAATCGATATTTTTCTTTGCAATTTTCAGATGGAGTAAATGAGATTTGTTATGGGAATACTTTTAATCAATCGCTTCAAAACGTTTCCTGTAGTGAGCTTATCAATGAGTCATTGATCATCAATAGGTCGCTCTATTGGCCCAAATTTCTGGTAATGGGACCTGTCCAATGAAAAATAAACTAGAATCTTTAAAATCGACTTGGAATTTTACCCCAATTTCGGCAATAGTAATTATTGGCCCAACACGTGTACTTCATATTTTAGTCATTTTAGATTTATTCTCACCGATTAAAAGAACTCACGAACTTTTTTAGAATTAAAAAAAAAAATTAATCATTTCACGATTTTGACAAATTCTCGAAGCTTTTAAATTCTCGCAAATTTCACTTTTTTCAATCCCTGATTTTTTTATTCCATCAAATTCAACAAAAAAAGTTTAAAATTTGTACTCCATTTCTTTCAGTTTTTAGTATAGCTGAAAGTTTTGACATTCTTGAAAATCTAAATTTTGAATTAATTCAAAATACCCATTTTTTCAATTCGTCAAATTTCTAAAAATTTTCAATTTTTTGAAAATTGCAGAAATCAGAAATCTTCCAAATTTGAAAATGTTCGACTGCTCAATTTTTCTTTCATATTTTTCTAATATTTGAAATTCTGCAAAAATCTCAAACTTTCCAAAATTGAAAATTTTTGACTGTTCAATTTTTAAAAAATAGTTTTCTAATATTTAAAATTCTGCAAAAATCTCACATTTGACAATTTTTGAGATCGGCAAAATTCAGTGGTTATGATTCCCAGATATTCATAAAAAAAAATGGCTCAGAATTTGAAAAAACTTATTTGAATTGTTCCATGTCTCAAAAAAATTGATTTTGCAATACCCACAAATTCGATTTTTCATGAACGATCCATGCCATTTTCCTTACAACAGATGAGCTCATTCATTGTTTCCTCCTCTAAAAAAAGCTCACCATTTTGTTGATTATTTCACAAAACCTCGCTTACCTCCTTAATCACCGCAATAATGATTGCTGACTCAACATGTGTTTCCTATGTCTTTTAGGTCATCCTTTTTTTCCTCTCTACCCATAATGATCATCATTTGCATTTCAGATTTGATCTACTAAAAAAAAAATCCTTATAAAAAAACACCCATATATTGGCCCCGCGGGTCCCATTCCCGGATCAAACCTGTAACTTCCTAATAGAAATTCAATAATGTATTTATGCGTCACTCTTGAAACTTAAATTGTTAACAACTTTTTTTTGTGGACAAAAAATGAGAAAAAATTGTAGAGAATTTTATTTCTGACAGAAAATATTTCAAAAAACGTTTTTCGAAAAGAAAAACCAAATTGAGTTTCCAAAAAATAAAGCATTGTGTCAAGCGTTAACACACACACACACACACACACACATCTGTTCCTCTTTGAGATTACGACAGTAACTTTCCCTTTCGGGATTTTCACAATTTTTTATCGATATCTCATAAAATATGACGCCCAGCAAAAAAAGTAATACAACATGAAATATGTAGTTTCACGAGAGGAACAACTTTTGTTTAACACTTTTTCTCGTATCTGTCACCGTTCTCGAGATACAGCGTTATAAACAATTAAAATTGTTAACAACAATTGAAGGAATTGTTTTTCAACATTGACACTCCTTTCCGCCCTGGACATCAGTCAGAGGTAATTTTGTGTCAAAGGAGAAACAAATCGATCGAGCCGTTCACCGGGAACCGTTTCTCAAAGAATCACTCACATACGAACACACACACACACACACAGAACCCTCATCTAAAGTTTGTCAGAATGATGTGAAACGTCGAGAAAAGTGAACATTTTCGATTTCTGAGACACATCATTATCGGGGTAATTACAATTACCACCCTTAATTGGGAAGTTAAAAATGTTATATACAGTATACAAACCACACATAGAGAACATCCATTACATCCTTAATCACCACAATAACGACTGACTCAACACGTGTATTCAATGTCTTTTATGTCATACGTGTAGTTTATTTTTACTGATCCAACGTCACTCATTTGCATTACAGATTTGTGCTGTTTAAACGTCACTACGACAAATACATTGCATTATCGGAGAAATACGAGGAGTCACGGGGTATTGCTTACTACCTGGAGGAGCGCTATCACGAGGTCAAGGTGGGTATTTAAAATGCGTAGAGCAAGTTTTCTCTTTCATAATCAGCAATTTTGCTGGATATTACTCATAGCTTCTTCCGGTGAAAGAGGGATAGTTTAATTTATAGGCACAGTCTATACCTGCTCCATGGCTCGGGCACTCGAGGCACTCCTCTTATTTATTTCCTATTTCTCGTTTTTTTTTTTTTTTTTTTTTTTTTTTTTTTTTTTTTTATTGTCCGTTCATCCCGGGCTCTGCCCTCCCACCCACAGTGCGAGACTATCGAATCGCTTTCTTCCCCCTATTTGTGTATGTGCTTATGTTATTTCTGCACATGTAATGGGAAAAATCGTTTACGGATGAGATGACTAACTCCCTTTCGCCAATATAAATCAAGGGAAACTTTCAAACAATTTCAAGTATTTCAAAAATATAAAAGAAACTATTCCAAAATTGTGGGAAATTTGAACTGATGAACTGATGAGCAGTGGGTGCTTTCAACCTACAATATCTCCCTAATGGCGGATGCTAGCGCCAATAGTTATATGACATAAAATGTGTGTTTTTTAGTCAGGAACAATGTTTGTTACAAACATTTTGCTCTATCGTCAACGGATTTGACGGTAGGACGTTGTGAATGATTGACGTCGTTATTAAGCAAATGACCACTTGAGCAGGTTTCATGGAAGACCTCTTCAGCAAAATGCAATTTTAAAAAAATGATCGAGCAGATTTTCGGGTTGATAGCAATACCTTTTGAAGACTTTCCAAAATTTTAAAATAAAAAAAAAAAATTGGTATTATTGAAAAAAAAAAATTTTTCCTTTTCAAAAATTTCTAAAAAAAAAAAAAAAGAAGAATTGAAATACTTGAAAAATTCCAAACATTCAAAAGATTTCTTCGAGCAAGAAGAAAGGCAGCTGCATAGCGGCAATCATATAGTTACTAGGAACAAAAGCCATGATTGCAACTCATGATGATCATTCGGCTTTATCAATTGGAAAGTTGAGTGGGTTGAATTGAACTTTGGATTAAACGAGTTGAACCTTAGCGTAGATTTGAGGTGAGTGAGGTTTAAAATGGTATTAATGGTGTTTAGAGTCAGGTAGGAGCGAAGCATTGCTCTCCCATCGCCATTCACCGTAGCGTGAGAGCGAGTGACCTCACCAGAATCGGTCCCAGAGTGCTTCTCGAGGCCGGAGTCGGTTAACAGTACATATAATACTGAGTACATAACTCTAAACGTCGCCCACTAAACGCAATTATCCATGGCAGGCCTCTTCCTATCTGTCTCCATCCCTTTTGTGGATTGGGGAATAACGTCTTATTGAAAGCCCGGAACACTGCAGCAATAACTAATGTCATATTTCATTATGTAGAATTTTTCACAATTTTTCACTTGGGAAGTTATTCATTTGCCCCCGAAAATGAAAAATCGATTTTCCATCAGATCTCCACGTCTCATGGTATTTCTGACCTTTCTAGACTATTTAAAACAAAATGTCTGTATGTGTGTGTGTGTGTGTGTGCCGATGTACGTATGTAACCAAAAATTTCCCGGACCGATTTCTCGTGAACAAATTATCCGATCGAGGTCCTGTATGACGCAATCGAAGCGTCTTGCCGTAACTCAGAGCTGATTAGTTTTTGCTCCATATATGTCTCCTGGTTTCTATTGCTATTAACAATTTCAATTGTTTACAACGCTGTATCTCACGAAATATTATAGATACGCAAAAATGTGTCGAATAAATGTTGTTTCTTAGAAAAAAATACATATTTTTTGTTCTCTGACTTTTTTCGTATCTTTAACCGTTTCGGCGTTAGAGCGTTATAAACAATTGAAATCATTTACAGAGCTCTATCTATATAAATACTTGAGAGCTTCGACCAGGAAAATAACTGGATTATCGAATTCGAAAACTCGAAAGTCGAAGGAAAAATCTCGATTGTCGATGACATAATCGAAATCGAATTAAAAAACAGATAAGCAACGGTATGTAGCCACCGGCAAGGAACTAGCCCTTATATATAATTGAGAGCTTCGACCACAAATCGAATGACAATCGAAATAAATCGATGATCGAAGAAAAATCTCGATTATCGAAAAAAAATTCGATTATCGACGAAAAATCTCGATTATCGAAAAAAAAATCGATTATCGAAGAAAAATCTCGATTATCGAAGAAAAATATCGATTATCGAAGAAAATATCGATTATCGAAGGAAAATCTCGACTATCGATGACACAATCGAAATCGAACGAGAATACAGAAAAGGCATATGGCCGCGTAAAGGCCACCGGCACGGAACTAGTCCTATCCTATTATAAAAAGGAGATACATCTGATATTGATAAACAATCGATATATCTCGAAATTTTGTCACGCCGAAATGCGCGCGCAGCCGCGCCTTCGCTGACAATCGTAGTCTCTATCTCTATTTATTTCTATTCAAGAAAAATCAAGAAAATACATACACATAAATGAACATCGTTAGAGTCGAAATATCTCGGAAATTATGACATGCAAAACGTAATAGCGTTTTGTGGCGAAAATTGTAACAACGGATTAAAATCGAATATCGATATTTGTGATATCAATTCCGGTTTAGTTTTCAAAAGTATGACAATTGTTCGAGTTGTCATAACTTATGTAGTTTTATAAGTTTCGAGTGTTTTACTTAGTCTGTCCAGTGTTGAAAATTTTATATGTATGCGATAATTACAGAAAAAGCAAAAGATGGTTGCTCCAAATTGGAAAACTGAAAGCTCTCATTTTTTCGGAATCGATGATGAACAGTATCTTCAACTTCGGAAAAGAATTGTTTTTACTTCAAGTTGCATATCGTAATGCAGCGCGCGAGGCGCGCCTTCGGGCTTGTGGTGAGAACAATTCGAGATTGGAAAGAAAGGACACACACACACACACGCAGACATCGGGAAGTTATAATTTCATAACAATCTATATGAATGGTCAGAAGTGTCTAATCTTTTATCTTGAATTGAATCTTGGAAAAAAAACGTGTATTGTTTCTCGAGTATTCTCCTCAAAAAATGAAAGCTTGAGGCAAGCATTGCAAAAATAATTTGCGCAAGATTTCCATTACATCCTTGAACAGGCGTAAATTGTCAGGGTATAAACCATGTTGGCTTAGGCACGGCCCATAGGTCAAATCTAAATAGATTTTTGTTATGGTGATTTCATTGAGGGAATAACAGTTTGGGAGGAAGTTGCGCCGTGAGAAGCCACTCCTAGGCTGGTGCGGTCTTGGTTGAACGATCAGAACTATAAAAATTATATAATTAAATCTTTTTTACTCGGTAACAAAAAGTACTGGCGATAGCCTTCGGAGCAGTACTTATATTATTATTATTTAAATATGAAACTGAATATTGTCGATTGTCTCACTATAATTTAGTGAGGCTGTCTTATCTTGATATCAGTTTTTTGTTAATATCTCGATATCTAGCAGACATAGCGGCATTTTTGTCATGAGCGTTTTTGTAGAGTACAATCAGACGTACAAATTGTTTCCAATCCAAATTTCTCTATTTTGCGTAGATTTTGAGATAGGGGGGAAAACTCAAGGCGCGGGAAATGAATTATGGTAGTGAGCAAAAATTGCAGTGAACAAAAAAATAAAAATTCTTTTATACATAACGGGTAATTCTGGCGTAAAAAAAATCACAGAGTATATACATTATGCTTAATCTCCAAGCCCAGAGCTGATGACTGCAGCGCCACAGGATTTCTGCGCGCGCAGCCTACTCTCATTGTCGCGCTGGGCTGAAATTTTGAATCTCAAGTAATGGGACACTTCGAACCATCTTTTTGTGATTTGACCAGCACTGTCATCTCTATATCAACAGAAGAAAACATGTGTTGATAAATCAGGAATCGAACGTTTAAAGAAGTTTAAATCTCCTATCGGAAATTTGAAATTGGCGCGCAGCGGGGAGAGCTGCGCGCGCAGCCATGGTGTGGCGCTGCGGTCATCAGCTCTTGAGTGGGGGGTTATCCATTATTAATAAATTATAGAAATAATAAATACTTGTTAATAAACTCGGTGATTTTTTTATAAGCTGCCTCACGTGCTCTGGATCTTTACCTAATCTCTGAACTGCTCCGAGGTTTTTATACCAGAATCTTCTCACTTTTTGAAAATATTTTTGATGTGAAACATCTAATGCGGCCCATGGGATCGGAAAAAGTTGCTGTCGGGATAGGCACTTTTCCTTGACAAATATATATAGATATACTCCGCCGCTTACCCATTGCCCCCTCTCTGCCATCCACGCAAAGGCGATGCGCACAAGTTGTATGTGTATATCGAGATACGCTGCAGTGTTTCAAAAATTTTTGACAAGAATTCGAAAACTTTTTAGCGGATTAGAAAATTTTTGTAACAATTTCTAGAAAATTTGGAATAAATGTGGAATAAATTTTAAAAAGTTTCAATAAATTTTGAAAAATGTTAGAAATGTTTGGAAAATTAAAAAAAAAAATTGAAAAAAATTGGAAAAATCTTGAATAATTGTGGAAAAATTGTCAAAAATTTATACCACCTTTACAGAGAAATGTACAATAAAATTGAAAAGTTTTTGTAAGAATTTTGGAAAAAAAAATTGGAATTGTTTTTTTTAATTGAAGAAATTTCACAAAAAATTCGAAGACATTTGGAACGCTTTTCTAAAAATTTACCAAAAAATTGGAAAATTTTGAACAAAATTGAAAAAAAATCCAAAAAATTTTAAAAAACCGTGGAAAAATTGAGAAAAAAATAGCAACAACTTTGAAAAAAAATTTCATACAATTTCAAAAAAAATTGGAAAATCTTTGGAAATGTTTGAAAAACTTGAATTGTTTTTTAATTTGTGAAAGTTTTGTAAAATTTTTAAAAAACTTGAGTATTCGAAAATTGTTGATCCATTCAGATCAAAATTAGTGTTTCCATGTTTCACATCTACCAGGTGTCCCATGACGCCTCACATTTTCTTTAACTATCAGCTTTCATCTCAAGGCGCAAATTAATTTTCCCAGAATTTCATCCCATTGAAAAAATGGCCGATCTATATTTTTTAAGTGGTGACTTTGGACTCGACATCCGTATGAAGTAAATCTAGATCAGGCGCTGGTAAATCGATAGCCCAAATGCGTGGACGAGCTATAAGTTTCTCCCACATCGGAAATTGAATCGCGTTGAACGGAAATTACAAATCGAAAAGTTTTTGTGCGACCCCGATGGGTCACACTCATCCAACCCACTAATCTCACTCAATGTTCTTTTCTTTTTTCAACCAGGCTGAAAGAGATCGACTCGAGGAAAGCACAAAAGCACTGGAAAAGCGTCTCGAGGGACGGGAAACAGAGTTGCGCGACAAGGAGGAGGAATTGTTTTTACATTTAGAACGAAGTTTGCGTCTCGATGATGAGATTGAACGTCTTAAGACTGAGCGTAATGCCTGTATAGTTGCACGAGAACGCCTGGAAAGAGAACAAACATCGGCACTTCGTCAGTTACAGTTGCAAGCAACGCAAAATGAAGTAACTAGGAGGAACCTGGAGAGAGCGAGACAGGACGTCGTCAGGCAGGCGACCGTCATTCGTGCTGAACGCGATGCACTGGAACGCGAGGTACAGAAGAGGAAGAGAAAAAAAAAAAGATTAAAGTCATGAGAAAAGAAAAAAAATTATGAACGGAATTAGAGAATTTAACGGGAGTTATTCAACTTGGGTACAACTCCGTAAAACTAATCTCAGTTTTTTTTCTTTTTTGCCTTTCGAGGGGAAACATTGTAATTGGGAAAAACTGAAGACATGAATTTGAGGAGAATTTTTACATTCTATTACAAAAATTGGAATCTTTCTGCATTTTGCTAATTTTAAGAATCACAAAAAAAAATTGTTTCGTTTTTTTTTTTTTTTTTTTTTTTTTTATATATATATATATATATAATCGTGATAATAATATATATACTGAAAATATCCTGAAAATTTTGAAGAAAAAAAAAATGTTTTTTTCACAAATTTTTGTTGTTGGAAATGTTTTTCACTTGCTCTGATTTTCTTCCTTTATTCTGTCTATAGAAAGGAAATTTGTTCTAAATGTTTAAGGCTTAATCTCTGTTAGCACACAAGATACGCGTAATTTAATGTTCTGGTCTATTTTTTTTTTTATCAATTTGCATGTATAAATTGTGTGTAAACAAAAAAATTGGATGAAATTTTGTTTGTACAAAATAACAGTAAAGGTTCGAAAGGAAAATATTTTGTTTAATAGTTCTCTGGGCACTCAGAAATGTACTTTGAAATTTCTTTTGATTAACTTAAAAATTTTGGAGTGGACTTCTGGCAAAATGGAAAAAAATAATTTGAAAATATCGCATTATTATGCATAGAGAAAATCTATTCGATTTAGGATATTAATTATCAGTTGTGCTAACAAAATGCTATCGAAATAAAAATTCAAAAAAATTAATCAGAGATTACTGATATGGCATCAGTTTTGTAAGAAAATAATTAAAAGATTAACATTTCTAATGAGTAAAAAAAATTCTTAAAATTCACAGATCAAATTTATACCATAGCAATTCAAAAATGGTTTCAAAGAAAAATATTATTCTGACTTTTTGTTTAACGACTTACATGCACCTAAGAAAAATATTCGTGATTTTTCTGTAAACCGACTAGATAAATTACAAGCTTCTACGTTTTGGTTCCCCAAAAAACGGAAAAAAAATGAGGAACCACTTTCAACCAAAATCTAATCAGATCTAAGTTACATGAAGACGTATCGATTGCACCATATCTGACCTCAATCGCGTAATTGCTTCGTGAGAAATCCTTGCCGAAAATGTGCATACATCATTACGTACACACGTACCCAGATATACTGACATATGAACATTATAAACCTCCCGATAGGGGAAAGTACTCATTTGCCCGCGAATTAGAAGAATCTATTTTTCATGTGTTAAGGCATTTCCATCAATGCGAAACTATTTTTAAAGTCGCTTTAAAAAATGTGTGTGCGTGTGTGTGGGCGGGTGAATGTGTGTGTATGGGTGGGTAGGTGGTTATGGTTGGGTGGATGGGTATGCTTAGGTGGGTGGGTGGATGGGTATGCTGAAGTGGGTAGGTGGGTATGCTGAAGTGGGTAGGTGGGTATGCTTAGGTGGATGGGTATGCTGAAGTGGGTAGGTGGGTGGGTGGGTGGGTGGTTATGCTTAGGTGGGTGGGTGGTTATGCTTAGGTGGGTGGGTATGCTCAGGTGGATGGGTGGGTGGGTATGCTTAGGTGGGTGGATGGGTATGCTTAAGTGGGTAGGTGGGTGGGTATGCTGAGGTGGGTGGGTGGGTGGGTGGATGGCTATGCTTAGGTGGGTGGATAGGTGGGTATGCTTAGATGAATGGGTGTGTGGGTGCGGATAGATGGGCGGATGGCTGTGGGTGTCTCCGTACGGGTGTGATCACATTAATTCGACCCACTTGCACTTGATGTGATCTCTCAAATACAATGTGTCCATTTTATTTTTCAGAATGTTGTTTTAAAGGAGAAACTTAGAGTTGAGCAGGTGGAACTTGGCGCTGAGAGACGGCGCAGAGAAGAGGGCATTGCAATATTAACACATGAAGCAGCAACATTGAGGCATGCAGCACGTCATCTGCGTGCTGCTGCAGTACATGCAACATCCTGTCGACGAAGAAGGCGATGCTCAGTATGTTTATACGCTAAACGAACATTCGCCGAGGCAGACGATTACCACGATGAGTAAGTTCTTTTCATCTAGCCGACGGTAAATAAAAAAATTAATGACGCCAGTGAGCGTAAATTTTTTTGTTTTCTCCTTTCTACTTCCGGATGGGGGGCGTCAAAATTTAAGTACGTAATGGGTTTTATGTTGGACAAAAAAGATAAGTGATAGTTAACGACTGTGATGCTTGGGAGCCACACAAAACCTTCCCAATTTGGAATGTCTGTTGACAAAAATTTTTCTTCAAGTCTTCCTTCAAGATTCAATTAGCTCCTCACTCAGTTTCGTTCATATATATAGATTGAGTTGTAGATTTTTTTTTGGAATTTGTCAAATTTGTCTTTTTCAATTTTTTATGTTCCACAATTTTTGCAATTTTTTCGAAAAATTTCCCAAAACTTTTTCATTATCAAAATGTCGGAAAACTTCTGTTTAAGAAGAAAAATCACTAATGAATATGTTCCTTTTTCAGTGGAAAATTGTTCAAGTGCCTTCAGGCCCCACTGCAGGATCTGCGGACTTGGTTACGCCCGGGTCCACTGACCTCGGCTGTATCCACCAATGGTTTGCGTACCAGCTCACCAATGGAGCGTGGAATCAGTTATATCGATGACTCTTCAAGCAGTTCTGAGGATGAGGAATTTGCTGATACACCCTTGGCCGAAGTCTCCCTATCATCCACAAATTCTGGACCACCACCAGCATCACGTGCATTTTCATCTGACTCTGGGTATGTGCCTGATCCAATGACGTCGATTGGTACTACACCCATAACACCAACGAGCTCGCCAATAGATCCTGATTTTTCTTCGTGTAGTTTTTCATCAGAAATTGGCGATAGGCGTTCACGGTCGTACGAGCCTGGTGGTAGTAGCAGAAAAATCAGTGAATCCAGCAGCGAACCTGATCCACAGAAGACATTTGTGAGATCTAAATGGACATCATCATTTCGCCGATTACTCGGGAAAAAAGCCAAGGCTAAGCACATCGAGAGTAAAGGATAAATATGTAGTTCTATGGAAAATTAATTTAATTTAAAGGAAATTTGGGATTTAAGGTCCTCAGTAGAATATGGAAAAAAATCACAATAGTTTACTGATATCAATTTTGTGTTTTCAAGAACATGCCTTTGTTTGTAGGGGCACAATTCATTACAGAGATGTTTAAAATATTGTTTGAAGTAATTCTAAGTTTTTAGAATAATTGGTTTTTTGGGAAGAAAATTTTGGACGGTCCAAATAAAGTGGCGAATGGTTTGGAAAAATTCTGGAAAATTTGAAATCGGACGAAAGTATTTGAAATAGAAATTAGAAATTATTGGAAAATTTGGGAAAAATCGAAACAGTTTTAAAAAATATTCTGAAAAATTTTGAAGAAAGTATAGACTCATCTAAACGTCTAGATACTTTATGGAAGTTCTTCATCTTTTTTTATTTATTTATTTTTTGGCAATTCCTACTCTACCCACATTGGGTCACGTGCTCATATCTTCTAGTTCATTCTGTAGATAGCGTAAGTTTTCCGGAGGGAGGTCCCAAATGATATATATTAGGATTTTTGTACAATTCCAAAATTGTTCCAAAAGTTTCTGGCACTCTATTAACAAAATTTCTTTTTTTTTAACTTTGGTTTTTAGACTTTTCTAAAAAGCTTCCAGAATTTTTTAGAACTCTTCGATTAGGTTTTTCGAAACGATAGATTAAATTGTAATGGATTGTGCTTGTAACGAAAAAAAACCAGTAAAAGATTCTTGTAATAAAATATGGCATACCATTTTTTGTTGGTAAAAATCATCAAAAATTTGGGAAGCGCTTTTCCATATACCTGACAACATATAAGTAGAATTTGATATCTCTCGACTATTCTGATTTTTTTTCTCATTTTAGGTCGATTGCACGTTAAGGATGTAATGGCGAAATTGAGAGCATTGAAAAAATGCAGCCAAGCAATCTAAATTTGATTTATACACTTTTCAATCCATGTAGAGACAGTGTGCCAAATATGAATATACGTATATATAGTTGGCTGACAAAGTATGCCATCGATGGATTCCATGATTTCCTATGAGTTAGGAAAAAATCGTATGGCATAAAATGTGCATTTTCACATGCAATCGGCACTTGTTTTCATACCTGCAAAACTTTTGGCATTGAAGCAAATAAACGATTTAACTCACATGGAACAGATCAAGAACTTGTTTTTTAGCTCATCTGAGCTCATGTAGACTCACAAGATACGATCATATAAAACGGAATAGTTCCAGTAGTTCCTGAACAAAAACACACACACACACACACACACACATACACCTCGGAAGCAAGTCTGACAAAAATGAAGATGGCACGAAATTTCAAAAATCCCAGTCATGAAAGTAACTGGAATAGCCCTCATGGAATTTCAAAAGAAAAGTTCAGAGTGTTCATATGTTCTCCGCACAATTCTGTCTATTCGTATTTTCATACTGCATAACATTGAAAAGTATAGAAATTTATTAGATATATTTACAACTTTTGGCTGCTTTTCTTAAGCTCCAATCTCGCTACATCTTCAATGTAGCAAATGAAAAATCAAATGATTTGTAGTAAGTTTGTTGAGAATGTTTTGTAATACCTCAAAAAGTCATGTATGACTCTCGAATTTGAGGATCAATTGCTCGAACTACAAACTGGTAATATAGTTTTCGCTTATACTACCACGAGAGCTTCGAAATTGTTGAGTATTTCCCGATAGGTTCGTTGCAAACAGATGAAGGAGTCAAGTTTTTAGGTATAAAAATCACGAGCGCGAAGCGCGAGTGATTTTTCCTAAAAAACTTGACGACTTCGTTCGTTTGCAGGGAACCTTGAGGGAAATACTCGATTAATTTTGAAGCTCGAGCGGTATGCGTCGGATTATTTTTTCAATCCAAATTTCGCTTAACAGGATTGGCCCATGAGACGAACCTCACAGTTGTCAAATACAAATTTTAATTAAATCTGTCATTGACATCTGGGGTTAATTCGACTGGATATTATTTTGTTTCTCGTATATAGGAACTACCAGACAAAATTATCAAAAAATTATCAGTATAATACCATGGTCCTTGGTACCACGTGACGTCGAATGGGCCAATCCTGTTAACGGAAATTTGGGTTGAAAAAATAATCAGTATAATAACGAGTAGCCTCGTCGAATGGTGCAATTCCATTGGCTGATATTTGGACGAAAAAAATAATCAATATTATCCACAAAGTATCTCTACCACTACCAGAGGTACCTTTGAAATTTCACAATTCAATTCAGTTTAATTATCTGAATATTACAAACTTCCGCCAAAATTGTTAAATCATTTCTACTTTAAAAAAAAACCTGAGGAAGGACAAATCTCATTTCCCTATTTCCACTTTTCAAATTCAAATTGAGTCTCCCCTTGCAACAGCCTAAAGCAATTTTCTTCAGCTTCAAATTCCAGAATTCTTTCATGAAATTAACGCACAATTGAAAAAAAAACACCACATTTTTTTTTATCGTCTTTATGAAATTTTTATATTTCCGAAATTTTTCGTATTTTTATTTTTACTTTTTTTTTTTTTTTTTTTTTTAATTTTATTTTATTTGACGTTGAGAGGAGATTTATCATGGGACACTTAATTAATATCTCAGGGTGATACCCGTAGAACCAATTATCATCGATACTGCCAGTTTCATGGGGGATTAATGTTAATCCTTTTGATGCGCAAATTATTGAGATTATAGGGAACATAGGGTAGGCTCATTATCTTGCCGTATGTACTTGCACACAGGGGGCTCTGCTCCCAGTTCAAGACTGGTTCAATAGTTAGTTATTAAAACATGTTTCAGATACTTAGGAATTTTAACACGTCTGTAGTCGCCAAAAATTTATCATCAAAAAAATGTTCGAAAATTTCCAATATCTTAATAACTAGTTAATATTAATATTCGCATTTTTCGCAAATATCTTCAAAACTAAGGAATTTACGAAATGTTCATATAAGACTTTTTTGTAGCCCTCAATGTGCACTACAAAAAATGTTGTTATGATATTTGCGCTATCTCCTCAACTTTTCGATATATGGCCCGAAACAGAATGTTACATAATTTCAATGCGGGGTTGAAGAATCTTGGAGGCGGCGCGACTACTGACGGGTTAATGCAATTATTCGGAATTGATTATGCAGTGAGGTCAGTAGATTGTGGTAAATTAATATTCAGTGTTATAGATCATTATGAGTCTGATTGATTTTAGGGAAGGAATTGATAGGTAATCTTCGTCATTTGCACATTCCACTTATTTATGAAAATAATTCCCAATTGTTTATGATACGTTGAGATATTTTAAGACGAGTTAAATTGAATTATCGAGAATGTGTTACTATTGAATTTGTTGGGGGTGAGAATTGATATTTATGTACATATGAGTGATTTATGTATGTTCAATTGACTGGAAAAATAGGGAACTTACATGATTTTGTTTTTTTTTTTTTTCAATTTTTTTGGTGAACCCAAAAGTTTTTGCAATTGTCAATTTTTTTTTATGTCTCAACCGTGCAAAAAAAAACTCTAAAGTTTTTGGAGTTTTGGAAAATTTCGAAAACTTATTAATAATTGTTCGAAATTTTTCGATTTTCTAAATTTTAATTTTTTCAAAAATTCTTAATTTTTTCAAAAATTCTTAATTTTTTCAAAAATTCTTAATTTTTTCAAAAATTCTTAATTTTTGTTCAATTCTCGAAATTTGTTTTTGACTTGAAAAAAACCTATGTCATGCAAGTTCCCCATGAACTCGAATATTTTTAAACAGGGTGCCAAAAAAGCGGAATTATTGAAGTAAGAAATCCGGCACAATTTTATGGTCAAGTAGATAGTGAATAAATACTCTGAGATGATTTATCCGTCGATAAATTCAAAGGAATTGTGGAATTAATTGTAACCTGGAGTTCCTTAAACGCAAATGCTCAGTCAATAAACATCTCTGGCATCCTCGATATAACGAAGATGTTCCCAGAGGATTTACATATTGGCAATTATCCATCATGTTCATTCATCACAACAGAATTATTATTAACAATGTTACTGTTAATCTATTAATTTAGTATTCGTGAAAAAACGGGACAAACGGTGTTATTGCGTATTATCATTATTGTTGTAACATTGTATTGTAAATTCCATAAAAAGAAGGAGGATACTCTGCGACATTCCATGAAAAATAACGTCTGAAATAAATCAGTAATTATTATCGAAGATTGATAACCGATTTCTTGTGATGAATATTCCTACATTGACTTTTATTACGGAACGAGTTCGGGGGCGCGTGCTGCGCACGCGCATTTTCTTTTCGGCCGCACTAACAGGTGGCGCGTCTGTTTCGGTCTTACGCTCTTCGATAATTTCGATATATATCGATAGTTCCATTCGTCTCTCCTTTTTACTACAGGAACAAGCCCTAACGCGCGCTTCGCGCGCCGCATTACGATATACAAATTCTTCTCCGAAGTTGAAGATACTGTTCATCATCGATTCCGAAAAAATGAGAGCTTTCAGTTTTCCAATTTAGAGCAACCATCTTCTGCTTTTTCTGTAATTATCGCATACATATAAAATTTTCAACACTGGACAGAATAAGTAAAACACTCGAAACTTATAAAACTACATAAGTTATGACAACTCGAACAATTGTCATACTTTTGAAAACTAAACCGGAATTGATATCACAAATATCGATATTCGATTTTAATCCGTTGTTACAATTTTCGCCACAAAACGCTATTACGTTTTGCATGTCATAATTTCCGAGATATTTCGACTCTAACGATGTTCATTTATGTGTATGTATTTTCTTGATTTTTCTTGAATAGAAATAAATAGAGATAGAGACTACGATTGTCAGCGAAGGCGCGGCTGCGCACACTTTTATCCCACTGGTTGATTTTGAAATGAGGTGATGGAAATTATTTGAAGTTCTGTCCGGCCAGACCATGTGCCATTGATTTAAGCATGTAGTAGGCTGAGCTATGGCTGGAGATTTCGGCGGACGATGTAGAACTTCCCACTTTAATGTTGCAAGATTTTCACGCCTTCAGCGACGTGCGGTCGAGCGTTGTTGTGCTGCAAAATTATTTTGTCATGTCTGTGCTCATATTGTTTTTCTATCTCTATTTTTGAATTATTACCAAGCTTCTCAAACGATAAGAAATAGCTTATTGAGTAACTCCCAATGGAACTGCGTCTGACAAGGATCTTCATCCAGTAATGCCTTCAAGTCTGAAGCTTCGAATGTTCTGGGAACTCCCGGATGCCCCTTGTCTTCCACATCGAAATGTCCACATTTAAAGCGTTGAAACCATGCGCGATCCTTTGGTTCTCTCAAAGCAGCCTTTTTGACACTCAGTGCGTCACGTCGGTTTCCACCCACGCCCTAACTGTCAAAAAACAATGTTCGTTACTTGGGTAAAAAAAATTTTTAACTCGAAAATTTTTGTTACGAAAAGTACTATATCATGAGTGACTAAGACAATTTCATGGGCATCAGTCGCAGTTTTCCTGAAATTAAAGGGCAAAAGTAGTATACTACTCTTGTCGATTTGTCGATTTGTCAATTGTCAATTTATCAATTGTCAATTTGTCAATTGTCAATTGTCAATTTGTCAATTTGTCAATTGTCAATTGTCGATTTGTCAATTGTCAATTGTCAATTATCAATTTGTCAATTCGTCAATTGTCAATTTTCGATTGCCAATTTTTAATGGTCAATTGGTCAATTTGTCAATTGTCAATTTGTCATTTGTCAATTTGTCAATTGTCAATTTGTCAATTGTCAATTTGTCAATTGTCAATTGTCAATTGTCAATTGTCAATTATCAATTTGTCAATTCGTCAATTGTCAATTTTCGATTGTCAATTTTTAATTGTCAATTGGTCAATTACCAATTGTCAATTTGTCATTTGTCAATTGTCAATTTGTCAATTGTCAATTTGTCAATTGTCAATTTGTCAATTGTCAATTTGTCAATTGTCAATTTGTCAATTGTCAATTTGTCAATTGTCAATTGTCAATTGTCAATTTGTCAATTTGTCAATTGTCAATTGTCAATTTGTCAATTTGTCAATTTGTCAATGGTCACTCTGTCAATTGTCAATTTGTCAATTGTCAATGGTCACTCTGTCAATTGTCAATTTGTCAATTGTCAATTTGTCAATTTGTCAATGGTCACTCTGTCAATTGTCAATTGTCAATTGTCAATTTGTCAATTGTCAATTGTCAATTGTCAATTTGTCAATTTGTCAATTTGTCAATTGTCAATTTGTCAATTGTCAATTGTCAATTTGTCAATTTGTCAATTGTCAATTTGTCAATTGTCAATTTGTCAATTGTCAATTGTCAATTATCAATTTGTCAATTCGTCAATTGTCAATTTTCGATTGTCAATTTTTAATTGTCAATTGGTCAATTACCAATTGTCAATTTGTCATTTGTCAATTTGTCAATTGTCAATTTGTCAATTGTCAATTTGTCAATTGTCAATTTGTCAATTGTCAATTTGTCAATTGTCAATTTGTCAATTGTCAATTTGTCAATTGTCAATTTGTCAATTGTCAATTTGTCAATTGTCAATTTGTCAATTGTCAATTTGTCAATTGTCAATTTGTCAATTGTCAATTTGTCAATTGTCAATTTGTCAATTGTCAATTTGTCAATTGTCAATTTGTCAATTGTCAATTGTCAATTGTCAATTTGTCAATTTGTCAATTTGTCAATTTGTCAATTGTCAATTGTCAATTTGTCAATTTGTCAATTTGTCAATGGTCACTCTGTCAATTGTCAATTTGTCAATTTGTCAATTGTCAATTGTCAATGGTCACTCTGTCAATTGTCAATTTGTCAATTTGTCAATTTGTCAATTGTCAATTTGTCAATTTGTCAATTTGTCAATGGTCACTCTGTCAATTGTCAATTGTCAATTTGTCAATTGTCAATTGTCAATTGTCAATTTGTCAATTTGTCAATTGTCAATTTGTCAATTGTCAATTGTCAATTTGTCAATTTGTCAATTTGTCAATGGTCACTCTGTCAATTGTCAATTGTCAATTGTCAATTTGTCAATTTGTCAATTGTCAATTTGTCAATTGTCAATTGTCAATTTGTCAATTTGTCAATTTGTCAATGGTCACTCTGTCAATTGTCAATTGTCAATTTGTCAATTTGTCAATGGTCACTCTGTCAATTGTCAATTGTCAATTTGTCAATTTGTCAATTGTCAATTGTCAATGGTCACTCTGTCAATTGTCAATTTGTCAATTTGTCAATTGTCAATTGTCAATTTACCAATTGTCAATTTCTTCGATTGCCAATTTTCAATTGTCAATTGTCAATTGTCAATTTGCCAATTGTCAATTTCTTCGATTGCCAATTTTCAATTGTCAATTATCAATTCCCTATTGTAAATTTGTCAATTTTTTCGATTGCCAATTTGTCAATTGTCAATTATCAATTTTCAATTATCAATTTCCAATTATCAATTATCAATTATCAATTTTGAAGTTTCAATCAACAAACTATATTGTGAGAATTTCCAAACGCACACCACATAGCCCTCAAGGCGAGACTGTCGCCATCTTGCGGAGTCCCGTCCTCTATGGGGCCGTACTAGTGGCTTAACCGCAGATTCCTGCTCACTTGACCGAGTGCGTCAGAATGACACCCGGGACGCCATCTCGCAGTATTCACCAATGCGTGTTTGCCATATATAATACTGAAGATTAACTTATCTAATTAATTGAAAACAACCCTTAAGGGGTAACACCACTGTAGCTCATCATTTTCGCGCGTTTTTCCGCGATTTTTTTCCTCCAGAAGGAAAAATAAATAAGCGAGCGAACATTAGATGTGATATTAACTATATATTCAATAATACAAAAAAAATTGTTTAATGAAAAAAAAAACAAAATGGCGCCGCTACAGCCACCCCCCTGGACCGTGTTAGACGATGGCACTCCGCGGCACGCAGCAGAATTGGAGAATTGTTGAACCTGAGGACCAAAAAAAATCCGCTTAATCTACATAAGTATAGCTATAGTGAACGACGTACGAAATCGAAAAGCTGCCCTTCCAAATTGGAATATTCGTCTTCCATATCTTTTTTTGCCGATTTGATGCTTGAGCGCGCCGCTTTCGCAGCATCACTCAGGGAGCGCTCGGAGTGTTGGATGCGCTTCGCATCGGATAAGCAAAAATTGTAGGCCTGGACACCAATATCCATCTCCAGCACGTTCATAATATACAGGATGCATGTCAGGCCATCATTGAACGTGCTAACAGCGATGTCAGATGCGATATCTAAGATTGTCTTGCCACTTGGATAAGCTTTTGGAGCCATACTCCACACCATTGCATTAAAACTCTCGTTATTATTTTGCGTGTACCCACTCAAGCAACGATTCAAAAAATCATCTCTGCTCAGATCTTCGTAGATGGGTTTGCCAGCCTCAAAAACCTGTTGGGACATTCGGTGATAATGGTAGTCGCTGCGAGGCGGCCGGAGGCCCTTTCAACAAAAGTCGAAATTGGGGTGAAAAATTTTTTACGCATAAACGTTTTATTTTTTAAGCAAAAAAAAATCGATTTTTTGAAAATTCTACAGTGGTGTTACCCCTTAATTGGTAAAAAAAGTAATGAAGAATGCATATTTCACTATCTACTAGATTTTGGGACAATATTTCAGTCATTTTTGACCAGCTTTTACCTTTTACTCTTTAAGTGACATCCATGGAACATCCATGTTATAACATGGATTCGAAATCGCCAGGTAATTCTGCAAATGCCACCACAAGGCCAATGACAAATGCGAACTGTGTTGAACCATATTTACATTTTCAATATAATAATATAAATATTTTGACCCCTTACAACTGATTTTCAAACAGGGATCGAGTTTGGGCCACAGCGCGGTCTGGCAGACTATTTCGGAGCAGTAACCTCTAAAGGTTAACCTAGATGGCGCTCGCTGTCTCTTTTTGCAAGTGTCGGCATATCTTTAATTCACTAACACTGTCATTCATTACATTTCAAAAACCCCGAAAATTAAAAAAAAAATAACAAAAATGGCAAAAAAAATTTCAACAGTTTTGGAAATTTCAAAAATTCGAAAACAAGATTCATATGCAAAATCCGAAAAAACATAATTTTTTTCTCATTTCAAACATAACAAAACTTTTTCTAATGAAAAAAAAAACAAAAGGGGATGAACAATGAAGAGCCATAAAAACCATATTAAAAAGGCCCATAATTTAAAAAACCTGGGAACTGTCAAACCTGCAAGCCACGATCAAAGCCGACGGTCACATTGCCGCAATAGTTAAATATCCGGTAATCCTGTCATTCAGACTATATCCCAGCATCTGTCTCTGTCATTTGCTCACGTCGGAATTCGACCAATGAGCAAAGAGTGGGGGGTCACGCCTTCCCCCACTCTCGCGCTCAGGCTACCCCCACCCTCGCGCTCAGGCCTACCCCCACTGCCGCGCGCCGCTTAAACCATCACACACACAACCTCAGGAAAAACTCTGTCCACTTGCCCTGGAGTTTCCAACCTCTCGTCCAACAGTCAATTTCTCATTTATTTCATTTTAATTTCTAACCGCGTACACGTGTCAGCCAATCTACCAAAACGCGCTCTAAATTCTCTTCATAATCCAATTTGGGGGGGGGGGGAATTGCGCGCGCATCCGTGTCATTTAAACGACTCCAAAAACTAAAAAAAACTGATAATCACACACACACACACATGCATACCGCAATGGTGGACGAGTGGTGAGTCCATCACTTTCTATCCTTGTCTATATATACATATATATTTTCGTTCAAGTATTTCACATTTCAGCGATTCCTCACGCGGCGCTCAGTCAGTAACAATCGTGGGTGTGAATTAATATGTTAATGTTTTTTTTTTCCCCATTTAATTTCAGCGTTTAACAATTAGTAACATCGGTGATAACGCGAGTGATCATATCTTGGAAAAATTGAATTATGCTGTAAATAGAGAAGCGAGATATTGCCAGTGTACCCCACGCATTTGTTCGGAATTTACTGATGCCTCGCCCGAAGGATTTTCCCCACTTGAAATGTGAGTAGTTAGTAGTAAAAAATGGATTTTTTACGCGTGAATGAATCACGATTTTTTAGTGTTTTGTTAAGTGACAGATTTTTTGGGAAAATTTTTCCATTGGTTTTGGGCGAAACAATTGGACAAATTATCAAATTTTTGTGGGATAAATTTTTGGCTGGAAATTTTATTTTTGTGATGTCGAGAAAAAAAAAGACAGCTTTTTTGGGGTTTGGGACGAAATAACAGGGCTCCCATGGAAGAGAAAAACACAGAAGAAGATGTATAGTAGACCATAGGAAAGATGACAGTTTTGGAATATAGGAAAACCCGAAGTTGAGATTCCCAAAATTTTCGAAAGATGGCAATGGAAAGAAATTGACTATTTTGACGTTTTTACGTTTACAAAATTTCGAAAAAATTTGACAACAGTTTTGCAAAGAAATCTAAGAAAATTGCTGACATAATTTTATAGACATTGATAATTTCAATATTTGGTCAAATTTAAAGAAATTGATGAATTAATTTTTTGTCGCACTTCGTTTTTTAAAACTGGGTTTTAATACTATGGAAGATTGGAGAGTTTCCAGGTTTGATCACTGTTTTTTTCATATTTGTTATATATATCTATATATATAGACATAGATATATATATATATATATATATATATGCACAAGTTAGATTTTGAAAATTAAACTAGCATTGACTCTGTATATCTATATATCTATATTCATAACAAATTGGGAAAAATAGTGATAAAAGCTGGAAACGCACCAATCTTTTATGATATTTAAACATAATTTAGAAAACGGAAGTGTTACAAAAAATTAATTTATCAATTTTTTGTCATTTTAGCAAAATTTGAAATTGTACATATTTATGAAATTATTATGTGCAATTTTCTTGAAAATTGTGGGAAAATTATGTTTGCAACTTTTTTTAATATTTTGCAAACTTGAAAAAAAAACAATATATATATATATACATATATGCACTTATTGAATCTTGAAAATTAAACTAAGATTTTCTATATATATATATATCTATATTTATCAAAAATTCAAAAATTAGTAATAAAAGCTGGGAACGCTTCAATCTTTTATGATATTTAAACATAATTTAGAAAACGGAAGTGTTACAAGAAATTCATTTATCAATTTTTTGTCATTTTAGCAAAATTTGAAATTGTACATATTTATGAAATTATTATGTGCAATTTTCTTGAGAACTGTGGGAAAATTATGTTTGCAACTTTTTTTAATATTTTGCAAACTTGGAAAAAAAAACAATATATATATATACATATATGCATTTATTGAATCTTGAAAATTAAACTAAGATATTCTATATATATATCTATATTTATCAAAAATTCAAAAATTAGTAATAAAAGCTGGAAACGCTCCAATCTTTTATGATATTTAAACATAATTTTAAAAAACGAAAATGTTAAAAAAAATGCATTCATCAATTTCTTGTCAAATGATTTTTTCCCTTTGCTGAAAGTGGCCCAGCCTTAAGTTTCGGGTTTAGAGAATTGAGTGCAGAATCAGGTTAGTGGGCAATTCCCTCAAAGTTTTGGGAACAATTTACCGATTTTGAGAGGTACGCCATGCATCTAAATACTGGTGACTTGTGGAAAAGGGAAGGTACAATGTTGTAATGATAATGACCTCAAGAACTCATTATCTGTCAAATCACGTGTCAATCGTCTCGTGCATGAATCGAATGACAAAATTGGTGAACCCCTAAAGTTGAAGTGTTCATCGGCAGTTTGAGGAGAGATGCGAATTTTATGAATTTTTGGAATTTTTTGAAGTTGTTGAATCGTTCAATTAAAGTTGGGCAAATAAAAAAAAAATGACATTTCAAAAAAATATTCATAGTTGTGAAATAGTAATTTTTTTTTCTATATATATATATATATATCACAAATAATTTTACAAAAATTTATTACAAAACATTTCACAAAAATTTATTTAAAAAAATTATAAAAATATATATATATATATATTATTTGATCGTGCTGCAAAATGTATTTTTTTTTCAATTATCAAGTATTACTCCAACATAATTTATTTGAGAAAGTTCTACAAAAAAATCCTTATAAAGATTATCTCAACAATTTCCTAATTTTTGTATTTTATTTTATTTTTTTTCAGTAAGAGTCTGAGATGCTTATCAAAACTCCCGACTACTGCTAAAAGCACTTACCCAAATTCCCGCCAAAATGTTCATTATATTTTCTTGGCTCACTCGTCAATTGGCAAAAATGATGGGTCATCAAACTCATTATCGAGCGAATTCGCACAATTGCCAAAAGACTTTTCTAAAAATAATTGACAATTCCTGTTCCAAGATTAAAATACTTCATTCAATTTGCAAAATGGTGTATTGGAAAAAATGCAAGTTGATTCATCTTGAATTTTTTTTTCGCCTTATTTTTTTTATGGCAATTTGCCATTGCATGATGCGAAGTAATTACGCACTCCTGCATGTGTGCGATTTTTTTTCCCATTTTGTTTAACAATTTTTATTCTCCCAGCGTGACAGAGGGACTAGGCTGGCAATTCGCGGATAATAAATGCAAGTCTTTTGTCAGAAAGGAAAAATACTCGAGTCACTGTTGCTGCAGCTATTTGCGTTTGTTCCATTTTTCGCAATCAATGAAATCACTTCTGCATTTTTTGAGTGGGGAAGAAAAAAACATTGGGAGAGACAAGGTTTCCGAGCGCAATTGACGTGATTATACGCTCTTCCGCATTTAGCATTTAACACACGACTTGAGATTTCATCGATGATTCACGGTTGTAAGAATAATAGTCTGGGCTGGATAAGTTGTAGGGCACGTGGAGCAAGTAGCAGGATTTTTGCCAAATATTTTCTTCCCAGGCGAGCAATGTCATCGAATTTTGGTTTTCCAAATTTTGAACATTTTTGGAGCTTCCCAAAGCTTTCGATTTTTTTGGAAAATTTTTTCGGAAACTTTTTTCGATTTTGACATCTTTTAAATGTCCTTTTTTTCAACTTCGTACATTGTAAAAAGAATTGTAATATTTAAAATACTCATTTTTTGAAATTACGCAATTTTCTATAATTTAACAATTTTTGAGGTTCATAAAATTGGCAAAAAAAACAATTGTAAATTGAAAAAATTTTGGAGATCAAAATTAAATCGCACTTTCCCGAAATTTGGGTTTTTTCAAATTTTTTAAATTTTCCAAATTTTTTAAATTTTCAAATTTTCCAAATTTCCAAAATTTTCCAAAATTTTCCAATGCTCCAAATTTCTCAAATTTTCAAATTTGTTCGAATTGTCCAAAGTTCTTTAAAATGCAAGTAGAAAATAAAAAACCGAAAAAAAATTAGAATTGAGCTCTGAGAAACGAGCTTGGACCAGAAGTCAGTGAAATATCCCCCCTGCAGTAGTTTCCCTAGCTCTCCGCGGTTTTCACCGGATATCTCCCAAACGGGATGACATAGCCAAATTTATATAGAATCCTTTTTTGTAGATCTCCTTGTGCTTCACAAAAAAGGTTTTCAGACAAAATTTGTTATGTCTTCCAGATTTCGAGATATCGAACGACAACCGAAAGATTGGTTGCTCTTGTTTGCAACGTGATCAGAGGTCCATTCGATCCTCATTCATTTTTCCCGTGACTCAGGATTGATTAAAAGAAAACCTCACGCTGGGTATGAGATAATTATGTTTTCAAGGACATCATGAGCCCCTTCATAATTTGTCGTTTCCCATGATTTCTTGTCGGATCGTGCATCATCTCACGCTGATTGCCAGAGCGTAGCACACACTCGGAATAGATTGACGGGGATAAGTTTGTACAGAAGCCTTTCAAGAAGTCTCTACTATCCGAGTAAAAAGCCTAGGCCTCTCTGGGTAAATTCTTCGGAATCAATGAAACAAATTTTGTGCAATTGAAGTAACAATTAAATGACGCTCCACGACTTTCAGCCCGTAAAGTTTGAAATGAGAGATTTTTCAAGAACAATTTTTTGGGGACATTTAATTTTTTTTGTTTTACATCTTTAAGAGTCTTTTTTTTTTCAATTTTGGAAGAGGTCTCAATTGATGAAAATTAAAATTGTAAATTTTTTTTTGCATATTTTTTGCAGTTTTTCACCATTTTTTGAGCATTCAAAAATCTTTGGAAATTTGAAAATATTTGGCGCTTTTTAAAGCGTCGATATTTTCGATTCTTTTTTAATTTCAACGATTTCCCTGAAGTAATCGATTTTTAAAAAATTTTGTGCGGAAATTTCTGCAATTTCGAAAGTTTTAAATTTGATTTTTTTTTTTTCAAAATTCCGATTTTTTTTTCTTCAAAGAAAGCTTTCCCGTATAATTTATCAAAATATTCAAAATTTTTGAGAATCTCCAAATTTTTGGAGTTTTTGAATTTTTGAACTTTTTCAACTTTTTAAAAATTTTCAACTTTTTGAATTATTTGAAATTTTTAGAATTGCGGAAGTTTTCCCAAATATTCAAATTATCCAATTTTCTCAAATTTTCATTTTTCCAAAATTTTCAAATTTTCCAAGATTTTAAATTTTTTTCAAATTTTCCAAAATTTCCAAATTTTCCAAATTTTCCAAAATTTTCAAATTTTCCAAAATTTTCAAATTTTTCAAAATTTTCAAATTTTTCAAAATTTTCAAATTTTCCAAAATTTTCAAATTTTCCAAAATTTTCAAATTTTCAAAAATTTTCAAATTTTCAAAAATTTTCAAATTTTCCAAAATTTTCCAAAATTTTTAAATTTTCCAAAATTTTCAAATTTTGCAGAATCTTCAGACTTTCCAACATTATCAAATTCTTTACATTTTCCAAATGTCACAAATTTCGTACATTTTCCCAAATTTTGAAATTTTTCAAAATCTCCAATATTTTGAAGATTTTCGAAACCTGCAATTTACAATTTTCCTACAATATTCCGCGCCTTTTTTTCAGAAGACTCAAATTTCAAATCCATGTGTTAGACTTTTCACTTGCTACCGTAGTCCGCCGATAGTGGTAGCGGCGCCGCGCGGCGGCCGGGGGGGGGGGGGGGGCGGGCGAGGGTCAATTGCCTATATGACGTCTCAATTCTTGCACTGAGAACGCAGAGACGGCATCGACGGGGTCAACGGAGTCGGCCGGAGTCAGCCGGCCGGTTCAACGACAGTTCCGCGTTGTCGGGCCAATTAGCCGTATTATACCACATTATAACACTTTAGATAAAAAAAACTGTAGTAGCTATACCTGGAAGAGCTGGATCATACACGTACAATTTTACGAAGGGAATGCGTCCATTGATTCTTGCCGCGATTGATACGTCAATTAAATGTTTCACTCCCATTTATCAAGCAGATAATTATGAATATTTGACTAGCCGCACAGTCTGCGTGAGGTCGAGAATTACGCGCGTTACTGCCGTGGGAGTGAGACGCCAATAGGGCTGCGAACGCTGGAGGGTTAAACCCGGCATACTTCCTCAATTATGACAAATATGGAAAAAAGTGATATTAGTCACTACTGAGTGGTCTTAAGGGAAAATACTATATGACATATTTTGTAGAGAATTTGATTCCTGACAAAAAAGGTCTCTTGTCAAATTTTGATCCAGCGACTCATTCGCGGGATAGATCCGAAAGTTCAATGAGCGCAATGTGCGCTTCACATAGCGCGCCTCTCGGCCCCACTTTGACATCGCCGTATGGCCGTAAATATGAAACTTAAGGCAAAAAGTCATAAAACATAAAAGATGTATTATTAAAAGAGGAACAATATTCATTAGGCACTTTTCTTTCTATCTCTAATCGTTTTCATAATAGGACGTTGTGAACGATTGAACATGTGAGTTCTTGAAAAAATCTGAATGTAGCCCATTGGAAGTTTTTCGAAATTTCATCGAACTTTCACTGCCTCTCCCTATTCGTAGCCGTTAAACGTAAGCGCTCAACCTAATATCCGTTTAAACCCAGCTGAGAAGTTTCACTTCACTACATTTTATGTCATCAGGCGCGTGGAACCGCGATTCTAACCTCGCTCCGCTCGGTTAAATTGTGTATTTTAATTGTTCGGAGATAATTATACTGCGTAATAGTATCGATTCATCATTGTTTTCCTGTCTATATTGCTGAGGGTATGAAATGTTTCGTCAATAGTCTCAAAACCAATATTTACTCTACCGGGTGCAAATTGTACTCTGTTCTATCTATTGAATTCTTCATAGGGAAAGTTATTGTAATTACTCCAAAAGTGAAATGAGTCGGCTCAATGAAATTTTCACTTTTCTCGTTTTGTTATAAGCTCTTAATAGTATTTCGATACTGTGGGGGTGGATGGTTGCGTGGGTGTGGTGGATGATTGGGTGGGTGTGTGTGGTGGGTGGGTGGATGTGGTGGATGGTTGGGTGGGTGGGTAGGTGGGGTGGGTGGGTAAGTGGAGTGGGTGGGATAGGTGGGTAAGTGGAGTGGGTGGGATAGGTGGGTAGGTTTTTTTTTTTTTTTTTTTTTTTTTTTTTTTTTTTTTTTTTTCCACTCTTTCTCTATTTGTATTCACCCACGTCCCCGCTGGTAAGCATTACTACATGGGCAATACTACGGATCAGAGTACCCACCCATTGCGGCTGGGGCCGACTTCGCCGTTTCAGCTCATCGTATTTCTGATCACAGGGTAAACCTCCAGAAACCCCTGTGATACGATGGCGGGCGTCTACGATGGAACCCTCCCCCCCCCCCCCCGCGCGACGGGTCGCGTTCGGTCCCGGCTCACGGTCTCACTTCATGGATACCGCCGATAGCACACACGGAATGTTCCTGCCATCGGCCGGAGTCCGTGAGAAAATATTTTTCAGAAAAAATATTTGCAGTGAGCGGGAATCGAACGCGGAACCTTTGGAATAGTAGGCAGACACTCTACCCACTACACCAAAGCCCCGTCGCATAGGTGGGTAGGTTGGGTGGGTGGGTGGGTAGGTGGGTAGATGTGGTGGGTGTGGTGGATGGTTGGGTGGGTGGGTGTGGTGGATGATTGGGTGGGTGGGTGGGTGTGGTGGATGATTGGGTGGGTGGGTGGGTAGATGTGGTGGGTGTGTGTGGCGGGTGGGCAGGTGGGGTGGGTGGGTAGGTGTGTGTGGTGGATGAGTGGGTGGGTGGGAGGGCGTGCGTGGATGGAGGCTGAAGGGGAGTCGGTGGGTGGGCACCCATCCCGCCAAAAATGTTATGGATGCAACGCACCCTCGGAAGACATTCGTACTATAGGATATAAGTGTCTCGCCAAAATGATACGTACTCATGGATCTGACACGAACAACTACTTGTTCTTCTATTTTCGGGGAATTTCCCCATAAGTTGAGGATAATCTCGGTTCGAACGGACAGCCTCCTCTAAATTTTCAAGCCGTTCATCGTGTTATCGGCTCGCTGGTGGATCATCGACGCTTAACGATAGTGAACAAGACATTGACATGTGTTCCACAGGAAACACCATCACGTGTTTTGAACTCATAGGGAAGTCGGGAAACTTTTGTCATTTACAAAGTTTTTTGGGAGACAATTTTTTTTTTGTATGAAGACATGTGCTCCACGATTATACACAATATGTGCACAGATGTTACCCACACTCCAATTTTCAAGTTCTAAAATAATTGCATTTAATTCAGGAGATGCGCTGCTTATTTTCTCAACTCAGTTCCAGTGGGTGGGTGGGTGGTAGGGTGGGTGGGTTGGAAGGAGGGTGAGTGGGAGGGTGGGTGTGTGGGAGGGTGGGTGGGTGGGTGGGTGGATGGGAGGGTGGGTGGGTGGGTGGGTGGATGGGAGGGTGGGTGGGTGGGTGGATGGGAGGGTGGGTGGGTGGGAGGGTGGGTGGGTGGGAGGGAGGGTGTGTGAGAGGGTGAGCGAGTGGGAGGGAGGGTAGGTGGATGGGAGGGAGGGTAGGTGAGTGGGAAGGAGGGTGAGTGAGTGGGAGGGAGGGTAGGTGGGATGGTGGGTGAGTGGGTGGGAAGGAGAGTGAGTGGGTGGGTAGGTGGGTGAGTGGGAGGGAGGGTAGGTGGGTGGGAGGGTGTCGGTGGCTGGGTGTGAAATGCCGACACCGAATGTTCATTTCCTGGAAATTGGAAGATACTTGGGCGATCTGCTATAGACGCTTTCAACAAAATCTTAAAAAAAAAAAAAAGAAATAATCTTTGGCGGAAATTGCAGATAGACAAGTTTTATGCGTGACCCCGATGACTCATCTAGCCCACCAGTGCTTTCAAAAGATTCAGCTTATAATTTTCACTCTTCCCTAAAAATCATTAAGCCTCGATGACATAATCTACTATTTCCACCCCGCCAAAAGCATTATGCATGAATTACTGGTTTTATGAGTTTCTGGGGAGGGCCTGAGTAAATTGATGTCGCTCTAGTTTTTCGGATGGCATTACTGCATCTCGGTCGCCCACTTGGGGTCCCTCCATCGTGTATATTTATAGAGCCGGCCAACACTCGTTTCTGTCAATGTATTCCTATGATTACGCATCTCCCTCTACTACTTCTTCTTCTTCCTCAGCATCATCCCAACACTTTGGTTGGGGGCAGAGTATTTACCGACTCGAAAGTGGCTCACGTCCAATATTCAATTTTCCCCATTCGTTCCACATTGATATCGAGATATCTGCAATCGATCATGGCCTTGTATCGCTGATGGGGCCATCTTCAATGCGCAAGCGATTTTTTTTTCGGTTGGACCGGGGGGGTGGAGGGGGTGGCGGCGCGGGAAGATTGTTTGGGTTAAAATTAGAAAGGAAAAAAATAAAAACAAAAATGGTTGAGGTAGACAATGGATATAACGCGATATTACTTGTCTCATAGAGCACGCTTGTACGCGTTCGAGAGTGCCAGCCAAGCTCTCGACGTGCAACCAAGACTGATCTACTAAATAATCAGGGCGCAGGTTTATGCGTGAGGCAACACTGAGAATTTCATTTTCTGTTTCTCTCTTTTATTGTTTTTATGATATGTGAAATTGGAATTGCGGTGTGGTGAAGTGATTGTGTGAGATAAGTTGAGTTATCTCTTTACGGTGGGAGGAGTATGCTGATAGCTAGGTGGGCTATAGAAATTTGTGTGTGTGTGTGTGTGTGTGTGAGAGAATAGGTGGGTGCGTATGAGAGAGTGGGTGAAAGTGGGTGGGTGGGAGTGTGTAAGTGGCTATGTGTGAGTGGGTAAGTGGGTGGGTGTGAGTAGGTAGGTGGGTGGACCAGTAAGTGGGTGGGTGTGGGTAGGTAAGTGGGTGGGTGTGGGTAGGTAAGTGGGTGGGTGTGGGTAGGTAAGTGGGTGAGTGAGTAGGTGGGTGAGTAAGTGGGTGGGTGGGTGAGTAAGTGGGTGGGTGGGTGAATGAGTGGGTGAGTAAGTGGGTGGCTGAGTGAAACCCATAAATTTACAACACCTTTGCATTCAAAAGAAAAAAAAAAGCAATTTTGTCGTTGCAATCATTAACAAAAAATGAGCGATCGATGTATAAACGAAAATATGATTTATGATTGCAGGAGAGGGTCGCGGTGATCATCAACGCGGTTGATAAGACAGCCAGACACTTGGTCGGGCGCGGAGGAGGAAGAAGGGGGAGACAATTAACACGAGATGGATCATGGACATCAGTGGGGCAGAAAGCAGCTCTCGGCATCGCCGGAAGTCGCAATGGCTAATGAGGTCTTTGATCAATTCTGCAATGCCACAACACTCAAGTCCATACTTGGCCACTTTCGACACCTCTGTGATCTACTTAATATGCGATCCAATACTTTCCCTCAATTTTATCCCAAATTCAAGTCCAAGCTGAGATCATGGAAGGCCCAGGCATTGTGGAAAAAATTTGATCAACGAGCCAATCACAAGTGTTACAATCGGGGGAAAGCATGTCCCAATACACGAGTGAGTAATTCAGCAAAAAATAGCCGACATCAATATAAAAACGTAATGAGTTCGTTTAAAAAAAAAAGGTACAAGGCAGAGTCGAGACTGCGATTAAAATTCCCAAACTTTTTTTAAAAATTTAGTTTACGAAACTCTGCAAAACTTTATTCCCTTTTAATTTTTAAAATGAAAAAAAAAAAAAAAAAAAAAAAAAAAAGTTTCACATTTGTTTTGAAAATCTGTTTTCTTTTTCGTGAGAATCCATAGGTTCTGATAAATTTCTAATAAAAGTCTAAAAGTCTCCCTTGAGTCAAGGATCACGTGACGCGCAAGTCGAGAATTTTTTGCAACGATCATTCAGAAGCGCGTCGCAAAAGAGCTTGTGGTGCCCAATGGGGACACTTACTTAAACCCCAACTTAAAAAAAAAAACAATCAATAATGATGACCATCTGATTTGACCCCCAGGTCCTGATAATTGGCGGTGGTCCCTGCGGTTTGCGCGCCGCCATCGAAGCGCAATTGCTCGGGGCCAAAGTGGTGGTAATGGAGAAGCGCGACAGAATGTCCCGGAACAACGTTCTCCACCTGTGGCCCTTCGTCATTCAGGATCTCCGTGGTTTGGGTGCAAAGAAATTCTTCGGTAAATTTTGCGCCGGCTCCATTGATCACATTAGCATACGCCAACTCCAGTGCATACTTCTGAAGGTAGCGCTGATCTTGGGTGTGGAATTTCACGAAGGTGTGAGTTTTGAAGCCCTAGTTCCACCACCGGATACCCAGGATGAGGGGAAAATCGGTTGGCGAACACGGATAACACCAAGTGATCATCCAGTCGCACAGTACGAATTTGATGTGCTAATTGGTGCTGATGGCAAACGTAACACCCTGGAAGGCTTCAAGCGCAAGGAGTTCCGTGGAAAATTGGCCATTGCAATAACTGCTAATTTCATAAATAAACGAACAGAGGCCGAGGCTAGAGTTGAGGAGATAAGTGGAGTAGCGTTTATCTTCAATCAGAAATTTTTCAAGGTTTGTACAATGTCAGGTTCTATGTTAGGGATGGGAAATATCTAATGCGGCGCATGGGATCGGAAAAATTTACTCTCGGGATAGGCAATTTCCTTGACAAATATGTATAGATATACTCCACTGCTTATCCATCGCCCCCTCTCTGCCATCGACGCAAAGGCGATGCGCAGAAGTTGTATGTACATATCAAGATACGCTGCAGCTTTTCAAAAATTTTTGAAGAGAATTGGAAATTTTTTTTAACGAATTAGAAAACTTTTGAAACAATTTCTCAAAAATTTGACAAAATTTTGAAAAATTTTCAATAAATT
Organism: Asobara japonica; assembly: GCA_026005395.1. Taxonomy (NCBI): domain Eukaryota; kingdom Metazoa; phylum Arthropoda; class Insecta; order Hymenoptera; family Braconidae; genus Asobara; species Asobara japonica. Next base: position 587,738 of record BQMI01000225.1, read on the forward strand.
TTGAAAAATGTTGGAAATATTTGGAAGATTTAGAAAAGTTTTGTAAAAATAGAAAAAATCTTGAAATACTGTGGAAAAATTTTGGAACAATTTCGGTAAAATTTGGCTCATTTTGGACAAGTTTGGAAAAATTGTCGCAAATTTACAGAGAAATTTACAACAAAATTGAAATTTTTTTGTAAGAATGCAGAAGAACTTTGAAAAAAATTGAAATTTTTTTTTAATTGAAAAAATTTTGCTAACCTTTTGAAAAAATTTAGAAAAATTTTGGAATTTTTGTTTTTAATTTGAGAAACTTTTGTAAAATTTTGAACCAGCTCTTAAAACACTTAAAAGAGCTGAGTATTTGAAAATTTCCAATAATTCTCGAGGAATCGTCAAAAAATTTGGATCAATTTAGACCAAAATTTGTTTCATGTTCTACCAGATGACGCCTCACTTTGTTTCTCTCAAGGTTTGCTTATGGTTTTTTGGGTGAACACCAGACAGCCTGAGCTCTCCCAACCTTTCCACTTGGTCCCCCTTTAACACTCTTAATATTCTAGGAATTGTACCAAGACACTGGAATTGATCTCGAGAATATTGTCTACTACAAGGACGACACTCACTACTTCGTCATGACAGCCAAGAAGCACAGTTTGATAGATAAGGGTGTAATCCTTCAGGATCATGCAGATACAGCTAAGCTGCTTGCGAAAGAGAATGTTGATCGCGATGCACTTATGCTGTATGCTAGGGAAGCAGCAGATTTCTCCACCCAGTATCAGATGATGGACATGGAATTTGCAGTCAATCATTATGGCCAACCGGATGTAGCTATGTTCGACTTTACCTCCATGTATGCTGCTGAAAATGCAAGCAGAGTCATTGAGAAGAATGGACACAGACTTCTAATGACTCTTGTTGGCGACAGTCTCCTCGAACCTTTTTGGCCGACTGGGTCGGGATGTGCAAGGGGCTTTTTAAGCTCGTTGGATGCTTGCTGGGCCATCAAAAGCTGGAGCGCTCAACACTCACCATTGGAAGTGCTTGCTGAACGGGAGTCCATATATCGATTGCTTGGTCAAACGACACCCGAGAATTTAAATCGGGATTATGCGGCTTATACTTTGGATCCACACACAAGGTAGGAGAGATTGCAGCTTCAAGATCTCTCTGTTTCTAACTAGCCTGGTGGCGCGTGCTGCGCACGCGCAGTTCCCTTTTCCGCCGCACTTACTGGTGTCGCGTCGGTTTCCATCTTACGCTTTTCGATAATTTCGGTATATACCGATTGTTTGTTCCGTCTCTCCTTTTTACTATGGGATCAGATTTTTTTTTATCAATTTTTTTTTCAATTTGAGAATTTTTCTAATTCATTTTTTTTTCTCAAATTTCGAAATAGATCAGCGTTTGATTTTTTTTGTTTTGTTTTTGTTTTTTTTTCGTTTTTTGTTTTTGTTTTCTTGTTTTCGTTTTTGTTTTTTATTTTTGTTGTTTTTTTGTTTTTGTTTTTTTTTTTATTTGTAATTACAAGAATTGAGAAGAACCTTGATCAATTTTTACAGATTTGGAAAAGAATTTTTCACTACTTTTCACTACTTTCAATAAGACAATTTTTCTCTTAGGTACCCAAACCTGAATCCCAGATCAGTCTCAACGGTTCAAGTGCGAGGTCTCCTCGAGACAGATGATCCCGAGACCCTGAAACAGCCGCCAATACAGCCCAGCATCGATGTCCCCAAGAAGAGACGTCGTCGTGACACACAAATTCACCCAGACACTCTACTGCACTGGCTGCAGAAACAGGTGGCACTCTATGACACTGTACAAATAACCGATATGACGTCGTCATTCAAAGATGGATTGGCTGTGTGTGCTATTATTCATAGGTACAGGCCGGACTTGATTGACTTTTATTCGTTGAAATCGGAGGATGTGGAAAAGAACAATCAACTGGCATTTGATGTTCTGGAAAAAGAGTTGGCCATTGCACCGGTGAGGGCATGATTTTTTTCCCCCTTTTTTTTTTGTCATTTTTTGGTTCATGTTTTCTCGTACTTTTGTCACTTAATCATCCACATTTTACTTCCCAGAGTATTTCTTCTTCCCACAATATTTTGAAGTTTTCCAGCAATTTTTTTCTTAGAATTTCCTGTAATTGGTCAGAGCCTGTCCAAGATTGTACAGTGGTTATATAGCTCAGAATTTTTTTGTATGGAAATATGAGAGCTTTTCTCTTTTGAACCTATTAATTTGATCTATATTCAATCCATACATGACTCAATTTCTAAGCAAAGTCGCGATTTAACAGTAGCTCCTAGGGGAGAGACCGATGACCTATTCAATTCAATTTATTCAATTTGCGCTAAGCGGCTTTATACATTAGAGATTTAGTAAGTATATATAGTCAGTAATAAAAAAATGGCAATACATTGAGACAAGAAAAAATACTGAGCGGCAACTTAAGGTACTTTGTAAGCCTCGTCACTCACATTCTACATGTGGTTTTTTTTGTATCCATTGCAAAGAGCAACCTTTCTCACGTCTGCTCAATTTTTTTGAGATTTTTTTACCTATTAATTAAAAAGATATCAGTACATGAACAAGTACATGATTAGAGGGGAGCGGAGCAAACATCTCGATTTTTCACCGGAAGTTACTTGCCTATAAAAAAGTTTGACATTCGACCTGCTGAAAAAAATATACCACTAGGAAGAACAATCTTTTATCTACGTCTCATTGAAAAATTGGCTCAATTTGCCTAGGAATTAGTTATGAAAAACGTTGGCGAATGTTTGTCGAATCGCTTACTCACTAATTGTGGCTTGCCCAAAAAATGGCGCCCCACTAGAAATTCCCCGAGAATTTGAGAAGTGGCATGGCGGCTCACAGCTGTCAAAACAGTGCGAGTTGTGGGATGCGAAGTTTGAGGTAACAACGAGGTTGCGCTGTTGTAATTTTCCAAACTATCGAGAGTTTTTCTACGTCGTTCAAGCTGAAATTTTTTAATAAACGCTCCATTTAATCTAAATCTCTCCGCGTGTTGCGCCATTGTTGAGGCTATGTATTCATACATATCGCGATTTTCGCGCGTTATGTTGATTGGCCTAGTGACAACTGGGGTTTTCAAAATACTTTCCATATAAACAATTCATAATAGAAACATTTTCGATAAGAGCGCAAATGTATCGTCACATTCATTACATTATTGTTTCAATTAATTTGATTGTTCAAAAACGTATTTCGCAGCGAAAAAAAAATTTCTTAAATCATGAACCTGAGTTGAGGCCTACTTCCGGAACGAGGCTTGGAAAGTACCTTAATAGCAGAAGAGCAATTCACTGAAAAAGTATAAACAAAACATAGAAAACTGAAAAAAAAATGGGAGAAGAAATATCATTGGGAATAATACGAGCCCTTAATCATCCCTTAACAATTGACAATGTGATTTAATGTAGATAATGAGCGGTGAAGAAATGGCCCATATCGATGTACCCGATAAACTTGCAATGTTTTCCTACCTCACGCAATTGTACGAGGCCTTCCGTGGTGAAATACCTCATATTAAGCATCCAAAATTGGTGAGTAGTATTTGGTGAAGTCGAATTGTTCCTTGAATGTAACCCATGTTTTTTTCCCCTTGCATTGACTTTGTCGTGGATCAGGAGCCAGATGCTGATGATAGGCCCTTGTATGACAAACAATTGGCCCAACTTACGAGTGAGAAAAAGGCCCAATTGGTCGGGCGATTGGTTAAGCATGACACAGCTGGTAGGGCGAGACACTCGCGATCCTCCAGGCACAATAATGAAAATGCCCAGTTGATCGGGGATAAGCGGGTCGATGGGAGCCTTGGAAGGAGGTCCAGGAAACGCAGGAGCAATGAAAAAATGGGCGCTAGTGTTGTAAGTAGTTTGGGGGTGTGAACAATGTGAGAGGTGAGGGGCGAGGGAGTTGTGGGGAGTCCGAAGCTCGAGATGAGTCCAAGAAATCTTGGAATGTGGTCAATTTCATTTGCATTTAGATAGTGAGAATTTTGAACATTTTCAATATTTACTTTTTTTTTCAAGATTTTAGGAGGTTTCTCCATTTCAAACAAAAATTTAACATTTTCCAAGCTGTGAAGATTTCGAAAATTTGCAACAATCTCAAAATTGTGAAAATTGAAAATCGATTTTTTTTTAGAAAATTTCTCAGAATTCCAAGACTCTGAAAAATGTTGAAAATTGAAAAACCATAATCTATATTACAAAAATTATGATACCAATTATGAAATTTGCAGTTGTAAATGCCCTAAAGCAGCAATATTTCGAACCATAGAGGCCAGTTTTATTAAATAAAAACAAACTTTTATGAGAAATCGAGCATTTCGAGGAATGTCAAAAATTTCCAGAATTTCGAAAAATGAAAAAAAATGTAACAAAGACTTACAAAAACTTGTCTCGAACTTTCGACTCTACCCTAAACATTACATTTCCACTCAACTACACACCATTTTTACACAGACGAAGAGGAGGCAGGATTTCAGAAGATTTTTAAGATGCATTTTCTTGGGGATTCTGGCAGTTGTCACTACCATAGCCATAACAAATTTCCTAGAGGTCGAGGTCGATTTTTCTAAGTATCCCTAACTTAAAAAATTGGGCCCCAGAAGAGTCAGTTATGTCCTCTTAATCTCCACATGTATTCTTTTTTAGTGATTTTTTTAAAATAAATTTTATCTCATTTTGTTCTTAGTTTTTATTAAAAAAAAAAACTTTTTTTTTAATTGAAAAAAAAAACAATTATTCTTCTCACATTTTATTTTCAAATTTTTGATTGGGTTATAATAATCATTTGTATTTGAAAAACACAAGGAGGAAAGGCAAAAACGACTTGAGGACATTGCGAACAATCGAATCGAAAGAATGAAGAGACGTCAATTTTTACGAAAAATGGCAACCCAGCAGTTTTATAAGAGTTTACAGATGCTACAAGCTAATGCTAAACGTGAAAAAGACGATGGGCCATTTGAAGATTATTCGATATATTTGTATCGTCAAACGGCCGCTGACTTCAAGGATCGGGTTAAAGAATTAGAGCAGAAAATTCTTTATCCAGTAAGCTGTTTATTTCGTGAAAACGTGATGTGTGAAAGCGTACGAATCAACAAATCAAGGCTTCATTAATCTATGTTTATAGGAAATTTATGATTACAGCTGGATGCCTGAGAAATTCTGTCAAAAAAATCGACAACAATTACCAAAAAAAATGGTAGCTGGAAGGAAATTATTATGATTTTTTTTTCAGATTCTATGTTCATTTTTTTTTGTCATTTTCAATTTTCCATAATTTATATTTTATTTTATATTGTTAATTTTCTTATTATGTATTTATTATTTTTTTTTGTTTTGGTTTGTTAATTTGTTAATTTTTAAAATTATGAAATTTGTGTTTTTCAATTTTTTTTTCAAATTTTCGAAATTTTCGATTTTTTTTTTCAATACGTTCGAAACTGTAAAAAAAATTATTTTCGCCAGTTGTATAATTGGATTTTTTTGATCAATTTTTTTAGTCATGCACCCACAATAACTGACAATTTCGTTTTTTTTTTGTTTTTTTCAGCACGTTTACTCATAACTCGTGTGTGAATATTTTCACTCCAATTGAGCATATAGTTTGCAGATCTAATGACTAATACAATAATGCGTGGCTATGTATAACCAGATAAATTGGTATTATAAATTTTGGGTAATTCGTTGAATTATATTTCAAGTATGATTGACGATTACCGGATTTTTTTTTGAGGTGGTAATTTTTTACTGACTGACATTTATGTTCTCCAGGATAGGGAGCCCAAGATGGCCTTGCAGTACAAGAGTGGAATGGACGAGGATTTTTCGGGAAGAATTAAAAACATGGAGGATAAATTGCGCGGGGCTAGTGCAGCGGATAAAAAACCGCGGGATCTCCTACGGGCAATTGGTATGTTGCAGAAAATATTGAGACAAAATGTCGAATTTTCCAAAAATTATGTTTTCATTCACTTCCAAAAATTGTTAAACCCGATTTTCTTTTCCTAGAATTTTCTACAATTTTTGCACCTCAGAGAGTCTTCTTGAAAATATCAAATTTGGAATTTCTTACAATCTCTACCAAATTTTTTACCATTTATTTTTTTTTATTAAAATTATTTAAATTTCAAAGTTTTAAGCTTGGAACTTTCTTACATTTTCTGTTACATTTTTTTTTTCATCGCAACAATTGAGAGAATAAATAACATAAATGCGAAACCCTCACAAATTTCGAAAATGTGGAGAATAAAAGATCTGAAAATTTTGGAACATTTAAAGGTTTAAAAAAAGTCAAAACTTACAAAAAATAAAGTCAACAATTCAATTTTCTTAGTAGCGAAGTGGTCAATCGAGTTGAGTCAATTGTCGTTTCTCATCACTTTTCTGCAGATATCTCAAAACTGAAACAAGATAGAGCTCCATTTTTGTACAGAAAAATGGGACCTACGATTTTTGTACTCAAGTAAATTTCTTTTAACTTTTAAGATATTAAAAAAAATATATATATATATAATTGATGCATTTCTTTTTTTCTTCTCACTGTAGGAAAAATCGAGAAAACCGATTGGAACGTGAAGGAGATAGAGAAGAAGATCGAAGAGAATAAAATGAGTCGAGGTGCCCGTCAGGATCGCGAAAGAGTTCCTAAATGGAGTCGGGAGCAGTTTTTGGCACGTCAGATAAAAATGGAGAAGAAGGGAAAGGATCCTAATGAGCCCGAGGGCAAATACACCGAAATCGACAATACCCTGAAGTCCATAGGTCGCAAAATCAAGGAGGGCAACGTTTTGGGCCATAATAAGGTATCACATAAGATGAACTTGACTTCCTAGAAAAACTGCAAATGCAACTTTTAAGCATAAAAAAAAAAAATACAAAAAAATGGCCTGTGGGTTCGACCCTCTGTGGGTCAAAATTATAACTTCCCGATGCCTGTGTGTGTGTGTGTGTGTACTTTTTTTCCAATCTCTCATTTTTCTCACCATAGAGCTCTCCAAATGATTTCAATTGATTATAACGCTCTAACGCCGAAACGGTTAAAGATACGAAAAAAGTCAGAGGACACAAAATGTGTATCTTTTTATAAGGAACAACATTTATTCGACACATTTTTGCGTATCTATAATATTTCGTGAGATACAGCGTTATAAACAATTGAAATTGTTGATAGCAATAGAAACCAGGAGACATATATGGAGCAAAAACTAATCAGCTCTGAGTTACGGCAAGACGCTTCGATTGCGTCATACAGGACCTCGATCGGATAATTTGTTCACGAGAAATCGTTCCGGGAATTTTTTTTTTTTTTTTGGTTACATACGTACATCGGCACACACACACACACACACACACATACAGACATTTTGTTTTGAATAGTCTAGAAAGGTCAGAAGTGCCATGAAACGTGGAGATCTGATGGAAAATCGATTTTTCATTTTCGGGGGCAAAACAATAACTTCCCCTATCAGGAAGTTAAAAATATTTTCATCTGAAGATAAAGAAAAATCCAAAAGTGAATTAAAAAATTGCGAATTAATTTAGTGTAATGTTGTCCTAGGTATCGGCGATGGCGGAGCAATTCGCGAATAAAAATCAGGACAGCGAGCCAAGAGTGCAAAGATCAAACTCTAAAGCCGCAATTGTACTGCCGACCCAGGGTGGCTCGGAGACTTGTCATTTTTGTGATAAGAGGGTCTACCTCATGGAGAGGCTCACTGCAGAGGGCAAATTTTTCCATCGGGGCTGTTTTCGCTGCGAATATTGCTCGACATCATTGCGCATTGGCAATCACACATTTGATAGGGAGAAACACGGTGGACGTTTCTACTGTAGCCAACACTTTGGCCTACCTGGTACCATGAAGACACGACTGGATAAAAAAAAATTGCCCGTACTCAATAAGGAGAACATACCGGATACTTCTGCGAAAATTAAGACAGCTCCAGAAAAGGTAAAAAAAAAACACTATCATTATAATTTTTAGTTCAAACATTTAAAAAAAATTTTTTTATCAAATTTTTATTTATTTATTTTTATTTTTTTTTTCATTAAAAAAAAAATTTTTTAATTTTTTTTTATTTACTTTTTTTTTTATTTTAATTTGTCATTTCGTTTTTTTATTTCAAATATTTTAATTGTGATTTTCAAAATAAAGATCATCTTCTGAAAATTGAAAATTCTGAGAATGGAAAGAAAGGTCAATATTCTTTTTTATTTCGAAATTTGAAATGCCTCAGAAAATTTCAAACACATCTCCAATTACAGAGTCAAACGCTGAAGCCACCCCTGGACGGTGTCGCAGGTTTGGATCTACTTGATCGCGGCCAAACACCGGAGCGCATTGAATTTGAGAACCTCGCAGAAATGTCAGACGCCGAGGAGGCGCACAGCCAGATGGACGAGGACGAGTGGACTGATCGTAACTTTGGCGCCTCTGCTGCGGAAATGGGCTCGAGCGATGACATATCCGACATGAGGTATTTAATAAAAAATCGCCTTACCAATAATTATCACAGCTTACGAGTGCTTCGTCGATTGCTTCAAAAATAACCAAAGAACTTGTATCAAAAACCCTACAGTACCCTAACTATGTAAAGTAGTTAATAATAATAATAAAAAAAATTAAAAAAAAAACGGTAGTAAAGTGCATTTGGACATAACCACGGTTTTTACAGAATAACTCTGAATAAAAAAAAGATGGCAAATATTTCATCAGGACCTTTTTTGTAGAGGAACTTGCGCTCTATAAAAAAGGTCCTTACAAAATTTTCTCAACTTTTGCTTGTTTTTGAGATATTCTCAAGAAACAAGGTACAGATGTACTTATCCCAGTTTACCACTCCAGTACTGATTTATAGGAGAGATTTTTCCAAAAATCCCAAGAGCTATTGAAATATTTACATACGTCGAAAGTAAAATTTGTACCAAAAATTAAATTTAAAATTAATTACGAACAAAAATGAAACCACTCACGATATAATGTAAAATAGTTACATGCATAGAAGATACAATAAATAATGTATAATTTGAATTAGTTTCAACATGGAAAGTTATTCTGACTCATCAAAAATTAACTTGAAAAATATCCACATGATTCATCTCCAAATTATCAGTAGTTTTTGAAAAAGTTGATCCCCTGAAAAATTTTCACCTTAAAAAAAATTCCAAAAAATAATTTCCCTGAAAAAAAAATTGTCGAAAAATAATTACTATTACTATACATTTCACGATCACAACTTGACTCATCCTAAACTCTTTTTTCTGTAAAAAAAAAAAAAAAAAATAATTGATCAATAACCAATCATTTCAATTTTGCACTTGGACAATTTACCACCACGAATTCAAATGAATATAAAAAAAAATTCAAATTGCTGCAAACTGCATCAACCAACTACTAACTTTCACCCCAACCCACCCACACCTGCATACCCCCCAAACTAACCTCCCAAAAAACAGTGATTCAGATGATGATAACGAACTCTACGAGGAGGCAATTGACCAGCCACTAACCACCGAGGGCACCATAGAATTGGCGAAGAATTGGACCCTCCGTTACTCGACAAATGCCCACACCACTGGCGTTAATTCTGATACAGGGAGCAATGAGTACGAGGACTCAAGCGACGATTACACAAGTGAGGGTAGGTACAAAATTTTTCCGTGGTCAGACAAAAGCAAAAAAAAAAAAAGAATCACAAGGACAACGTAAGACGTAAAGACAAGCCACATGTATATATATTCAGACAAATCCGTAATCCTGATGTAGACGACTTCAGACCTTGTTAAAAATTGCGTAGACGAAGAGAGTGACACCGCAACCGAAGACGAGGATGAGGCAAGGGCGCGCGAGCTGCGTAAACAGGAGGTCTGGGTGAAATTACCACCGCGCGAGTCTGATACTGAAACCGGCTCCGAAACTGAGGTGAAGTTAACAACATTGGATTGCCAACTGGATTGTACTATAATCAATGATTGTATTGAGCCATTGTCGGGTGAGATTGTTTTAGTACCCAAAGTGCAACCTATTGATATTGAAAAAATTGGGACAACAAGGTGCGATAGTGATGATGGTAGTTGTAGTAATGTTATTAGCGATTGTATACGTAGTGATGAAAATTTAGAATTGAAAAAATTGCAAATTAGTCACGATAACGATAGTCTTCCTGATCTTGCTCCGGATGTTGATATTGGGGAGGCTTTGCTCAAGCCTAATGAGGACAATCTGCCCGATTTGATAACGTCATCACCAAGCGTGGATAGGAGGCAAATATCTCTTGATAATCCTCACCAGAAAGTAGACGTCAGTCCTAAGTCAGAAACGGATAAGCCCCAGGATTCTTACGATATATTGAAGCAGGAGTTGAGATTGCGGAGGGAAAAGAAGAATCTGGGTCTTGCCCATTTGCGACCACTGTCGAGGGAAACAGCTAGATCAAAAATGAACCAGTACTTCGAGTCAATGAGAATGGAGAAGTCTAAGAGCCCGGAGAGCTCGACATCTTCCAGGCAGGAGAAGTCAAAAAGTCCGGAACAACCGGAGATTTTCAAACCCCCAAATCCGGAAGCCAATGTTGCGCAGGTTATCGAGTACAGACCGCAGAACGAAGTTGAATTGAAGGCCCACATATCTAATCGCATCAACTCAAAAGATCTGTTGAAGTACTTTCAATCGAATTCACTCGATTTTTTGGATAAGAAAGACGAGGATAAGAAGACTTCTCTGGATAGGGCTTTGATTAAGATCGATGAGGTTCAGGGGAAATTAGGTACAGGGCAAGAGAGATCGGTAGTGGAACCGGAAGTTGGGGATTTTGACGTTAAAATTGAAAGTCCAGTAGCTAAACCTCGAAAAATTGATGTGAAGAAGAACAGTTTTAGTCGAAACAATAAACCGGAAGTTGCGAGCAATGATGCGCCCATTCAGAGAATTTCGGTGACAGAACGGGAGATTATTTTACCTAGGGAACGTGTCTCTTTTTCGGATGAGGAACTGCCCAAACGACCGGATAGAAAACGCGTTACCCAAGAAGCAAATGCGCCAAAAACAGATGTCTCTGCATCAAAATGCGAGGCTAGTCGTTCAGTTTCTACCCCAAAATTTAGCAAATCGGCCAGAAAGTCCCAAAGGAGCGATCAGGAAGCGCAGAAAAAAGAAAAATGCACGATATCGTGACAAATATAAACTCTAGACACCATTCTGATGTAATGCTAAAAAAAGGCGGCCCGTATCAGTATGTAACGATGTAAAACCGTATGATATCGATGATTTTCTCATAACGATGAAAATGTGTGAGATATTATTTAATAAAGTTTCAAAATATATTTCAAGTAAAAAATAATTACTTGTTAGTGGAAAATTGAGAAAAATGGGGAGCCTGGTAAATTGTAATGAACCTAGGACTACATGAAGGTAATGATTGTAATTTATCATTTGAGAATGGTGTGTTTGTGTTGATTAACAGAATTAACTGGGTCGATGTGCCAGGGAGAGACCAGACCGGAAGTAGGGATGTTGTGGTTATAGTTTAGGGGGTGAAAAAGTTAGCTATTCAAAAACTGACTTTTTCTATCTCTCCCAATTATTTTTCGTTCAAAAAAAAAAATCTGCCTACAAAATCAAATTTATTGCAAAAGAAGTTCATAAAAAAAATTGAATAATATTTCAATGGAAAAATTTGTTTAAAAAAATCAGTGTAAATTTTCTACTTTCTATTGCAGCCCCCATGAAAATTTCCATAACGTCCCTAAATGTCTGTAATTCCCGCGTGCTTAAAATCGCACAACAAAATTGGTTTTTCGTTTTTTTTTTTTTCGTTTTTGTTTCTCTTTGATTCTCGATGGAGATTAATCTGGCGTTGGTGTGAATAGAATTGAAGTGATTATCTAATATCTCACTTGTCTATCGTTATTAGAAACTGATCGTTTCAATCACACAAACCACGTAACATGACACGGGTGTATGTTTTCTGAAATAATAGCCTGATCAATGTTTGCAGCTATGTGTTGAAATTTTGAAACGAGAAATTTATTATTTCTTTCGTTAATCACTTTTCCATGTTTTTTAGAGCCCGCAATTGCTCATCACTTTTTGCATTTTACAAATATTTAATTTGGAAAAAATTTGTTATTTTTTACAGTTTTTACAATTTTTTTAGGTTTTATTAAAAATGGTATTGCAAAAAAACTGTTTTTTTTTTTTTTTTTTTTTTTTTTTTTTTTTTTTTTTAA